>CM031871.1:2803178-2894114 GCA_018697195.1 Certhia americana
ATCCCATCCCATCCCATCCCATCCCATCCCATCCCATCCCATCCCATCCCATCCCATCCCATCCCATCCCATCCCATCCCATCCCATCCTCCAAAGAACCCCAAAGCTCCCTGGATTTGCTCCACAACCACCATTTCCACTGTGGTGTCATCCATGGGGCAAGTGAGACACCCCCACCCCTCACCACCATGGACTCACTCTGACCCCACATCCAGCCCCTGCTCCAGAGGGACAGGAGAAATTCCCAGGCCTCTTCCCACTGTGTCCACTTCCATGTTTTTAATGTAAAATCTTCCCTTTATTATTATTTTTAATTGCTGGCCTGATGACTTTCAGCTCATTCAAAAGCTCATTTTATTTGATTATTTATTTGAATTCTCTGGTAATTTTGCTCTGTCAGGTTGGGATTGGTCTCTGTTCCCAGCTGGGGTAAGGATAGCAGAGAGCAATGGGAGCACCAGGACTCTGCTTCCCTGTGGGATTTGGAGGATTGGCTTGTTTCCAGGGCTCATGAGGAGCAATCCCAAACTCCACAGGAGCAGCAGGCAGCTGCCAATCCCACCGTGAACATTCCAGATGGGAAAGATGGGCACCAGGAGCCCAGACCTCCTGGAAAATCATCCAGCAAACTCCCACCTGCCTCTCCAGAATTCTCCCAAAAATGGAGAGTCTCAGGGGCAGTTGCATGAAACCTCCTCATTTCTCACAGCAAAAAAACCTCCAAAGTCTGGGAGGAAAAAAAGAAAAAAAGCAAGCCACATAATACTAAGAGTGTTTCATTTCTCCTCTCCGGGCTGAAAATTCCCTGCCCGAGCCAAAACCACTGTTCTCCCTTCAATCTATTCATCTTTGTCCTCCTACCTCAACAAAATCGAGCAGAGGATTTACCCAAAATAGCCTTTTCTCCGTCATTCCCGCAGCTGTGTTTGTCTTGGTACCCAGGGAAGGCCGGGTGGGATTCCCGACGGGCGGCTTGAGCACCGGCAGCATCCCGGCACATACCGGGGGAGGATGAGGTCAGGGATGTTGTTCTTGGGAAGGCAACAGGAAACCGAGAGAACAGCAGAAAATGTTCAAATCCAGCTTTTCTGGGCGAAAAAACTCTGCCCTGGCCAAGGCAGACGGGCGGGGGACGGATGTGACCGGGGAAACGCGGCGGGATCCGCGTCCCGGGGACACGGGGAGGGCAGGGGATGCTCGGGACCATGGCAGCGGATCCCAGCGGGCAGGGCGGTGCTCCCGAGCCCTGCTCCAGGAGTTTATAGGGATGGGCAGGCTGCCAGCATCGCCTCCTGCCTGCCCAGCGCCCGCCGGCCAGGCTTTTACTGGAGGCACTGGGACAGGTTGAGGAGAGCTGAGAGAACTTAATCAAATCAAATCAAATTAAATTAAATCAAAGCAGCAGAGTAGCTTTTGAGCGCATCAGATCCTGCCTGAGCTGTCAAAGTGCATCACGCTTTGATCCACATCATGAAATGGATCCGGGCTGGGACCTGCCAGGGGTCTGCAGCACTGGGGAAAATGGGGGAGCCCTTGGGCTGGGGCTTGTCCCTCCTAGAAAACGCTTGTCCCCTCCGGACAGGACAAACAAATCCCCTGGGATAGCCGGGTCCGAGCCCTGCCTCCTCCCGGCAGCTGCTCTGCCTTTCCCTCCTCGGAGCCCTTCCCTACCCTCTTTCCATCGGCGGTTTCCGAGCTCCCAGCGCACCCCAAACCCCAACCCGCTTCCTCCGGGCGTGGGAGGCGCAGGCAGCGCCCCCGCAGCTCCGGCACAGCTTCCCGCGAGAGGGGAATTGCCGGCAGATGTTTGGAGCTCAGCTTTGGGAAGGGCTCGGGGTAAAACAGGATCTCCGCGTCCCT
This sequence comes from Certhia americana, assembly GCA_018697195.1. Classification (NCBI taxonomy): domain Eukaryota; kingdom Metazoa; phylum Chordata; class Aves; order Passeriformes; family Certhiidae; genus Certhia; species Certhia americana. The sequence continues at coordinate 2,805,039 of CM031871.1, forward strand.
CTGGACCAGCTGCTGGCACCAGACCACAGCGAGCCGAGCCCTGCCACAGTCCTGGATGTCCCTGGAGGGCAGGGATGTCCCTGGGGACATGTGGCAGGTGCTGGTCCCAGTTTCGTGGAGGTTCATAGCTCTGGCTGAGCTTGAGTCCCACCCTGCAGGCTGGATCCCGAGCATCCCTGAGAATTCCATGGCATCTCATGTCCTAGGGAAGGCGGATGCAAACCCCATCCCAAGCGAGGTCACCCCCTCAATCCCTCTGGCACTCACATATTTCCAACCCAGGGTTACTTGGGAGGGACATCCCTGCAGAGATCCAGCTCCCAGGAATCTCAGGGAGCAAGGCACCAAATGGGAAAGCAGCCCTGGGTACCCGGCTCCAACTCCCCTTTATTTTAGCTGGTGATTGCCATGGTAACTGATGCCACAGGGATGATGCTGCTCAGCATCCCACTGGAATACCCCCAATTCCTTGGTGTAAATCGACCACCAGCCCATCAAGAGGGAGTTCAGACCTCCATGCCCCAAGCTCCAGCCTGCCCAAAAGCTGCTCGTGGCTGTGATTCCAGCCCTGCCACCATCCCTGACCCTTCTGTCCCGCTCCAGCAGGCTGGGAAGGGGACAGGGATGTGGAATGCCATGGGAGCAGCAGCAGCAGGAGGCTGAGAATGAGCTCCTGCCAGCGAGGATCCAGGCTGGAAGTTCTCCCAAACCTTCCCCAGCAGCTGGAGACCCCCCAGGGCAAAGGGAGGAGCCACAGCCTCAGGGGAAACTGAGGCACAGAGCTCTGCTCCAAGGGCAGTGGGAAGATTAATCCCTACCTGCATCCACTCAGTCACATCCCAATTCTCCATCACGGATCCAGGACCCCCACACCCGGCAGCCTCCGGCATCCCCAGCCTCTCCCTGCATCCCGGCTGAGGCTGCACACCCAGCCCGTGTGAACGGCACAGGAAAAAGGGAACAGCTGGAAAAGGCAGCCTTAAAAAAGCTGCTGTGCCCAGGGTGGGACAGAAAAACATGAGTCAGTGTTTATCTGGGCAGAGCCGGCCGGGCTGTGCAGGACGGGTCGGGATAGGATGGGATGGATCTCACAGATCCTCCTGGCCACAGAGTGGGGTCACCCCCACGAGGAAAACACCCCAATCCTGCCAGAAAGTGGGGTTTAACCTCAAAATTTGGGTCATGAAAGGGTCCTCCCAGGGTGAAACTCTACCTTCTCTGGCACAAAGTGTTGAAAGAGCCTCACTATTTGTAAAATCCTGGCCTTTTGCTTCATCTGTTCTGCTCTTGGGAAGGCTTGAGGATTAAAGGGGAAAATTTTGGGCGTTTGCACATACACAGGCAAAGATTTCCTTTAAAAAGGGCAGTTTGTACTTCTGAGCTGCTTAAAATGACTTGGCTTCCAACATAATAAAAATTCTTTCATCTCCTCTGCTCTCTTCTTTTCTAATAACCCAAGGTTTTCTCCTGGCACTTCTCAGGCAATAAAAAGACAAAATAACCTCCCTTTTTCAGAGCATCCTCCCTGTTACATCCCAGCAGTCCAGCGACGCTGTCCCTAACTATAGCTTGGGCTTTGTCAGGGCTCCTTGGGGACAAAACCTTGGGGACATCCCTCTGGATTTGGGGCGTACAAAGGGAAAGAAACCCAAGAAAACAGAAATAGGGCTGCGGGAGGGACGTGACCCCGCAGGGGATGTGGCATGGCTGGGGACAGCAGACTCAGCCCCCCCTCGAGCAAGGAAGTCACCCCGGATCCGCGGGAGCATCCTCCCAGCTGTGCTCTGTGTCCCCAGCTGAATGCTGATCAGCACGGCAAAGAAAAGCCACCCTGTTCTCCCTGTCCCCAGCGAGGGGACACTGCCACACTGTCAGGGCATCAACCCCCCCCAAACTCACTGCCAGCTCCTCTCTCTTCTGCACTGTTTTCCCACCCCATAGGCTGCAAAGCCCAGCTCCAAAAGAGGTTGGGATTTTAGGGAAAATTAGGGGGGTTGAGTTGCAGGACAGTGGGGATCCCAGAAGTCCCAAACCCACTGTATAACAACAGAGGAGAAAAAACCCTCAACTGGTTGCAAATCTCCAGCAAACCCTTCCTCCCAAATCCCTATAAAAATATAAATTAAAAATTATGTATATAAATCTAGAGGTGTTTACCTGAGCTGGATAAATCCCCAAGGAATTTTCAGCATTTAGAGGCTGGATTAGACATCTTTGCTTCTCCTACAGCCCTGTTAGGGCTGGCATGGGAACGACCCTGGATTTGTGGCTTTGGCATCCAGCTGGAGCTGACACGGATATTGCCGAGGCTTCTCATCCCAAGGAGACGCACATGGGATGGGAGGATGAGGAAAATAAATGCAGCCCATGGAATAAACCAGCTGCTGGCCTCAGCAGAGCTGGAAGGGGAAGGGGGAAGCTCTGGGGGAGGATGTTGAATTTGCGGAGTTTAGCCGGACACAGAAGGGGATGTGGCAGCAGTGACGTGCCCTGTCCACCACAGCTCCTGTGCTGCCCACCGGGGCTTGGGAATTTCCTGGGAGCCTTTGGGAAGAGTTTGGGTATCCCTCACTGTGAGCACAACCAAAGGGTCCCCTCGGGCTCCTCCACCTTGGCTGCCCCTCATCCCTATTCCCCAGGCAGCCTAAATCCATGCCTTGCTCCTGGGATGCTCCTGGCCTCGCACACACAGGGGAGGGGTAACCCCAAGTCATTCCTGGGGTGCAGGGAAGAAGAGAAGCTGCTCATTATGTCCTGCCTGTTCCCAGCTACTCACCCAGCAGTGCATTCCCAGTGAGGAAATCAGTGGTTTGTACTGGGACCCCAAAGAGAGGATCACCAGCCAAGGGCCATCCTGACCTCGACCCTGTGCCTGCCAGGAGCTGGAAATTGCCAGTGGCATCCATGGTGCAGCCGGTGATCCGGCACAAGCTGAGCCTGGATGGACACAAATTCCAGGACATAAATCCCTGCACTGAGCCAGGATAGCTTGTCCAGAGGGAGATGCAAAACACCTGGAGCAAAAGCTGCATTAAACTGTGTCAGAGTATCCCCTTCCACCAGAGACCCCACCTGCTCTCTGTCACCAAGATCCAGGAGTTCTCTGGCTCTTGGCTTCAGCTGCTCACAAGGGACAAATCCCACTGTCCTCAGAGCTGGGAAACCACCACCCAAGTGTGACCAGGGGAGAGGGGGCGATGGCAGGAAGAGGCCACCGTGTCCCATCAGGTGGGGACATTGACCCCATCCCACGTGGACGAGCTCCCATGAGAGCTGAAAAAGGGGAATCGGAGCCACTGCCAGCTTTGCACAACTTTGTGTTGCAACATCCCTGAGCTGAATCAGGGCTGGAAAAATGCTGATGTGCTGGTTCATGGGGCTGCTACGGGGAAAGGAGAAGCCCCAAAAAGCTCTGAAGTGTGAACTGGGCAGGGATGTGCCAATCTCCCCGTGGAACCAGGCAGGGGGGCTCATGACCCTGGTGTCCCTCACTCCCAGGGACTCGAGCTCCAGGATATTCCACACTTGTGGCACCTGTGGCAGGTCCCCAGCAGGGTGCAGAGGAGCGGTGCACCAGGGCAGTGGGAAATGCAGCCCAAAATTATAAAACCCATGAGAAACACGGAGCAGGCTGGGGAGTGGCACAGGCTGGATCTGCCCCATCGCTCTGCCACCACATTCTGTCCCATCTGCTCCCGCAGTAACATCCCCCAGTGCTCCCAGTAACGCCCCCAGTGCTTCCAGTATCCCCCACCAAGCCTTGCAGTGACTTTTCCCAATACCTCGTGCGGTGCCAACGCTGTCCCGCTGCTCCGTGTTGGGCAGGACGAGCTCGGCGTGCCCTGGGTGCCAGCGGGATCCCATTCCCAGGCGGATCCCGGCGCGCCGGGAGCAGGCAGAGGCACGCTGCCGCTCCCCGCCGGTTTTAAGGGAGTGGGGAGGGAGTTGCATCCATCACCAAGGTTTTCTTGGCAGCGAGACGCTCGGCGAGCAACAGCTGGGAGAGGGTGTGACGCCGGGAGCTGGGAACGCTGGCCTGGATCACAACCCAGCGTGAGGAAGCAACAAACTGCTTCCCAAGGGGCCTCCTTTCCTGTGCCGCCCCCCGGCCCGGAGCACACCGTCCCACGGAGGGATAACGGAGCACAGAACAGCTCCACAGGGATGCTGCTCCAGCCGCGAGCCCAAGGGGAGGCAGGTGGCTGCCAGCCTCCCTCGCTGTGCTGTCCCCACCCTGGGTCAACCGCTGTCCTTTGCTCCCCCCACCGCCCCCAACTCCTTCCAAGACGTTGAGTCACTTCCCTTCAGGCAAATCTGGCTCCCAAACGCTGCTCCTGATGCTCAGGGGCTGCTTTTCCCGATGGATTTCATTACCACCAGGATGCTGCAGCTGCTTCCAGGCAGCCCCCCAACCCACAGAGGCTCTGTGGTGGCAGTTCTGTCACCTCCAGCTCCTTTAACACCTGCAAGTAAAGTTCCTTGGGGGCCACAGAAGGGCTGGGAGAGGCTCCAGGGTGTCCCAGGTAGGAGGAATGGGAAAGGCTGGATGTAGGGATGGGCTTCAGGGGAACAAATGAGAGGTTTTTGGGACAGCCCCCCAGTTTGGGAGCACTGAGCAGCGCAGCCCCCACCCACACAGAGCAGGAGGTTTGGATAATCCCAGGCTTGATGTGGCACTGGGAAAATTCCTTCCCTCCCCACGCAGCTCCCGCGCCCCCAAGCCTCAGCTATCCCAGTCTCAGCATCCATCCCAGCGGGATAAGAGCCAGTGCAGGGCTTGGGAGCAAAGGCAGCACAAGGAAATACAAGAAAATTTGGCAGTGATGCCTCCTCATCCTCCTCCAGCCTGGAAAAGGGTCAGGATTTGCCCCACTGGGACACCCCAGCACCAGCTCAAGCAACACTGCCCTGTGTTTGCCACCAGCCATTCCAACCCTCACCTCAGCAGGAAGGAAGTTCATCTACCACAGGAGATTAATTAAGGTTAATTAATTACCCTCAGCTGTAAAGACAGGGCAAAAGACATCCTGAATCCAGCCAGCAAGGGAGAAAACCAACCACAAACTGAGGGGATTTCCTTTGGTGTGTCCGGAGTCACAGTGCCACCAGGAGATGTTCAGCCCAGGCAGCTCTGGGTGACACCAGCTGGGACATATGGGCTTCCCAAAACTACCCCAGGGCCTGGTGGAGCTGGGAATGCTTGGCCATGCATGCTTCTGGACATCTCACTGGAGCAGTGATGAAATCCCAGCAGCTCTGAGGGGTCCAGAGCCAAGACCCAGCTCAATCCCAATGTTCCCAGCAAGGCTGAGCACAGCAGCCCCACAGAACCGACCCATCCCTCGGCACTGCCTCCTTTCCCAGGCACCTGCCACTTCCCCATATCCAGGCAGGATGCTGGTCTCACACTGATCCCTGTGTTTAGCGAGATGAAGGGAAAACACGCTGACTTGGGATATGATTTCCCATCCCGAGCGTTTGTGGGTTGGGGTTTCCCTCCGGGGCACTCGGCATCGCCTGCTCAGCAAAGCCCTGCCGGCAGCAGCGCCTGCGGAAGGACAAATCCCTGTTCCCAGGTCTGGTGACGGAGCAGGATCCGTGCAGGAGCAGCCGTCGGGAACAGCAATTCCAGGCGCCGCAGCCAGCGCAGCCTTTGGCAGTTGTCATGCCCTTGGCAAGCGCCGAGTGCCACCCACACCGAGCAAAGCAATTAAAGTTCTAAATTGATTTGGGCTGATTAAACGCCCCGGAGCAGCTTCCCGCCGAGCCGGGATGCGCGGATCGGAATGGGATGCGCGGATGGAGCCGGGATGCGGGGATGGAGCCGGGATGCGGGGATGGAGCCGGGATGAGGGGATGGAGCCGGGATGCGGGGATGGAGCCGGGATGCGGGGATGGAGCCGGGATGCGGGGATGGAGCCGGGATGCGGGGATGGAGCCGGGATGCGCGGATCGGGCTGGGATGCGCGGCAGGTCCGACCCCTCCGGCCCTCGCCCTTCTTCCCTCCCACACAGGCGCTGGGAACCCGCCTGACTCATCCCGAAACAGATGGTGCAGTCAATGGGGAAGAAATTGGAGGAAGTTTTCCCCCTCCGGGGGAGGTTTCTCCGGCATCCAGCAGCATTTTCCCTTGCCCTGGGCAGAGCCGTGGGGATAAACGGGAAGGGCTGGAAAAGGAGCTGGGCTCAGCTACGAGGACAAGACAGGAGACTCCCACTGCATATCCCAGCTCCAAATCCCGGGTTTTAGAGCTGGGTTTATGCCCATGGATAACTCTGTCCTGCCTTTCCCACAGAGAGCTCATCCCTGGCTCCACACCCTCTGTGGTCCCAAGCTCCGGATCCCATCACTGCCTCCCGATCCAAGAGCAAACTCCCTGCACAAATAAAGAAGCCACAGACAGGATGTTCAAGAGACAGCTCCCGTTCCCTTTTTCGCTGATTTGATACAACCACGGAAAAAATGCCCCAGTCCCAGCCTTGTGCAACTCGAGCTTATAAATAGCCCCAGAAACACAGCGGGGTTGGGACAGGCCAATCCCCGCCTAAGGCTGGCACCATATCCTGCTGCATCCCACCCCTGGGATGGGCAGGTCAGGGATCTGCACGTGGTTCAGCCCCCAAATACCCTCGCAGAGCCTCTGTTTGCCTCCAATCTTCCATCATTCTCCCCATTTTCTCACGTGCTTCCCTCAGAGCTGTGCCAGGGGCTGGATCCGAGTGATGCACACCCACGGGCCAGGGGACAATTCCGAGTTGTCAGTTCCCAAACCCCACCCTTGGCAGAGAAGGATTGATGAGAACATTCCCAGGGCACAGCTGGGCCCTGTTCCATGGATTCCCCCATCTGTGGAATCACCCACCTGCTCCCATCTCCATCCTGCAGTGACAGCTCCCCCCAGAAGTGATGGAAGTGCCACATCTGGAGATTTATCCCTGATTTCCAATTCCAGCTGGAGCTGTCAAAGGCCACTGACAGCTCCTGGAGCAGGGATGAGGAATTGCCAGGAATGGACACTTTGTTCCTGCCTTGGAGCCCCTCAGCAGGTGACAAATTGGATGTCACCTGCCCAGGGATTTACGAGCAGAGGTGGCTTCAAACCCTGGAATGGCTGGGTTTGGAAAAACCTTAAATTCGTCCCATTTCAATACCTGCCATGGACAGAGACACTTTCCACAGACCAGGTTGCTCCAAGAACTGTCCGACCAGGCCTTGGAATAAGAAATTCCATTTAAAAAATCCCAACAGGGCTCCAGGTTTGGATGCTGTGCATCCCACTGGAAAGCAGGAGATGCTGACAGGTTTCAATTCCTTGTGCTGGGAACTGCTGGAGATGAATTCAAGCTCATCTTTCACCCTGAACTCCTTCAGCATCATCCTAAAATCCTCTGGATGTGCTTTTCCTGCTGCTGGTGTGCCAAACATGGATAGAGGGGAGTATTCCTGAAATTTCACAGCAAAAATCAGTAGGATCTGGCTGATAAAACCCCTCAGGAAATTCCCAATTCTTTAAGGCACCAACTGGATTTGTCTTAATAACAATAGATTCCTTCAAATTCCTGAACATCCATAAGGAAACCTGCTTTATTTATGAATTTTTAATTAATAAACCCAGTTTTCCTTGCAATCAACATCTGGGAACTCACCATTCCATGGAGCAGAGCTTTGCAGGGACTCGTATTTTTGAAGCTGACTTTGCCAATGGCCCCATCCTGCTTCCCATCACTGGGATGGGCACAGGGACTGCCCAGCTCTGGGCTGGGAAGCAGTTCCTTGCGGGAAGGTTCAACATTCCTGCCAGCTCTGAGCAATCCATGCCTTTTTTGGTTTTTTTTTGGCTGGGGAGTGGCCTTGGTGCAGGTTCCTTGGGCTCAAATTGCCCTGGAATTTGTAAAAACAACAGCAAAATATGTTTTAGTCCTGAGTCTTTGCCAGGCTGGGTTTATTTCTGGTATGAGGGAGTTGCTTGGTGGTGCCAGAGAGATGTGGGGGTACCTGTGCCCTCATCGGGGTCTCCCACAGCATCTTCCTTGGATGGATTTAGATCATTGATCCCAATATCCAGAGCTCAGCCCTGTTCTGGACACAACCCTTTCCCACACAAGAGCCCAGTCCCAAAATCCAGCTGTTATCTATGAATTATTTAAATAGATCCAGAAATGCAGGGATCTATCCAGAGGGTGCTGTTGATGGAAGCCAGATTTACTAATGCTAATGAATTCCTGATTTTTATTCCCTAAACAGTGCAGAGGGAATCCCTGTTATCCATGGCCTGGAGTGGATGCAGAGAGTCCCCAAAACTGTTCCTGACTGATGAAGAAGGAAGCTCACATCCAGCTGCTCCCAGAAGTATTCAGACATTGGGAATACCTTATAAATCAATAGGGATAAATTGAAAATTCAGGCAGGACTCCAAATAACTCATCCACTCTCCCTTAAGATTTTAGGGGAAAAAACAGATTGGGAAAAGGGAATTTGGGGTACCTTGGCTGGATGCAGCTTCCCTGGCACATCTGGCTGGGCAGAGGATGCCCAAGGAATTAATTCTGTGTGGAGATCACTGGAATGTCAGGAGACCTCTGATTTATCCCCGGTCTTCAAGTGCAAGAATTAATTCTGGCCACAAAATTCTGGCCTCTTCCAACACCAGCAGAAGCTGCCTTCATGAAGCTGAAATTCCCAAGGGGAAGCTAAAGCATTTCCCTGGATAACCCACCTGGATGCACTGGGGTATTCATCAGCCTCAGCCTGGCATCTTCCCAACCCAGCAAATCCCTGGCACTGCTGGTGAGGAGCTCCTGCAAAACCATTTCCCTGTGGGAAACAGGGAGCTAATGGGATTTAGGGAAAGAGGAATGAGAAGTTGGATGTAAGCAGATCCAATTAGTGGACAGGTCAATTAAGAGAGGGGATGGGATATTGGAGATCCCAAATCCCTGAGCACAGCATTCCAGGAGCGGGTGCTCCTTGCTTGGAGGACTCCACGTGCTCATCTGCCATCGTTGCTCCTGGAAAATTCCACAATGAAGGATTTAAACGAGTCATTTATCAATTAAATGTGCACTCTGGCAAATTAAAATCTGTCCTCTTGTTTAATTAATAGGGCAGCTTTATAGTCGACAAATTAGGGAGCCTCTTGATGAGCTAATTTGTTAATTAATGGAAGCCTGGAGGCTCTTCCTTCATTAGATGTTGGCACATCCTTGAATCCAAAGTGCAGCTCCTCCTTCAGGACCCCTGGGCTCAGACTGGGAACAACCCTGGCAGTGGATTTGCCATGGGAGAGGTCTTGGCATGGCTCCTGGCATTCCTGGGATTTATGGCAGCAGCACATTCCCATTCCCATTCCTCTTCCTTTGGGAAAATTTACATCCCTTGCCAAGGAAAAGCACAAGATCCTGTGGCCGAGCTGTTGCCAAACAGAGCCCAGAGCTGCTCCAGGATGGAAAGAGGGAAAGAAATTGATATAAAATGGGAATAAAGCTTCTGGCCCTGTCCAGGGATCTGTGCTGGGTGGGAATCAGTGCTGTGGGTGGTGGATCCAGAGCCCATCCCAGCAGATCCAAGGATTCCTGGGTGTCTCTAACACCCGGATCACTCCCACAGGGAAAGTGAATCCCCCTGGTATATCCAGGGTCATGGATCAGCCCTTCCTTATCCCCATCCCAGATGGCCACAGCCACCCCCAGCAGCCCCCTCCCAGTGCTTCCAGTACAAACCAGTACCAGGATGGTGCTGAGGCTGGGTGGGCTCCATGAGTTGCTCCAAATGATGCCAAGGAAAGAGGGATTGCAGCAATCCCAGGACAGGGATCCCAAAAGGAGTGCTGGAGTCATCCCCAGCAAGAGCAGGACCAGTAACACCAGTAAGAGCAGCGTGGTGGGGCACACTCACACTGAGCTGGGATAAGATCCTGCTGCCAATCCCACTCCACGTTACAAACTGGGAATGTGGATTCCCAAGCTTGCACTAAGGACCATTCCCCTCCAAACCAGACTGTCCCAGACCCCATGGAGCAGCTCCCTTGCTTATTTTTAGCCACCAGTGTCTGCTGCACTCACCAGTTATCAAATAAACCAGGAGCAGCACCCAGAGACTCCCTTATCTCTGTTTTCCATGGACTGGCAGTTCCTGGGATGTGTTTACATTCAGTCTTTAAAAAGCAGCCTCAGGTTCACTTTCTACCACAGGAGTATGCCAAGTTTCCAGCTTTCCCTGGATCTTATCCCACCCAGGCAGGTCTCCCTGGAGAGAGGGCACAGCTCGCTCAGACCCCAAAGCTGCAATAAAAAAATCACAGTGAAAGGCAAATTCCTGATGGATTTTCCACAAACACTTAGCCAAAAAAATAATGTTGCCATCGAAGCTGTCCTTATTTGGGTGCCTTTACCAGGAGGACACCGATGGTTCGTGCTCTGGCTCTGGCTCCTGATCCATTTTCCAGGCATGCCAGGCACAGGGAACTCGCTGGGACGCCTCCCTAATTCCTGCTGGAATGTGACCCTCAAACAGTTTTCCCAAGGCTGATGCGTTGCCATCCTCTGTTGTGATTCCCAACACATTTGGTGCTCCAGTCCTTCAGAGAAATCTCAATTTCAACACCTCCAAGAGTCTCCCTCCCCTCCTCACAAGAAAAGGCAATTCCAAAGCTGTGTCTTTATCCCATTTCAGCAGCAGGTTTTGCTGGAAGTGGAAGAGAGAGAAGCAGATGCTTTTCCCTCATGGTTTTCCCAATGCATTTCTCTTTCCACTGCCTAACACACCTAAAGAGAGGGGGAAAAAATCCTTGGAATAATGTTTACAAGCTAATTAGGCAGAGAATTGACTTGAATATTACTGTGATACCAGAAAAATGCCAGCTGAGCTGGGAAGGCTTGGGCTGGTTTTCCATGGAAATTAAAATTGCCACAGGCTGCTGGAGGCAGGAGCTGGAGCCATTCCCTGGGAGAATCTGCACCTCTTCCCACCCCCAGCAGCCTCCTGGAATCACTTGGTTTATCTGCAATTTGTAAAATGACTGTGAGAGGTGAAGGAAAGGGACTCTTCTTTCCCAAGAGGAGAGAAGGATTTGAATTCCTGTGCCATGGGATTAGGGAGAAATCCAAGATACGCTGGAAAGAAACACCAATTCCTTTTGATTCCTCTTTAGCAGCACTGCCTTGCCCAAATCCCAGCCCAAATTCCAGTTCCTATATCCCAACAGATTTCACACCAAAGAAGCACAACATGGAATTGCTTCTCCTTCCCTTCCCAGCTTTGCTCCTTCCTTTCTTGCCAGATCTCAGCCCTGCACTTCCAGGGCTCCCAGGAGCAGGGATGGAAGCACCTCTGGAGCCCCTGCAGGTCTCTCCTGATTTATCCATGTCATTATCCCAGTCATCCAGCAGCCAGCAGCTCATGTTTGGAGCACTGCTCCCCTGTCTCTCAGGAATTATGGATCTTCCCAGCAAAGGCACAGGGAAATAATTGTTTGTTTGCTGCTTGGGCCTCTGAAATTCCAGGAGAAAATGTGATTTCTCTTGCTCGCTTTAGATCCTGGGGTTTCCCCCCACACACCTCTGCTGGGTTTATTTCCAAATTCCTACTGCTCCTGTTTAGCTGCCAAACACAAGCAGGGGCCTCCCAGTGGCATTCCTTTTGGGAAGGGACAGGGAGCCTGGCACTGCCCCCTCCCAGTGCTCAGGGAGATTGACACCCAGCTCCTGTTCCAGCTCAGCCTCTTCCTGTCGAAAGCAAAGCCCAGCTGGGGGAATTTCACATTCCAGCTCCAAAGGAATTAAATCCAGCCTTAAAAAGGGAAACATTTCCCAACTCCAAAGTTTTTGCAGAGTGCTGGAGGCAACTGATAACTACAGAGTTCCACAAACAGGGGCTGTTCCCTGCTGACAGGGGAGAGGGGAGGTTTGAATTTAGAGGAATTTCTGAGGATCCATTTTATCCAGCAGCACACAGGAAAATGAACAGAGCACCCTGGAAAGCTGGGAATGACACAGGCTCTGTCTCCATAATTCCAGGAGGGCTCTCTGAGCTCTGCTAAACAGCACAGGTTTGCAAATCCATTTGCAAATCCATTTTTTCCAACTCCTGCCCTATTCCCAAGTGTACATGCTGAGGAAAGAGTGGTGCAGAATTCCAAGGCCAGATCTCCTCAATGTCACCAACCACAGAGGGGCTTTATGATTCCTAAAGGATTATCCACCTGCTTTGGTCCCCATTTATCACCATTAGCACATACCAAGAGTCATTTGCATATCCCAGACTCTGGAAGCCTTTGGAAACTGGGATCCATGAAGAAGCAAAATGCGAGTGGCAGGTGGTTTCTGAGGCCTCTGCTCTAGAGCTCCTGTTTCTCTTCCTGGGATTTAGGAACTTAAAAAGGTCTTGAATTTCAGGAATATTCCTGTTTTCTAATCCTGCTTGGGGCATCCTGGTTGAGCCCTCCTAAGTAGCCCACACGGCCTGAAATGTTGGAATTCAGCTCAGGATCAGGACAGGAGATCTCCAGCAGCTGCCCAGCACCTCTGTCAGGACACAGCTGTGACCCCAGCACCCTGCACTGCTGTTGCCATGGTGACTGAGCATCATCCCCTCTCCTGCCACCTTTAAGGAAAAATGTCCCTCCACGGCTCCACAGGGCTGTCCCCAGAGCACCCCCAGATGGCCTCTCCTCAGCCTCATCCTGCCCCCAGGACATCCCACAGGACATCCTGGCCCCCCAGGACAGGGACTGCTGCCCATGAAGAACTTCCTACTGGCTCCAGCTTGAAGCTGACCATCACCAAGGAGTAAAAAATCCATGAGGATCCAGTCATTCCCACACCTAAAGAGGCGTGGTTTGAAGTGAAATCCAAGCAGGGAAAAGCTTGAGATCATAGAGGATCTTTGAGCATAGAAAAGCTTGGTGCCACCACTGTGCCCATGGCTGGTGGTACTGGCAGCACCAGGGAATCCACATGCAGTGCCACCCCCGAGTGTGCCAAGCTGCTTCCGTGCCCTCCCAAATCTCCCCGGGACACCTGCTGAGCTCTGACAGCTGTCAGGACCTGAGCAGGGGGCGAGCTGAGAAGCTTAAAGGAAAAATAGCTCCTTTTTTAATCTGCTCCCACAGCACTCCCACCCTCCTGCCCGTTTTAGCCCTCCCTGTCCTACATTGGAGCCCTGGAGATGGGAAATGGGTGGAATTGTAGCTGTTTGAGGATGCATCACAGGGGGTGATGTCCCCTCTACGTGTGGGCTGTGGCAGGAGAGGTGCCCACCCTGACCCCACTGCTCCTCTGGCACCTGGGAAACTCCATGGATGGAATCATGGAATGGTTTGGGTGGGAAGGGACCTTCCAGATCTTCTCATTCCCTGCCATGAGCAGGGCACCTTCCCGATCCCAGATCGCTCCAACCCGGCCTCAAAGAAACAACACTAATGTATCTGCCTGATCACATCTTCCAAATTGATGCCAGGGAAGATTATCCCAAGGATCAGCCTCACAATCAGAGCACTGTGAAAGATTTGGGAAGCACAAATTCAGTGCCACAGCTGCTGTTACATCCAGGATCCCAGGAATCTCCGAGCGTGCAGACAAGGGAATTCTAGCCCAGCACAAACAGTTCCAGAAGGAAGCCAGGGTCTTACTCAACCTCCAAACATATTTTCCAGGATCAGTGCCTCCAAAGGCAGAAGGTGGGAAGGTCCTGGCGAGGGAACGCAGCAGGCTGGGATGTTTCCATGGAGCAGCGAGATGAGTCAGTGCCATCTGCCGGCTGCAGTGACCCGACCGCTCCCAAATCCATCGGATCCGGGCTCGGGTAGAGAGGAATAAACCCCAGCCCCACGCTAAAGCTTCCAGGATCCCTCTGGAACGCTGCTCCAAATGCAAATTCCCCTAAGGATCCCTTTGGCACAGCCATGTCCAGCTACATCAACTCCCAGGATGATCCAGCAGGACTGGGAGTTCTTGAAGTATCCAGGCTGCAGCTCCAGCATCCCACAGCTCTTCTCCTCTCCACCTTTGGGATCTCCCTTTGCTATTCCTGAGAGTTATACATGGAAAACCTTGAGCTGGCACGGATCCGTGCTGAGGAAGAGCCGTGGCAATGCCAAGGACCCACAGTGTCCTGAGGGATGATGTGGCATCATCAGCTTCTACATCAGCTTGGACCATTCCAAGGGCACCAAAAGGCAGCAAAGCTGGGATCAGACACCAGGCATTCCTGTTACCCCACTCTGCTGGGGAGGATTTAATCAGGGAATGGATTCTAGGTGCATTTCTCCCCATTTTTAAAAGGAAAACTCATCATTGCTCTGTAATTATCCCAGAATTTAGCTTTAGGTGCCAGATGCCCAGCACTGAGCAAACACACGTTTATGTTAAAGCTTCCTCTTGGAGAGAAGAGGGATTTGCTCGTCCTTCCAGAGCTGATTATCCCCTGAAGTTCCCTGTAGGCATTACCAGGCTCTGGCAGCTCCTGCTGCCTGGAGGAGGGTTTGGAGCTGCAGGGATGGCCTGGAGCTCCGTGTGCTGCAGAGATCCCAGAGCTGGTCCCGTCAGGATGGGTTAGGGATGATGGCTGAGCCGAGCTCATCCAGCTGCTTTTATCAATCACGGTAAAACCAGGGAACATCTGAGGGAACAGCAGCTCCAAGAGAGCGGGTCCTGCTGAAAACAAGTCCAAAAAAGGAGGATTGTATCTGGAAAACTCCATTTGCAGAGCAAGCAGGATGGAGTGGGGGCAGCACGAAGCTAATGGGGATTGGGATGCTGGGCACGGCCACATCTGTGGAGGTCTCCCCTCAGCTTTCTCTAAAGTACACTTTAAATACCTTGAATTCATTTCTGACAAACCAGGTTATTTTTCCCACCTGGTAATGATCTGCATCTGGTAGAAAACCACCTTATCACCTGGGTAGATACCGATTCTGAGGGCGTTTCCTTAAAAAAAACCTATTTGCCCTCAACTTTTTCCCAATCTCTCCCTGTTCCTGGCCTTCAGCGGAGGGAGAGGCACAGGTGTGGAACACCAAGATACGCTGCTACTTAAGGCCAAAAATAAAGAGCGTTTTTCTAGAAGGGCCGCGGATAGGCGACGGGAACTCCGTATCAACAGAAAGCGGTGATTTTCCTGGGAAATGGCCATAAATTAAATGCGATGGAATTAAACCCTCAGCGAGCCCCGAGCGGGGCCTGCCGCGCTCCCGTCGCCTAGCAACAGACCACCATGCCCTAATATGGCAACAGCGCCCGCCCACTTCCCATTGTCCCTTTTAATTGGCTGCTCTCCCATGATTGACGTGCGCGCTCGCCAGTGTTCACCCTCCACGAGCCTCTCCCGCGCCCGGGGCGCGGCGCTACCCGGAAGCCGGTGCAGGAAGCGGAGGGGAGGAGCGTGAGGGACGCGTCGGCTGCGGCAGCCAATGGGAGGGGAGCTGTGGAGCGGCTCAGCCAATGGCAGGGCGCGGAGGCGGGACCGGGGGCGGGGCTGAGGGAGCCGGCAGCGGGCGGCAAAGGTGAGGGGGGAGCGGGGGGACATGGCCCCCATGGCGGGGACACGGAGGGGACCCCGCGACAGCACCGGGGGGACACGAGGAACAGCGGCGGGGGACAGCGCAAAACCGCCGGTCTTGGGCAGAGGGGATCTGGGGGAAGGCCTGGGGTGGAGCGGGGGTACCGGGCAGAGAGGAGCCGGAGTGCTGAGGGGGATTCCGGCCGGGGTTCAGGCTGGAGCAAGGAGCCTGAAGGAGAAGCGGAGGATGGGGAGGGATGATTCCAGGGCGGTGCGGGAATTTCTGGGTTGGGAGGGGGGGTTCACACGCCTGGAGGAGGGCGGGGAGCTCCGTGAGCCCCGCGGATGCGGCTGGCAGAGCATGGTGCCCACGCTGCTCCTGGGCATCCGCGGCTCCTCCTGCTGCTGCTGTCACGGGAATGCACAGCACATCCCATGTGGCAGGGAAGGGGATGCCTGGGACAGCCCCCAATGGCTGTGACAAACCCAGAGAATGCGTGCTCAAAGCCGCTCTTATCCCACGACACGGAGCTCTGGCTAAAGCTGTGTGTTCTTCCCAGGTGGGTGAGGCATCAAAGGAGATGCTCCAGGTGTCTGTGCTGGAAGCAGGATGAATCTCGTGGCCATGGCGACCGACCCTGAGCTGCAGTGGGTGTCCCTGTGGCTCCGTGTCCGCTGGGCAGCCGTGCTCGTGCTGCTCCTGAGCTCCCTGGTGATGCTGCTGCTGCCTGCCGTGGATAACCAGTGCCATGCTGTGCTCAAGGGCCTGTCCTTCCTGAAGAGTAAACTGAGCCCCTCAGGAATCGCCAGGTTCACGGGACAGAGCACGGAGCTGAGCGTCACCTCCAAGGGGCTGGAGCTGCTGGTGCTGAAGGGAAAAGCCTCCCCAGGTGAGAGGGTCCTGGGTGGGCACAGCCAAGCTTCTGAGGTCAAGGAGCTGCTGGAGAGGGTCCAGCAGAGGCCACAGAGAGGATTTGGGGTCTGGAGCATCTCTGTGATGAGGAGAGACTGCGGGAGCTGGGCCTGGTCAGTCTGGAAAAGGGAAGGCTGAGAGGGAATCTCATCAATCCGTACAAACATCTCCAAGGGGTGTCAGAGGATGGTGCCAGGCTCTGTTCAGTGGTGCCCGGTGACAAGGAGCAGTAAATTAAAACACAGGTTCCACCTCAGCATGAGGAGGAAGCTCTTTCCATGGGGGTGGCTGAGCACTGGGACAGCTGCCCAAGGAGTTGTGGAATCTCCATCCATGGAGACATTCCAAACCCACCTGGACACTTTCCTGCTCCAGGTGACCCTGCCTTGGTAGGGGATTGGAGTGGGTGATTTCCAGAGAGCCCTGACAATAATCCAGGGATCTTCACTTCCCTTCCTGCCCATGTCCTGTACCCCTAATGAGAGTGACACTGTATTCTGATGGTAACAAACTGCAATTAATTGCAATTAACACTGGCTGTAAATGCCCCCGAGGTCAGGCAGGCTCTCACCAGCTCCTTGACTGCATTCCAGGGCCCTGTGCTGGCATTGCTCAGTCTCTCCAAAGCTTTTCCTCGTTTTTTCAGTAACTGCTATGGAGTTAACTGGAACACAGAGAGATGGTTTAATCCACAGAAATCTGTGCATAATATACAGCGTTAATCCCAAAATCCTGGCTGGCACAGAACAGCCTTTCAGGCAATGTCAGGCTGTAGCCTGTATCAGCCAGGACGTTAATTTGGAAAACACTTAAAGGAATTATTATGATTCCAGCACTGTATCTTTGTTTGCATTAAAGCTCTTACTGCTGGGAAAGCATTGGATAGTTCAGTGGAAAAACAGAAGTGCTGTTGGCAGCCAACATAATGTTAACATTAAAATTTCACCTAAAAGAATGTGTTTAAAACACATTTTTCTCCCACGTGAAGTAGTTTGGTGGCCACCTGTGGCCACCTTGAGCCTGCTGCCTGCAGGTCCTGCCTCCCCACACTTCCTGCCAGCAATGGCTCTGCTGCCTCACACTTGGGTCTGGAAACATGGCATAAAACCTCTGGGATTGTAACCTGGAAAAAGCTGGAACACAAATTCTGTTCCAGTTCTTTGTTTAATTTTTATATTAGCAAACAGCGACAGTCATAGAATATCTTAAATTGAAAGGGAGGAATGAGGATCATGGAATCCAGAGTTCCAGAGGCTTCCAGTAAAACTCACCAGCCTTTATCTGTTCCCATTTCATTCCAGAGGTGAAGCTGGAAGCCCGAGCAGCTCTGAATCAAGCCCTGGAGATGAAACGCCAAGGGAAGCGGGAGAAAGCCCACAAACTCTTCCTGTATGCCCTCAAGATGGACCCGGATTACGTGGATGCCCTGAACGAGTTTGGGATCTTTTCTGAGGAGGAAAAAGACATCCTCCAGGCCGACTATCTGTACTCCAAAGCTCTGACCATCTCCCCTCACAACGAGAAGGCTCTGAGCAACCGGGGCCGGACGCTCCCTTTGGTGGAAGAGATCGACCAGAGGTATTTCAGCATCATCGACAGCAAAGTCAAGAAGGTGATGGCCATTCCCAAAGGGAATTCCGCCCTGCGCCGCGTGATGGAGGAATCCTACTACCACCACATCTACCACACGGTGGCCATCGAGGGGAACACGCTGACGCTGTCCGAGATCCGGCACATCATCGAGACCAGGTACGCCGTTCCCGGGAAGAGCCTGGCGGAGCAGAACGAGGTGATCGGGATGCACGCTGCCCTCAAGTTCGTCAACACCACGCTGGTGTCGCGCATCGGCTCCGTCACCAGCAGGGACATCCTGGACATCCACCGGCGCGTGCTGGGCTACGCCGACCCCGTGGAGGCCGGGCGGTTCCGCGCCACGCAGGTCTTCGTGGGCCACCACATCCCGCCTCACCCGCAGGACGTGGAGAAGCAGATGGAGGAGTTCGTGCAGTGGATGAACTCGGAGGACGCCACGAGCCTGCACCCCGTGGAGTTCGCGGCGTTGGCGCACTACAAGCTGGTTTACATCCACCCCTTCGTGGACGGCAACGGCCGCACCTCGCGGCTGCTGATGAACCTGATCCTGATGCAGGCGGGGTATCCGCCCATCACCATCCGCAAGGAGCAGCGGGCTGAGTATTACCACGTGCTGGAGGTGGCCAACGAGGGCGACGTGCGGCCCTTCATCCGCTTCATCGCCAAATGCGCCGAGACCACGCTGGACATGCTGCTCATCGCCACCACCGAGTACTCCGTGGGCCTGCCCGAGGCGGGCTGCAAACAAACCATCCCCGTCAAGACTTGAGGGGTTTTCGGGCTGGTGAAGCCGTGGGAGAGCAGAACTCCAAGCCAACTCGCAGTGTTCCCGCTGGGAAAGGACTGGACAGGAGGTGTGGCTTGAGCGTTTTGTTCATTTAAAGTGTCTTACATTTGATTAAATTAATATTATTTATTTATGTACACGATGCCAAATGGAACTGGGGATGGCGGCTGCGCACTGGAAGGAGGAGGGGAGAGGTGGCAGAGGGCTCAAAAAGATGAACTAATATTGAATTTCTCCTTAAAATTAAGCTTTGAGGGACTGCTTCAATCACAACCCTTCACCCAGGCAGTCAACTCTACTGTCTGAACTCTGTAAAGTCAAAATTGAGTTGGTTTTGTGTTGCCTCTTCCCTGTAGCTCTAAAATACATCCCTGAAGGAACAGCACTCTCCCACCTGTGTCCATCAGACATTTTAGTGTCAGTCACACAGGTACTGAGCAGGAAGGAAACCAAACTCCAGCCCAAAGGCATCTCTCCCCTCCCATTTCTGTTTCTGTGGCACTTTGCATGTTTACTTTCAGCTGCCTTTCCTGGGTGAGTTTTGTACAGGTGGAAAGTGGTTGGTTTGGGATTACAGGTGATAGGAATGGAACAAGAGGAGAAAAGCTCTGACTTACTTGAAGGAGAAGGACTCAGAACTAACACCTCAGCCAACAGGAGCCCTGGGAAAGCACAACTGTCCTTAGACATTTCAGTGGAGGGGTTGGAAGGAGCTTGGCTGCAGAACTGTGATCAGAAAAGGTCATCAGGCAGAGCCAGGAGACACCAGTTGTGCCAATTCGGGAAGAATGTGTACAGGAAGTTTGCCAAAAACTTTAGTTTCTTTAGTCTAGGTAAGGGAACTTTTGCAATTAATCACTGGTCATGTCAGTATTCTGATAAATGTGTCAAAAATGACTCGAGGCCTCTGTGTGCTGCAGGGGCAGTGCAGTGCCTGGAGCTGCTGAGCAGTTCAAAGAATCACTTTTTCCTTGGTTTTTAAGGTAAAAGTCCCCTCAGATCTCCCTACCCCAAACCTGCCAGGTGTGTAACAGCATCCCTGATCCCACCACCTCCAAGCTCACAAAACTTCCATTTAAAATCCCAGTTATAGAGCATTCAACCCCTTGACAAAAGCTGCCAGGCCATCCCAGACTGTTTTCTTCCCTTTTAACTCTCTCTTACCTGACAGGGAGTTCAGGACATGGCTTTAGAGAAGCAGAAACCAGGATAAGACTGGGAGTTCTCTGAGCACTGCTGCCAGGGAAAGCAAACACAGGAGGAAAGGTGTCCTGTCCTTACAAAGCATGTTATTTTTGTAGTGCAACCTGAGTATAAACAATGCACTTTAGAGCTCTGTGTGTGCGGGGGAAAATGTTATTTTAGTAACAGATTAATAAACTATTTTAATACGAAAGTTTTGGTTTGGAAGAGGCTGTTCTCAGAGCACACTTGGCTGCTAAGTGAACTAAGTGGTTGTGAAGGATGAAAGGCAATGGCAGAGATCCTGGTTCCCTCAGCAACGTGACAACAGGAGCAGAGTCATCATTTCAAAGTAAAGCCAAGTGAAATCAGCACAGAAAAAATAGTGTTTATTTGCAGCAGTGTTTGTGTGGTCCAAGTGAACTCAGCACTGGGGGTCCCCCCTCACATCCACCCCTCTGAGCAGTTGACAAGCAGGGAGGTTTCTATCCAAAATCACACCACTGTTGGAAAGTCTGAGGTGATAACTGAAGTGATTTCAGGATATTCAGAGCAGATGGAACGAGCTGCTTCAAGGCCTGAGAGGTGAGGTACATCACTATCACCCAGCTGCCAAAGGAGAAGTGCAGTTCCAACACCCACATTTAAACAAAAGCAACAGTATTTATAGAAAACCTTTGAGAACTTGAGTTTAATAAACCGAGAAACGTCAGCTTGCACTTCACAGTTGTACAAAACCATACAGAAACCACCTGGAAAAAGACATGAGCTAGCTAGGAAAAACAACCAAAAACAACCAAAAACAACCAAAAACCTGGTCCTCAGCAACAGCATGTCCAGCTTCATGGGAAACAAAAATTACCACCTAAGGATCAGCTCCTGACACTTAAAAAGAATCATCTCAATGTCCTTTACAAATACACCATATAAAAAACAGGTCAACTGGAACAGAACAGGAACTGGATACATATATATGTATATCTGTGTATCTACATATACACACATATGTATAGAAACTCTCCCAATACTAAAAGAGGCCATTGTGGTGAAGTTGGAGCATCTGCTGTTGGATTCTGCATGGAAGGAGATGACAGTCCCTGCGTGCGTGGGTTTGGGTGGAGAATGGGGCTGCTGGCAGAGAGAATGTCTGCAATCCCAATCTGAGCTGACCAGTGGAGCTTGCTGAGGTCCTCCCATGGCATCTCATTCGTTAATGAAAGAGAAAATCGTCGGAAAGTACTCCAAAGAATTCCATGTGGCATCCAAGCTGTGCAGGAAATGCTTCCCCCCTCGTTACCCTCAATATGAGGGATCACATTAACGCCATTTCACCAGAACAAAAGTGTAACTCTTTGCTCTTAGAGGAAAAAAAACCCAACCGAACAAACAAAAAAACCACCACCTGGATTTGTGCCATCCTCCACTGATCCTGAGGAATGCAGCAGTCCAGTATTTACAGGGAACTGGGACGGACGTTCTCTCCTTGCAAAGCTTAAGGACACAACATGGCTTCCAGAAAGGCATTTCACATTGGACCAGACCCGCTGAGTGCACGCTCCTTGCTCACTTTTTCAGGAGCAGCTTGGCAAAATCAGCATTGGACATCTTTTTAGGCTCTGCAGGGGGCTCAGAGGACGCTGCTGGTGAGTTCTGGACCATCCCATTCTCAGCCTTGGCCACGGGGTTGCTCTGACGCTGCAGCGCCCGGGGCATCATGGAGAGCTGTGTCCTTCCCTTGCCTCGCCTGGAAGGGAAAAAAATTCCCATTAAGACACACTCTTTTAGCTTGGGGGAACAACAAGGACTTGTTGGCTATGAAGAATGCACATTTCAATATTATTCCTGTCATTCATATCAGGGATAAAACTTTTCACGGGTGTCTTTGAAGCATCCCCAAGTTCTGGCAGACAACAACTGCCCCTCAGTCCCCAGGGCTGAAGCTCTGCTGATCCACAGGGGCTCATCCAAGACAGGGATACTAAAAAGATGAAGGAGCAGCTTTAATGCTCACTAGGAACAATGGCTGCTTCTCCAGAGGGAGAGGATGTGGAGATTATCAGGGATCAGTGCCAACATCAGATCCAAGGGGATGGCCAATACCTGGTCCTCTCGTCACTACAGAGCTGTTTCTGTTGATAAAGAGGAAAACTCTGCTTTTCCTCATCAACCCAACAACCCATTTTTTAATGGTTCAGCAACTTTTAAGTGTTCTTTCAGGTTCACAGAATCCTACATTGATTTGGGTTGGAAGAGGCCTTGAAGATCACCCTGTTCCACCCCCTGCCATGGGCAGGGACACTTTCCACTAGCCCAGGTTGTTCCAAGCCCTGTTCAACCCAGCCTTGGACACTTCCAGTGATCCAGGAGCAGCCACCCTTTGCTAGGGCCTCCCCACCCTCACAGGGAAGGATTCCTTCCCAATATCCCATCCTTTCTGACAGTGGGAAGCCATTCCCCCTTGCCCATATTAAAAAAAAAAAAAAAAAAACAACAAACCCTCCCTTCTTTTTCTAAGCCCCCCACATTCCAGCTTAAGATCCCTACACAAAGAAAGGCAGCATTTCCTTCCCAGGCAGTGCCAGACACCCCTCCCTCACTCACGCTCCATAAATCTGTGGTGGTACCAAGGGCAGGGATGCCAAGCCAGACTTGGATCGTTTCAGAAGCCTCCGGAGTGGGGGGTTGCTGATCATCACCTTGATGACGTGGTCCTTCACTGTCAGCCCATCCATCTTCAGCACAGCCTGGGAGGCCTGGGTTTCATTCTCATATTCTACATAAGCCAGGCCCTAAATGAAGGAAAGAAAGAACCTACGTTAGGTTTTAGTGTTTCTGTAACAGTTGGTAAGGAATTCATAAATGAAGGGAACTCAGCATGGCTCAGTCCTGATGTTCATCACTCCCAATCTTCATTTCCCTTACTGCCTGGATTTCTAGTCTCTCATTCCTGATGCCCTCATGTGTGGGAAAAAGTATAAGAAAAGGAAAGAACCACCCCAAAAATGCTATTAAAGTAAATATAATGAAGTACCACGCAGAGAGAAGGACATCACCTCTCCCTGCTGTTACTCTTTTAAATGACATTCAAAGCTTTAAGCTGCATTTTTTGGATTATCCAGTTTCACAGGAGAGGCATCAGGTTTTACATAACTTTCCCAAAATACATTTATTTGTGATTTACACACCATCCCAGCTCAAACTAAGCTCAGAAGAAGACCTGGAAGTCTTGAAGTTCCCAAGAGCACTCGTTACAAGGCGTGGACACAACAGGAACTGCACAGGAACAAAAGCCTCAGGAAATTGAGGAAAGGAGGATGGGAATTGGTTGCACCAGGTAAGCCCCATTTAGCCAGTTATTTAAAAAACAATCCTTTACAGACTTGCCTGTTTTTACTATCCTGAAAGTGCTGTAAACATTTCCCCCTCCATCCCACTTCTCTTGTGCAATTTAAGAAGCATTTTGGAAAAATTCCTTTTGGTTTTCTGCACAAAGGGCTGTATGAATCCAAGCTCTTCCACAAGTCTTAATTCAAAATCACGCTAGCAACTTAACAAACCCAACTTTTTTGTCTCCAGACTCCATGACAAGCTTCTTTTTGAAGGATTCCTTAAAACCAGGAGTGTGTTAAAGATGCCTACCTTGGGTTTTCCAGCTCTGTTGGTGACCAGTCGAATATCTTTCACATTCCCATGGGCTTTACACACCTCCTCCAGCTCTTCCTTAGTGCAGGAAAATGGCAAACCAGATATAAAGAGTTTGTGTTTCTCCAGGGTAGTGCTGTACCTGAACACCTGGAGGAACAAAAAGGATGTTGGTTCACAAACCAGAAATTCCTAGGATTTCAATCCCACACCCTGAAAGTAATTCCTGTCCGTGGGATCCAAAACTGCCTCAAAGCCATGAGTAGTGTTTTGGAAGGTATTTGCACATCAACACCACGGACTTGCAACTAAATGTTACTAAACCCCTTCCCACTGAGAATCACAGAATACCCTGAGCTGGAAGGGATCCAGAAGAATCAGAGCCCAATTCCTATAATAATGTACTTCTAATATTGTCTTCTTGCTCAGCTGTCACTATGGAAACATTGAATTTTTCTGGGCAGGAAGTCCAGAATGCAGAAACCCCCTGAGCTCTGGTACAGAGCATCCCCAGCCAGGGGATTGGATAACAAATGCTGACCAAGAAAGCTCTTTAGAGGTTGAACCTGGGTAGGTCCCACCATTAAACTGCTCAGATCAGCAGATTTCTGTAAATCTTGAGTAAATTATGTCAATCCTGGAGTCTGGCAAAGGAACAGAAGATGCAAAAAATCCCAACAAAGAGTTTAAAGAAGCACAACGTGAATTGATCGGATTTGAGCACCCTGGACACAACAGATTCCACCATCTCCCTTCCCCAGATCCACAGTCCACCAGGAACCAACAAAACTCTACCTTAAAGTCAGGATTCTTGTTCTTGTCAACACAAGGAGACACAAACATGGGCCTGCCCTCCACAGCCGTGCGATCCAAGGCCAGGGCCTGCTGAGCAGCCTCCTCCTCCCTGAACTGCACGTAGCAGTAACCCCGGAAGGTGCCCTTGTTATTGAACACTGCTCGGATCTCCACGACCTCCCCACAGCTGCCAAAGAGCTCCCTCAGCTTGGCTTCGGGCTCTGCCATGGTGTAGGAGAGGTTGCTGACAAACACAGTGACTTTATCCTTGCTGCTGTCGTGGAAAACTTTGGGCATGTCCTTGCGGCTGGTGGACGCCTTTTCCTTGGGGGCTGCTGGCCCATCTGGCTTTTCACTTCTCCCAAAGAGCCCAGTCTCCACTTCCATGTCCTCTTCAGGGAGCACTCCATCACCTTCTCCCCTGTGCCTCTTGCTGGGCAGCTCTGATTGATGGTATTGAAAGCCTTGTTAGACAAAATTACCCCATTTCCTTCCCCATTGAAACTCCTCTGCCCTCCATTCCCCACTGCTGAGCTTGGAAATGGCACATGGAAGCACAAATAACATTGACAGGTCTTAAAGACACCAAACAAAAACCTCCCTCATAAAAACCTGTTTTAAAGAACAAATAACAACAGATTATTCCACCAAGACAGCTTTAGATGGAAGCAACTGGGATATCTGTTCCTTTTTTCAGTCAGCCACAACTGACAGTTGCTGATTCATGTTCTTCTTTGTCTAATGGTTCTTTTAAAGAAAAAAAAAAATCAAATCTAAAAGCTCACAAAAATCCCAGGGGCAACAACCTATTAAAGCTTTCTGTTCCCACCTACAAGAAGCTGCTACAATCTTGAATAACCCAATTTAGACACAAGGCTCAGCATCACAGGATGAGTCAGAAAAATGACTTTAAAGAAAATTAAGGGGAAAAAAAATAAATCACAATATCCCTCCAAAATAAGAAACCCCAAGAAAACTCTGGAAGTTCTTATAAACCTGTTTTTCTGTTGGTATAAAACCACTTCACCTTGTTTGCATTTCACTCCCACACTGAAGACTTTCCAGGAGAAACAGCTCTGGAAAGATACCAGTGCTGGCAATTCCTCAGCTCCCTCTACCACAAGACAGCCAATAACCCCATTGCCAGAGCTCTGCAGTTTTAATTTAATTTTATTTTTACCTTCTTCTTGTCCCCATTCACCCTCATCATCCTCGTCTGCTTTGCGCTTGTCCCCAGTCCTGGTTTTTTTGGCTTTTTTGGAAGCTTTCTTCTCTGCCCTCGCCTGTTTCCTCTGCTCAGCTCTCTCCTCCTCCTGCTTTGCCAGAGCAGCTTCTTTCTCAGCAGCCTAAAAACCAGAAGATTTATTTCTTTTTTTTTTCCCACTGGCTGCAGATTGCAGAGCATTTTCCAGAGCACTGAGCCCAGAGGGTTTTCTCCTAATCCCAAGCACTAACAGGGACATTTAAAGCACATCCCAATTCTTTGCTCTCACAGCTTTCCTGGAGGGCACATCACTCTTGTGACCATCCAAGGGGCAAAAGGAGAAAGATAAAAAGCAGCAAGAGGTTGCTAATCATAGTTTTAAAGTAAAAATCAATAGTTCTAGGGCTTGAAGGCATTTCAGGCGTATCTGAGGGGAAGACACATTAAAAATGTGACATTCAGAGAAGCATGGACTTAATTTAGGTGTTTAAAATGCTTTGGTAGCTCACACAAAGTTCTGACCTTTGCTCTTTGTTCATTCACTCGAGCCAATCTGTTCTCAGTTTTCTGAACAGCTGCATCCCAGTCTTCCAGTGTTCCTAAAGGATAAAATTAAAATAATTATTAAAAGCCTTTCATTTAAGATACAATTCTGGAAAAATAAGAGTCACTGAGTTCATGGCACTTGCTGTTCATATTAAACATTACACATGAAAATTCTAATTGTAACAACTGGCCTGCAAGGTTAAAAACAAAACAAAAACAAGAGCCAAGCAGAGCAGAAACCTCTCATTAATAATGCAAGACTCCAAAAAGGCATGGAAAAATCCAATGATTTCAGGAAAGCAAGGAAGAAAAGAGCTGTCTGTGGATTTGACAGCAGTGAAAGGAAAGTGAGACTTCAGTGGAGCACAAAACACAGGATCAAAAGCCTGCATGTCATCTCCGCCTAACCAGGCTAAGAGATGCAGGAATTAATTACCTTCTGGCAGTCATTTAGCTACCTTCTGTTCATTAATTACCTCCTGCCTGTCACTCAGTGACCTTTTGTCACTCAGTCACCCCCCTGCCTGTGCCCAGGTACCTTCTATCCTCTCCAGGGTGAGCAGCACCTCGCAGACGTGCTCGGGGTAGTCGCTGGTGCACTGCACTGCTCGGTGCAGGGCCTTCCTGCAGTGCTGGGTGTCCCCGTGGGCCCTGCAGGAGGGGACAGGACACTGAGGGGACAAACCACACAGAATTCCAGCCATGCAAACATTCCCCCTCCTTCCCCAGCTGCTGTAACATTTCTGGAAGGCACAGCAGAGCTGCCCCAAGAACCTCGAAGGTGTTCTGTACACCCAAATGAAACACTCATTCTAAAGTGTTTTCTCCCACAGATGAGGAAATTAAAAAGTGAATTACCCAAGCTCCTACCTTTCCAGGTTGTAATATTCCAGCCACATGTTGGCATATTTGGCATTTCCTTTAGTCATGATGTTGTCCCAGAGCTCCCTGGCTTTCTGCATGTTGTTACACAAGCGAGCCTGCAATGGAGCATCCAAAATATCCTTCAGGATTGTTTGTTCAATATCATTAACCCCAAACCTAAAAACCCACAGATGCTGCATACAGACCCAGGATGATACATCTGAGCCTTACAGTGGTCAAAATAAACACCTGAAACCATCCTACTACTGAATAATCCTTCCCTGTCCACACCTCCCATTAGTCTTAGTTCTGGTTCACACATTAATTTGATTTTGGTCATTGTAAAAGAAATTAGAGAGTTGTTTCTGAATTTTTCCTTCTGTTGTTGATGAATGTACCTAGTAACTACTCAGACTGAGAACTTGGTTTGTGTTTAGGAAGAGGGGAAATGGATCAGGAAAGGACTGCATTCCATGGTTGGAATGTTAAAACATTTTCTTTTAAATCCATTTTATCAGGTTCAGCAATTTAAATACAGCAGAGAGAAACATCACCTCAACTCTTGCCCAGTTCTGCATGATGGTGCAGGATGGATCTCCACTTTCACTGAACCCTAGGAAGAAAAACAAGGGCTGTTTGTTACACTTGGCTCTCAGAAACATAAGTGTTTATTAAAGCAGGTCCCACATGGGAGATGAAATCTTTATCTGCAGGTTCCTGAAACGTTCAAAATTCTTGAAGACAAACATTGTGGGGAGAAGGGATCTTATGAAAATGATTTTGAAGAGGAAAAAACAATACTTGGGATGAGTTCACTTACTTTCTTCTACTTCTTGTTTCAAGTACTCCACAGCTCGTGCAAATGCAGAGCGCAGCTCCTCCAGCTCCTTACTGGAATCTGAAGGAAAAAAAAAAGAAAGAACAACCTTAAAATAATAATTTAGTTTTCATTTCCCACCCAATAAAACCTCCTTAACACCCACAATGATTTTATTGGGTAGCATGGGAAGAATAAATTTATTACCACTCATTGTTATTATTCCTTAAATTTATGATTTTATAATGAGTAAAACTCACTACATGAGTAATTTAAAAAAGTCAGATATCAAAAATATAAGGCAAAGACAGCAAACCAACCAAATTCCTATTTTTTATATACGTTAATTGACCAGGAAATCATTCTTGTGAAAGATGAAAATGCTGTTATTTTTCTTTAAAAAAGTAATATCCAAGAAGTACAAAC
Organism: Certhia americana; assembly: GCA_018697195.1. Lineage (NCBI taxonomy): Eukaryota > Metazoa > Chordata > Aves > Passeriformes > Certhiidae > Certhia > Certhia americana. Next base: position 2,833,304 of record CM031871.1, read on the forward strand.
AAAATAGTTTAAATATTTATTGTGCATTTATCATACAGACCTTGTGTAAAATCCACCCTTCTCCTCAGGTAATCCAGGTAGGCCTGCCAGATCTCTACATAGTCTGTTGCTTGAATAAAACCTGCATTCAGAGCTTTTTCAAACATTTCTGAAAGAAAAATGGGAGAAAAATACCAGTTACTTTCCACTTACTATCAAAATCAGCAAATTGCAGTGATACCACAAAGAAATGTCTGCAAGAGCACCACTGGTTTCTAGGAAGACAGGAAAAGAAATCCTACACAATCAATTGGTTTAGGAAGTGAATTTAAAGGCAGCTGAATCCAGGAATGTTCATTCCAAGCTGTTCTTTGCTTGCTCAGGGTGAAGCTGCTCAAGCAAAGCAGCTTTGCCCTTGCAGCACCTGCTGCCCGTGGCAGCAACAGGATGAGAACAGATCCTGCAAGTCGCTTTTGCCCAGGTTGTTTGGAGTGCAGAGAGCAGCTCTGAGCTGCATTTTCTGGTTCTTTCCTCACCAGAGATGATGCTGTGCTCAACCCTGTGCCTCTCCATGGCCAGCAGGTACCTAATCCACAGCCCAACAGTCCAGGGGCAGTTCCGGACAGCGCGGTCGTGAGCGGATAAAACCAATTCCTTCACCTTCAGCTGCCTGTCCTGAAAGAATCACACAAGAAAAGTGAAGTTCTTGTCAGCCAGAAAGACCACCCCAGACAAATCTCAGCTTATAAAAGCCAACACCTAAAAAACAGCACTTCCGTTTTATATTTAAAAAGCTCAGATGGGTATTTTAAATTTCATATTCCTAAAAACCCAGTGAACACCTTCCAGTGTGGAAGAATACGCTCAGGAAAGAACTACCAGGCCAGTGAGGTGTTCTCTGCCAAAGAAATAAATATAATAAAGGCACTGAGTGAATTCTCAACTGTTCCTAGAATGTCAAGGATGCAAAGAGGGAGCACACCCAGCCTATTTGTTGAGGTGTTGTTGTTCCACTTGCAACCTGCCGTGTCCAGCTGGGAAGAGAAAGAGATGATGGAAAAACTGAGCCTGGATAAGCTCCTGCAGGGAGTCCCCCTGATCCCTTAATCCAGCCACCTTCTGATCTGCCTCTGGAGCTCAGCATCAGCTTCAAACTGCACTAACAAACCCCCTTGGAAACAGGGGCTGAACATCTGGGTTTGCTTCAGTGCCCACACCCTGTAATTCTACAGAGAAAACAGAGCTAGAGCAGAGCAAAGTGAGAAATGCTCACATGAGCAATAAACACATCCCTGAAAACAGGAGGAAACCAAAGGTGAGGGGAAAATCAGTTTCTGGAAGATTTACAGACTAAAGGACAGGACTGAGGGAGAACTTACTAGCTGTTTATCAGCTACTGAGATGAAAAATAAAACCAAAATAAGTAAAGGCAGGAAAATAAATCTGCAAACATTCATGGGTTCATTTCCTTACCAAATACTGGTTGTAGCGTGCCCAGAGGTCTGGGACAAGGCAGTTCTCAGCCAAAGCTCTCTCATAGATCAACTGAATCCGAGCTGGGTCACCTGCTTTCATTTCAAAATCAATGTAAGCTTGGTATTCTGCCAGCTTTGGGGTTTCAGCACCCAGCTGGAAAACAACCAGGGAGACACAACATCAAACTCTTCAACAAAGCAAGACTCCAACAGTTCAGCTGTTCCTCAGAGCAGCTCTTGTGCAAGATTTCACACAAGAAATTTGTCTCTATATCAGCAGCTGTTGATTTCCCAGTATATAATTGTCAGTATTCCCATTGCTGACAAAGTCCCCTAGCTGGGGACTACAAAAATAAAAAATCCAAAAAAGAAATAAATCACCCCAAAGCAATTCCCTCTTAGTTTCAAAGGAAGGTGTAAGTGCCAGCATTACCAGTGCCTCCTCATAGGGTTTACACTTCTCCAGCTGCTGTAGAGCTTTTTTGTAGTTCTTTATTGTTGTTTCTGGAATAGGCTCTTCTGACCACTCCTCGTATTCAGCATATGAAGCTTCCATGTCTATTGAAACATGAAATCCCATCAATAAAGCACTCATGAAAATAAAAATTCAGATTTCAACCTATGTTTGGTTCTAAGACAAAGTCCTATTTTTATTTATAAAATATTTATAGTTTATTTAGAATAAATATTTAAATTTTTATCCTCTTTTGGTCCTCACTGTCATGCTGCTGCATTCTTAAAGGATTCAGGCATTTCATCTCACACAGTGTCCTACAACAAATTCAGGGCAAGTTGTATTACAGCTCCTGATTTGGAGTTAGAAAACCAAAATGGCAAAATTTTCCCCAAGGCTTTAGAGAAAAGAGAACCCAAATTCTTTCCAGAGGGAAATGAAATCAAAAGAACTCTGCTTAACTTTCTCCCACAAGCAAGGAAAGGGACTCAAGGAGCTTAAAGCAGGAACTAGAGAAGGCAGAATTCCAACAATCCAGCTGCCAGATGGATTGGTACTCCCTACCAAGTGTTTTATGCAGCAATCACAGCTGAACTCCTCATTTCTAAGCCTTTCTTTGCTCCTTGCTTGTACTTTGAACATCCTCAAATTCTCAGCCGGGTGACCCAAGTTCCAACAACTCAGAACGTTCCTGATCCAAAGGGATCTGTGCCTCATCCAAAAGAGCCCAAGACCTCCAGCTGCACTTGGGGTGGCTGTGCCAGGAGAATCCTGATGCCTGAAGCATCCCCCAGCTTCTCCAGGCCCTCTGTCCCAGCACTCCAGCCCCTTACCCAGCAGTGGGATCCCCAGCTGGCGCCGGAAGAGCGTGTGGATCTTCTCGAGCTGGCTGCACAACACCTGCTGCTGCTCCGGGGATGGAATGCTGCCAGGGGCTGGCTGCAAGCGAAATAAAAAACAAACCAGGGAAATTCAATCCATTCCCTCCAGCCCCAGCTGATGGACATGAGAGGGAATTGTTTATGAGCTGAGATGCAAGTGAACATATGATCCTTGCAGGGCACACAGGGCCAGCCTGCGTTTCAGTCGCTGTCGGGAAAGCTAAAACTTGGGAATTGCTCCCCTTGGAAGGTGGATGAATGGGGAAAGCATTCCTGACTGAAAGCTGACACAAGCACAGGGAAATGATCACCTGAGAACAAGGAAGCAGCAGGTGACTGTGCCATTTCACAACCCCACCGTGCTGCCAAAGAGGGTTTCAGTAAATCCCTGGGGTGTGGGGAGAGGATCTAAAACTTCCAGCCTTAATTGTGTCTGGGAATGAAAGAACATCCTCCTGTTAGTCCTTTGTTAGGGGTTGAAAAGGACCTTTAAAGATCAAATAATTCCCACTGCCACCATGAGCAAGGACATCTTTTAATTTCCATCTCTTACGTAGAAAATTGTCAAAAAAAAGGAAATATTCCCATTCTGGCCATCTTGGAAAGGTCACTTTTACAGGTATCAAACTGTACATTCCAGGGATAAAATACCCTCATCCTAAAGCCTGTGGATAAAATACTCTCATCCACAAATTGTGGAATAATGAATGAGTTAAAACCCAAACAGCCTGGAAATTTAAACTTGATTGACTCTGTGCAGAAACAGCCACAGAATATTCTTTAAAAATGGAACATTTCATTTAAAAGCTGTTCTTGGCACCTCAGTCAGCAGTAGAGCCAAACTTTGCTCCTGGATTTGAGATGATTTTAGGATTTTACTGAAACACAAATCCATTATTTCATCAACCAAATCCACAGAATGGTTTCCCTAGAGCACAGGGTTGGTTTTTGCACCTGGGAAGAAACAACTGAGACATGACAGGGAAGAGACAGCTCCAAGTGACTCCAGGAGCTGCACCCCAGCTTTTTTGGGATAGGGAGCCCAGGGGAATGGGCTCACCTGTGCTGTTTCCAGGATGGCATTCTCAAATTCCCTGTAGGCTTCCCACAGGGCCGTGCCCTTGGTCACGTGCAGCCCCACAGCTGTCAGAGCCCGCTCGAAGATGGACCGGACCTTCTCGATGCCTCCTTCCTGACCAATGCCTCCAATGGAATATTGGGCATATTCCAGCCAAATTTCAGGACCTAAACAAGGTTAGGAGAAACAGGTGATTTCATCTTTTCAAAAATAATAACAAGAAAATGAAGCTCTGCTTCCCCAAATGCCTCATGTGCTGCATATAAATAAAATACACGCGGTGATGTTCTTTTTATCCAGTAAAGTTGAAATGTTTGGAAATTCTATTTATGCTGTTGGCTCAGCAGCAGCCACAGTTTCCTTCTGAATGGTGTCACTGCTGTGGTTTTGCTGACAGGGACTGGCACTGCCTGTCACCTTTGCCACACAAGCCACAGCAGGGATGCACCAAGATGCCTGAACAGCAAATTCCCATTTCCTGAGCTGGGACCACAGAGCTGTCAAACTCTGGAATAATTCAGATTAAAGCAGCTCCTCCTCATCCTCCTCCTCTCTCCAGACTCCTGAACTTCCCTGATCAGCAACTCCTGAAGCAGCTGAATCCTGAAATTCAAGGGGAGGTGGGAAACAGCGCTGGCTGCTGGGCACCATTCCCACCAACACCAAATTCCAGTCAGGAACTCCCAGATTGGGATTGCCCTGGGTTCCAGAAGTGCTTCCAAACCCCAAATGCAATCCAGCAGATCCAGAAGATAATTCTTCACTTCTTCACCTCCATTCCTTCTTCCTGAGGGATCACCAACACCAGGTAATGTCACTGATGTGACATTTTGTACACAGCTTTTGAGGAGGACTCTCCTCCCTATTCCCTCCACTTCTTCAGGCTTCATTTTTCCAGCTCTTTACCCCAATTCCCAAAGAACTCACTCAGTGATTTATCCACAAAATTTTAAGCTACAGCAGCTCCTGAGGAATGGAGAGACCAGACACCACACCCCTCCCTTCCATCACATCACCCTAAGATTTTAGAAATTAATTTGAAATTTTACCAAAGGAAAAGACTTTCCTTTAAAAAAAAAAAAAAAAAAAAAAGCCAAATCTGGCTGCAACACAACGCACTTTAGAGCATTTTTGAGTTACTTACAGATGTAATCTTTGACAGCTCTTTCAAACAGCTCATAAACCTTCTCTCTCTCAGAGATCTCTGAAGCCATTTTTATCTCATCCTTCAGCCAGTCCAGCCAAATTTCTGAAAGGAAAAAAAATTTACAACACATCATTAATATTTAAAAATAATAAATTACGTCCACTTGGTGAGTTTTTAGCAACAGACTTGCACCAAGGAGAGGGAGCAAGGCAAAAAGAGGAATTTTAACCTCCACAATTGCTAATTAATTTCAAATAAAAGTTGGGCAGAGACCTTTTAAATTGGTGCTTAACAAGCACCTTTGTACAAAACAGAGAAGCTGGAATTTCTCAGGACTTTGAAAATCATCCCATTCCACCCCCTGCCATGGGAAGGAACACCTTCCACTGTCCCAGGTTGCTCCAAGCTCTGTCCAACCTGACCTTGGACACTTCCAGGAATCCAGAGGCAGCCACAGCTTCTCTGGGCACTCTGTGCCAGGACCTCACCATCCCTTTCCAAGAATAAAACCCCACAGCAGCAGAGCAGCCTCTCTAATATTTCCATCACCTCTGAGTTACGAATAAAAAGAGAAATCCCCACTTCAAGCAGCCACGATTTCCACCAACAGGGAGATTTTCTCTGCTGCCTGCCTGTGAAATCTCATTTTTAGCAGGAGTTTGCTGAGCTCTGGATCACGTTCCCTGATGGAGGGTGCTGAGAAGTGTTTGTTATTTCGTTACTGAAGCATCTTGCACAGGTGGAGAGCAGAGGTGGCTGTGTACCTTCAGTGAGGGGGAAGAGCTCGCTCATCTTCTGCCGAGCTCTGCGGAGCTTCACCAGCTCTCCCTCCTGCCGGAGCAGCTTGATCAGATCCAAGTGACAGTTGTAGTCAAAAGCATTGATGGAAAGCTTTAAAAAAAGAAAAAAAAATTCATTTCAAAATTAATTAAGATGTGTTGAGTGACGGACGCGAAGAAACCAGGAAACGAATCGCATAATTCTCACGGTGTGATCCCAACAGAGTTTCCTCAGATTTAACCTAAATCCCTGACACAGCTCCGGCTGTTCCCTCAGGTCCCGCCACTGGCCACAGAGAGAGAACTGTGCTTTAATTTCATTAAAGCCAATAAAAAACCGCGGCGCAGCCGGCTCAAATTTCTCAATGAACACAAACTGCCTACTAGGACTTCGCTCTCAAAAAAACCCCAACCTGATCGATTTCCACCTCAGACTCCAAACATTCACGGCGTAAAATCACCGAATATCCCGAATTGGAAGAAACTCACACTGAGCACGGCAATTCACCTCCTGACAGTTCCCAGCCCCAAAGTGCCGGCTCAGACACGGCTGATCCTCCCTTCCCGCCACACCCGCCGGGCCCACCTGCTCCTCCAGCCGCTGGATCTCGGCCTCGTTCTCCTTCTCCTCATCCTCGCCGTCTCCTGACGAGTCCGAGTCCCCCTCATCGTCCGAGTCCCCACCGGACTCGGGGTCTCCCTCCGGCAGCCGCTTCTCCTCCTCGGCCGCCGCCGCCTCAGCTCCCGCCGCCGCCATCTTATGCAGCTCCGCTGGCCGCCCGCCGCGCTCCGCCGGACACCGTGGCTGCCCCCGCGCCGCCCGTCCCGCTGCCCCGCCCCGCCGCCGCCCGAACCGAGCGGGAAGAACCGGGAACCTCAGCCCACCCCGCCCCGCGATCACCCCCGCACCGGGACGGCGCTGCGCCCAGTGCGGCCGCGGCGCGACCCTTTGTCTTCTGGTCCGCGGCGCAGGCGGCACCGCGGGCACCCCGCTGTGTGGCCATCAGGGGGCCTCCGAGAGGGTCCGCGGCGTGCGCGGCGCCGTTCGCCCGCCATAATGAGTGTGGCGCGTACCGCACGCGCGCCATAAAAAAAAAAAACAAAACCCGGCGCGATCGAAAGGCCGTTTCTAATAAAGATCGTTTATTTATTTGCTGATCGGTTTAGCAACAGCGCGAGGCGGCCTCCAGCGCTCACGCTGCCTGTGCGGCCAATGTACGGACTGGGGTGAGACGCGGACTCGGGGGGAGAAGGGGCGTGGCGGGGCGTGGCCAAGCCGCCCGAGGTTATAAAAGGGGAGCGGACACGGTCCCACCCCTCAGTTAAGATGGCGGCGCTGAGGGCGGCGGGGGCGGCGCTGCTGCGGCCCCGGGCCGGGCCGGCCCCGGCCTCGCTGGGCTACCACAAGAAGGTGACGGGCGAGTAGAACACGGGGAGTGGCAGGGGGGACGCGGGGTGACCCTTGCTGACGCTGTGTCTTGGCAGGTGGTGGATCACTACGAGAACCCGCGCAACGTCGGCTCCCTCGACCGTAATGCCAAGAACGTGGGCACCGGCCTGGTGGGCGCCCCGGCCTGCGGCGACGTCATGAAGCTGCAGGTGACCTTGGGGACCAGCTGATGTCTGGGTGGGGGTCACATGGGGCTGTGGAGAGGGTCAAATTTGCCCGTGTCCCCTCAGGGAACAGAACGGGCTTCCCTCATGCCCGCCCTGCCCGTGCCCTGTGCCCGGCTGGGGGGACCTGGCCTTGCTGAACCGGGCGCTGAAGTGTCCCCAAAATGCTCCCGCAGGTGGAAGTGGACGAGAACGGCAGGATCGTGGATGCCCGCTTCAAAACCTTCGGCTGCGGCTCGGCCATTGCCTCCAGCTCGCTGGCCACGGAGTGGGTCAAAGGGAAAACGGTGAGGGAGCTCCGGGAAAGCTGCAGAGCTTCCCATGTGCCTGTGTTTGCTGTTAGGATCGCGTAGGAAATGCTCTCCAGGGACTCCCTTCACTGCTTGGTGCTGTAGAAGCCACTGCCAGCAGAGCTTCAGCTGGAGGGCAATAATTGTCTTTTTTATTGGGGAATTATTAAAGTTGGAAAAGCCCTCTAAGAACATCAAGTCCAACCGTTCACCCAGCACTGCCAGCTCCACCACTGACCACGTCCCCAAGTGCCACATCCATATGTTTTTGAATAATTCCACCAGGAAATTGCTTCGTGTCTTATGCAATGAGTAAAACCGGGCTGATGGCAGAAATTTTAGTTATAGAGAACCTTTAGGTCATTTCTGCCAGCAGCAAATGCAGCTCAGTGTTGTGTTAGAGGATGAACAGACTTGAAGCAGCCCAGGTGGGGACAGTCTGTGACACTGATGTGACACGTTCCTTAATTCCCACATCCCTCAGCGCCCTGGGCAGCTGGGATGATCTCCCCTGTGGATTCTGCTGGCTCTGGAGCATTAAACCTTCTTAGCAAACACAAACAGCAGGGCCCGTGACCACCTCTGCCTGTATTTCAGGTTGATGAAGCGCTGAAAATCAAGAACACAGATATTGCCAAGGAACTCTGCCTTCCCCCTGTCAAACTGCACTGCTCCAGTAAGTAAAACCCCTGGATCTCAGATACTCTGGGAATAGCAAAGATATTTCTGCATGCTGTTTTCTAAACAGTTTCTGCACGATGTTGTCCTTCAGAGAAAACTCGGGTTTCAGGGTTAATTCAAGAATTTTCAGACCACTTCAATATTTTGGAGCCTGTGGCTCAGCAGACTTTGTTAATAAATGTAAATAAGCTCAGATTGTATTCTGAATTATGTTACTATCTGAAGTTATATTACACGAAATTAACATTATAGGAATTCTGTATTTTAGGAATTCCATTCAGATTCTACTCCTAAGATCAGTCTGCACTGCTGCTCTTGTTTGCTCACTGCTGCCCGCTTCTGTTTTTACCTCACCTTTTGTCCTAAAAGCTCTTGAATTCTCCTTAAAACCTTCTTTTTTTGGCTGTTTTTGCTTTGCAGTGCTGGCTGAAGACGCCATCAAGGCTGCCTTGGCCGATTACAAACTGAAGCAGGATCCAAACAGAGAATCCGACAAAAAAGCCGACAATGCCTAAAACTGCCTGTGCAGCTTCCCCTCCTCCCTCCTCACTCTGCAGTGCAATTCCCGAGCTGTAGTAGGACCCTGTGCACTACTCAAGCTGTAAGATACGCACAACTTACGCACAACCTGTCCCTGTGGTGTCCAGCCACTCCATAGTGCTCACATGGATGGGGGCTCCTGTCCCCTCGGGAATGCCGCGGGAAGACTCCGCTCTGGAGACAAAACCCCGCTGGCCGGTACTGGAAAGGGCTGCACTTTTATTTTTATTTCTATTTTTTTGGGAAGATGTCTAGTTTTGCCTAATATTTTATGGAATTTGGTGGGAAGCGTTGCCCTGGTTTGGATGTGTGTGTGTGTGAGAGCCCTTGGCTCCCGCTGCGTCAGCGTTGGTTTCGCCATCCGGGGGCAAATTCCTTCTTGTGGAATTCTGGGACCTTTCGCAGGTGCCAAAGGGAAAAGTAGCCAGGAAATACTGGTGGTTTCTGCTCCCATCCTGTCACTGCTTAGTTTTTGAAGCTCTTGTTTGAGGAACAGCCTGAATTTTGGGGTGTTTTCTCTAAGAACGTCACTTGTTCACTCACCAGGTGCTCTATTACAGCTGTAAATCCTGGGCTAGAGGCAGGTGTCCCTGCCCAAGGAAGGGGTTTGCAGCTGGATGAGCTTTAAGGTCCCTTCCAACCCAAACCACTCCAAAATTTTCTAAAATACACCCTCAGACTGGAACCCTGGTGGGGAATAGCAAAGCTGGAATGCAGAGCTGAGGGGGAGCTCCCAGAGTTCCTCTTTTCCAGGGGAGTATTTCCAAACCAAGCAAACAACACATTGGCAAACTTCACTTTTTCATCTTCTAACCCCCCACAAGACACCTCACTCCCCGTTTTTCATACTGAGGGTGTTGTTAAACATTTAAAACCACATTTTAAAAAATACTTGTCTCATTCTGCTCCATCTGGGCACAATATCTGTAGTTTTTAACACAGAGGTCACACATTGCTGCGAGTTTGTCACTCACAAGGTCCCTCTTGTGGTTCCTCAGTTCCTGGCACCCTCCAGCAGTGAGGAACGTGATCACTCATGGAACAATCCTGCTATTTCCCAGTTTAAAAAAAAAATCAAGGAGACTTCACAGGCTCACACCTGCTTTGGGGCAAAATCAATTCTTTGTGGTGGCACACTTTTCCCAAGGGAAGGTGTCCTGAGGCAGGGACATAATGGGATAAAACACAGGGATACAGGAGGTTACAGGGATGTGGGGATGTGCTGCTTTTGAGGCAGAACAGCCTCTCTCACCTTCCAGTTTCCCTGCTGTCCCCACTGCAGCAGCTACACCCCAGTGCCATGGCCAAGTCCCCCACACCCCCCCCTTGGCCCTACAACTGTGGGTGCAAGATAAAGGTTTCCTGGAAGGGCACATGATGTGCTGATGTGGGGACTGATAACACCCTGCCCAGGGCTCCACTGTCCCTGGAGTCCAATCCAGCTGTGCCCCTGGAGGAGCACAGGGACACGGGGACTGTCCCCATGCCACCCCACAGCTGCACAGACACACGGGAGAGGAGCTGTGCAGAGGAAACGTTTATTTCTAGCTGAAGGGGTTCAGGAAATGAGGCAACAATCCAGCTGGGCTCTGGGGTGAAAGAGAAGAGGAGAGTCCTTGTCCCTAAATCCTCATCCCTCTCCCTTGGGTGGCCATGGGCAAAGCTGACCCATGTCCTACAGACCTCCAGTCCTGGTCCCACCCCTCTTGCCAGAGGGACACAGCTCTCCCCGCCAGGCACCCAGCACGGAGCAGGCTGCTGCTGATTAAAATAACATTTGGGAGGAAGCTGGGAGCAGAGCTGGAGCTGGGGGGATGCACCCACCCAGTGCCTGGGGTGGGAGAAGCCCCTTGGGCAGCAGGAGCTGGGGCTGATGGCGTTCCAGTGCTGGGGAAAACCACCAGCTGGCAAATCCCCCCCATGAGCATCCCATCAGCACCAGGGTCGGGGGAGATGGGGGAAAATGGGATCTTCATCGGGGCTTCCTTGAGCCACCACGTACATACGGAGCCTGATCCACCATGTCCATCGTGTGTCCCAAGCCAGCAGCTCCTCAGGCTCAGCGGGGACTGTGTCCCTGCCTCAGATTCCAGAGGGAGCCTGGGAGCCATCCTGGGATGCAGCAGGGGTCTCCTTGCTTCCTGCACTCGCCGCTTCCTCTGCGCCTGCATTTTGGGCGGGGGGCTTGGGTTGTTCGTCCCCCAACTTCTTCCTTCCTTCCTCTTCCTCCTCCTCCTGAGGGGAATTCTGCTCTCCCCGGGCCCCGTTGGCCAGGGGTGCCTTGGGAGGGGATTTGAGGTTCTGTGCAGCAGCCAGGATGTCCGCCTGGAGCTGCCGGCTGCCGTCCAGCGGCTCCTCTGTGCCGGCCTCGGGGGCTTTCTCGGGCACCTCACTGAACGCCCGTGCCCCCCCCGACTTGTCCCGTTCATCCACGTATTTCTTCTTGGGAAAGGAGGAGGGATAGTAGGCGGAGGCCTTGTGTTTCTGCCGGACGATGACGGCGGCGCAGATGATGAAGAGGAGGACGAAGGACAGCGAGCCCACCACCACCACCAGCAGCAGGTACTCCTTGAAGAAATCCACCAGCCCATCCAGCACGCCCGGTGCCGAGCTGTTGGTCACCGTGGTCCCTGGCGTGTCCCCCACCGTGGGGCTGATCCGGGGGGTCACTGGCTGGGCGGGCAGCGTGGCTGATGCCTCGTCCCAGTCCCCGCTGCCCGCGGTGTCCGGCAGCACCGGGCGGTTCCGTGGCGCTGCCGCCTGTGCCGGGGCCACCGCCAGCAGCACCAAGAGCAGCACCAACGCGCCCATAGCTGAGCCCATTCCCAGGATTCGTGCAGGAGACCTGTCGGATGCAGAGGGGAAGGGGACATGTTAATACCCCAACAAAGCGAGCCACTCAAGCCTGTTCCCACCCGCCTGAATTTCCTTACGGAAGCAGAAAGGCAGCTCTGCTTTTCTCACCCTGACAGAGCGAGGGGCTCCGTTTGTTTTCCAAGGGTGCAGCTGGAAGCCAGCTGGGTGGGATTGCTCAAGACCAGGGGAGCGGGGCTGCTGCCAGCGCCCGGCTCCAGACAACGGTCATTTGGCTGATTAGAGAATTCCTGAAAAATGGAGGTTTGCAGTGGAAACTTTGACACAGGCGACGCTACAAAGGGGCTGAGCCCGTTGCAAGAGGCATTTCCCAACCGCCCGTCCTGGACCGTTAATTCCCAGCTGGAGCACGGCTAAAAATAGGCTGGGGCAGGATTTCACCCCGGTGCCACCATGGTGGTTGAGTGGAGCTGAGATGGGGTGTGGGACAAAGGGGCAGCCCCAGAGCTGAGGTGCAGGGAATGGGGGTCCCGGCTGCCTCAGTGTCCCTGGTGACAGGGGGAAGGCTGGCTCTGTCCCTGTGCCATGCACCTCGCCTGGATGGGGCTGGATCTGCCCCAGCCCTCAGTGTGCTGTAGGACACAGGACACGCTCCCCACCCCAGAGCAATGATCGGGGTGAGCCCCTGGCCAGGCTCTGCACCCCAGGGATTTGGGAGAGGGACGTGACCGTCTCCACCGCGTCGCGAGACTTTCCCGAGGGACATCAATGCGTGCCACGCCACGTAACGCCATGCAGCCATTCCCAGGGCTCTTCCCCTCCACACAGCTCCATGGGGGGGTCTCAGGAAACAGCTCCCCAATTCCATCAGCAAAGACCCCTCCTGACAATTCCCCAGCCTCAGGCTCCCCAAATCCCAACCCACATCCCATTTTCCGCCCAAACAAACCCAAGCCAGCAGCTCTACAGACCGAGAGGGACTCCAGCAGCAGGATTTGGCTTCCAGGCTCCTTCCTGGCTGCACAATCTGGTTTCCATTAATCCAGTGCAAAAAAACGGCAGTGGAGGTGGGAGGTGCCCCTGACCCTCAACCCCCCCAGCTCCCCACAGGCACTGCCTTGGCTGTGGGGTCACAGCACTGACCAGCACCGGGAGAGTGAAGGGTTTGAGGGGCTGAGATGAGCCTCTTCATCCTTCTCTTCACCCCAGACAGGGGCCCCTCGGCGGGAAAGGGGTCCCGGGATGGGGACAGGATCTATTCCCCAGCAGACATCAGAGCTGAGGAGCAGCCACAGCCTCGGAGGGGCTGAGCAAAGCCCAAAGCAGTGCCAAAAGCAGGGCCTGGCACACAGGCATTGCCAGCCCTCCACCCCCATCCCAACCCCATTCCAGCCCCAGCCCCATCCACCCCCAGACCCACAACTCATTCCCAGCTCTGCTTCCCAAGCACTCCAGAAATCCATGATTTTGGTATTGTCCAGACGCAGCACACTCCGATTCCTGCCTGGGAATGCAGCCATGTGGCTGATCCCGTCCTCTGTCCCGCCGTGGGGACCATGCCCAGCCCTCACCGTAGCACCCCCGGCTGTGGGACAGCCTGTGCCCTGCTCCAGAGCCACCCGAAAATTGGGGAGCAGCTTGGCACATCCCGTGGGATCCTCACCTCACCCGCAGCCGGCGGGAGGGAGCCGGGAAGACGGGATCTGTCCCAACACACCTCGAGCCCCTTTCTGCAGCCTGCTGGGATGGAGCCTCCTCCTTCTCCCTCTTCTCCTCCTCCTTCTCCTCCTCCTCCTCCTCCTGCGTCGCAGCCCGGGACCAGCTTGTTCTCATTACGGCCGGGATGGGGAGGGGGTGTGGGAGGCCAGGGGAAGGCAGGCAGCCCCCAGCCCCCTCCCAGATGAACTCCAGCTGGGGCTGGGGGTGTTTCCTGGCTTATCCCATCAGCAAAGGAGCCATGGTGCCTCCCCATCATCAACCCCGGAAGGGGCCACATTTTGGGGTGCAAGTGGGGATGGGTTGTTTTTATCCACGAAGGTGGGGGTAAAGCCCATCTGAAGGTCCCAGTGAGGGATGTGGGCTCAGCACCCTGGCATTATTGAGGCAGTGGGGCAAACATGGCTTAATATCAGGAGAACATTTCCCAAAAATCCCAGCCTGGAAATGCTCTGGCCTGGGCTCCTCTGCCTTGGGGTGTAGGCAAGGACACAGGCAGGGGTCCCCCTAATTCCCCAGACAAACACAGCAGCTGCTCTGCCCCCGGGTCTCCAGTTTGGGGGTCTGGAGGCATCACTTGATCCCTTCCCAAAGCTCTGTCTCCCCCTGCCCTGGTCCCCTCGGCCTGGCCTGAGGTTGCTCAAGAGGCTGCAGCCGCTGTGTGACCTCATCCTGTTGCTATTTTCCTCTGCTCCTCTCTGGGGACCTGCCAGACCCCCCAAAAAGCCATGGCCAGCGCCTGGGGACCGTGACCCCCGCGGGGTGGGGGGAGGGATTCTGTCCCCAGGGCTGGAGGGGAGCTGGCGCCGCTGGGGTTTCTCCGGCGTCGCTGCCGGCGTCGCAGCTCCCCAAAATAAAGGCTCCGTCCGTCTGGCTGCCCCCGCAGCTCCCAGCAGCTGCTGGGGAGGCTTTTCCCGGCCTTAAGTGCTCAGTGATGAAATCTTAGAGGGGAAGGGGGAAAGGCGACGGGAGGCCAGGGGGAATTCCAGCAGCATCCAGCCCTGCTCCTGCAGCCCAGGTGGGGATGGGGCTGAGCTTCCCCCCATGCACTCAGTAATGCCAGTGTTGGGCTCAATCTCCTTGTCCAGGGGTCTCCATTCCACCCTGCCCAGTGCCTGCACTCCTCATCCTCCAGAGTGCCCATTGCCGCTCATCCAAGACCCCCATCCCACCCTAGCCAGGATCCCCATCCTGCTTTGCCCAGAGTCTCCATCCCTCCTTGTCCAGGATCTGCATCCCACCCTGCCCACGGTCCCCACCCTTCATTGCTCAGAGTCCTCATCCATCCCTGCCCAGTATTTCCATTTCCCCTCGCACAAGATCCCCATCCCTCCCTGCCCAGTGTCCCCACCCTCGCAGCCGGGATCCCCATCCCAGATCCCGGTGCCAGCTCCCACCGGCCATTACGATGCCGTTTTTGCCTGCAGCGGCCGCGGGCCCGGCCCCTCGGAGCTGGGCAGGGCCGGGACCGCCCGGCCCCGCTGTGTAATTTGGGGCAGCAGGAACGCGGGGCCGAGCAGGGCTGGGCTCGGCGGCACAGCCCGCCAGGGGAACCGGCAATTTGAGGCATTTCAGCCTTGCTCTGCTTCTAATTTGCTTTCCCAGGCTGCGCTTTGCTGTGCCAGCAAAATACCCGGAGGGGACCCGACCTGCAGAGCCTGAGGAGCTCCATGTGCAGCGTCGTGCGTGGGATTGTGCCACCCCTGGCCTCGTGTCACCCACCACAGCCCAGTGCCACCCCCACCCTCGTGTCATCCACCACAGCCCGGTGCCACCCCACTGCCCGCTGCCCTCCCGCTGTCCGGCAGGATCCACCATTCAGGCTTCCCGTGAATTCCTGTGCTGTGAGGTGGTGCGATGGCAGCCCGACAGAACCTGCTGACTGCGCCAAATAGGGCCATTCCCAGCTCCCGGCTCCTGCTCCCGCGGTGGAGGAAAGTTTATCCTCGCTGGGCTCCTGCTGGAGAGCAGCCGGCACAGGGCTGAGGGAGCGGGAGCAATCCCTGGGATCTGCACCCATCCAATTCCCCGGGACACACCGGCCTCATCCTTACCGGGGGCAGAGGCTGGATGAGCTGCTGTGAGATGAAGTCAGAGGATTGGAGCATCCCTCTTCCCCCGTGGCTGCTTTGGCTGGCAGGGCGCTGGAGTGGGGACAGTGGGACAGAGCAGGGTGGCATCAGCAAGGAGCCCATGGCCAGGGTGTCCTGTGTGGGGACCGGCCATGGCCACCAGCTGCGGGTCCCCTGGCCCGGCTGATTCACCCGTAAACATTTACATTCACAGCCGGAGCGGGGCCGTGCAGCTGCCAGGATCCAGATGGAAAATATCCCAAGCACAGTGCGAATGTAAACAGGCAGCAGGGCCGGGATGCAGGTGAATGACCACGCTGGCAATTGCCCCTGGACAGACACCCCAGAGTGGCCTTCGAGGAGGCTGCAAGCTTCGGGACGTGGGGAAAGGGATATGAGGATGAGGGGACAGGCAGCCTGGGTGGAGCAAAAGAGAAAAATGGGGACATTAAGCCTGGCAGTTTTTTTCTGCTCCCCCAAGGAAGGGATCAGTTGGTGGCCTGAGGGGTGACTGACACCAGCCCAAGCAGGTGAAATGGTCGGACCTTTGCTGGTCTCTCATAGACTGGCTCTCCTCACCCCTCCCATTCTCAGTCGCAGTCCCAGCCAGGGCCAGAGCTGCCGGATGATGCCGAGACCCAGCGGCCACCGTTCGCCCCCGGGACCGAGCACCTGACAGATACCGGCGGCTCCGGAGGCGTCCCCGGCTCGCTGCAGCGACCGCAGGCAGGAACACCCATCCTGTCCCCGTCCCCGTTGTTTCCGCCCCGTCCCCCCCTCCCTTCCCTCTCCAACGAGGCCGAGCCCACCCGGGAAGGAGGTCCCGGGGGCTGCGGTCCTGTCCCCAAGGTCCCGGGCTGTAGTCCCTGCCCGGCGAGGGGTGGCCGCGGGTTTCGTTTCTGCTCCCCCGGGGGCTTGAGGGGGAGGATGGAGAAACGAAATTTTGGCAGCAGGATGTGGGCAGGCGGCGGGGCGGGGAGGGGGCCGGCGAGTGCCCTCCCTGCCAGGAAGAGACCACTATGTCCGGGTAATTTTTAATGGGATGGGCCTCGAGGGCTGAGCTAGCCAAGGGGAGCAGCTCCATCACACTGCTCCAAACTAAAACCGGGGGACAGGGACTTCCCTGCCCATGCGGCTCCATCAGGGACCGGGGCCCCGCAGCTCTGCGGGATGCAGGAGTCATCCCTGGCACTCAGGAATGCTCCGGCAGGAAGCTGCTGAGAGTCAGGTTGTCTCCATCGGGCTCGGCGCTGCCGTCGGGCAGCAGCAGATGGTGTCGCCGGGCTGGGACAGGCCGGGGACCGGCGGCCGCTTCGGCGTCGGTCAGGAGCGAGGAGATACAAACCATCTCGGTGTGGTTCAAGCGGCGCTGCCCCGTCCGCGCCCGCCGCCACAGCAGCGTCCCCAGCACCCCCGTGCTCACCAGAAAGGTGGCGGCCACCAGCCCCAGCACCAGGATGGCCAGCAGGCACTTGCTCACCACCCCGTTGGGCTCCCAGGGTACCGAGGTGCCACCCGGCGTCGTGTCCCAAGGGGCTGGGAGGGTCGGTGCAGGTGGAGCTCCGGATTTCTTGGGTTTCTTGTATCCCGTGGTGGTGAGGACAAAGGCTGGGGGAGGTGCTGAGCGTGTCCCCGTGGAGGAGCTGCTGTCCAGGCCATCAGTCACTGTGGTGAACCAGCTGGGGGTGGTGGTGGCAATGCTCTTTTGGGGCGCTGACGGTGTGCCAGGCTCTGAGGCTGGCAGCAGATCAGGATCGGGAGGATCTGTCTCATCCATGGGATCAGCTGTGGCTGGCACCATGAGTGCCAGGCTGGCCTTGGTGCTGGGTGCTGGTGGTGGGGCAGAGCTCAGGAGCAGATCGGGATCGGGGGGATCTGTCTCATCCATGGGATCAGCTCTGGTGGACACTTCAGGCACCCTGCTGGCACTGGGTGCTGCTGGTGTCACAGAGTCCTCCAGTAAGTCGGGTTTAGGGGAATCTGTCTCATCCATAGGCTCGGCTGTGGGGGACACTGCAAGCACCCAGAGCAGGCTGGCGTTGGTGCTGGGCACTGGCGCTGCAGGGCTCAGGAGCAGCTCAGGCTCGGGGGAATCATCCATGGGATCGGCCGTGATTGGCACCTGGAGCAGGCTGGCCTTGATGCCGGGTGCTGATGGTGGCACAGAGCCACCATAGCTCTTGTCACTGCTGATCATCGCGGTGGCACCAGGCTCCTGCCCACTGTTAGCCCTCTTCCCACGGGAGAGGGGCAGGGGCTTGGCCTCCCCCCAGACCCACTGCCCAGACTCCAGCAGCTCAGCCCCACACACCCACAGGGGGCTCAGCACCAGCAGCACCAGCACAGCCTGGCCCAGCGCCATGGGACCTGCAGGGGGACAGAAAGGACAAAAAGGACAGGTGACATGGGGGTCCTGCTCCCCACGGGAGAATGCTGAGCATGGAACTGCTCCAGCATGGGATCACACTCCAACTGAGGACCCTCCTCCCCCTCTGAGGGGGCCCTCGGGTTTGGGGGGATGGAGGATGCACCCAGCAACTTCCTCCTGCCACAGCCCCCACCTGCAGGAGCTCAGCACTGGTGGCTCTGCTCCAAGAGCAAGCTTTGATAAGGAAGTTGAGTGTCTGGAAATGGGAAATCAGCCACCCTGGAGGCGGCTGCTGCGGGACAGGGCAGTTGCGGGATGAGCCTTCGTGTGGAAATGAAACCACAGGGATGTCACCCATGTTTTGACAGACCCCCCCCGCCGGGGTGCCCGTCCTCCCCCTCTGCCTGCCGGGCTGGCACAGGACTCCAGGGCTGAGGCCACCATGAGCCTGTGCCTCTGTGCTGGAGCAGGAGAGGCAAATCCACCCCAAACTCGCCCCAAACCCCCCTGTTCCATCACCGATCTCCCCTCCCTCTGCAGCCTCAGTGGGCGGAAGCCACTGAGGTCTCCGAGGATCCGCACCCAACACAGCTCAATGCTCCGAGCATCCCCAGGAGGCTCCCACATCCCCAAAGCACCCACCAGCCGGACCAACCCCCCAGGGACCAACCCCCCCGCGGACCAGGGACCGCGGCACCCTCAGGGACCCTGAGCATCCCCTGAGCACCCAGAGCATCCCAGGGGCCGAGCCCCGATCCAGCACCTCCCCACCAGGGCTCACCTGTGCTGATGAAAGCGGTGGGATCCCAGCTGCAGGACTGGCACGGGGTGGGGCGAGGGCAGCCCGAGCACCGGCACCCGCGGGGCGTCGTGGGCCACCCTCCGCCTGCACCTCCGGCCGGGCGGGGATGGGAGGGAGCGCGGAAAAGCGGCTGCGGTTTCGAGAGCCCTTTGAGGGGAAGGACGTCACACTGACAGTGGGGCCGCCAAGAGCTGGGGGCTGCGGGCACCCCCCGGAGAGGGTGGCAGGGTGTGGGCTGCACCCCAAAGAGGGGCTTCCTGCCCTCCTGAGAGCCCCCGGCTCGGCCCCACCAGCGGCCCCGCGGAGCAGCTGCGGGCTGGGGCTCGCGTCGCCCCAAAAGCAGAAGTGACAGCAAACCTGGTGCCGGGGTTGCCACCCCGCGGGCACGGTGGGGAGGCCAGGGAGGGGACCCTGAGATACCTCAACACCGGGAAACGCCTTAACAGACGAGGAGGAGGAGGAGGAGAAGAAGGAGGAGGGTGAGGGCCTGAATTGATGTTTTGCACAGCCTTTGTGCCGCGCTCCTTCTCTCTGCACTACCCCCAGGATGCTCGGAGGGGCTTTCGGGGGGCTGCTGGGTATTGTCCTGGGTGTTATCCCGGCCTCGTGGCAATGGCACGACAGGAAACCCCTCGCCCCAACCGCAGGCTCCGGGCGGGAGGCGCAGCCGCAGCTGCAGGAAGGTGCTGCAAGAGGCACATCCGCAGGAACGGGCTCGGGGCGTCAACAACTCCCCCCGCCTCGGAAAATCCAGCCCGTCTCTGCTCCGAAACACCTGGCCAGGGGGATAGGAGAGAAAAGAAATGGGGCTCAGGCCTGTGGGATGAACATCCCTGGGATGGATCCATGGTGCTCGGGGAGCGTTGACTCTCTGGAAGCATCCCTGCCCGGCTTTGGGGTGGTGCCGGGGTCGGGGTGTTCCGGAGGTGGTTGTGCAACACCCCCTGAAACGCCGCAGCCCTGAGAAAGCTGAAACCTGGGCGGAGTAAGTGATGCTGTTTCCAGCCCAGGTTCTGTGTCATTCCAGGCTTCCTGCAAATTTGGGAAACAAATTTCACCTGGGGAAGAGCAGAATGAGCATCCCCCTCCCCAGATCCAGGGTAGCTCCCAAGCAGGGCTGTTCTTTCCTGGGAACACATCCCCCCATCCACCCGAGATCCCCCAGCCCATTTGTGCCATCACATCCCACATCCAGCCAAGCTCTTGGGTTCAGCACCGGGAATCACCAGGGAGGATTCCACCTGTGACCCCAGGAATGGGCCCTGGCTCTCCTGGGACAAGAGCAGAAGGTCCCCAAGGCCTCCCTCAGCCACAGTCCCTCCCCTCACGTGTCCATCATTCCACATCCCGGTTATCAATCACACCTGGAATGCCGGGCGCAGGATGCCAAGAACCAAAGGAAAAGTCAGGCAGAGGCAGTTTATAATCAATGAATTTTATCTTTTGAAAATGGAAGCAAATATTTGGGCAGATACTCTGGCCGCTCTATAAGAGCGTGTCTTTTCGGACTGGGCTGGTTCTCTCCCGGGATATCACGGCTACAAAAAGCTTCAGGCACTGACTCTGGTTGAGCCTGGCGAGGCATCAGTTCATTTAAATAAAATACAGGCTTGTAACTAAAATCTCCCCCACCCCCGGGCACCTCAATCCAGCGGCTCCCAAAACTGATTTCCCTCCAATGTTAGGAACAAACCCGAGGTCCCCGAGCACACAACCCTGAAGTCACACGTACAAATCAACACAGAAATCACCACTGGGGGGAGAACGACTTTCGGGCTTGAGTTCCAAAAGAAAAAAAAAAATAAAAAGTCCATAAAAATACACATCTCAGGCATTTACTGCAATACAGAAACGTCACCAAACAGCCAAAGAACCCGGAGCAGCCCGATTATGGATCCACGGGCACAGTGCAGGGGATGCCACTTGTCCCTAAAACACAGAAATCCCACTTTTCTGAAGCTTTCCTGCTCTGCGATCCCACCACATCCTCTGTCTCCTCCATCCCGTCCTTGTGCCTCTCCAGCTACGTCCCCCGGCCGATTCCACCTCCACACACACATCCCTCCACAACAGGGAATCCTTAACCTGGAAGTTCTGAACATGCAAACACTGGGAAAAAAAATGGAAAATCGGAGAATTCCTAGCTAAACTAATGGAAAATAATAATAATAAAAAAATTGATCACTTCAGCCTGGATGAAGGGAGTCGTGTCCACTGGGATGCTCCGGGGGGAGCACACGGAGCTGCCACAGGGACAGAGTCAGCTGGGATAGGGATCCAGAGCTCTCGGACACCTGATGGTCTCTGCCCACCTTTGGATTCAGGATGGGTTTATCAGCACTCCCTGGCACTGCAGGGAGGGGCTGTGCCAGGAATGGCAGCACCAATCCTGCTTGGCACAGGGTGTCCTGGATCCCATTCCCAGCACAAGGACACAGCCTGGGAGCAGGGAGCCAGCCTGCCTCATCCCTGACAGCTCCTTCACAGGAAAGACCCCCCTTGAGCAGAGGTTTGCTGAGCTGAGCTTCCATGGAATTCCAGGAGGAGCTCACTCACCAGCCTAGAGCATGCACAGGGCCTATCTCCCTGCAGGATCCCAAAGGAGCTGTGGGAGAAACCAGTTCTCCAAACTGGGATCAAACCCTCCCAGTCCCTTCTGCTCCGAAGGGCTGGGAGTGTAGGGGGAGGGAGGTTTGGGGATGGAGGTCACTCATCTGATCTGGGAACAAATCCTTTCCTGCAAAGCTTTCCAGCATGGCAGGGTGGGAGGCAGGAATGGGAATGATGGAGAAAACAAATGATAAAAAAGTAACAACAGAGGCATTTTGTTTGTGGAGAATTATGGAAAAAAAAAAAAAAACAAAACCACCTTTCTGCTGCTAATGCTGCCTTGGAAGCACAGAAAATTCCTATCATCAGCACTGGTGTGAAGGGCTGATGGATTCCAAAAGCTCCTTAAAATCCATGAGCTCAGGAGTGCTGGAGGGCAGGAACAAGGATTTACAGCAAGGACTGCTGGCATCCCACAGCTCACCTGGAACTCCATGCTCCATGGATAAAAACATTCCTGCATGGAAGTCGCTTCTGCCTCAAAATGGAAATAAAAATGAGCAAGCAAAATGCGTGAGTTTGGTCATGGAATCAAACCTTGGGCTTGAAGGAAAATGGGAACATGGTGCTGGCTTCAAACTTCAGTAGGAAATAAATCCCCTCATTCAAAATGATACATTTGTATTTTTCTGTCAGCCAGCAGGGCTGGGGGCACGTTGTGGAGCAGGAAAGGCAGCTGATCCCATCTCCAAGGGGATTCCACAGGGAAGAGAAGGGAAGGGAACCCACCTGATTGTTCCAAATGGAGGATTTATGCAAAATAGCTTCAGCTTTGTTCTCTGCACAGTGTAAACACTCCCCACACCCCCTGTCCCTTGGAATGGAAACACAAATACTGCAAAAGTGGCAAATAAGAAAAATAAAAGCGATTTTCTTTTCTATTTTTTTGGCAACTCTAAAAAAAATAACGGTTAAGAACAATGTGGCGTTGGTCCCTAAATCTAGAAAAAAAAATAATTTGGGCATGACATTGCAAGTCAAGAATGGATTAGTTTTTCACGGATTCATAATATCTGGAAAAAAAAACAAAAAAAAAAAGTCCTGGAGAAGTAGCACTTCTCATTTTTGCCTTGGTTTTGACACAGTCAGAGAAACTTATTTTAACATCATGAGACGAAAAAAAAGATCTTTCACTAAAAAGCTTGGCTTGAAATCATCGGCTCTTCTTGACGTGGATTCAGGAGAACAGGAAAGCTCGTACTGGAATGCTGCAGGCTGCTGCTGGCTGAACTGGGAGCTGGGATGTGCCTGGGCTGGTGGCACCCTCAGTCCGCGATCTTGGCCATCTGCTGCTCCAGCTTGGAGATGCGCTCGTCCTGGTTGGAGATCGTGTCCTTGATGGATTTCAGCTCCTTCAAAATCTCGTCCAATTTGGCGTCGTTTTGCTGGAAGACAAGATAGGATGAGTGAGGAGAGCTCGGGGGTTTTCCAAGGAAAGGGCTCCTCCCAGTGGGATTGGTGGAGGGATGAGGGTGTGACAGACTCTGGAGCAGCATCTCCAGGGCACCCACCCAGAACCAGCACCTGCTCTTTGAGCCATGCTTTCCTCTGTGTCCCAAAGGACAGGGATTAGTGGTGAACAAGGTGCCAGTGCTGGGTTAGGGCTGGATTTGGGGATCTTGAAAGCCTTTTCCAACCTTAATGGTTCTGTGATTTTAGAAAAAAACAATTCCATGTCATCTTCCATGTCTACAGAAGCATTGGAATCACAGAATCATGGAATATCCCAAGTTGGAAGGGACCCACAGGGATCATCCAGTCCAACTCCTGGCCCTGCCCAGGACACCCCAACAATCCCACCCTGTGCATCCTTGGGAGCAGTGTCCAAATGTTCCTGGAGCTCTGGCAGCCTCAGGGCTGTGCCATCCCCTGGGAAGCCTGTTCAGTGCTCCAGCACCCTCTGGGAGAAGAACCTTTTCCTGATATCCAACCTAACCCTGTCCTGACACAGCTCCAGCCGTTCTCTGGGTCCTGTCACTGGTTCCACCCTGGCATTCCCACCTGAGGCCATCACTCCCAAAATTCCTGGAGTTTACTCACGGGGTTTGAGGCATCCGCTGCTTTCTTTGGAGCATTTATGAGATCACTCTTCTTGTTCCCAGCAGGTTTGTTGTCCAGTATGTTCTTCTTGACCACCTTGAGATCCCTGTTTTTGCCTGGAATGTACCCGTGCTTCAAGGAGATGAGGAGAGGATCAGCGTTCTTCCCCTCAAACCACTCCTCTGCTTCCAGAGCTGCTTCTGGGCCGGCTGTGTCTGGGTACAGATCATCCTGGAAAAGGTCAGACTGCAAGGCAGGAGACATGGATCAGTCAGGAGCTTTGGGAGGCAGGAGTTGGCTCCAAAGCCTGGCCCCAGGGCAATGCTCACCTTGCGGGGAACTGTCATGATGATGGGCTCACACTTCCTCTCGTGGAGCTTGAAGAACCTGCCGTGGAAAAGGAGAGGTGAGACAGGGAGTGAGGATCAGGGAGATGGAGGAGATGGGAAAGGAGCAACCCCATGGAACCACAGGAATACCCAATACCATCAAGTCCAACCATTTGCCCAGCACTGCCAAGGCCACCATAACCCATGTCCTCAAGTGCTACACCCACATGGGTGCTAAATCCCTCCAGGATGGGGACTCTACCCTTCCAATACCTGACCCCCCTTCCATTAAGAAATTGTTCCTAATACCCGAGGACATTTCCCCTTGTCCTATCACTTGTTTCCTGGGAGAAGAGATGGATCATGCTCCCAACCAGCAGTGATGTTCCCTCCTGGAGCCACTGCAGTGACATCCCCAGATGCTTCCTGCCCTTCCCGTGTTTTCTGACCCACGGCTGCTCACTGCTCTGCTGCTTCAACCACTCCTGAAATCCCCAGCCCTGGGAAGGGCTCTCCTCACCTGGCAATCTCACACTTGTTGACATCAAGGCCCCTCTTTGGCATGAACCCCATGCCCCTCTGCGGCTCTTTGCTGCTGAAGGTGTTGAGGTAGTGAACGTACGGGGACTCATCCGTGATCTCGAAGTAGCGGATGCTGCTGTCACCCTGCAAAGAACCCCAGGAGACCCTCCAGAGGCTGCAGGACCTGTGTTCCCTGCACCCACATTGCTGTTCCCAACAGCCTTTCCTTCCAGGAATGCTGCCATGGACAGCTCACAGCTGTTTTTGAAGCAAGGCTGATCCCCTCCACAATCCGAGTCCATCAACTGAACAATTCCTCCAAGTCCTGTTCCAAACAGTGTGGGACAGGGATTGAGCTCGTGCTTCCAGGCTGGGAGTGGCCCCTTCCTCACCTCTTGTGGAAAAACCTCCTGCCACAATCAGGCAGAAAGGCTACAAATCAGTTTATCCTTAATTCCAAGCAGTTCCACCTCACTGCTGTCTCTGAAACTGCAGGAGGGGTGGCAGATAGAAACCAAATATTCCCCATCAGCTGCTACAAAGATGGGATTCATGAACATACAACTATAGATCTTCCTTTGTAATTCCTTGCTCATCTTGGCTTTGGCTCCAATTTGTAGGAGCCCATCACATGTGGGCACCAAATTCCTACAAATTGCTTCTAGAAAGGAGCACCTAATTGCAATTTTCTATTATTTAACCCCAGAAAATTACAGAGAGAGTCACCACATGCTCCAGCATCTCCAAGGATAAGGAGGACAACACCCAAAATGTACCTTCCTCCCATACCAGTGTAAAATCATCCAGGTCAACAACACCAAGAAATATTTTGGCAATGGTGTGGGACTTGTTGTATTAGGAGCAGCTTTACCTAACCCTAACAAAGAAACATCCAGGTCCTTCCCAGGTTCTGCAGGGTGAGGATCAAATCCATTCCAGAGCAGCCCCACATTCACTGCAGCACTGATTTTTTTGGGGAACATTTCCCAGGCACCACTCCCTCCAAAGCCTCTCCTTACCTTCCCACACAGGTAAATGATGTTGGTGTCTGGGTCGTAGAAGGGCAGCAGGACCCCGTTGCTGGTGTCCATCTCGTGAAGGGCTATTGGCTCCTCCATGTTTTTCTGGAAATAAAATTGCCAGGGATGTTAATAAAGACAGGAAAAGCTTCTGTTCATAGAGGGAGGGTCTGAATTATCAACGCTCTGTAGGCAGTGAGCTCCCAGAGGTGTCTGTATCACCCATAAGGATCCCTGTGTTACAACAACTGCTGGGAATGTTCACGGGCTGATTCATTCCCCAAGAGCATTTTAATCACTAAATTAAATAAAAGCAGGAGCCAGGAAAATTCACCAAGTCAAGGGAAATATGTGACACAGTGAGTTAGTGTCAGTGGGATGGGATGTGTGATGGATGATGGGACAGAGCCTCCTTCCCTGGAGACACTCAAAAGCCACCTGGACACAATCCAGGTGGTTCCTTCCACCCTGAACCCTCCTGGGATTGTTGCAGTGACCTTCCCACAGCCCCTCTGCTCCCTGTGCGTCTTCCCAGGCACTTCCAACCTGCAGGGCTGTGCAAAATCTCTGTAATACCCAAGAAAAACTCCTTTCTCCTTGATAAATTAAAACTGATTATTTTAAGAGTAATAACTGACTGAAGATCCCAAGTTTTGTCTTCTTATTTTAGAGTAAAAAAGTGAATAGTTAGTAGGGAGAAAAGTGTTTTAAAGATTTCATTCTGATTTTCTTCTTTTTTTCTCTTTTAGTGTTAGTTAATAAAGTTCTATTTCTTTTAAGTTTAAACCTACTTTACTCTTAATTAAGCAATTTCAAACTAGCAAACTAAAACTGATACATCAATTAGTGTTTCCACCCAAGTTTCAAACTAAAACCACCACAAGCTCCCAGCTGATTGCTGCTCCTGCTCAGTTCCTTCACTGAGTGACCACACAGCCAAAATCATGGGAGCAGGAGCAGGCAGCAGATGGAGAGGGGATAACCTCAAGTACATAAACTATGAATTTAGGAAGGAATTCTTCCCTGTGAGGGTGGGGAGGCCCTGGCACAGGATGCCCAGAGAAGCTGTGGCTGCCCCTGGATCCCTGGAAGGATCCAAGGCCAGGTTGGACAGAGCTTGGAGCAGCCTGGGCTAGTGGAAACTGCCCCTGCCCAGGGAATGGGGCTGGAATGGGATCCAACCCAACCCACCCCACGACTCCATGGCTGCAGGGATGGGTTGGTAATTCCATGGATGTGAGGAGCACAGGGATGCAGGCTGGGATCGTACCGGGTTCCACAGGGCCAGCTGCCGCTCGCTCATGCGGCTGAAGCCGGTGGTGAAGATGTTCCCATCTGCCAGGAAAATGGCTCGCATGGGCCTGGCTCCCTCGTGGGTTTTCTCTTTCTCCTGGAAGACAGGAGCAGGTCAGGATTAGCAGTGAACCTTTGGAGTGGTGGCTCCTCTCTGAACACGCCGTTCCCTCACGCAGGAAGAGATCCAAGGAGCAACATCCAACTGTCCTTCCCTGCTGCTTGAGGGGAGAACCCAACACTGAACCACAGGAGGAGCCACTCCTGGCTCATTCCAGCTTTGTCAATCGGCCTCTTGCAAGGCTGAAAGGGAAAAACCTCTTTGCAAGCTACAACTAAAGCTCTGCTTTGCATGCACAACTCTGGAACTGTAATTATACAAAAGGATTAGATGTGGAATTACACTCCTGCAGGTTTAAAACTGAGCCCTAAAATCCCGGTTCAAACACTAATCCAAATAAACCCAGACAAATCCCCCAACTCCTACTATTCCTCCTGTAATTTTCAAAGAAAGCCACTGAAGGTGGTGTGCAAACTGAGCAAGAAGGTTCTTTCTTCCATATTTTCTTGCTCATTCCCTGCTGGAGTGAATCCAGTTGTTTCTTTAAAGAATCCAGTTGTTTCTTTAATGATTAAGCAAACTTACAGCAACAATTTCTTGTTTCCTGGGGTCGATAACTCGGACTTTTTTGTCTTTGGAAGCTGTGCAGATGAGGCTGCCATTGCGATTCCAGCTGACGTTGTAGATCATGTCCACGTGCATGTCATCCAGGTTGATGAGGGCTTCTCCTGTTCCCACATTCCAGATGATGATGGCATTATCACAGCCTAAAATGGGAAGTAACAGCTCAAGTCACAGCATTAGGGTACACAGGGGCAATGCCAGAGGTGGGGAACAAGGGATAAACCCATTGCAGCTCCAAAGGTTTTTTGGGGAAACCAAAACCCAGACTGGGAGCTCAGGAGGGATTTTTATCAATGGAAAACACCCAGCTCATCCAACAATCCAGCTGAAAGAATTCACTTCAGCCTCAGATCATCCCAATGGATAATGAATTATCCAATTTATTTCCATAATGATGTGATTGATTTTCAGTGGTCAAAAGAATCTCATTCCATGGACTGCACCGGCCAAGGAGACAATTTGGCAAATGCTGACCATGAGAGGTTGTGGAAGGAACAGCTGGACTCTGGAATACTTTACAGGGATCAAAGGAAAGGAGAAACATTTGGTCCTGTTCTAAAAGTATATGAGAACAGGGATGTGGGAAATGCAGATGTAAATTGTTATTGCAGATCAAATAAAGTCTGGAACAACTTCCATACTCCAATTCCAGACAATTCCTTGGTGCTTATCCCTGTAAACTGAAGATAAAAAAGGCTGAGATCCAGCGGGGGCTGTGAGCCACGTGTCCCAGTGTTCCCAGCTACTGCCACGGGTCTTGTGATTCCCAGGGATCTGAGCAGCTGGGAGAGGCAAGAAGGGAAAGGAGAAGCTGTAGAGGAATGAAAGCAGGGAGAGGTGGCTGTTCCCCTCTGCTGTGCTCCTTACCTGCACTGAGCAGCACATTCCGTGCCGTTGGATGCCAGGCCACGATGCCAACTCTCTTGGAATGGCCTTCTAGCACCACCACAGGCTCTGTCAGGGACAGGGTGAGCCCGTTCTCAGGAATCTGCCACACCTGGAAGGGAGAGGAAAGGAAAGTTGCTCAGCAAAGGGCAGCACCTCCACAGAGTGTGTGGCTCAGCTGCTTCCCGCATCCCACAGCTGCCGGAGCTGTCGCTTCTCCATGTAAACAGGAAGGGAATTGGAGAGGGAATGATTCCCAGCTGGCAATAAACCCTTGGCTGATCCATGAGGAACATCCTTCCTCACTCATGTGCCAACACAAACCCTCAGCTCCTCACGGTGCAACCCCTTTATTTCTATGTCCATGGACCCACTCCGCTCCTGCTCCCCAAGGAATCCAAAAAATCTCCCCTGCAGCTCCAATTCCATGGGAACACACTGCTGGCTTTCCAAACTATGCTTGTCCCTCCCAGGAATGATGCTGCAGTTCTATCACTGCCTGCTTTTCATTTCTTTAGGATCATCAGCAATTCGTTTTCCCGTTAGATCCAGGATCCTTTGAGATCCCATTTAATCAGGGAAGAGTGGTTTGATCCTGGAAGAAGCCAGAGCAGCCCAAACCAGCACTGCCTGTTCACTTCTTGCCTGGTTACACAACCCTTGTGTTGCAAACTTCCTCAGGGAAGGGCCACCAGGAGGAGGAACAGCCCCCCAAGGATGCCAGAGCCCTGGAATTCCAGCAGGAGGGAGGTTGGCTCTTGCAGCTGGCAGTGACCAGGGATGGGACAGAGAAACCATCATCCTAAAGCCCCAGGGCAGGATCAGCCCCACCAAAACCATTCCTGCAATTCAGCACTGGACAATCATCTTGGAATTGAATCTGACCTACATAGAGTGCACTAAGAAATGATATGGAATTCCAGGGAGAGCCCCTCAGGGAGCAGTTGGAGCTGCTGTAGGTAGGTGGCAGCATTAGAGCACGTTTGCTTTGCTTCCCATTGTTTGCTTTTCCTGGAGTTGGGAGAACAGGGCTTGCCAGACCCTGCCCAACAAGCTGTGGGATGCAAGGGACTGGATTTAGGAAGCGAGGCAGACTGAGATGGACATGTGGATTTCTGCACTAATCCCAGTTTTTCCCTTCTCAAAGGAATGACTGGCAGTGGGAAAAAAAAACCCAGCAAGATGCAAAGATTCTCAGTGGGCACTAGCTCATCTCTAAATAACCCAAAACTGATTTTAGTTTTTCATGGACACAGCTCCCAGTGCCCTCAGCATCCCAGGAGGAATGACCACAACGGGAACACTTCCCCAGGACAGGATTCCTCTGCAAGGGGTGAAATTGGTCACAGCCCCAAGGCTGCCAGAACTCCAGGAGCCTTTGGACAAGGCTCTCAGGCACAGGGTGGGACAATTGGGATGTCTGTGCTGGGTCAGGATCAAACCTGGTTCACAGGGAGATTACAGAATTTTGGATGCAGGATTTACCCCGCCAAGGGGGAGGACTCAGGATGACTCCAAGGAAACCTTAAAATGCTGCAGGATTGCTTGGGCTTTAGGAAGTGTTTGTCAGCTCTCCCTCCTGTGGGTATCTGGGTGTTTTTTGGGGGGGGTTGATGTTATCAAGGCTGTTTGTTTGTGCAGGAAGAAGTTGAGCTGTGGCACAGCTGAGAGAGGTTTGGGGCTGCAGGAAGGGCAGGAAGAGAAGGTTTTGCACAAACAGCACGTGAGAAAGAAAACAAAGCAAACTTTTCTGTCACGCCCTTTAAAGAGAAGCAAAACCAGCCTCCTCTGGCTCTGCACAAGTTGAAAAGAAGATTAAATCCTATATTATATCCTAAGATTAAGTGTTTATAAAACAACATTACTTCCTACGTTATATATATCAATTTTTATCACTTCAAGTAAGGAAGCAACTGAATTTGAAGCCTGGATTTATCCATTTCCCTGCTCCCATATCCCTGTAGGAAGAGGCTCTTGGTGCATCATTTTTGCAGGGTCAGACCTTCTCCTCATTCTCCCTGTCCTGGTTGGTGGCTCAGGTCACTGCAAGGGCTCTCTTTGACTTTTAAAGGAATTTGCTCCACCACATGAGCTCTGCTCTGGCCCTTCCACACAAATTCCTTAAAATCCACCTTCTGATGAAGGAAATTTTCCATATCTCAGGCAGGGTCTCGATACCATCTACAAATCTTTATCCACTAAAACATTTTCCAGCTGAACAAAAAGCCTGCAGTACATCAGAGCCATTCAGCACAAGCAGGAATATTTAAGTAATTCCTCATTTGCTGGCACAAGGAAACAATTCTTCCAAGAACAGAAGGCATTTGCAAGGCTCTAAATGAAGCCTTTGGAGGGGGATGTCAGGTCCTCTCCTCCTTCCCAGTCTCCTCTCCAGTGCTGTGTATGGTATTCCCAACACTGAACCTGTTCAAAGTTTACGTGCAGGTGCTGTAGAAATCTGGGAATTTCTTGAGAGGAAAAGGTTTCTGGCTTTGGATAGGGCCAAGTGAAGCTTCCTTGTGCCACACGGGGGCTGCAGAGTTATGGCAGGAGGGAATCAGCCCTCTCCACCTGGAGACAGTGGTTTGCACCTCAAACCCACGTTCTCTCCCTCAGTGCCATCCCAAATTCATCTTCTCTCCCTGAATACAATCTCAAATCCACATTCTCTCCCTCAGCACCGTCCCAAATTACGTTCCTTCCCTCAATACCATCCCAAATCCACATTCTCCCTCTCAATACCAACCCAAATCCACATTCTCCCCCTCAATACCATCCCAAATCCACCCTCTCCCCCTCAATAATATCCCAAATCCACATTCTCCCCCCCAATACCATCCCAAATCCACATTCTCTCCCTCAATACACGTCTGGCTGACGTAGCTGAGATCTCTTGTGGCAGAGGGTGAGATCCTAAATCCCTGAGTGCCAGGGCACAGATGGTCTTTAAGAACAAGTTCTTTTCTCCAGCAGCTGGAATTGCCACAGAATCCCCCACGTCACTTTTCCTTGTCTCCCCCCGGCAGAGCTCGGAGCCATGAACAGCCACGTGTCCTGTAAAGCTCCATGGGTTTATTCCCTTCAGGCTGCTCAAGAAGCAGGACCCAAACCCTTTGTCAAGGAAAACAGGACACTGAACTACTCATGCCAGGCCAGAAAAGCAATTAAAACTGGGAAAGCTCATTAGGTCACTTCCAAATGTCCAAGCCAGGGGTGTTCTTTACACACCAGAGCAGTTCTCAGCTGTCCCAAATGACTTAGGATCCATCATTTCCCATTCCAAACCTCCAGCTAACACAGCCTCAGCATCTTCCAAACCCTGCACATCCCTGATCCTGGAAGGACAGCAAGGACTCACCCATTTTCCCTTCCACTCCAGACAGGTGACACCAAACAGAGCACGAGGGTGCAAACCCCCAGGCAGCTCCACCCTGAGGCCTTCCCACATGGCTGCTGCCTCCAGGGATAGTCAAGAAGCTCATTCCCACTTTGGGATGTGTGCAAAACCCCCAGAGTACAGCAGGAGGTGCAGATTCCTGCAGTTTGTGTCCCCATCAGGATGGTGTGAGGGTGACAGTGTAGATTTGGGATGGTGTGAGGGTGACAGCTTGTCCAAGCATTTGGACAACTTGTAACTGAACTCTTGTCAGTTCTGCTCCACAATTCAGTCCCTCTGGAGCCTCCCAACATATTTCTCATTGCACTTGGATTACAGACTCATTTTGCCACTAAGGAGGCAGCTCTGGGCCTTCACTGATGCTCACATTTCAGAAACATTCCCAATGTGCAGCCCTTCTAAATCCTGGTTGGAGAAACATTCCTGCGTCCTTCCAAAGCTCAGCTCCAGCCCAGTAGTGAGCATTGCCTACACAGAAGTTGTTGTTTTGTTTAATATTAAATATAGCCCATTTTGTTAACATGCTTCAGCTTCCAAGACTGAGAGATCACAGGCAAGAGCTGTCCCAGGAAAAGCCTCTTGGGATGAATCCCCTCCCAAACATTTTAACCATGAACAGAAGCAAAGGAATTTATCTGACATGATCTATAATAAGATTTCAATATAACATTCAGCCTACAGCATTTCTAAATATGGCCAAAGATCCCTGGAGTTATTTGGCATTATTTCATCTTCCAAGGATTTTCTTTCACTTATTCTGCTGTGTTTGCATACACGGGATTCCACATCCGTCACGGAGCGAGCCCGGCTGGGCTATCACTGAGTTAAACCAGCTCTCAATCCAAGGCTGGCAGGTGCAGAATTTGAGATTATTTTTAATTATTTATGTTAAAAAAAAGGCCTTTTGACACCTGCTCAAAACTTGGAGATACAGGGAAAATTTCAAGTGACTCCCTTAAATCAAGGGTTGGAGGAATCCTGGAACATGCTGGGCTCATTCCCTTCCAATCCCCACTTCTTCCTAACACACACTTTGTTATATATCCATTGTTATATATACATATATCCATATATATCCATAAATACATCCATTGGGATATTTGAGGTAAGGAACCACCTGTCTTGTCAAAGCTCAACAAATCACAACACCTCACCACAGACCGGCACTCTCATTCCTCCTCCCAAACATCAAACAAATGCCCAAAGGGGAAGGAAAAATGGAAGAAATTCTTCCTTGTGAGAGTGGTGAGGGCCTGGCCATCCTTGGAAGTGTCCAAGGCCAGGCTGGACAGGGCTTGGAGCAATCTGGGATAGTGGAAGGTGTCCCTGCCCATGGCAGGGGTTGGAATGGGATGAGCTTTAAGTCCCTTCCACGACGACTCTGCCCTCACCTCACCCTAGAACAGAAGGTTCCTGGAGACAACTGCAGGAATTCCAGTGTCCTCTGGAGCAGGAGTTCCATCAGGGAGCAAAGCCCACCCCTCAAGGAGCACTCACCATGACAGTGCAGTCCTCGGAGCCGCTGGCAATGACCTGGTCATTGTGGGGACACCAATCGATGTCCAGCACCGGCCCCGTGTGGCCACACACTGTGGGGTAGGACTTGTCAATCCTGCCTGTCTGGAGGGAAGAAGAAGAAAAAGAGCTGTGATATCCCAAAGGAAGGTGCTTCCCCAACCCTCCGTTTGCTCTTTCATATCCACAATTCCATGAGATTTGAGCTCATGGATCAGCAGAGGGAACAGAGCAGCTCCTCTGCTCCAGAAACTCCCCACGGAGCAAGGAAAAGGTTCAGAGATCCAGCACAGGAGGGCTGTGATCCCACATCTCAGCGCCTGCTGCCACACCATCCCTTTCTCCATCCCAACCTTTTGGGAAGAGCAAAGCTCTGGTTTCATCTGTGCTTCCCACCAGAAACAGCTGAAGACAACCAAGCTAAAAATGTCATTGGATGGCGTTGCTGGTCACTGAATTTACCAGGGCTCCTTTAAAACAGAAGGATTTTGCTTGGATGGGAAGATTTCAGGATGCAGTTGTGCAGAGGAAAATATTGTTTTGAGGAATAAATGCTGTCAGCACGGAGTGTGACAGCCACAGCTGATCCACATCTCTCTCTGCACAGCCAGAGGACCAGGGCCACCAATGCCAAGCTCCCTACAGGGATAACATTGCCAAAAATCCGAGCTAACGAGCCACTTAAACCTCAGCTGGGACAAATCCAGTGATGCCAACCCAGCTGATGCTGAGACACCGATTCTGCCCCTGGGTCTATGTTTTGCTGAGGAGCCCCTGAAGATCCTGAAGCACCTGATCCCCCCCCCCAAACAGCTGCTTCCACAAAGAAAGAGGAAAAGGAAAATCACTCTCATCATCCTTCTCTCTCTTGGCCAAGCCTTGCACACAAGGGAAGCAATATTTGCAATATTGAAGATGCACAGCAGTAGCAGCAGGGTGAGGAGGAGACTCCTCCACCTCCAAAGCCACATCCCTGGTCCTGCTCCATGGGGTTTTGTTTCCAGGGAATGACCTTTTCATGATGAATGATGGGAGAAGAGACACAGCAGGGAGAGGTCTGGGATGGGGTCGTCTCCTTTTGTGTTTAAACATGCAGAAGAAATGGTTGGAATTTCACTTGTGCCATTGGATGGTAACATTCCCCAACCTTGGAGGTGACATTCCTTAATTTATGCCTCCCACCCTGCTCCATGTGGGAGGCTGCTCCTATTCAAAGATGATAACCAGAATAATGCTGGACATTGGCTTTTGAGGATGGCTGACCTGAAGCCCTCCACAAACAGCAAAACAAGATATTGATCCCAAAAGATCCCACTAGCTCCTAAATGGAAAAATTTAGGCTTAAAAAAAAAAAAAAAAAAAAAAAAAAAGTCTCAGCAATTCAGCTGCTCTCGGGACTATTAAAAGGGGAAGAGTTGTGGATGAAAAGCCATAAACCTGCCATTCAAAAATTAAAGTCTGTGTAATCCCTCTTGGATGCCATCATGTGAAATAGGATTTAAAAATTAATACACCCAACTGCCATGTAGAATTCATCCATTTTAATTTACCCAATTAAAAGGAGAACCATGCAGAGCACACGAAGAAGTGCAGAAGGCACATGACAGGCCATAGATAAATACAGCCTTGAACCATAAAGGAAAAATAGGAATAATAATGCAGAATGTCAGGGACTGCCTGTTCTGGCTCCCTGGCAGGAATCAGTGGGATCCTCCAGCAGGAGCCCCTGGTAATTTTTTCCAGGCTGCAGGAGCACCTGTCAGTTCAGTTTTCGGCTTTTACAGTCATTTATTACTGTGGGGAGGCCAAGCCAAATTTAAATTGAGCAAATTAACCCCCAAACTTCACCTTTCAGTTTTTGATCATGATGAACCTGCACAGCCTGAGCAGGAACAGCCAAGAGCCTGTGACAGCAGTGACACCCAGGAGCTGCTTCCCACCACCTGCGACAGAGCTTGGCTCTTAAACCAGGATCCTGCACTTCCAGAAGGAGCTTCCAGAATCATGGAATTGGTTGGAAGGACCTTAAAGATCATCCAGTGCCACCCCCTGTCATGGGCAGGGACACTTTCCACTAGCCCAGGTTTCCCCAAGGCCCATCCAACCTGGCCCTGGACACTTCCAGGGATCCAGGGGCAGACACAGCTTCTCTGGGAAACCTTTGCCAGGGCCTCAACACCTTCATAGTCAGGGATTTCTTCCCTGTATCCCATTTAAATCTACCCTCTTTTCTCTCAGAGCCATTCTCCCTTGTCCTGTCTCTCCATCCCCTGTCCCAAGCCCCTCTCCAGCTCTCCTGGAGCTCCTTTAGGCACTGGAAAGGGATCTAAGGTCTCTCTGGAGCACTCCCAGCCTGGCTTCTGGTTCTCAGAGCATTGACAGCAACCTCAAGCTTGTTTATCCACAAAGAATTATCAAACCAAGGAAGAGAGGACAAAGCAGAGCAGGAGATATCCCACACAGCAGCTCCCTGGGATCTGGCAGAGGAAGACAATCCCAGGGAGATGAAGAGCCCAGGGGCATCAACAACTTCACTTGGGCATGAGAGGAGAGACTCTGCTGCTCACCAGGCTCCAGGAATAATCCCAGAATCATTCAGGTTGAACAGACCACCCTGTGACCAATCCCCACCTTTTCACCCAGAGCCCTGAGTGCCACATCCTGGCCTTCCCTGGGGATGTACAAAAATCAGCATCAAGCATCAAAACGAGACTAAATAAGGGCATAAAGGTGCTGCTGGAGGAGCATGAGAGAACCCTTTGAGAGAAGCTCCTTCTTTGTGGTCAGAGGTGCCAAACTGTCTCTGAGAGCAGAGGAAACCACGGGCTTTTTTCTGAGCACGTCCCACGAGCTCGCCGCATCCGCCTTGTCACCAACAGCTTCACCAGAGACCCTGCCAAGGCTCTGTGGGGACAGCACAGGACAGCCACCCACAGCACCGCCCCAGGGCTCACCCCTCAGGGGGAGAAATGGGCACCTTGGAACTCAGGGTTGTTATTTTCCCACCTCTCAGCATCACTTTTTGCAAATTCCATCCAGCAGATTTCCTCCTGCCGGCAGCGTTCCGCCCTCCCCGGAGCAGAGAACCCCAACTCCCAGCATGGGACTGTGCTCAGGAAAGCTTGAAAAAAAAATCAGTATTTTAGGGGATTTTGAAACAAGGGAAAGCCCAGGAAAGCTGCAGTAGGGTTATAAAACCCCACCAGGCTGCAAAATTCACCAAACCCCATGGTTTTCAAAACAATTCCTTTCCAACACCACCAGGCTTGGCAGCTGGGGGTGTTTCCAAGCTACCCGAATGCTCCCAGGTTTGGGGATTTATTTATTTATTTGTAAAATGTAAGCTTGTAATTAGGAGAGGATTTAAAATAAATCTCAATCAAGAAATCAAGAAATTCAATTCATCTCGTAATCCACCGGGTGGATTCGACACATCCCCGGTAACTTTTGAAATCTGGAGTTGTGTTTTATAAAATGTTGGTCAAAAAAGGTGAATTTGAGGAGTTTTAATAAAGTTGGTGTTGACTGAACACACACTCAATATTCAGGTGTTTCTGCAAGGGGTGAATATGCCTTATGAAAATAATTTTAATTACTAAAATTAAATTTTCATGTATTTCATGTATTCCAGATCAGAAAGAAAAAAAAATTTAAATCATGAGAAATATTAGACCCAGATCAGAAAAAAAGTGACAGATAAGAAGGAAAAAAAATATGATTAAATCCAAAAGGGATGGATAAGTAACACAAGAAAACTGTTCCTAAAAGTGGGAGTTTTATGAATTAATTTCAGCATCTTGTGATCGCTTCTCTGCCAGAAAAGGGCATTTGGTGGCAGGAAACAGCTCATGGATTATGGTAAAAATATCAGGGAGAACAGCTGCTTCCCCAGCCCATGGCTGTGCTCCTTGCAATCTCCATTTAAATTAGGGAAGTGGCATCGAGTTGCACAAGCCAAAGCAGCTCCCCCCTCACTCTGCTCAAGTTTTGAGGAAGGAAATCAGGTCACAACTGCAAAGTTTGAAACCTCAACTGACTGCATTTTCTCCTAAGTTTCATCCAGGGAAGTTGAACTTGTGAGCATTGACCCTCCCTCTCTGGCTGCAGCAGCTGAGCCTGGAGGAGGCACTTGGGAGAAAAGTGGGTTGAAATGGAAGCTCCTGCCCATGCCCAAGAGCCCTCAGTCACCCCACAGCCCAATCCAGAACTAATCTGGAAGATTAGGAAGCGTTATTCCCAAAAGATCCACTGGAAATTGAGGCAAGAAGAGACCACTGTGCTCTCCAAGAATTCCTCAGCAGCGCTCCCGTTGTCACCTTGGCAGCTGGCGGGCTGTGACATTGGATATTGGGGAAAATTTCTTCACTGGAAGGGTGGTCAAGCATGGAAGAGACTTCCCAGGGAAGGGAGGGAGTCACCATCCCTGGAAGTGTTAAAACACAAGCAGTTGGGGCATTTTGTGATGTGGTTCAGTGGGAATGGGGACACTCACTCAAAGGTTGGATTTGATGAGCTTGGAGGTTTTGTCCAACCCTAAGGATTCCATCCTAGGCTGCCACAGAATGGACACACGCTGGGTTTAAAAAGGAAAAAAACACCAAAAAACACAAACAGTCCCCACAGCCAACCCAACCTGTAAAATCTCATCACTCAGAGCTGGGAATGCAGCACAGCTCCAGCATTTCCATGGATATCTGCCCCAGAAATGACATTACAATTAAAAAGGGACAGAGTCACATTTTTTTTTTCCCCCTCTCTAAAATATGATTTCCAAAGCTGTTCATCCCCCTGCTCCTTCCCAGCTGCAGGAAAGCCAATGGGTATCCCAGAAGGCTCTGGATAAAGTGGTAAAACTCTGCTGCTGTTCAGGATGAGCATCCAGCCAGAGAGAGCAGAGCTGCTGGGCAAGGAGACAGGGATCCACAGGGATTCACAGGGTTCCACAGGGATCTACAGGGATCCACAGGGATTCACAGGGATCCACAGGGATTCACAGGGATCCACAGGGATCATCCCCAGGAGCTGGAAACAGATGATCCAGGGATCCACCAAGTACAACTTCTCCATTTTCATTATTGGACAAATTGCAGAGATACTTGTACAAACCTCTGACTGTGAGACAGGGGATGGAATTTGCTGCTCTTTTCCCTGGAGGAATGAGATCCATTAGCCCCTCTGCTGCTCTCTCTTCCCTACTACATTAGAACCTGATGATCCATTGGAATCAAGCTGGCAGTGATAAATATAAACTTCTTTTTATAGAGAAAAATCCAAGGTGAAATAAAAGGACAGAATCCATCACGCTCCCTATAAAAGGCTCAAGAAACCCATCACAGCAAAACCTTCCTGATTTTATCTTACACACAGCTCAGAAAAGGATGATTTGCTCTCCCCCAAATCCTTCCTGGTGGAATAGGAATTGGGAAGAGCTGCTTAACAACTCTCATATGCCATGGATGAAGACCAAGGCCTGTCACTTGCAGAACAACATATTCCTTGCAGAAGATCATTCCCGAGGTGTGCACGCCCCCACCCACATGCTAATTGCCTCTCAGGGCACCATCTGATCCCAGATCCTGCAGGAATGCTGCTGGTGAGAAGGGGGTACAGGAAGGGAGCAGGAAAATGGAAAATCTAATAAAAGCTATATCCAAAAGGGACTGAATAAACCTCTGGTAAAGACCTTATGTAACACAACTCGTGGCTGAATGGATCTTTCTGCATGAACTCAAACAAAAAAGGAACGTTTGCGGCAGGTTTGTCTGTGCAGATAAAGGCTGCAAAGAGTTTTTGAGGAGGGGAAAAAAGAAATTTTTCTCCAGTTCTGCTGGAGCACAGATCCAGCATGAGAACCACCCGTGAATCCAGGTGTTTCCAAGTCATCCTGCCCAACTTCTCAGGAAACCCAGAGGATATTTATCCGGTACCTTCCCTGTGTACCCAGAGCTTTCCCTGGGATAAGCCTCAGACAACCAACTCTACAACCACAGCCTGGAACAAGCAGGGAAGCTTCCAGTTCCTTCCCTGGTGAGCAGAGTTAACACTGATTATCACTCTTATCACCTACACAACCCCGACCGAGAGGAATTACAGCTTTCCCAAACTACGTGGCTCATTCCAAGAGAGGCCAACACTCCAGACCAAGCAACCTGTGGGAATTAGATCGTCTGATGCTCAGCGGCTCCCTGCCGCAGCATGGGAATGCCGAGTCCCTGGCAAAGCCCCTGCACATGTGCGTGCAAGAAAACAGGAAGTTCAGACAAAGCATTGCCCACCGCCAGCAAAGCCGGCTCGGCTGCACTGGCTGCGGCTGCTCCGGGAGCTGCGGGGACGGAAAGGCGATGCAGGCCCTGGGTCTCCCATCAGCAGCACATGGGGGCTGGGAGGGCGGGCACACAGGGGTTAATTGGGGTGGGTGTGTGTGTGTGTGTGTGTGTGTGTGTGTTAATGAATTCCCGCGCTCACGGGTTAATTCCCGCGCTCACGGGTTAATTCCCGCGCACTTGCCGCGCCGCGCCCCCGCCCCCGCCAATCAGCGCGGCGGCCGCGAGCGCTGCCATGACCATATAAGGTAAAAAACCCGCGGCCGCTGCAGTGGCGCTGCGGCGGGCGCGGGTGCGCGCGCGCCGAGGGGCGGGGCTTAAACCGAGGGGCGGGGCTTCACCCCCACCCTCCGCTGTCCGCCCGTCCCCCCACCCCGAGCACATGGGTGCTGGGTGCGGGGGTCCCCACGGGCTCATCCCGCCCCAAAATCCCACTCCCACCCGGGAGGGAGCTGGGAGTCACCAGCCCGGCGGCGACAAACCCCGACTGTAACAAACCCCTGTAATATCGCTGGAAATTGGCAAGAAAAAGCGCGTTAAAATGAGTAAAATCTCCCCTTTTTCTGTGCTCGCCCCCGCACCAAGGGTCAGCGGCATCCATGGTAATTCCCAGTGAGCCGCACAGCGCTGGGTTTGAGCGGCCACGATGTCGTGATGGGACATTTCCCCTGCAGAAATGCAGCAAGTGTATTTTTATGGCTCGATTTTAAAACCAGCCCAAAACCATGGTTGAAAACTGCCCTGATTTTCTTTTTCTTTTTTTTTTTTTTTTTCCCTTGAATATAACAACAAGGATTTTGCTGCGGGGAACTTAATAAGTATCTCTGCTAAATGCGCTCAAAGAGAAATCCAAACATTATTTAGGGTGTTGAAGGAACTGAAGGAACAATTTCATCAGCCCAGGCTATAAAAATAAATGCGGAACACAGGAACTGGTTAGAGCAGAGCCAGCAAAGCAGTGCATTGCAAAAGAACGTGTCAGGCTGGGGGTGAGGGACACAGCTCCCTCAGCTTCCCATGGAAGCTCCTCAGATGTGGATATTGAATGGCTGTGGAAGGCAGGAATGGAGCTGAGGGCACCAAGGCAGTGATAAATAGAGGGTGGGAGGAAGAAAAGAATGGATGTGAAAATAGCACTAAAGATGGCACTTAAAAATGCAAAAGGGCACTCAGAATTAGCAGGAATTTCTGCCAGGAACTGAGAAAACACAGAATCATGGAATCCATAACGTTGGAAAAGCCCTCTGAGGCCATTGAGTCCAACTGTTCACCCAGCACTGCCAAGGCCATCATGTCCCCAGGTGCCACATCCACAAGGCTTTTAAATCCTTCCAGGGATGGGGAAGGATTTAAATCCCTCAGGGCAGCCTGTTCCAATGCCTGACAACCCTTTCCAAGAAGAAATTTTCCACAATATCCAATTTAAACCTCCCTTAGCACAACTTGAGGCCATTCCCTCTAGGTCTGTCCCTTGTTCCCTGGGAGCAGAGCCTGACCTCCTGCCCTCTCCAATCAGGGAGTTGTGGAAAACCAGAAGGTCCCCCCTGAGCCTCCTTTTTCCCAGGCTGAGCCTCCCAGTCTCCCTCATCAGATCTGTGCTGCAAACATTGGGATATAAGAGAGGAAAAGAGGGATGCACATCCCCTGCCATCAGCATCTGAAGGAGGAATTCCTCATCCAGGGCTGTGCCACCTCGTGTGGGCCAGGCAGGAGGAGGACACGTGGCCCGAGGATGAGCCCTAAGCAGGGAAGGGCTGCTCATCACAGCAGCAAATGGAGTTATTTTGGGAGGTTGGGGTTTGGCTTTGCTTAACACGATGGAGACGTCGCTGCCTCTGCTCTGCCCTGGCTGGGTGGGAAGTTGTGCTGAATCCTGGGCACTAATTCTGTATTCCACACAGCAGATCTGGAAGTGGAGCTGGGAAAGAAGCTCAGGGCTGATGACAGACTGAGGACAACTTAACCACAGGCTTAAGAGAGGAGTTTGAGGGTCACAGAGAAAAGAATGTTGCAAAAAAAATAAGACTTTTGATGACAAAAATTCGCTGGCTAAGCATCAGAAAGAGATGAGGAGAAACTCCTCCAGCAGATGGATGTGACTTTTCCATGCAGGACCAGGGGCATCAGGAATGTCTTTTTTGGAACCAGCTCATTCCTCTGCATCCCTCCAATGTGGGGCTGCAAAGAGCAATTGGGCTCAGGTGCATTCCTGAATTAAATCTACAAGGAGCAGTTGAGCTCAGGTTCATTCCTGCATGAATTCTGCAAGGAGCAGCTGGGTTCAGACAGTTTCTGGTTTAACTCTCAAGGAGCAGTTAAATTCAGGTGGCTCCTGAGCAAAGTGACAAAAAAAAAAAAAAAAAGAAAAAAAAAGCTGAATCCCTGACAGTAAAAAAACTTGATTTGATCATAGAGAGGCTTCTAAAATACGATTCTACGTGGAAAGTTGTGCCAGAATCAGCTCAGATGAGTCAAGCAAACAACCTGTTTGTTGTGTTTAATGTACAGGAAGCATCATTACAGACATTAAACACATTCCTACACGGCAGCACCGAGCAGCCGCTGTCACCGCAGCCGACACTTCCCAGCTTTCGTCATTCCCAAAGAAACGCCGGGCTGACAGCGCAGGTAATTCCAGAAACATCCCAGCAGCACTTACCTTGTGCAGAGGCAGCACCAGGAAGGCTCCCCCCCCGCTGGCATCCACGATGATGGCCACGAAGCGGGGGTTGACGGCGCAGAAAGAGCTGTCCCAGGTGACGCGGGACACGCGGATGTCGTCGTAGCACTGGTCGTTTTTCACCGCCTGGCCGAAAACGTGCCGGAATTTGCTCTGGCGTACCACCCGCCTCATGGTGTCTGCACAGGGATGCAAAAGGACAGGCTCAGTTCCAGGGAAAGGATGTCCTGATTGTCCAGGATCAACGCTGGGGGGGGGGGGGGTTCGGCATCAGCGCCGTCAGCAAGGAGGGACGCGCGGATTCTGTTCGGAAAATTGTGGAATGGTTTGGGTCGGGAGGGGCAGAATCCTGGAATGGTTGGGGTGGGA
The DNA here is from genome assembly GCA_018697195.1 of Certhia americana. NCBI lineage: Eukaryota > Metazoa > Chordata > Aves > Passeriformes > Certhiidae > Certhia > Certhia americana. The sequence continues at coordinate 2,875,661 of CM031871.1, forward strand.
ATGGATCTCTGGAGATCACCCAGAGCAGGTGACACAGGATTATATCCAGGTGGGTTTGGCACGTCTCCAGACAGGGAGACTCTACGCCTTCCCTGGGCAGTTTCAGTGCTCAGCCACCCTCCATGGGAAGAGGTTCTTCCTCATGTCGAGGTGGAATTCCACATGGTTTAGTTTATGGCCATTGTTCCTCATCCTCATCAGCTGTTAGGCACTGCTGGGAAGAGTCTGGCACCCTCCTCATGGCACCAAAGACCTCAAAGCTCATCCCATTTTACCCCCCGCCATGGGCAGGGACATTTTCCACTAGCCCAGATTGTTCCAAGCCCCATCCAAGCTGGCCTTGGACACTTCCAGGGATCCTCCACCTTAAGACCTGCCAAATTCTCAGCCAGCTTTGCCTTCTCCTTCTTTTATTAACTAAAATTTCAGGTTATTTTGCACCCAACCCAACTGCATTTCCAGGGGGCTTTTACAGAATTTGCCAGTTAAGCATTAATTTCCCCACTGTAAATGCGTTCCCTGACTGCAGTAAAGGAAGTTCCTAATCCCAAAAGAAGTTTTTAGACAAGTCTCCACATATTTTCAAGGATAAATCTAGTCTTGGATTGAACTTGTTTACTTTCAAGTCAGACAGGGTCCAGAAGATGTAAATAAAAATGCAAGCTCTCAAAATCCGGTGTTCCTGTGAAGTGGTTCCACATGTTCCCTAGCTTCCAGTTCTTTCTTCTAACTCCAAAATCACCCTAAAAAAATGAGTTTCCTAGGCAGAAAGGAGTAATGGAAACAAGTTAATGACTCCAATTAACTTGGTGTGTCTGTAGCATTTCTTGAGAAAAATTATTTTCAAGAATGCTGGAAGTTAGAATAGAGGGAAAGGGAATTGGTGTGGAAAATTCCAGCACCTGGGAGAAGACACAGGCACAACACCGACCTTGGACTAGGGATACAACCTATGGAACCTTCACATTTAGGAAAGGCTTTTCCCATCTTCCCAGACTTTCTCCCTCAGAGAAGAGGGAGCAGAAGAGGAGCCTCCATACAGCATCTTGCTTTTACATATGGGAAAAATATTTCTGTCGCAGCCTCTAGAGATAGGAAAAAAAAAAGAATAAAAAAAAAAAGGGGGGGAAAAATAAAAATAAGCAGAGTCCACCTCCTGTCTTGCCTCCCAGAAGGTCCCCAAACACATGGAGAGGCTGGGAAAATCTGCTCAGTCCCCAGAGCACCTCGCTCCAGCGCGATGCTCCGGAGTGAGAGACTGGGAATGTGGTTCTATCCCGAATCCCTGCTCCCAGGCTGTCTGCTGCAAACGTGATGAAAGCTCAGAGGGCTGTCTGTGACTGCAAAGGCTTTGCAGGGAAGCGCCGAGCGTTGATGGCTGTTTTGTAGTCTGGGAGGTTAAATAAAAAATTAACAAGGACAAAAAGCGGGATAACTGCAGGGAAGCGCTCATCAGAGCCGGGAAATGCCACGGAATGTGTTTGAAGAGGAGGAAAATGTTCCAATTAATGAAACAGACAGCTCTGCAGTGAAAACTCCCCAGTTCCGCAGAGATAAGGGAGGAGAAGCAGAGCAGTTGGTTTCCACCAGAATCCCTTTGGGATCTGGCACTGGTCACTTCAGCTGCTGGGACAGGGATGTAGCAGTGCCACTGGACCACCAGTGTGCCCAGTCCACACTGATTTGGGGTCAATTTTGTGATGGGTACACCTGTCCCAGGTGTGGAGGCCACCAAACACCTTCATGCTGAGCCCCACGTGCTGGTGACACAGAGTCAAGAGCTCCAGGTCATTCCCAGCCACAGAATGTGTCCCAGCCAGGGGTTCCCCACAGAACACTTTCCATGCTGGTATTTTAAAAAGGATTAAGAATGTTAAAGGAAAAAAATAGGTTTTAAAAGCAAAATTTTGGGAAGAACTGAGGTGTTTAAGATGTCCACTGAAAAGAGCTATATGGAAATTGTTAATGATTTCTGTCCTATCAAAGCTGAACTTATGCTGCCTCCCTTCTTCCATCAGTTACTGGAATTGTGGAATGCACTTGCTGCCAACTGTTTCTCTCAGAGCACAAATCAAAGGCCTGTTCCACGCTGGACACACCCCAGAACACCAGAGTGTGATGGGAGGTCATAACCCAGGAGCTGCTCTCCAGCTCCAGCCAGTAGGTGAGAGCATTAAATCATGGAATGGTTTGGATTGGGAAGGACCTTAAAACTCTTCTCATTTCACCCCATGCCATGAGCAGGGACACCTTGCCCTACTCTTATCCAACCTAGCCTTGGACACTTCCAGCACGATCCCAGCCTCACCAAATCACGCACAAAGAAAAGGTGAATTTCAACTCCAAGATGCCCAAATGACAAGAAACGCTGAAAGTCTCAAGGTTCAGTTAAGACATATCATAAAAAATGTAATTCCACACCCAGTTACTGATTTGTGTCGACTCATTCCAAGCCCTGTCACACAATTCCATCCCGAGAGCTCCTCTCAGAGCTGGGAGGGCTCGGCTGAACCTCTGAATCCATGGCCAGGTCTGGCAGTGAGCACCACGCAAGAGCAGCATCATCCCCATCTTCCCACCATTCCAGGTGCCCCCAGGCCACCCCCAGGATATTGGGAATGTTCTCCCAAGCTCACCACTGGAACCTGAGCCCAGCTTTCCTTTTCCCACCTGGGAACACCCCTGGCAGCAAACCCTTCTCATCATCTGCCTGCACAATCTCATCCAAGAACAGGAAAAGGTTCCTGCTTTGTGCAGGGTGGATTTCCAGGAGTGTTCACCCCCTGGCAACATTCCCACCCTGCTGTGAATTCAGATTACAATCAGATTGTTGGGGAAAAGGTAAAGAGAAGGTTTGAACTTGTCGTGCTGAGCCAGCGCAGCAAATTGCCTGGAATGGTATCCCACAGAGCCAGGGGGTCGGGAATGTGGCTGCTGGGAATTCAGGTGTGATGGTTACAAAGGATTATTTGTATCACTTGGATAATTGTATCTCTTCTTCACTTGATCAACACCAGAACAGCAGGAAAAAATGTCCATTTCTAATATCAGATCCTAGGGATCTGTCACCCCTTCCCACTTTCATGGAAGAGAAACTCCCTTTACCCCATGGTGAAATCCTACTACTTTATTTCCCTCATTTTCACCCTTTGATGCAAAGGGTAATCATTCGGTTTTCTATAAACGACTTTTTAAAAATGCAGAGAGTTCAGATGTCTCCAAAAATATCCTTGTTTGTTCCAAAGGGATCTGTTGGAACACACCTTCCCTGCCCTCTTCCCCACCTACAGCTCTGTCATCCTTAGCAGGAACTCTCTGATGAACACATGGTGAGCAGCCTCCAAGTGCTCATTTCCATAGCAAAGGGAGTGATTCTTGGCGTTGGATCAGAGCCATTTTGATCTGGCTGCTCTCCAAGGAGAAGGAGAGGGGGGGGAAATGTGCTGGATGTGGCTGGAAGGAGCAGCGACTTCGATTCTTTCAGCTCACCAGGGAGAGCAGGTGAAAAACCCAGCGGGGGTAGTGGGAGCCCGAGCACCCCAGACTGTCCCTAAATGGGAAGAGATTTTTGTCTCCCTCTTTGCTTCTCAATCCTGCCGTGCAAAGGATCCCCTCCTTTATCCTCTTCCTCCTCATCCATCTCTAAGAGAATCCACAGCTCCAGTTTGGTTGCCACAGGTTCTCTCAGCAGAGTCACAGGCAGGAGCTCCAGGCTTGGCCAATTCATGGAATGGTTGGGTTTGGAAGGAACCTGAAAGGTGATTCAGTTCCACCCCCTACCATGGGCAGGGACACCTCGCAGCCTGGCCTTGGACAGTCCCAGGGATCCAGGGGCAGCCTCAGCTTCTCTGGGAAACCTGAGAATTTATTCTCAAGCAAGCCAGGAATTTCTATCTAATATCCCATCTAAATCTACCCTCTATTGTCTTAAAGCCATTCTGCCTTGTCCCGACACTCCATCCTTTATCCAAAGTCCCCTCTCCAGCTCTCCTGGAGCCCCTTTAGGCACTGGGAGGGGATCTAAGGTCTCCCTGGAGCCTTCTCTTCTCCAGGTGAATACCCCCAGCTCCCCTAAGCCTGGCTCCAGAGCAGAGGGGCTCCATCCCTGGAGCAGCTCTGTGGCCTCCTCTGGACCTGCTCTAACAGGTCCATGTCTTTTTTGTGCCACTTTTAGGATTATCAGGTGAGACACCAACACCTGAGATGATTCACCCTAAGGAAAGGCTGATTCAGCCTCTGTCAGTCACACTTGCAAAAGGATGACCTGTGCCTCTCAGGGAACCTTGGGAAGTGACTTTGGAAATACCCAAGTAGGTAAGGAAGTGTACCCATGGCTAACGGGGCTGCACTGGGGATTTTCTCTTAGGAAGCAGACTTGGAACACGAGCATTAAAAAATGAAGTTCATTAGATCATTATCTATGCTGTTAAACCTCAGCTGAGGAACCATCTCCATCCACTTGCTAGACAGAATTTTTTTTTGGGGGGGGGGGGGGGTGTGTAAAATGAAAACTTAGAGGATTTAAAACCTCCTGACTGGGAGCTGAAAGGCCTTTAAATTTTGCCAGAGTTACAACCCTCAGCAAAATTAAAACAGAAGCGTTGGACACCCTGCAAAGGCCTCCACAAAAGAAGTGCTGACAGATCTACGGCTGCTGAGCTCCTGGATCCCGCTCGGCCACACACGGCATCTTGGTGGGGACAAAGCCTTCGAATCTCTTATTTATTCCCTCCCTGAGTGACTCGCAGCTGAATTTTACCAAAATTTTGGGTTCATCTGCCAGTCTGTGCCCTCTGAACAGCCCAGGCCTTGTGGCAGCTCTCAAAAGGACCCTGGAAAGGCTGGATGCCGCCGGCCGCGCTCGCACAGGGATACTTTTCATTCCACTCCTTTCTGATCTCCCATCACGATGTGTCACAAGAGCTGCCATGAGTTTGCCCATTTTCCTGTTTATAAAGGATTTATCTGTCTCAAGAATCCAACAGATGGATTTCTGTGGCTTCGGAGGGTTTGCAGCCTGCTTATGCAAGAGGAAACGCATCCTGCTAGGGAACACTTACAGGAAAACCCCCCACTAATGGCAAAATCCTGCTCAGCCCATGTGATTGTGATCCCTTCTGGAAAGGGAGGCATTGGAATAAAAGGCCAGTTGAAATAAGACAGCCTGAGGCTACTGTTAAGGGGGGGTGAGGAGCTATAAATCCAGTGGGTAGGGAGAACAGCGTTTATAAAAGGTTGGTACTTGGGACTGGAAAGGCTCTTCCTTAAGTGGAAAAAGTCAAGTTGCAGCCGTTGATGGTGAATCCCCAAAATTCCAGTCTGAGCCTTGCTGAGGAGCTTTGGAATAAAGGTCCAGTCTCAATTATTAAAAAATGAGAAGCAGATTAAAAAAAATGAAATTAAGAGGTCAGTGGTTGGACTTGATGATCTTAAAGGTCTTTTCCAACCTCAGTAATTCAATGGTTCTATAATGCACCAGCACCATGAATGGTGTTATGGGAAGGATGGGGTGCTGGGGTCAGCAGGGACAGGGGATGGTCCCATTGGTGAAACTGCAACATGGGAAAGCCCAGAGGATTCCCAACTGTGAGGCCCAAGGTCTTCCTGAACAGCTGGGCTGAGGCACTTGAACCTCATCAGCAAAACCTCATCAGCACACACTCTGTGCTCAGAGCTGGTTTTATTAAAATAAAAATCTAGGAAGCATGTTATGATCCTAAACCCAAAGCAGGCCATGGATATTCCAGCCTGCCCCTGGCATGGAGAGAACACCCTCTGGGAGCAGGGCTGAGCCACATCTGCAGAGCAGTTGGCCATCACGGAGATAAACACTGGAGAACAGCCCACAAGGAATCTGCTAATTCCCTCCTTGGAGCACTTCGAACATCCTGTGGGAGATAAGGTCCAGAGCCACACATGAAAGGGAGGACAGAGGCATTCAGAGGGTTTGAGGCCATTAAAACACCACCATCCTCTTGTGCTCCTCACGGCAAGGACAGCTCAGTCCCACCACCATGGGCACAAGGGAGCAGGGACTGAGCCAGCAGCTGCACCCCACTGAGAAAAGGCACAGAGACCCCCAGGTTATTTCCTAATCACTCCCTTCTGGCATTTCTTCACTCCAGAGCCTTGGTTGTGCAAGCTCTGGGGTTCTCAATGACCCAGGGACACACACTGCCCTGGGCTCGGTCCAGCTGCACTCCTATTCCAGGGAAATCTTGCCACCACTGTCACCAGTATGTCACCAGCAAGGCTGGAAGAGGAATTAGTATAAGAAAAGCCCAGAATGGTTTGGGTTGGAAGGAGCATTAAAGCTCAGCCATGGGCAGGGACACTTTCCACTAGCCCAGGCTGCTCCAAGCCCCATCAAACCTGGCCTTGGACACATCCAGGGATCCAGGGGCAGCCACAGCTTCTCTGGGCACCCTGGGCCTCACTTCCCCCACAGGGAAGAAATTTCTCCTAATATCTCACCTAAACTTACCCTTGTTCAGTTTGAACCCATTCCCCCTTATCCTGTCACTCCGTGCTCTTGGAAAACTTCATCCCCCTGTCCAAGTATCCATGGAATCAAAAAGAACTCAGTTTCATGATATGAAGTCTTGCAAGACTTGGGCAAAGAAGGAAGTGAGGGGACAAAAATGTCCCATGGCCACAAAAAGTTCAGCTCACCCCACAACTTCACATGAAAGCTCAGCAGAAAAAGAGAACAGCCATGAATGCTTTGATGCAGTTTCTGTGCTTTTAAACACAATTCTATTCCTTCTGTGTATCCCTTTTCCAATCAATCCATATCCAGTCCATTGCTGACACAATTGTTGTTTTTAGCTGTTCAGAGTTATTTAAAACAAAGGTGAACACTACTACAGATGGTCACAATTCCAAAACACATCATATTTGCGTGCAGATTATTTTCAGTCTTTGGTTACTTGAGCCTAGGTTGAGCAAGACCCTGCCATCTGATTTCACTTCATTTTAAAGACAAAAAGCTGGAATATGAACTTAATACTGAAATTTCCAGCTGTTCTACCACTGGCAAGATTCTATTTTGGGATGGGAACCTAAACCACAAACTACCAGGGAATTTGATTATATCTCAACTGGGGAGCCCAGCACATTCAAAAATGTAACACAACCCAAACTTTGAATAAGCTGAAATTTCTGTTCTGGACAAAGTGCAAGGTGTTGGCTGCAACCTGTGAAGCACTTGATACAACTCTGGATTTCAGAGCTGGAACCTGAAATGATTGTATGAAAACCTTTAGAATATGAAGAACTCTTAAATCAGAAGTGCCTGGCGAGCTCAAATCTCCCAGGATCACCAAGGACTCGTTATTTCCTGAGGGTTTACCTGTGTGTGCTCATCTCACATCTCCCCCCTGGGGCTATTTTCACTTCAGGATTTCCAGGGATACAGTTCATCTTCTTGGGGAATCACCTGGTTATGGAAGGTGTTCCTGCCTGTGGAATGAGATGAGCTTGAAGCTCCCTTGGGAGCCAAACCCTTCTGGGATGATTTCACCACTCCTACACTTTGTCACTGTGTATCTACATCCGACATTACATCATTGACCATAATTTGCAGTGACAAAAGGACGCTGCAGTTAAAGTCATTACCCCGAACTGAGAGCGTTGTCTGGCTTCATTTAATCTATGTCATCTACCAGAAAGGCTGAGCAATGAATGCACACAAAAATCATTACATGAAATAATTCAGCAGGAGCCACAGCGGGATGGGGAACCAGCAAAGGGAGATACCAGCAGGAGCAGCCTCCAAAAAGCCTCTTTTTTCTGTGTTTATATCTTTTAGAACATCCTCTGTCAGCTGGCACTAAAGCTGCCCCACCACATAGGTGGGGGGGGGATGTTACCACAGGTGGGCAAAAAAGGGTATTAAAATGAAAAGAGGAAAGCAAAGTGGAGATAAAAATAAAGGATTGAAACTCAGGACAAAACCTCATAAAGGCTCATAAAACCTCATAAAGGTAACATACAAAATACAGGGCTAAGAGAGCAGGGATTGAACATTCCAGGTGCCTCAGTGCATTCAAATCCAGGCTGGAACATGGAAGGTGTCCCTGCCTGTGGCAGGGGGTGGAATGAGATGAGCTTTAAGGTCCCTTCCAACCCAAACCATTCTGGGATTCTATGGCCCCTGCATTTCAGCTTCCACTTTTGAGTGGTTGGACACCACAGAAGCTTTTTACTGGATAAGGAAAGGGAAACCTCCCACACACTCCCACCTCCGACACCACCGTTCCAGCAGCCGACCACAGAAGGCCGTGGCCTTTCACATGATCCCCTCCAAAACCCCTTCCTTTTCTTTTCCACTGGAATAAACACCAGAGAAGCTTCTTTACACGCCATATCCCCTCCACTGCCAAGAGACAGAGCAATATCCTGAACAACAGCCCTGGCAGCTGCAGCCAGAGACAGCACAGCAGCCCTAGGGATGCTCCTGACTCCCATCCCAGCAGGATGGAGGAAGAACAGGGCTCCAGACCACACCGTGATCCCAAGGGAATCACAAGCAGGAGTGCACAGCTCTCCCAGGATTCCAGCTAAGGGAAGCCAGTGATAAAATGTTTCTCCCCAGCACTGACCTAGTTCTCTTATCAGAGCTAACAGGGAAGTAGCAATCTGGTCAGAGCTGCTGCTCCAACCCTCTGGATTCCTCTCTCACTCAAAGGTTACATGCCAGCGTTTTCCAGACCATATTCCTGAGATACACTGGAGGCTTTTCTTTTTTTTTTTTTTGGGCAAAGGTTGGTGGTTACAAACAGAAAAAGAGCTGTTCCCCAGCACAGCCTCTTGAATTTCTCACCAAATCACCACCAGATCCCAGCATTCCCAACCAACCAAGCACCTTTTCCTAACAGTGCTCACAGCACAAAAACGCTGTATTTTCATCTCTATTTTCTCCAGCAGGTCAAAGCAATCAGATCTGCCTAAATGAAATAATTTTTCATGAGTTTCTATGTGTGTGATAGAGGAGCTCAGCAGCAGGACACTCAGGTCCTACACAGGATTTATCTGTCCTCTCCCATGGTGGATTTTAGGAGAAGTCAAGCAGACAGCAGCTGCCAGGTGCTGGGAGCCTAAATCATGGAAAGAACAACACCTGCAGGATTTCCCATTTTGCTGGAGTCAAGAAGAGGTGCAGACCTGAAGGGAACTCCATTAACACGGTGTTTTCCAAGCATGGTTCCTGATGAACTCCAGTGGACATTACTGGGAACATTATCCTGCTTCTCATCACTTACTTAATTGCATCGTTCCTTAAAAAATGAGCAGAAAATTTAGTGAAAGTAGAAATACCAGAATGGTTTGGATTGGAAGGGACCTTAAAGCTCATCTCCTTGCCATGTGCAGGGACACCTTCCACCATCCCAGGCTGCTCCAAGCCCTTTCCAACGTGTCCTTGGGCAGTTCCAGGGATCCAGGGGCAGCCACAGCTTCTCTAAGAAACCTCTGCCAGGGCCTCACCACCCTCACAGCCAAGAATTCCCATCCAACCCTGCCATTCCCACTTGTCCTATCCCTCCATCCCTTTCCCAATTTTCTCTCCAGCTCTCCTGGAGCCTCTTTAGGCACTGGAAGGGGATCTAAGTGCCTTCTCTTCTCCAGGTGAACACCCCCAGCTCTCTCAGCCTGGTTCCATGGCTGAGGGGCTCCAGCCCAATCCCCAAAGGACAATCTGTGTTCTAGTCCTCGATTGCAACATCCCTTGGCATCCATAGGAAGAAATTCTCAACATTAGAGATGTTTTAAGAGATAAACAGTCTCGCAGTTCTCCCAGAGCACTGCACCATCAGGGAACCAGGACCTACAGAACCCTCTGCTCCAAACACCAAATTAACGGGGACACAAATTCCTTCTAACTCCAGAATAAGGCAGAAACAACAGATCAGCACAACCAAGGCTCCCAAAGAGCCTGGCCAAGAGTGAGTCAGACTGACCAAGCGAGGAGCAGCGTTCTCCACATGACCCAGCCTGACCACAGCAGCTCCAAGCTCTGCTGGACCGAGCACAGCTCCCAGACACGCCGGGAGCCTGCGGAAAAGCCGGAGCTGCCTTGGGGAATGTGACCCAGGAGCAGCAGGATGACCAAGTGCAATGGCAGCACCTCATGGATTAACACCACGGCCACACATCTCCTGCTGTAACAGCACACAGGATGGGCTGGAGTCCTGGAGAACATCTCAGGTAGGCTGGAGGTGCAGCACAGAGCAGCGTGGTGCATCACGCTGGAATTTGGAGCGGACACACTCTGCTCCAAAAGGTGAGCTTGGTTGGCACATCATGAGAAACACCTTCTTCCACTTCTCAACGACACACACCCAACAGGTGAGGCCCCCACACAGAACTGCTTTTAATGTTCTCAAAATAACCCAAACAACGGTGAATTGTCAAAGATGAGAGAGCATCCTCACCCCAGGAGAGACAGCAACCTCATTCCAGGACGTGGGAGGTTTGGGCCGGACAACGCCAACATCTCGGATTTTAATGCAGTACAAACAAGCTGCAAAATGAATCTCAATGCTCCCAGTTGGAACTGGCGTGTGTTCCTCCCCATTTCCATTTGCTGTCCTGCCAGCTCTTCTGGCCAAGCAGCCTATAATTCCAAGAGCACCATTGTCATTCCGTCCTGTTTCCGTAACGTGCAATTTGAAATCAGGGCTGGGGGAGGGAGGACAAGGCTGGAGGAGGCTGAAACTCAAATCCAGATAGTTCAAGCTGCTAACTTGATTTTAAATCCCTGTCTCATGGTGCCAATTACAGCCCCCCCAAACATCTGTTTTAGCAGAGGTTTCCAAGTTCAAACACATTTCCTCTGTCCTACAGGTGTTCTTTGTCACTGACCTGTCGTGGGATGACAATGAGGGGGCACAACCTGGTGTCAAACCACGAGGGTGACACAAAGCACCTTTCTCACTTCTCTGGGCAGGCAAGAAAACAAAAATTAACTTAGGGAAGTAGATTTAGTCCATTAAGGGGCTTTAATAAACAACATTCCAGGCTATGAAGATAGATTTCACATCCAAAAAGGAAAAACATCTTCCTACCCGTGTCCTTGACACCTCCATGGCACCACCTCCACCTCTGAGCTTCCCTGACAGGGAGAATCACACCAACTGGGCAAAGGCTGATTCCTTGGGAAATTCTTGGACCTTCAGCTGGCTGCTCTCAGCTGGAGAACTGGTTTCTAGTAAGGAATTACAGCCTTGATGACCTTTAAGCTTTACTTACCTGTTGGCTTGACAGTCACGGTGCTGCACGTGCAACCCACACTTCCAGTCCTTTGGGAATCCCTGTGGCGTTTCCAGCAGCTCTGAAGGAGCCCGGCCAAAACAACAGAATTACACCCAGATAAGCCCAGCTGGTTTTTATGGGAGCTCTCAGAGCACTTAAGAATTCCCTGAGTAGAGCAGAAGATGGATGTGGCAAAGCACGGATACAAAGAACAAAGAGATAACCTTTACCCCCAAAGAAACATCAGGGAGCCAAGGGAAGAAGGGAGAGATAACCCCAGGGTAGCCTGACCCTAACCAGGGGCACCCACCTTTAACAGCAGCACCTTAAAACACCACAAAGAACAAATTGTTCCAGAAAGGAGCAATTTTCCTGGCAGTGGCCAGGAAAAGGAGTTTTGTGCCCACCTTTCAGGCTGTGTTAAAGCAGAATATATTGCAGAGGAATGTCTGGCAACTTGTGTTTGCCGAAGCTGGCTCAGGATTCTCTCCTGCCTTGCAAATTGATCTCAGCAGATCCAAAAATTCAAATAAACCTTAAAAAGTATGACTGAAAACTTGAAAAAAAAAATGCAATTACACTTCCTGTTCTGAATGAGACAGCTTTGGAGCCTCTGGCCTCCAAGATATGGTATTCTTAATGTAAGTACTGCAGAAGGGAATGCAGAAATTGGGAGTATAAAAGTGTAACAATGCTCATTTATCCACTTGTACACATCCCACCTGAACCATGTGTAAAACAACAACTCCACTTAGTAGTACATGCTACAAGCAATACATGCTAGAAGTATTCCCAGCCTAGGACCTGCCAGACCCTGAGTAAAATGTGTCACCTCACATCCCCAGCTTGGAAAGGAGGATCTCAATCTGTTTCACCCAGGTATGAAAAATGCCAAGGAAATGCCAAGCAGATACCCTGAGTCAGCTGGGAGATCCAGATTCTAGGCAGGAAGCAACAAACCATGAGGGCTTTTAAAGTATTTAAAGTGAAAAGGGAAAAAAAAAAAAAAAAGCGACTCCAGGAGGTAATTCCAGCCCTGAGCCTTTGCTGATGACAATCTTCCCTATCAAGCCATCATCTGCCCAGCATGGCCAGTTTGCCCAGTTCCCAAGGGACACGCTGCTTACTCCAGATTGAATTTGTTACTGCCTGCTAATCCCTGGAGCTGCTAATTACACCCATTATCAGTTTGTGCAGCATCCAGATCTGGCACACTGTAGGATGGCAAGTCCCTGTCAGGTTTACAGACTGGTTTGGGTTAGCAGGGACCTTAAAGCCCATCCCATTCCACCTCCTGCCACGGGCAGGGACAGCTTCCATCATCCCAGGTTGCTCCAAGCCCTGTCCAACCTGGCTTTGGACACTTCCAGGGATGGGGCAACCACAGCTTCTCTGGGCACCCTGTGCCAGGGCCTCCCCACCCTCACAGGGAAGAAATTCTTCCTTAATTCTAAGTCATATTTCCCCTCTTACAGTTTGGGTCCATTGCTCCTTGTCCTGTCAAAACAGTTCCTGATGAAGGAATGCTCGGGACTGGGACACTGTGAAATGTGATGCTTTAATACTGCAGATTTTTATGATTATTTGGGAGAAACAATGGATTTCCAAGGACTCCAGGACACGGTCTCTATGGCAACTATATGCAGAACCAGGGGGGAAGGAGGGGAAGTTCCCCTATTTCCAAATACTCAGAACTGAGTGATTTGAAGTCCATTTCCCAGGGATTATTTATACCAGAAACTGCAGGTACAATGCACTGCCCGGGTTCACAGAGGGATGCAAACAAGGAGTAGTTTCAGGTACACCATTCCCACGGAGTTTTAGGAAATCCTGCTCAGACACATCTGCTATAATGCAGAAATGGCTGCCTTAATATTCAGCTCAGAAGAATTACTACCTGTGTGCTTGTTCCTACATAGATGGCAGCCAAAATCTGGAAAAATCACAGGGAAACCCTGGTCCTTCCTAAGGGGAACACTTGGCCTCAAGCACAGCTCAGCAACACCCCAAGGAGAGCTGTGAGCTCATCTCAGCATCAGGCTGAGCATTAATCACTTTAAGTCAGATCCCACCACTGGTTTATTTCCACTGCTCTCTCAAATTCAATTATTAAAAAAGGAAAACAAGACAAACCTAATTATGCTGGGCTGAGAGGCCCAGCTCAATGTCAGAGTCACTGCAAGTTCTTCCACCAAGAGCCAGACCTCAAACGTCATCACAGGCGAAGCAAAAAGCAGATTAGAGATCAGTTATTGTTATCACCAACAAAACATGGACTGAGACAAAGCCAGTGGTGTTGAAGAAGCAAAGTGGTTGTGCTGAAGAAATTGTCCTTTCCCTAGTGCAGGTGATTCTGCCTTGATTCTCCCTCTAAGTCATCAGCACAGTGGTCTAAAAAGCCACATTTTGTCACTTCCAGACCAAAGAGATCTCTTCTATCCACCATGGGCACATCAGCAGCCTTCAAAACCCACAGGTTTTCCCCTCTGGAGGCAGCAGCAGATGCCATTTTCAATATTTCTCTGTCAAGTTCCTGACCTACAGAGCAGGATTTTTAAAGTTTTCAGGATGTTCCGTGACAAAATCCTCTTCCAATTGAGGAGCACTTTGTGACTCCTTAGGAAAGTGTCTGCTCCAAAGGATCCCCCCTGTCCTATTGGCATCAGGAATTTCATGGGAGAGAGGCAAAGTAAAATTATCCACTTGCCCAACAGCCACCTTCTACTTTCCAGCTATATCATTATCTCCAGCCATTAATGCTGATTGGATTTATATTCCCTACACAACCCCACGAACACAACTAATAGCTGGTGACACAACTAATGGCTGGTATATTCCATTAGGATCCTCTCCAGACAATTTGTTCCTCCAAGGACAAGCCCTGCAAAGCTGCCAGTGGATCCTGGGAGCAGCTGAGCAGTTCTGTGTCACACTGGTATTTCACATGCCTGTGTGTGGTTTGAGAGGAAAAAAGCCACAAAGTCATGCACTGAACAATTATAAACTCAAAAAGAAACAAATGATCCATTTTTTTGCATGGTTACTCACAGGAGGAAAAGCAGTACAAAGCAATCCTATTAACAGATAAAAAGAATGGGCCCAGTAAACAATTCCCAACCATACTGGGACATCCAGAAACATGGACTTTCACTGCTGCTTTCCTGAGTCACTCAGCTAAGCCTAAAACCTTTTTCTGCTCAATTTTAACTTGGTGTTCACCACCAACTGCAACTGTGCAGAATGTGACAAAAACTCAGCAGTTCCCATCCTGTCAGCCCCAAGCCACCAGCAGCCTGACTCTTCACACATGTCTCCAGGAGCTGCCTAAACTGGAGCTCTAAGCAGTTCCTAATCATACCAATTTCAGAGCTACCCACCAGAATATGCCAGCCCAAAAATATTAAGCGGGGGAGACTACAGGGAGCGAGCTAGAAGAGAGCACAGACACTTAATTCTTGTTCCTATGCCCTGCAAAGGCTTAAACTGGGGCACTTCAAATCCTCAGTGAGTTTCTGTTCCAACACATCCTCGCAGAAGGGCTGAGATTATCACAAAAGCCTCAGTAAAACAAAATCAAAACAAACAAACCCAGACTTTAAAAGTCAAGTGAAAATGTGCCTGTGAGCTTGCCCAAGAGGACATTCCTGGCCCTGGGAGTGGTGCACTGATGACCTCACCGAGCTGCAAACTCAGGCCAGGAAGTGTTTTGCTCGTGTCTCCAGAATAGGAAACTGGCATCCCAGGGATATTCCTCTGAATTGATCACCAAATGCAAGCCAGGACCATAAATTCCCTCCCCACCACAACAGAATTTGGTTTAACGAGCCGTTTTACGAAGCTGTCGTTAAAGTCGGATGTCGGACGTGGCCACCACGATGTCACCGAGGGCAGAGCTCAGCACCCTGTGCTGCATCACCCAGGGAAAAGCTGATATTTCCCCCTTCTGCACATTCCTCCTCACTGCCATTAAACCGAATCCCTGCCTTTCGCTTGGAGTGAATCCCAGAAGTGACAGATGCAATAAGCATGAAGATTTCACTTGAAAAAATCCAATGATGTTTGAAAAGATGGCTCGGGAGAAGACAGAGGCAACGCCAACAGGGAACACAAATGCTGATTAAAGCAATCTGGATAAAAGGCTACAAGTGACCATTGAAAAATTACTATTATGAAGTGCTGGATTGAAACAAACACGGAGCAAATGCTGCCTGACGTGTCCCTGAGTGTGTCAGGTCTTACTGGCGCTACCGAAAACACAGAAAAACACATATACCCAAAATAAACAGGCATTGCCACAAAAGTATTTGATCTTCTACCTTTGTGTACACAGTCCTTAGCAAACACCACTATTAGCTGCAATAAAACCTTCCTGCAAGTACATAGCCATCTGGATTTTTCCCCCCCCCCTTGAGCAGAAAAGATGATTCAAAGCTCGTTATTCAAATGAAAATGGAATAAACCCTCTCCTGCCTCCCGCACACGACACCCGCTGCTTTCCCCACAGCCAAACACGCTTCTCCCAGGACATGCTGTGCCAGTTCACACCGTTTTCCCACACTCCAGAGCTTCCCTCGTGCGTGCCACGGAGGCACACAGAGGGTGAGGATGGCGCCAGGTAATTTGGGAACAGCCTGGCCTAAAATTAAAACAAAATGGGGAAATTCGGCAGCGAACTGAAAAACCAACTGCAGCCTGGTGCGTTCAGAACATCCCTCTCTGATTTTGCCACCGTCCTTGCTCTTGCTCCCAGTAATCCCCACGAACAGACGTGCTCAGACCAACTCCAGCTGCTAAAAAAAAAAAACCCCCAAGCCTAACGCATATCACTTATCTTCAACAATAAAACTGCTTCCATCGGGTTTACTTGTGTTTCCCGGCACCTTTCACTGCCTTTTTTTTATTTTCTTCTTTCTTCAGACCTGTCTCCTGTGCAGTCAGTCAGTTATGGCATCACAATGTCCTGCAGCTGAACCTCTGTGTGGTGGTGTCAGACACCTGGCCATGTGTCCAAGACCTTCCTTCGTGCTGTTAATGGAATCGGGGGGAATTTCATAAAGCAGAGGTTTGGACTAACCTTTGAATTCCAGCCTTTGCCATATCACTGTTAAACAATGTGGCTTCCTGCATAGGAAAACAAAGCCCAGGGACATCTGCCCACGGCAAAGAGATAGGATGAGATGGTCCTAAAGATCTTTTCCAACCCAAACCATTCTGGGATCCCCTGGTGATTCCATGACATGTCACAGAGCCCAGGAATCCACACATCTCCTACACAGCCTCGAAAGAGCCCCTAATAACGGCGTGACAAGGACCTGCCCTACGGGAAAACAAACCCAAAATAAACCAGCATCAGGGCGCTCATCTTTTGTCCTCTGCCATGGTGCACGGCGGGGACGGGCGCCGGTGCCACCGAGCGGCTGCTGCATCGCGGAAAAGGAGAAGGGGGGGAAAGAAAAAAAAAAAAAGAAAAAAAGAAAGGAAAACGTATCGAACAAAAGCCCTCCAACCCTGTCCCCGCCGCGGCATCAGGTGCGCGGCGGGAGCGCCCGACGCCGCCGCCCCGCCCCGGGCTTGCCCTGCCCGGCGGCCCCGGCCGGATGCGGATGCGGCGGCGACCCCGCGCCGCTGCCTAATAAGGAGGGAGCGGGGAGCGGCCGGGGCCGAGGCGGTGCGGGGAGGGCGCTGCCGCCGCGGGCCGGCGCTGCCACGGCCGCCGCCTCACGTAGGGGCTCGGCTGCCCCGCGCGGGAGCCCGCCCGGCCGGACCCCGCCCTGCCCCGGACGGTCCTCCCGCGGGTACCGTCGCACCCAGCCCGGTCCCCCGCTTCTCCCAGTTTCTCCCCGCTCGCCCTCACCGCCCCCGACCACCCCGATCCCGAACCGCCACCGCGTCCCGCTCCTCAGCCCAGCGGAGCCGCCGCCTCCTCCTCCTCCTTCCGCCCGCCGCCGCCTCCCGCGAACGCCAGCGGGGCCCGCCCCATCAAGACCACGCCAACAGGGGTCCACGCCCCCTGCGCTCATACCGTGCCCGCCCCCGCCTCCTCGTTGGGCGGGGCGAGCGGTGAGTGACGTCTCAGCCAGCCAATGTCGGCGGAATTGCCACCAAGCGCGGTTCGCGCGCTGTCGGGCCCCGCCCCTCCCCCCTCAGCGGCGGTGGTGGCTGGGAGATCATACGTGATGGAGCGGAGGGTCGGTGTGTCCGCTGAGGGACTCGACATGTTATCCCTGTGACCGGTCCTGTCCCCGCTCCGTCACCGGTTGGTCATCCCCGATCAGTCATCTCATGCCTGATGGATCGGCCGTGTCTGCACTTTGGATCGATCCTGTCATCCCTAGGGCTGTGGATCGTCTCATCCGAGGGAGCGATCGTGTCCCTCCCTCTTCAAGGGGGCCGGTCATGTCATCCCTTAGGGACTGGACACAGAATGTACAGCACTGACGGACCGTATATGTCGTCTGCAGGTGGCCTTGCCGGGCACTGCCCTGTCGCAGCGCGGTGTATGAGCCGGCTGTCCTCAGAGCGACCCTGAGCGAACCAGCACCTCCACACGATAACAACCGCGTCACCTCACGCGTCACACCAAATCACATGGCTGCGGTGAAAATAGTACGGTAACAAAGCCCTTCCTAAAACTGCTAGAGCTCAACCACCGCTGAGAACCCACAACTCTCAGAGAGACACCCAGGGCAGGGTTTGACACCAGGCCTCCCCCGCGCACTTGTGTAAAGACAGTCGGGGGACGCCTGCGCTTTGAGTTGTAAGTTTTGTGCCTGGCTGTTGTGACGCTCGGGCCAGCCCTTTGCACACACACCTGGCGCACACAGGTGAACACACTCCACACTCGGGCCACTGCGGCCTCAGGGAGTCCCGAGGGGCGGGTGAACACACCCGAGCAGAGCCCACAGCCCTAGTGTTACCAACATGCCAAAAACAAAACTCCTCCCTTCCTCCCCGCTTCGGGCCGATGTTTGCCCTTCATTTGCATGATGGTTTGATGCTGGGGTGGGTTGATGTGTCAGGGGACTCACCACACTAATTCTTTTCTAATCCCTCAGAATTTGAGGAATATGTGTCGATGAGCTGAGCGTGAGAGCCCTCTCGTTCCCCTAGGGAAGATGTGACACGAATGTGCCCCTGTGAGTGATACTGAGTTTAAAACCCCACGAAAACTCAGGGAGATACATTTGTCCGGGGCTGACTG
>CM031871.1:2894535-2942129 GCA_018697195.1 Certhia americana
CCAAACCATACTGGGACATTCCATGAACATGGACCTTCACTGCTGCTTTTAGTTCCTGAGTCACTCAGCCTAAGCCAAAACCCTTTTTTCTGCTTCATATTTTAAACTTGGTGTTACCACCATTGCAACTGTGCACGAATGAGACAAAACGCAGCCAGTTTCCATGACCTGTCAGCCCCAAGCAGCCTGACTCTTCACACATGTCTCCATAAGCTGCCTAACTGGAGCGTCTAAGCAGTTTTAATCATCACCACTTTCACGAGTGCTACCCACCCAGAATATGCCAGCCCAAAAATATCTATAAGCGTTGGGATATACAGGAGCGCGAGCTAGACAGAGCACAGACCTTTAATTCTTGTTCCTATGCCCTGCAAAGGCTTAAACTGGGGGCACTTCCAAATCCTCAGTGAGTTTCTGTTCCACACATCCTCGCAGAAGGGCTGAGGATTATCACAAAAAGCCTCAGTAAAAAAAACAAAATCAAAACAAAAACAAAAACCCAGACTTTAGAAAGTCAAGTGAAAAATGTGCCTGTGAGCTTGCCCAAAAAAGGAAATTCCTTGCCCTGGCGTAGTGTGGCCTGATGACCCCACCGAGCTGCCTAACTCAGGCCAGGAAGTGTTGTTTGCGCTCAGTGTCTCCAGGAATATGGAAACTGGCTCGGCCAGTGAAATATTCTCTGAATTTGAATCACCAATGCACCCAGGCACCATAAATTCCGCCTCCCTACCCCAACAGAATTTGGGTTTAACGAAGGCCGTTTTTTAAAACGAAGCTTTTCGTTTAAGTCGATGTTGGCGTGGCACACGATGTCACCGAGGGCTAGAAGCTCAGCACGTCCTGTGCCTGCATCACCCCAGGAAAGCTGATATTTTCCCCGCTTCTGCACATGTTCCTGCCTCACTGCCATTAAACCGACATCCCCTGCCTTTATTCCCCTGGATTGAATCTCAGAAAGATGAACAGAATGCAATAAGCATGGAGATTTCACTCTGAAAAATACAATGAATTTTTGAAAAGACGCGGCCTCGGGAGAAGACGAGGCAACGCCCACTGGAACTCACAAATGCTGATGAAAGGCAACATCTAGGATAAAAGGCTACAAGTGACCATTGATAAAGATTACTATTTATGAAAAGTGCTGGATTGAAAACAAACACGAGCTAAATGCTGTGCTGACGTTGTCCTGAGTGTGGCCAGGTCTTTAAACTGCGCTACACCGAAAACACAGAAAACACATATACCCAAAATAAACAGCTATTGTCCACAAAAGTTTTTGATCTTCTACCTTTGTGTACACAGTCCTTTAGCAAACACCACTATTTAGGCCGGCATAAAACCTTCCTGCAAGCACACGCCATCTGGATTTTTCCCCCCCCCTGGTAACGAACGCAGAAAAAAGAGTAAAGATGTCAAGATAGGTATCCTTGCCGTATAATGATTGCTCAAGTTTGACCAAAATGAAAATGGACATAAAACACTAACAAGTTACATCCTGCCTTCTCCGCAAGTGCGACGAACACCCGCTGCCTGATTCCCTCCCCACAGCCAAAGACCGACGCGCTGGTCTCCCAGGACATGCGTGCTGCCAGTTCACACACCGTTTTCCTCACACTCCTACCTTCCCTCGTGCGTGCCACGGAGGCCAACAGAGGGTGAGGATGGCCCAGCACAGTGTAATTATGGGAACAGCCTGGCCTAAAATTAAAACCAAAATGGGGGTGAAATTCGGCAGCGAACTGAAAACCCAAACTTGGCAGGCCTGGTTGCGATTTTTTTCCAGTAAACCACCCTCTCTGCTTTTGCCACCTGTCGCCTTGCTCTTGCTCCAGTAATCCCCAAACGCACAGTCTGCGCACGAAACAGACGTGCTTGCAGACCAAACGCCAGCTGCCCTAAAAAACAAAAAAAACCCCCCCCGAGCCTATAACGCTATCACTATCTTCAACAATAAAACTGCTTCCTATTGGGTTTACTTTTGTGTTTCCCCCGGCAACCTTTCAGCTGCCTTTTTTTTATTATCTTCTTTCCCTTCAGACGCTGGTGTCCTGCAGTCATCAGTTATGGCATCACAATGTCCTGCAGCTGAACCTCTGTGTTGTTGGTGTCAGACCACCGGCCATGTTTCACCCAAGACCTTCTTCGGGTGCTGTTAATGGGAATCGGGTGGGAAATCTGCATAAGACAGAGGTATGGACTAACCTTTAATTCGCCTTTGTGCCAGATCCCCAAAAAAAAAACCCACCCTTGGTTTAAACAAATGTGGCTTCCTGGCATAGGAAAACAAGCCCCAGAGGACATCTGCCCGACGGCAAAGAGATAGGAGGCTATGGTCTACTAAAAGATCGTTTTCCAACCCACACCATTCTGGGATCCCCCTGGTTATTCCCGATGTGACATTGTCCCAAGCCCAGGACTCAACACTCTCCTACACAGCCTCTGAAAGAGCCCCTAATAACGGCGTGACAAGGACCTGCTACTACGGGAAAACAAACCAAATCAGAACCAGCATCAGGGCGCCTTCTATCTTTTTGTCCTCTTGTCCATGTGTGCAATGCACGGCGTGGGACGGTGCGCCCGGGGGGTGACCCAATGTACCGAGCGGCTGCTGCATCGGCGAAAACAGCGAAGGGGAAAAAAAAAAAAGAACAGGGAAAACGTAATCGAACAAAAAGGAAGCCCTCCAACCCTGTCCCCGCCGCGGGCATCAGGTAGGTCGGCCGGCCGGGAGGCGCCCCCACGCAGCCGCCCGCCCCGGGGCTTGCCCTGCCGGCAGGCCCCGGCCGGATACGGAGTGCTGCGGCGACCCCGCGCCGACGCCCAATAAGGAGGGAGGCGGGGACGGCCTCGGGGCCTGAGCGGTGCGGGGGGGCGCATGCCGCCGCGGGCGCCGGCGCGCCAGCGGCGCCGCCTCACGGAGAGCTCTGCGGCCCCGCGCGGGAAGGGCCCGCCCGCCGGGACCCACACGCCCTGCCCGGCGTCCTCCCTGCGGGTACCGCGCCCCACTCCCCCGCCATCCTGCGGTTGCCCGCTGTCTCCTTATCAGTTTCTCAACCGCGTCAGCCGCTGCGCAGGCGCCCCCGAGCCGCACCGCGATCCCGAACCGCCACCCGCGTCCGCTCCTCAGCCCGGCGGAGCCGCCGCCTCCGCCTCCTCCTCCGCCCGCCGCCGCCGCCCGACTGAACGCCGCGGGGCCCGCCCCCGCAGAGACCACGCCCATAGGGGGCCACGCCCCCTGCGCTCAGGCACCGCCCGCCCCCCGCCTCTCTCGGCGGGGCGGGGCGAAGCGGTGAGTGACGGCTCAGCCAGCCAATGGCGGCGCGGAATTCGCCACCACGCGCGGTCGCGCGCTGTCGGGCCCCGCCCCTCCGCCCCTCAGCGGCGGGTGGGGGCGGGAGGTCGTGAGGGAGCGGAGGGGTCGGTGGTGTCCGCCTGAGGGACTCGACATGTCCTCCCTGTGGACCGGTCCTGTCCGCTCCGAGCGACCGGTTATGTCATTCCCCGGGATCAGTCATCTCATGCCTGAGGGATCGGCCGTGTCTGCACTGAGGGATCGATCCTGTCATCCCTGAGGCGTGGATCGTCTCATCCCTGAGGGAGCGATTGTGTCCTCTCTGAGGGTTCGGTTATGTCCTCCCTGAGGGGCCGGTCATGTCATCCCTTAGGGATCGGCCGTGTCTGCACTGAAGGACCGGTTAATTTGTCGCTGAGGGATCGGCCGTGTCTGCCCTGAGCGGCGAGATGAGCCTGCTGTCCTCAGAGGCCACCCTGAGGAGAACCAGCACCTCCACAAGAAAACAACCGCGTCACCTCACGCTGTCACACCAAATCACAATGGCTGCGGTGAAAAAAGGACGGTAACAAAAGCCCTTCCTAAAGACTGCAGAGCTCAACTCCCGCTGAGAACCACAACTTCAGAGAGACACCCAGGGCAGGGGTTTGACACCAGAGGCTCTCCCCGCTGCACTTGTGGTAAAGACAATTCGGGGAACGCTGCGCTTTGAGGTGTAAGGTTTGTGCCTGTGCTGTTGTGACGGCTCGGGCCAGCACTTTGCACACACACCTGGCTGCACACAGGTGACACCGCCACACTCGGGGCCACTGCGGCCTCAGGGAGCCCGAGGGGCGGGTGAACAACACCCGAGCAGAGCCCACAGCCCTCAGTGTTACCATACATGGCCAAAAACAAAACTCCTCCAGCTTCCTCCTCCGGTTTGGGCCGATGTTTGCGCCTTCATTTGCATGTGGTTTGATGCTTGGGGTGGGGTGATGTTTCAGGGGAGCATCACCACACTAATTCCTTTTCTAATCCTTCAGAATTTGGAGGAATATGTGTCGTGATGAGCTGAGCTTGAGAGCCCTCCTCTTTCCCTAGGGAGCTGTGACACGAATTGCCCCCTGTGAGTGATAGCTGAGTTAAAACCCACGGAAAACCTCAGGGAGATACATTTGTCCTGGGCTGACTGTCACAGCTGATGGAAACATCAGCAGCTACAGATTAAACAAATGTCATCCTGCATTTATTAACCTTTGACACTAAACCTAACCCCTGATCCAACAACTAGGAAAGCCTCTCATACCTGCTGAGCAACGCTTGATAAAAAAATTATACGCACAGAGATTAGAGTGGCAAGGCTGCACCCCTGCCTATGACAACAATTACCCTGAAATTAATCAATAGCTTCTTTTTTGCAAGCCAGCCCAGCACAATTACACCACCCTGCTCCCTCAAACAGTCCCATTAAAGCTAAGAGAGAGGAAAATAAAAGCAGCCTAGGTGCAGAGCTGCAGGTAACCCAGAGTTTAGGGAGTTTAGGCTGTGATTCACATTTTCCACGTACAGACGTGACGTGTTGAAGGTCACAGAATGAGTCAGTGATAGAGCTGAGAGTCCTGCCTGCCCAAATTAATTAATAATTAATTTAATAGAAGTCTCAAACCCGGGGGAGGGAGGAGTTTAAATTTTATAAAACTGATATTTTAATGATGTACCAAGCGATGCTTTAGCCTGAACTGGGAAACAAGAATAAAGGCAGCAGGAACCAGCACTGTCCAACAGCTCAGAAGGGAAACCAAGGAAGATTTTTGGCCTCCAACTGAAAGGAAAGTGACACACAGAGGACACAAAGTGAAATTCATCCTGAGAAATCTGATTGAAGCATAATCCTCTCAAAAGCTGCCTTGGGAAGGGTGGGTCCTGCAGTGATGGAAATTCCTGGCTCAACACAGCGCTGGGAGAGTCACTAAAGGATGGAATCAGGTGGAAATAATACCTGTGAAATTTTCACCAGAGCTTCCTAAAACAGCTGGATGGAAACACTCCAAAGAACACCCAGATCCTGTCTGGGATTAATGAGCTGTTTAGATCACAGGTGATGAAGAAATTACAGGAATTTTAGGCTGAATTCCCCAACAAACGGAAGAAACAGCTCAGGTTTTACATGTGCTCTTTGGTTCTGCTGTAACCATTAATTTTCATCACTTCAGATGAGTAAAACCACCCTAACAAACAATTTAAATGTTATCCACAGTGCTGCGAGCCAAACAACTTGTCAAAATATGCCACAAATCCTCATTTTTCTAAAGGAAAAACACCAAACCCTTACAGCTACAAGGAACAGCACACCAAAGTTCGCCCCATTTTACCTGCACCTGCTTAGCACATTTTGCAGAAATTCAGGATTTATTTAAAAAAAAAATAAAAAAAATCCACTTTCAGCCATCCCACATATTTTCCCCTCAGCTACATCACTGCAGGATTGCTGCAAACTATCTCAGAGCCTTTATACGGAAACAGCACCGTGGCTACAGACTCCACCTCTGAAACTTATGTCAGCTGCTAAATTTAGCCTCCTGCAAATATGCATCAATTCCATGCCTGCAATAAATCCCCCTGCTTTGCTCCTGGGATCAACCTGATGTGTTTCACGAGGACCACATCGGGTGTGTCCCAAAGCCTTCCCCACCAAAACCACGTTTATAATTAGGGGAGGTAAAGAAACAAACACCTGAGGCACCTTTAAAAAAATTTTTTAAGGAGAAATTTTGATTAATTTCTTCAGTTTGGTGTCTCTGAGCCATCCCAAAGGGGTGACAAACCCCATTTTTGGAGCCCGTAAGGTCACCGGAGGGATGAATTTGTCTCAAACATTTCCTTTTGCTGAAATCCTCATTGCTAAATATATTCTGAATGGAGGGAAATGGCTTAGGGAGGCTTTAGAGAGATCAGCAATTTAAAGTCCTGTTATTGTGCAGCTTAACTTCTAAATCAAGCAAAATATGCCAGACACGACAGTCTTGAACCTGGGTTTGCAGGTATCCAAGTTATACAGCTTTTCAAGGACTTTTATGCCCCTATTTATCTATTGATTTCCTGAAACCTTTTGATTCATTATTATTATTATATTTACTTTATCATAGTATTTATTTATGGGGAAGTACTATGTTCTCCCACATGAAATTAGAATATTTTTATATTTCTCCTTCTGTGGCTTCCATAATTTAGGGATCACGTGAAGGCCAGGCCCAGCAGCATTAGGAAGAGCTGCTCCTGCTGAAATCAGAAATGTCATTTTACCTTTCACTTAACATTATTGGAATTTAGTGATTTTTAATGCAGGGAAACGTTCCTTGCCCATAGCAGGGGGTTGGAATAAGATATCCCTTTAAAGTCCCTTCCAACCCAAGCCATCCTGGGATTCTGGGATTCTCTGAAATCTGAACTGATTGCAGCGATAAACCCTCCCCACTCCACTTTCTCTGGGTGGAATTAGATTTACTCTCAGCATTAATTTACTTTTTCTGCCTTGATTCCTCCATGTCCGTGGGCACGAAGCGAGTGTCAGGGGCAGCTTTATGAAACTACTCCCAATCCTGGTTTTTAAGGGACATTTCCATGATCATTTCCAAGATGAAATTGTTCTCAGAGCCACCACGTAAGGGCTCTGGATACTGGGAAATCGATTCTGTCTCTGGCTGGGAGGATGTGCTCTGCCCAGGGAAGCATTCCCCAGCTCCTGCAAAGGGTTTGTTTGGAAAGATGGAGAGCAAAATCCCTTTGGACTGGCCTTATTCAATCCTTGGCCAGAAAGGGGAGCTGTAGAATTAGGGAATGAAGATAAGGAGAGCAAAACGTTCCATCAGATGCTTTCAAACAACAGCCAGCAAGGGAGAAGCGTCTGAGTTTGACAGCAAGGAAAGAGGAAAACATGGATTAAAGGACAGGGCTGGGAGCCAGCACCCCTGAGCTTTATTGCCAGCTCTGTGTGATGTGGAAGCACATCACTGTGCTGCTTCCAGAGCCCAGAATTGGGGTCATTGACAGCCCCCCTGCCCAAAAAGCAGTAAAATCCACTGTGGTGAGTGAGGGCCTGTGCTGACATCGCCTGGAAAGGCTGGAGGATGCTGGGGATGGGTAAGGAATGAGTGAACACTAGGCCAGGATGTGCATCAATAATTGATGCTATTGTTATTAATGATTTACAATAGATTTCATCCAGCACATCTATTACTGCATCTCCCCACTCTCACACCTTTTGTGTGGTAATATCAGTGTCAGACACGTCCCTCCCAACTCAGCTGGAAGAAAGGCATCAAAAAAGGAGCTTTTACAGCAAAAAGAAACCTCTAATTTCAAGCTAATCTATTTCCTCATGTATTTTTCTCCATCATTAGACAGGATAGTGAAATATATTTTCATTTCTTTTCTATTTCTGCACTGAAGGGGAGGTAGGTCCCAATACCTAATTAAAATGTTGGGCCACCAAACAAACCCAAAGCAATTGCTTGCAACAGATGGGATTTCCTTTGTTGCTGTCTCTGGATGATTAACGAGGAGGAGAGAAACAAGAAAGCAGAACTGGGGAAAAAAAAAAAAAAAAAAAAAAGAAAAAAAAAGCTGTATTTTATTTACAACATGAATATCCTGGGATTGACAATTCCTAGCATCCTGAACAGCAGGAAAAAATCAGGCAGGCAGGGAAGGAGCCAGGGCTGGGTGCTGGGGTTCCTGGGCACTGATCACAGAGCCTCACTATTCAAGCACTTGGGAATTCTTTTGCCATCTTCTGTTTCTCTCCTGCTGTCTAGGATCAGGATGGACCAAAGGCGCTGGAAAAATCAGAGGTATAAGAAAGGAAACACATAAGGGTAAATCCAGGAGAGGTGTCCGTGTTTGAGATTTGGGAGGTTAAATCAGTGTTTAACCCAGCTTGTCCAACCCCAACAGACTGTCATGGATAGAGCAAAATTGGAAGCTGCTCCTGCTCTTCTTCCTGCTCCAGTGGAAAGTGTCCCTGCCCATGCAGGGGGTGGAACAAGATGGGCTTTGAGGTCCCTCCCAACCTGAACCATTCCGTGAGTCTGGGATTTTTTTTATTGCAACATTTCCACAGTTCAGCACCGAAATATTGTCTCAATCTCCCCTCCCTGTTTCTTCTTGGAGAACAAGGAGGTAAAAATGTGTCAGGAGGGACTGGGCTGCAGCTGGTATTGCCTTGGGGAGGGAGCTGATTCCTTGTATCCCTTCTCACCCCCTTCTTCTGCCACACCTATTTCCATCCACCTGCTCCTTCCAACCTGGGAAGGATGAGCTGATCAAACATCCCAGTGCCCGGTGTGGCTGAGGGGAACATTCCAGCTCAGCTCCCAACCTCCCTCTGGAGGACTGTGGAGATCCACACCCAGATATCCCCACCCTGCTCCTTACTCTGAGCCTGGCAGCTCTTGCAGTGACAAATATCTCCCACCTCTATTTCTTTGCATCGTGCAATGTGTCCTCAGCTGCTTCCCGAGAGCACAGGAGCTGTTTGTCATCCCTGCAGGGATTTTTGTCATCCCTGACACGCACAAACTGTGGCACGTTCACGCTCCGACTCTGTCGCGACAGTAACAGATCACACCTATTTTTTAAGCAGACTCGGTTCAAAGCCACCACAGATTTCCTGTGCCTTAAAACACTTATTTTGCCTTATAAGGAAATGCACAATTGCAGATTGTCACTGAACAGAAGATGGGAGTTAAGCAGCGTGGGTCGGGTGGCTCCTTGCAGGATCCAAACTCTCACACAAACACTCATTTCTATCCCTCCTATTTCTGCAGAGCTGCTGTTTTACCAGGAAAATTTCAACAGAGTTCACTTCTCCATATTTTTTTCAGTGAAAGCGTCTCCAAGTTGATGTCATTCTCCTGAAAGGCTTCTTCAGTGAAGCCACAGTGCAGGAGAAAAAGAACTTAGAGAAAATAATGTTCCTTTCTAATAGCTAAAATAAAATTACATTGGCTCGCCCAGTGCCTGGAGAGACAGGCAAATAATCCCACATGGCAGTGGGAGGACACATCCTATGGACACTGCTGTGAGAAGCAGTAAATTGTACTTATTCCTACACAACAGTCTGATAAAACAAATCTTTCTCCAAAACAGTTTCACTGCACGAAGGGCTTTGAACCGACACCTGATTCCCATCCTGCCTCCTTTAGGAGACTCCATGTGCCCTGAGCACATCCCGTCTGTCACCCGGCTATTCCCGGCAGTTCTTTCCCATCCATTGTCGTGTTCCCGCCTGTCCTGGAACAGCGACCTCCAGGGCCCCCCAGCCCCACGGCAGAGCCGGGACCCCTCACTCCTCACCTTTTTTGGGCGCTGCTGCTGCTGCCGTCCCCTCCGACGCCTTGGGCTTTTCGAAGGTTTTCTTGGCATCGGCAACTTTAAGCACATTCTCATCCTCCTGACTCTGCCTCCCCTTCCGCTCCGGCTCCTCCGAGCCCCCTCCTCCCGCAGTCCTGCCTCCAGGGAGCAGCTCCGTGCCCGCCGCTGCCCACTGCTCCCTGCCAGCCTTGGCCTCATCGCCGAGGGGCTCCAGCAGCGCCTCCGTCAGCGCCACAGCCTTGCTCATACTCAGAGCCAGGCTCTCCTTGCTGTGGGTCCTGACAGGGGGGAGCGGGGGGGTTCTTTTAGGGATGTAGGAATCGAGTTCATCAGCTTCACCTCCCAGCTGCTCCCTGCTCTCCAGGAGCTGGCTGCTGCTCTGTCTCGAAAGCTTCCCGCTGTCTCTGGCCACCGAGGGATAATTTGTGACCGCAGGGACCATTCTCTCGAGGCTCTTCACTACCTGCTGGTCTAGCTCGGGTTTCCTGGCCGGATCCTCCTCGCTGGCCTGGCCGTTCTGGCACAGGTCAAATGTTCCATCGGGCTGTGGGGCGAAGCTCCGTGCCTGCCTCAGGCTCTCAGCTACCTTGCTGCTGTCCCTGGGGATGTAGGAGACAGGTGTGCCTGCCTCCTGCTTGCTTTGCAGGATGTAATCCATGAGGATGGCGTTGCGCTCGAAGCTGTCAGACCTGATGGGCACGGTCGGTTTGTTCCCCTCCGAGGGGCTCTTGGGGCTCAGTTTGGTCACTTGCCTGCTCTCCACGCTGCTTTCCGAGTCCGAGCGGCTCATCTGCCTCCTCAGGACTCTTTCCAAGGAGTTGAGCCTGCTGAGGCTTGGGCTTGCCACCTTCCCATCCCCTGTGTAGCTCTCCTGAATCAAGGGTAGCGTGTCCTCTGTCTCTTCCCATTCCTCCTCAGGTTCCGTTTCTGCCTCCTGGATGAGGCGCCGGTACTCGCTCTCCTCCAGCCTGTAGACCACCGGCCTCACCGTCCTGCCCGTGCCCACCCGCCTGGGCACCACCTCCAGCTCGTACACCTTTGGAGGGGCTTCTCCCTCCCGCCCTTTCCTGCACCCTTTGGACACAGGATGCTCTTCCAGGCACAGCTCCCCTGCTGGCCCCCGCTGCCCTCTCTGCCCGCTGCTGCTCATCTCTGACCTCTTGGCAGGGCCTGCGGTGTCGCTCCGGAGGTCGGGGAGGTCCCCCCGCTCCCGGCTGTGTCCCAGGCCCTCCTGGCTGAGCTGCAGCAGTGGATAATCCTCACACGTCCCTGCGGAGTCTCCCCGGGAAGCTGGGCAGTCTCTCCCCCTCGCCTTACTTGTGTCATCCCGTAAATATCCACAGTACTGCCAGGTGGAGGCTTCCATGGCCGGGAGCTCTGTCACCGTAATTCCTGGTTCCAAGTGCTTTGGGACTGGCCGGCCAAGATTT
The DNA here is from genome assembly GCA_018697195.1 of Certhia americana. Classification (NCBI taxonomy): domain Eukaryota; kingdom Metazoa; phylum Chordata; class Aves; order Passeriformes; family Certhiidae; genus Certhia; species Certhia americana. Next base: position 2,905,612 of record CM031871.1, read on the forward strand.
TTCCCACCTTGGGTCTCGGCAGGCTTTCAGCACCGCCTCCTCCTTGCTCTGCTCTGGGAGACGGCGGCACTTGGAAGCGCCGGAGCCTGGGTCATGTGAGCCGGCGTTCCTTGGCCTCATGGCCAGCAGAGAGGAACATCCCGTTGGCACGATGGAGCCCGTGCTCTGCCACTCCTGACACCACACCCAGCACAGCTGATGCCATGCTTGTCCCTACCCAAACACATCCCACCTAGATAACTGGAAAAAACCCCTCTCCAGCTGCTAATTTGCTGGTCCATGGCACTTAATAGTCAGGACTTGCTTCCCAGCTGCATCCTTCTCCAGGGATTCTCTTTCCTCAACCTGTTCCAGCAACAGCTCCCCACAGTCTTGTGCAGAAATCCTGGCTTCCCTCTGATTTTGCTGCTTCCAGAGGGATTTGCTGACAGGCTGTCTGGGCAGGATCACCTCTGCCAGCTCCTTGTGGGTTCTGCAGAGAGATGGAAACCCGCATCCATGCCCCTGGCACAGTTCCCTCCTCCCTGTCCCGCATCCATGCCCCTGGCACGGTTCCCTCCTCCCTGTCCCGCATCCATGCCCCTGGCACGGTTCCCTCCTCCCTGCCCCGCGCCCGTGGGATGCGGAGCGGCTCCCCCGGTGCTCCTTCTTTGGAAGCAGCACTCAGCCTTGGGCTGCGTCCCAGGGTTTGGGGGAGAGATGCTGCCTGCACAGAGCTCACAGAGCAGAGCCGGAGCAGCTGGAATGATCTGCGGGAATACGCTACAGCAAAGGGAATTGCTGTGACAGAGAACGGCTGCCCGAGATAAACGGGAGCCCGACAGCAGCCCCAGACACGACTTTCCTTGTGGAGACTCCGAAACACAACTTATCAAAAATCTCTATTAACCCACCGGGCATTTCTCTAAATAACCCTCTGAGCAGAACGTTCCTCCCTTTGGATAACCCTCCGGAAGGCGGTGGAGCCGGAGAGCTGGAGGGCTCTAATCCGTTTGTACACAGCTGGGATGCCTGGCATTGCAGTGAGCCACAGATCCCAGCTCAGCTCCCAGCCCAGCCGCTGCCCCTGAGCTTTGCCTTTTATGGTTCCCAAAGCCGGGAAGCATCCCGAGGCAGGATGCAGGAAAACACCTAGATCATCCCAGAAGAGGTGTACAGACACCTCTGCTGTGTCAGGGCTGAGCTACCCCAGTGTCACATAAAGAGTCGGCAAACAGGACCTGGCCCCAGCCCAGCAGCATCTCCTGATATTCCATGAGGCTGGAAAATCCCACAGAGCCTCATCCAGTGACCTCAAGGACTCAGGCAGCCCCTGAGCACCACAGCCACACAGCAGCTGTGTGGACCATGGTCATGATGCCACCACCTCATCCTGTGTCAGGAGTGAATCCCAGCCACTGCCGAGGGGAAGGAGTGAGGGATGAGGGTTATCCCAGCCCTTATCGGCCTGGAGCCAGCCAGGCCCCTCGCTGGGACAGTTCTTTATCAGTGCATGTTGCAGAGCTGCTCTGCACAGACAAAAACCCATTTGTTTCCACTGGAAGTATTAAATCCCTGCCGAGGCTGCCCAGAGCAAACACAACCAATTCCCAGCGGGATCAGGGCTGGTGGCTGGGCTCCTGCTGCTCCTGCCAACACCAGCAGCAGGAGAACATGGCAGCAGCAGTCCTGACAGGTAGAGAAACACTGAGCAAGATGTGCTGGCAGGTGCTGGAGTGAGGAATTTCACAGCCAAGTCACCTCTCCCATGGAATGAACCCACTCAACATTGGCACTGTTACCTGATCAGTCATTCTGGGTGCTCCCCTTGAGCCCTTATGGGAAAGCCAAATTCCTTCTGGGCTTCTCACAAACACTCCTGATTTGGGGACATCGTGGTGGTTTGGGTTTGTCCTGTGTGGGGACTGCAGAGCCCAGGGCTGCTGTGGAAGGGGCACAGCTGTGTCCTGGGTGGTGTGTCCCGTGTTCCAGGGAGCTGCTCGGAGCTCTGACATGGCACCAACGTGGTTCTGCTCCTGAACCCTCTGCATAAAAGGAAATGGCAGCTGCTGCAGCGTTGCTGCTGCCCTGTCCTTCAAACAGAGGGAGGAAGAGACTTTTAGGGAATACGCACCGAGGCTGGAGCAAACCTGACCGGCAGCACAGCTCGGCCTGTGCCCGCTGCAGGAACCGGCTCCTCTGGCCTTGGCAGCGCCGGCTCGCAGCTTCTGCTTAGAAAAATATTTACATTTCCACCTTCCAGGGGCCAGAGCGGCTGTTTAGCCACAGCCCAGCAGGAATGGACACAGAGGCATCATCCTGGGGCTGCAGGCAGCTGGAGAAGCACTGCCAGACAGCAGCTTCTCCTCTGCCAGTGTGGAAATGCAGCCACAACCTCCAGAGCTGGGGCTTCTCTGTGTGCTATGATCAGCCTCACTCTCCTGCCAAACCTCATATTTTTACCCAAAATCATCATTAAAATACCTGCTCAGCACCCAACACCACATGGAACTGGGAAATGCTGGCAGGGAATCATCCTCCCATCTGAGGGTCTTTGAGGAGATCAGCTTTGGAGCACCTGCAGCTCCTCCATGGGGGAGAGATGAGGGGCACAGCTGGACCCTGCACCTTCCCACCACCCCAGTTCCCAACCAGGGGGGCACCCAGTGCGAGGCTACCCCTGCCCACGGCAGCCCCAGGCTCAGGCATCTCCTTTGGTCAGTGAGGCTATAAATAAACCCTCCCTGGTTGCTGGAGAGAATTTATGTTGCTCCAGATGTTGCCTGGTTTTGCCATGGCAACATCACAACAGGATGTAACATTCGGCCGTGAGGAACCGCTCCGAAAAGGACCAATTTCCAATCCTAACAAGAACAAAAAACCAGCCAGGGACTCACCAGCAGCCTGGGCATGCTCCAGCCATTCCACAATCCCATTTTGTGGTTCCCCATATCCAACTCACACCCACCTCCGGGAATGGCTCTGTGGGGAGGCTCCATCTTTGGGAAGCTGAACTGAGCAGGGAGCGATGTCTCCGTTGACCCAGCCATGGAATTTGGGAGTTAAACGGGCCAACAGCAAACATTGACCCCAAAACGGTGTTGGCTGAGGGACAGGCTGTGCTCCAGGATCTCAAACCCTCCCCTGGCAGCCCAGGGCAGCGCCCTCGAGGGTTTGCAGTGATGTCCATGCTGGGATGTGGCTCTGCTGAGGACACCAGCACAGGTCTGTGGGGATTATTCCACAGCCCACATTGCTGTGGCACCAGCAAGGTTCTCTCCCAGGCAGGGTTTTCCAGGCTCAGCAAATGCAGGTGTCACTTTTCCATGTGCCACTGCTCCATCCTTACCAGAAAGTGAGTGGCTTCTTCTGAACCCAGTCTGGCTCACTGAAGAAACCAGGTGGAGAATGACTGATTTCCATCCTGTTCCTCTGGATCCAGCCTTCAGGAGCATCAGAAAACAGCCAGGACCCAAAAATGAGGGAAGCAGAGCCAGGATAGATGGGGAATGATGCAGGAAGTGGCTCCTGGGATATGTCCCATTCCCTCCTTTTCCTTCCACCCCTTCAGCATCTGTTCCTTCCCCACCTCCAAACAAAGCTACAAAACTCATTTGTAAAAGGAAAAAAAAAAAAACCAGTTTATTTTTTTTTTCCTCACATGAAGCACATAAAATATTCAGGACATTTTTACAAACAAAAGTAAAAAAAAAAAAAAAAAAAAAAAGTGCATGATGCATCCCTCCCGCGGGCATACAGTACAAAAATCCTGCAGATTTCCATATAAAACCGGGATAAGAAATACCATGGAATAAAGGAACGTTGTCATAGAGTACAGCAATGCACAGGAACAGCTACACACACCACTCAGCCCCCTCCTCAGGGACTGACCGGGACTGTCCCCACCGGCAGGGAGCCGGTGACACGGCCGGGACAAATCCCACCAGCACGGGAAAGGGTCCCCGGGAGATTGGGAACTGCTGCCACACGGAGCGACAGCAGCCGGACAGGGAACACCGTGCCCGTTCGAGCATTTCAGGAATTCTGGCAGGACGGGACAGGGTTTGGGTCTGCCGAGCAAAGCGTGGTCGGTGATGGGATGCGTCCCTGCGCACCCCGCCCGCGTTCCGGCAGCGATGCATAGATAAATGGGATAAATGGGATAAATGGGATAAACGGGGACACCGGGAGCAGCCACCGGCACCGCCGCTGTCACGGAACCCGTTGGTTCTGCCATGCCCAGAGCAGAGGGAAGCGGTAGCAGGGGAGCAAGCGCCGAGCTCGGCGGGGACAGGAGGAGGGCAGGACAGGAGGAGGGATGGCCTCACTGCCACCGGGAACACCAAAAGCACCAAAAACTCCCCAGAGAACAGCAAACAGCAGAGTCCAACAGCTCAGCAGATACACAGTGTTTGTAAACTATGAGTAAGGCACTCCATCGTAAGGACACGTGCGACACGTGGGGAGGACGAGCACATCAACCTTGTCATGCAACAAACCCGACGGGACGGGGGAGGTTTGGCTACAACCCCCAGGGAATGGCACAGCGGAGCTTCCGGAGCAGCTCCCACCAAGCCGTGTCTGTATCCCAAGCACGCAGGGAGGGAGCCCCGAGCCCGGAGTGAAGCCTGGGGCTGATCCAGCCCGAGCCAGGCGGGAGCAGCAGCAGGGGAAGGCGGAGGGTGCCGAGCTGAGCCCCGGAACGCGGCGGGTTGGACGCGGCAGAACTCGGCAGGCACTCGAGAAAGAGGAAGGAAATCAGATGAGCGCTTTTATCAGTTCACGGAATTTTCGGAATTCATTCAAAACCGTCCCCAGCACCTCCTCCCTCAGCCAGGCAGTGATGGGAAGGGTCGGTAGATCACACACAGAGAGCCATAACCTGTGGATGGCCGTGGCGAGCCAAGGGTGACGGTGGAATTGTCCCGGGTAGGGGACACGGAGGTTTCCCAGGTGCTGCTCCGACCCTGCGGCACCCAACAGCCCCAGGGCCTCCCGTTTGCCCCTTCCCAAATCCGAATCTGGGTGCAAAGATGATCCAAACACAGGGAATGGATCCGGCCGTGCCTCGTGGGGTTTCATCGTGCCCTGAGCACGACCCAGCACTGCCTCAGCTCAACCAAGCAGAGGCTCCTGCAAAACTTCCCTCCGGGAGCAGCTTTTGCTCCACACCAGCTCTCCTGGCTGGAACAAGTGCAAATCAAATTCAGACTCTTTGGGGAGGGACAATTATTCACTGATTGCCTGTCCCTACAATTCCTCACACAAATGAAACATGCAGGATCTTATGCTTAAGGGGAAAAAGGGAACTCCAGGCATTAAGGGGAGGAAAACCCACAGCTCCCTTCCTCAAGATACTGGATTTTCAATCAACACAGTTCAGAGCAGCTGCTGCAGTCTGGCTCTGCCCCACCTCAAAGAGGGGAGTTTCAAAAAAGCCTTTCCATGGAGATTGTGAAACGTGTGAATACTCACACTCACAGCCAGGGTGAGCAAATCCACCTGTTTGACCCCCCAAATCTATTTCAAAACATCACCCAAAGGCACAAAGCCTCAGATGGGATTTGGGAGCACCGAGATTTGGAGCACATCCCCTGCTCACTTCCCAAGCTCTTCCCTCTGGGCTCAGAGAGGGCTCGCATGGAGCAGCTCTAGACCAGACTGGTTGCCAAAAACACAGAAAATGTGCATTCCCAAAGGAATGGGAGCACTGCTGTGACCCAAGCAGCACCTGGCAGGAGGGGGTAGCACCAGACTGAGAGCAGACAGCCCCCAGCTGCCCACCTTCCCTCCAACACCCTGCTCCTCAGAGCGTGTCCCCATTTCTGTCTGACCACTCGGAGCCCCCAGCAGGATTCACGTGGCTCTCACACAGCCCTGGGAGGTCTGGGACAGACCCAGCATGGCTCTGGGGCCACCCAGGCTCCTGACACCCACCATAAACAACACCCAGGAATCCTCCAGCAGCTCCCTGGGCACAGGGACTGTCCTACAAAACCAACAGCACAACCACAAAAGACACGGTCACCTACCGGGGCTCCAGGAGAGCCACCCCTCCTTGGCCACCTCATGTCACCCACAGCCCAGTGACAGAGGGTCCCCAGAGCATCCACGACACTGACACAGCTTCACATCACGAGGGTCCACAGGCAACCACTGGCCAGGCTCTGTCAGCACTGGGACAACACCGACCACAACAACAGCAAAACACCCCAAGAACACAACACCTGTGACAGCCACACAGCCAGGGTGACATCGGGTCACAGCTCAGCACTGTCATCTCCCAGCCAACAGCCTGGGGAAGCCTCTGTGTCCACACCCCACCAGGCCTTTACAGCTAAGGGAATTCCTTTAAACAACAGCAAAAATTCTGGGAAAAGCCTTTTGGATAAAAGCCCCAAAGTAAAAACCAGGATGAAAAGCCAGCGAGAACAGAGGTAGTGTGCGTGTCACCATTTTAAGGATTTTCCACAAGTCCCCTGTTTAAACAGAGACTTGTGTTCTGTAAAAAAAGTCATGAATAATTATTTTGAGTCTTTGAAACAGAATATTTCAGCATTTTCGATATAGATAGATAGAGATACAAATATCTATCCATAACCACACACAAATCCACGTTATTACACTTGGCAAACAGTACTAGGAAGAGCATCCTGCAGGACAACAGGCAAGTCACACACCAAGTCCTCCTCTAAGCCATGCAATACATTTTATTTCCCTTGTGCCCTTCACCATGACCCACTGTGGTTCTTTCCTCCTCTCTCGGAGCACAAGGAGGGGACGAGGAGGTGGCGCTAGATGAGCTGCTGCAAGTCAGATGATGAAACAGCACTGGTGCAATGAATAAATACTGCAAACCCCCAAAATCCAGCCCCCTCCTCCAGCTGCAAGGCATCAACTTTTGCCCATCCAAAGCGTGTTCTTCAAGTTCCCAGCCAGAGGTTTCACCCCTGGTTTGGAGGTGCCGTCGGCGCTCCTCAGCGGGGGCTCACAGAGCACGGAGCACTCGCTGGACACGGCCTCCTTGGAGTCCGTGATGGTGGACACGTCCACGTCACTCGACAAGTCCTCGGAGGACAGGTTCAGACATCCCAGCTTGGCGAGGGAATTGGACCTTTTCAGGGGTGAGGACACGGTGAGGCCGGCCAGGCGCAGCCTGGTCTCGATCTCCTGCGTGCGCTGCTTCACCAGCCCGGGCTTGCCCCGCACGCTGTGGATGCTGTCGCTGCTGGAGCTGCGTGTCAGGTTGGAGCTGCGGGAGGAGGAGGGGGTGTAGCAGATGGTCTTCAGGAAATCCTTGGTGAAGCTGCTCGTGTGCTCCAGGCGGCACCCGGTGGGTGTGGAGGTTTTCTGGGTGATCCCCTCCAGGACACGCTTCACTCCCAGCTTCTCCACGTCATTCTCGGCATCTCCGGGCACCAGTGTGGCCGGCGCCAGGAGAGGCACAAGGCTGGGATGGGACATCAAGTCCTCGCTTTCCTCCACGATGCTGGAGTCCACCCTGCCCAGGGGGCTGTCCCGGAGCAGTGCTGAGGCGTCTGAGGGCAGGCTCTTGAGGCGCTCCAGCTCTTTGGTGTGCTTCCTGACCAATCCTGCTTTCTGCAGCTGGAGCAGCGACTCCTGGTGCTGCATCAAGTAACTGTTGGCGCTCGGCTTTTCCAAGTCTTTGCTGAACAACAGGTACTTCAGGTCCTTGGTAGGTCTGGGGTCCTTTCTGGCTGGAGACTCTTCCCTCACCACCTCTGTGTGAAGGAGGCTCTTGTCACAGTGGGAGTTTCTCCTGGGCAGCAGAGTTTTTTCGGGGGTTTTTGGCGCATCTTTCCCTCTCTCCAAAAGGCCGCAGTGCTGATCCAGTGACCTGCACGTGCCGACCTCCACACTCCCGGCTCCTGGCGCCAGAGGGAGCGGAGCCTCGTTATGTTTAGTTCTGCCTGGCTCCTCGGGGGGTGCCCTGCTGGGCAGGTGTTCCATCAGGTGGGAGTGCAGGTGGGACAGGAGCGGGGGCTGGGTGCAGATGGTGCTGCTGCGCTGTGCGGCGCCGAGCCTCTCGCACTGCTCCCCGAAGGAATCGGGAGCCAACCCCGCTGAGGAATACATGCAGTCAGTGCAGGACTGGTAGGAAGGCTTCACCTTGCTGAGGATCCCAAACACGGCATCGTGCTGCAGGAGAGAGAACAGGGACACATCAACGAGCATGGAACAGACACCAGCACAGCCCGCAAGGTGTGGGACAGCCAAAGAGATCTGGAACAAAGCCCATTTCCACCTCAGGCCCTGCAGCAGGAACTAAAGCCACGTGCTTTCCCAGCAGACAGTGTCTCCAAGGAATACCTACCGTGCCAAGCGAGGGTCATGCAAGCGAGCTGCCCACAGCACTTTACAGGGCACTCACTGGGCACTCTCTGGCATCTACATCCACAGCTCGGGCAAGCAAAGCCCTGGTCAGAAGCGCCTCGAAAGGGGAGAAGCTCATCATGGAATGAAAGGCTTTATCCAAGTCAAATGAAACTGGGCTATGAGGATGAGAAGAGCAGTTTCACTTGCAGCAGAGTCAGCCATGCCAATCACCTCCATCTCACCTCCATACGCACCTCAAAATCCTCTGGGCAACTCCTTTTGCTGTTGTTGTTATTCAAGTTCTCCCTATTGAGCCTGCTCTCCTCCTTGTGCATGGACAAACGCCGCTTCCACTTTTCCATGGGATTTTCCTCCCTGACACCGTCCTCCCCTGGCTCCCCAAGGACCATCCTTCCTTTCCTGGGGCTGAAGTCCAATTTCTTCTTTGCCTCTTTCTCACAGAAGCTGCCCAGCTCTGCCAGTGGCTTCGCTCTCTCCGGGGTCTTTCCCGTCTCCAGCAGCCTCCCCTGGGATGGTGCTGATGGAGGCTGTCCCACCAGGGCATCCCGCTCCAGCTGTTCCATGTGGAAGAAGCCCTCCCTGTCCCCGGGAATCTTGTTCTCCAGCAGCGTGTCCGAGAGGCGGCGGAAGCAGTAATCGAAGCCCACGGAGCCGTCGGAGCCAGCACGGTTGTCCAGGTAGGCTGACTGGGAAGGCATGTCCAGGTCAGCCAGGCGGTTTTCCAGGTCGATGTCCAAGCTCTCCAGTAGGAAGTCTCCCGACCCCGTGGTGCCGTCGGTGTTCTGGGGCAGGTTGCTCTCTGCCTGCTGCTTCCACAGTTTATTGTGGCGCTGCTTGCTGGGGAGAGGACAAGGACACGAGTGACTGCCCTGCAGGATGCCCAGTGCCAGCAGCTTCCTTCCATCTCCACAGCCCAGAACCCAAGGGCTGGGCCTAGACCTGAGATCCCACTTGGACAAACCATCTTCAGCATTGGGATTTTTTTCCCCCCACCTGCCCATTGCAGAGCAGTGCCCCAAGTGCAGCTGTGGTGGGATCAGACCTCAGGAGACCCCTCAGGGCACAAAAGCGCCTTTAGAGCACAACATCCCAAACTGACCCCTCTGCACATCCCATGGCACAGCTCCTGCTGAACCAGGGGACAGAATTCTCTCCTCTATCCTTAGAAGATAAATACTACAGCCCTTGCAGTGACAGAGCCCTGGGGTTGGCACAGAACCACGAATGCTTTGCCTCCAGAACAGCCCGAGCTCAGTTCTGCCTCATAAAACAAGAACAATGCTGTGCTAAGCAGCACTGGCTGCTGAGAAATCCAAACGTGCTTCCTGAGCACGGAGAGACCCTCACTGAATTACACCAGAGCAGCTCTCCCAGCTAATTTCCATGCAGGGAGCTTGGCATAGGGAAGGTTTAGGAAAAGCGTGCTTTGCCCTTCTAAAGGCACCCTTCAGGCTACACCCCTCACACATCTGTGGGCATGACACCACAGAGTCCCACGGAGATCCAGCAATCCTTTGTGATGTTATCCACAATCAGCTCCTTTCCTTCCCACTCATCCTGAGCTTTACCTGGCATCCAAAATGCCCTCGTACTCCAGCAGCTGCCGCATGAAGCCGGCGTTGGGCCGCGTGATGCTGCGCTTCTGCTTCACGTAGTTGTAGGCCTTCTCCAGGGACCAGCCGAATTCCTTCATGGCATAGGCGATGACGGTGGATGCAGAGCGGCTCACGCCCATCTTGCAGTGCACCAGGCACTTGGAGTGGTTCTTCCTGCAGGAGGACAAAAAGGAGAATAAATCCCATGTCACTGGTTATGGATCTGTTATGGCTTCATGGAGGAGGGACAGCGCTCCCTGCTCTGCCCAGCCCACATCATGGCTCTAGAGGGGAGGAACCCTTGGCATTCCAAGGGTGGGAGAAGAATCCCTCTCCAGAAAAACTGGGGGTTAGACATGGGCAGCCTTCATTTCAGAGACCACCATGAAGCCTCCTGCCTCCATCCAAGTCTTTGGATACTGGGATCACTGGGAAAAGCTGAGTATAGAGGCTCAGCAAGGTTTGATGGGCTCTGTCTGTAGAAACAGCTGGAGCAGGTCCAACACAGACATGGCTGGAGCAACTCCAGAACTTCTCCAGAAGAGGAAGCAACCTCATTTCCCTTTGGAAGCAAAACAAAGTAGTAATAAAAACGCTGGGCTAGGGACAGGTTAATGCCAGCCCAGGAAGGGACAGGGCATGAGGGAGTTCCAGGGGAACACGGAATGATGATTCCAAGGCCCTGCAGTTTGTGTGGCTTTGTGAGGGCCCAGGATGAGCCACAGAGAGCTGGGATGTGCCCTCCCCCAGGGCCAGGTGTCCCAGCACTCACTTGGCCTTGTTGATGAAGTGATAAGCCTCGTTCCAGTGTGCCAGCAGGTCCGTGGTCTCCTCGTCGTACACCCGGATGTTGTGATAGGCAAACAGGCCCGGGAAGAAGTTGTCGATTTCCCGTGTGACGTTCAGGATGTAATCAATGCTGTGGGCACCAGGAGAGACACCCTGAGCTGCCACGGTCATCAGACAGGCACTGAGGGACACTGTGAATCCATGGAATCCAACACCAACACGAGCTGTAAGGTTTTACCTACAGCCCTAACCCCGGTACAGCCAGTGACAAGGGCACACAGGAGGCCATTCTGCCACCTCTCACTGCCAGCACATCCCAAGGGCACAGGAGGGAGAAGTTTATTTTATCTCATTTATTGCCTCCGAGTCTGTGTAACCCAATCAGGAACTCCTCATTGTGCCACATAGCTCTGGGGATGCAGAAAGCAATGAATCATCTGGGAACATAATCCAGGAATCTCCAGCTGCAGGTTTTAGCTGCAATCCCATCCCTTCCCCTTCTTTCTGACCAAAACCATGAGAGTCACATGTTATCTCTTGATTCCTGCCAAATATCACAGCAGGGATAACAATGTACCAGAGAATGAATGTACCACCTCCTATCACTGAGAAAAATCAAGGACACAGGATATTTGTCTCAGAATTTATCCAGCTTTGCCTTTGGCCACTGCATATCCCAATGCAAGCCATAATCATTAACATCCTGCTTGATTTCCTTGTCCCAAGATGTGCAGACATCTGCTCCCAAGGACTCCAAATGGAACATTTTCAGCTGTGCTGAAATTGTGAAGAATTTCAGTTCCTCTCACCAAGCTTGGTGCAGGCCTTGAGTAAGCAGCAAATATTTATAAGCAGAATTCTCCCTGATCCAAAAAATGTGGCAGGGAATGGACTGTGGGGATGGCAAAGACACCTGGAGCTGCCTGTCCAGGCAGGTGGGGAGGAGTTTGCTCATCCACAGGCAGCCCTGCTCCATCTGAATGGAGATTCTTCCTTCATGCTGCAACCTTTGCTCCTCTGCAGCCTTCAGGAATTCACACCTGGCACAGCACTGGGAACACCGGGGAATGGAGATCCTGATGGGCCTCATGAATGACAAGTTCTGTTATTTTCACTCTAAAAGTGAGTGAGGAGAGGTTTTGTGGTGGGAAGTTACCCCATGGCTGAGAATGGGCCCCAAATCATCCCTAGAGCCTACAAATGTCCTCTCCAGAGTCCTGTGGGAATTGAAGGCACACAGTGCAGGGTTTGGAGCCTGGGAGGAGCAGTACTCACCCCGAGCCCTGCAGCTCCTCCAGGTTGGATGCGTTCCACTCGGAGCCCTGCAACAGCCACAAACACACATTGCCAAGGGGCCCCAAAAAACAGCCCTTTCCCCTAAGGTTCTGCAATCCTCCAGCTCCAGCCATCCTCCTGAGCTGACTGGAATGTTGGGAGCAGCCTCTGAGACAGGAACAAGGCATTGATGTCCTGTCCTGAGCAGGCAGGGACCAGATGAAGGAGGGACCAGGGCACGACTCACCCACAGAGCTAGTTCTGTGACTGAGCTCATTCCAAATCACTGCCCCTGGCCACTCTGGATTTTTAAACACAGGGAGAAATAGTTCAGGGAAACACACCTGAGATCCCAGACATGCCACACATGAAAAGTGAGGCAAATCCTGAAATCTCTGGGGATGGTTACACTTGGAGTCCCCCCAAACCTTCACAAGAGAAAGCTTTTAACTGTTAAAAAGCAGATTTTACCCTGAAACACGACAACTTCCTCTGACTCTCTCCAGAACAACAACAAAAAGATTCAATGGGCACAAACTGTTCATCTCTGGGAAGTCTTTGTTCCAGAGGCAGAGCCTGGTTTTGCCTGGAGTACCATCTAGTGGCAAAGGATTGGACACAGCACAGCAGAGCTCTCCTGAAGCTCCTGACACTCACCAGGTACAAATGATCAAAAATCAGGGATGGTTTGTCCATCTGCCCCAGGATCAGCAGCATTTCATTGTCTATAAATTCCTTGAATTCCTTCAAGTTGCAGTTCATGTGTTTCTCCAGCTCGTTTCGGATCTGCAGAGCAAACACAAAGGATGGCACTGGAATTTTGGTGTCCAATTTGTGGGCACTTCCCTGCAGAACACTTTTCACTTTTTCATTAAAAACAGCAACAGGGACTCAGCCTTCTGGACACCAGGAATTTCAGTATGTGGCATTTCTCCAGTTATCCTAGAATGCTTTGTGTGGGAAGACACCTTAAAACCATCTCATTCCACACCTTCTACTATCCCAACCTGGCCTTGGACACCTCCAGGGATTCCAGCTTTTCTGGGAATTCCATCCCAGCTCCTCATCAGGAAGGATTCCTTCCCAATATCCCATCTATCCCTGCCCTCTGGCAGTTTAAAACCACTGTTTTAAAACCCTGGCATCCTGGTATCCTAAGTCCCCAAACTAAGCTGTAAATAAAGCTTCAGAAAACATCTGAGGGAAAAAAAAAAAAAGTATTTTGGGGTACCTGTTCCTTAAAAATAATAATTTGAGAGATAAAAAAATAAGAGCTTGTCTGCAGCAGGAGTGAGGAACACGTCCACAGACAGACAGAGAAGTTCTCAGCTTCCTCCTACCACTTGCATGTTAATAACCTCCCTTAAAAACCAAACACCCACCCCAAAAAGAACCATTCCCACTCTGATCACGTCTGCACTGTGGGTGGATGGATTATACCAGCCTGGGGGATGGATCCCAAGGAGCTTTAGCCTTGATTTGTGATTTTCCATCCATAAACTCACCAGCAAAATGCTATCTGCAAAGTCCTCTGACATTTCTCCAGGGGGAAAAAAAAGGAAATAAAACCTTAAAATTTAACTTGAAAGTCACCTAGTTGTTACTGAGGTCCTGAAAGACAGTTCTGATGCTGGGATTATCCTGATTTTTCAGGAGAGAAGTGCAGCAAAGCCTGAGCAGAGCCTTTACAGAACAGCTGAAATGCACATTCCAAAGCCAGGGATACTCAGGCATATGGTGCCTGCTCACCACTCTCTAGAGAGGGAGTCTAGCAGGAAGAATAAGAATGAGAATGTTTTATATTTACCTCCTTGGAAGTCACATTTTCCAGGTCTTTGCTGGTCATTATGCTCCGGAGCTTGGCTTTAATGAGCCGCTCGGTTCGTTCCCTTTCCGTTGGCCTGGGAAGAAACAGGAATAGGAGAGGGTGATTCCAGGCTGGGGGCACATGCACAGCACTGAGGAGTGAGGGGAAAAGCTTGTATTAAAGGGAATTTTTATGAGGAATAATGGGCAGGGGAGAAAAAAGCAGCTTGTTGGTGCTCATACGTTATATCACAAGTTAAAGATTCAGGTCTGACTATTTCACACAAATTCCCTTTTGTTGCTTTTGCAACCCCAGAAATGAACCAGGCCAGGAAGAACAGGGAAAAGGGGAGATTCCCATCATGAGCCAAGCAAAGTTTTCTAAATCAAATGCTGCACTGACTTGTCAACAAAGAGGGCTGGGGAGTCGGGGCGGGTGGACTCCAGGTCCTGCATCGCGTTCCACTCATTGATGCAGCTCTGGTCTGAGCTGATGCAGCTCTCGTAGTAGGTGGCCCACACCAAGGCCACCCCCCCTGGGAAGTAGTTGTACCTCCTGGCAACTTCACAGGCTTTGTGGAGGATCTGTAAAGCAGACCTGCAGGGTGAGAGAAGAGATTTGGGCAGCCGTGAGCAGATAAAGCAGGAACTGAGAGAATTTCACAGAGGAAAAGTGATTTTCAGCATTAGTTATTGCAGTTTGCTCTTTGAAAGCAGGAAATTTATGGTGTCAGAGCTCAAAGAGGCACAAACTGCACCTTGGGGGCTTCTCACAGCAGGGCTGAGGCAGGGGCTGAAGCCTTCTCTAATGAACAGGGAAGAAGGAGGCACAAGTTGCTCTGGGATCTAATCATTAACCAACTTGTGCAGCCAAAGGAAGATAAAGAACAGGGACAATTTTCCAACCACCTCCAGCAAGGAGCCTGATGCATATTTACCAGCATTCCTGGCTCCTGACAGGCTCCAGGGACAAGACCCAGATTGGGTCATTTGTTTTTGCAAATCCTAACATTACTTTTTCCTTCCTTCCCTCCTCAATTTTTCCTTTCTTTAAGGCTCTACTCTGAAGCTGTTGCACTGAACACATCAACCACATCCAAGGCTGGCAACAGGAGGGGCCAAATTCCAAACTGACAGGAACAGGAATTTTATTTGTTTCTGTACCAAACCATCCCTAGCACAACATCCTTCTCCACAGCTGTATCCCTTCCCTAGGAGATGCTGCAGGGATCTCTCCAGGCTCCAAGGGGAGACAGCATTGCCCAGGCAATGGGAGATGCAGTTCCATGTGGAGCAGCCTCTTCAGGGAGGAATTTGCTGGCTCAGCCACCTCTGCTTCATGGGTTTGGAATCCCTGCACAGGGGAGGGATGGCAGGAGCTGGAAGGTGAATGGGCACCTGGGGCTGCAGGAACCCCAGGAATGGGGCAGGACACAGGGAATGCCACAGGCTGGCAATGGGCCCTGATCCTCCTCTGTCAGCCAGTGAGAGAAACATGCAGAGAGAGGAAATTCTTGGTTTGCAGCTCCAGGAATTCCTGCTCATTTTTCATATTTATTCACCTCCCTGGTGCCACTTCCCCCATGCTGAAGGGGACAGATCCTGGTTTGGGATCAGGATTCCCACAGCCCCTCTGCTGACACAGGGAAGCAGATCTCTGCTGTAACTCACTAAATACCCATCGTGGAGAAGGCTAAAATGCAGCTGATTTTTTTTTTTTTTTTTTCAATTTTCTGACAGAAAGAAGAGTCTCTCCCTGAGCCCAGCCCCTCACGTACCACATGGCTTGCACTGACACAGGTTTGAAGATGTGCATCCTCCCTGCAGTGCTCACGCTGAAGCCACTGATGGAAAAAGGGAAAATCAAGTAAAAAACTGCTTTTGTCTGCACCCCAGCCTGCTCTCTACAAACAGCTACTGCTCTGGGGCACTCATAGACCAAAAGAATCAGGATGAGAATTTCTCTCACTGATTTTCCAACCTCCCAGGTAAAAATAGCAAGAGGCTGCCAGGAATGGGAGCTCCAGTCCTCAGTGGGGTTTCAGAGCATTCCCTGGAACCACGGGAGCAGTGTGAGGGCAGCAAGACAAGAACTCACTGTTTGAACAAGAGGACTCTGCAGCCATGAATCCAAAATGGGCACTTCATTTGCAAGGTGATGGAGAATCTCTCCAAGAGCAGCCCCCAGGTAGGGAAGGACATTCCCATTTATCTTTTTAATGTGGTTTCTTACCCATCCCCATCCAGATGGATTTTAGTATCACTCCACAGGCGAAGAACCATTCCTATAGTGCAGCTTTTACTGGAAGAGAGATGGTGAGACAGGAAGTTAAATATAGGCCATGATGTGGTCATGCCAATAGCCTAAATTATTAATACTCTTTAATTTTTAAAATCCTCAAGCCCTGCTCTAGTAATCCCTCGTAATATTTTAGGCCATCAAATAAAACTGGAAGCTGGAGTCTGCAGGTCTGACAAGGGGATAACTCGTGGTGATTGCTCCATGGGATCACTCTAACAGGTGGAACAGATGAAAATGGATTTTAGGGATTTATTTGACCCAAGAGAACACTTTCAGTTCACAAAGGCAATCTGGCAAGAAAACTGCTATAATGAAGGCCAGGAACTTCCAGCCGTAAATAATTAAGCTACTGAGATATTCAGGTTTTAACAGAAATTGGGATGCAGAAAGCAACAGAAATCCATCCTTCCTCTTGCCTCACATCAATAATCATCAGAAGCAAATTAATGCAAGTTGTTTCAGAGTGGAGGTGACATGGCAAACTTCCCCTGCTGTGGCACGCCAAGGGAACACCACATGGGAATTGCAGAGCAGAACAGAGGCAGCATCAAAGGCAATGACAATAATCTGATGAGGAAGGCACAGCTGGGAGCTTCTCTACAGATCCCTCTGCTGTGCAAAGCTTCCCCTTCCCACTTTCCAGGAGAAACCACCACTAAGGTTTTCCAGAATGAAACAAAACTCACAGAGGCTGCACCACAAGGCCAGGGCAGCCTGTTAAATCCTGGGAGAACACACACAACAGCCTGGCAGCTCCAGCCTCTGACTCCAGCTCTGCCAAACCAGCCCCTTCTCCCTGAGCCAAGAGCTGTTCTGCCTTGGTTTACTCACCAGAACTGGAATAATCTGAGAGGGGCTGCGATAACAAAATATTTCACTTGCTTTTCCAAATACTGTGTGCTCTTATCAGTCAGACAAAAGGAACAGCTCGTTGCTGACACAGTTGTTTGTTGGTTTTGGAGCTACTTCTGCAGTATTGTTTTTTGACGTTATTTGGCAACAAAGCTACTCCCCAAAAGCAGCTCCATTGCATCATTCCATCAACACACTGGAGTCTGGGGGAGAGAACGAGTTCCAGTTTTGCAAATGTGTCTGCAAGAGAATTTTGCAGGGAACAGGCAGCAAACTCCCACTGCTGAGGTGGATTCCATGGCCTTTGATTCAACAGAGAATGAAAACTATCTTGAATAAGTAAGTCAGAAAACTCAGCCCTTTATCCTTTCTCTTGCTGTAATCTGCAGATGCAGGTCACCCAACTGCTTGGGGACAGTTTGGTGCTGCCAGAGAGCCCATGCTGCCTGGTTGCCAGCTCAGACCTACCTCTCCTTGCTGGAGAAGTCGACTCCCAGCAGGATGTTCTCCTCGGTGTCCTGCCTCCCGCTGCTGTACACCACCACCATGTAGCGCACGCGGTCGGTCCACACGCTCTCCAAACGCACGGCCTGCAAACCACCCCTGCCTCATTAGTGCTGCCACTGCTGCACAAGGCTTTGCAAGTTCTGATTGTGCCCAAAAGCTTTATTTCGTGCGGTGTGGAAGATACAGCAAGGCTTGCTGGCATTTTAGTGAGGGGAAGATTTGCTGAGATTACCAGCTCCAGTTTGGGGAAACAATACAAAATGTACCCCAAAGGTTTGTTCTGGGGTTTCACGCAGGAAGTGTAAAAACCTTGGTGATGCACTGAACTGAAACCAGGCAGGCTCAGAGGATTGTCCCACACCAAAACCTTCACTGAAACAGCTCAGTCCTGCAGGAGGCACAACTGGCATCGACTTCTCTGCAGAGAAGTGACTTTTACAGCAGATTTTTATCTGCAGATTTCTTCAAAAGAAAGCCCAGCCCAGCTGATGCAATTTCAAGGCTGACTTAAAAGTGTCCAAGGGAATCAGCAAGGTCCTGTCTCTCCTCCTGTATTAGTGTTTGTCAGCTGGATGGAAAATTAAATCTAACAAAGTTCCCTGACCCAACTCACACCTGCACACAAGGACCAGGGCAAAAGGAGTGGTCAGGAAAATAAGGGAGGGCTGGAAACCAGCCCAGAGTTAAGGCAGCTCTGAAATCTAGGATTTACCAAGGTTTTTCCTGCTCCTCTACAGGTCTGTTGCAAACACTCTCAACAGAAATGAGAGCAGGAAAATACACCTGTCCTTACCAGTTTGATCCTGTCCTCGCAGCGCAGGAGGTTGATCATCACCTGGAGGTGCTGGGGCAAGTCACCTGCACAGAAAGCAGAGGAATCATCAGAAAGGGGCTCTTGCTGCACTAGGAATCAGCAGAGTCTTGACCTTTAAAGAAACTGGATGTTTCTAAGTCAAAAAATACTAATTAAGCGAGGTCAGTTAACTTTGCTGTCCCCGAGGGCACTAAGAGCAATGAGATTCTTGGATGGGCATTCCCTGGATGGGTGAGAACCCAGCCTTACAGTATTTGGAAGCCACCAAATCAATTGAAACCACCTGTGCCTGGCACAAATGAGGATTCTCTTCCTGTCACAGCACCCTAGAGAGGACAGAAAGGTTTAGCCATGAGAACAGGTGAGGAAGGAGAGGAGGAAAAACTCTGATTAAAAAAACAGGAATAAAGGAGAAAAGAACAACTTTGAGCTGTGAATCACCCCCAGCACGGTGGGATCAGCCCCACTGGCCCTACAGAGGGTGACTGAGCATGAGTGAGTGACCTCCAGAGGGAAGGGGCTGCAGGAATGGCCTGGTTTGGGTGATGGAGCCCTCCTGTCTCCAAGTTCTGCTCATGCACTAAATCCCTTCCCCTCTAGGTCTGTGGGTACATTTCTGTCTGGGGAAAGCAGACAAAAGGAACAAGGAATCTAGAGGAAAACAAACCAAGTTCCCATCTAATAACTCAGTAATGCACTCGTAACTTTCCATGTGAGATAAAATTCCTTCCGTAGGCTGTTTGCTGGGTATATGGAATTGCTGACAGTTAAAGAAACCCAAAGCCAAGCTTGGCATTCAAACACCCCCTTTGTGCTGGAGTGTTTGCTAAGCAGCACCACACAGTACCACACTGTGCCTTTCCTACAGGCTCCTGCTCTCAAAATGTCCCAAAAGCCCAGATCTTCTTGCCCAGTACCCACCTATTCCAAACTGCTAAAGGCAGAGGGTATAACCACTGGGGAAGCAGAATCAGCTTCCCTGCATGCCCTTATCTGCATCCAAATCTCTATGTACACTCACCACACCACTCTCTGCCATTTCTTCCCACCAGCTGGCAACTGGAAGGGACTGGGGGAAGCAGGACAGTCTGTTTTAAAACCATGATAAACTCCAACAGACTGTGGTGAGCTGCCTGGAAAGGGGGTTTTCCTGAAACCAGGATATGAGGAGCTAACAAATGCACATCTATCCAGATACCCAAATCCTGATCAAACATCCCTTACTCTGACCAGCCACATCCAAACAAAACCAGCAACAGGAAGTTTCAAAGCAAAAAGTGCCAAACTTCAGATTACTGGAGGCTGGGAGAGCCCCTGGAGAAATGTCCAGGACACCCACAAGTACCTAAGGGGTGCTGAGCTCTGTGACACAGCCCTGCCACTTTTCCTCCCCCCAGGCCGAAGGGGAGGCAAAGATTTACTCACTGAAGCACAAGTGACATTTCCTCCCCCCTGTGGCTGGGGAAAACAGGCAGAGAGATTCCACACAGCCCTTCTGGCTGTACAGGCTTCCCTGCCTAAAGAGAGCCATGCAAAATGTCACGATTTTCACAGAGAATAAGTTTCTATTCCAGTCACAGTTCTAAGAGAATGATAAAAGTTTAAACCAAAACTCAATGTTCCCAATAAATCTCAGTAATTTGGATGTGGGCTCAAAGCCTGGGTTTGCTCAGCAGGTTGTACAAGGCTCACCAGGACAACCTGGGGAGTCACCTACCTGTGCCATCAGCCTGTCCCCTTTGGATGGGAGGGAAAAAGGATCTCCAGAGGGGATTGAATTCTTTACCTGCATGTTTGTGGGGATGCTGGAGGCTTCGCTGGCCCTGGGAGCTGTTTCCTTGCTGTAAGAAAAGGGCTGCACCTTTCACCATGAAAAAGCTCTCGCTGAGGCTGGAAAAAAAACCCACACAGGAGTCAGCTGAAAGAGCAGCAAAATGTGCACATCTGGGAAAGGAAGAGCTTTCCTCACTAAAAAATAGTAGGATTTTGCCACAGCCACTTGCACAGCATGACTCTGGGATTATTCATGGATTATTCATCTGTCATTTTCCACCACTGTTTTATTACTTGGCCCCTGCAGGAGATACTTGCCTGAGCTGTCATGAGCTGGAAATGACTTTATCACTTGATTATGGAATTCTGCAACTTAAAGGAAGCAAAGGGTTGGACTTTTACAGGCTGAGACCTGCAATGGACTGGAGAGCAGGTTCTGAGCCCATCACTTCCTGCTGATTGCAGTTCTTGACATTTCTTTGGAATGCAAAAACAAGAACCTGCAACTGTGTAGGTTTAAAGATGGAGACAGAACCTGCACATCCCAAAAGAAAAAAACAAACAAAAAAAACCCCCAAAAAACTAACTGGCACAAGAGCAGAGGTTTGGCTCTGCTGTGGCTGGATCAGCATCCTGGGATATAGAGCCTGGGCAAACACAGTGACATTTCCAGAGGGAAATGACACCCAGGGCTGGAACACGAGGGAGGAGAAGGCAGAAGAGCTCTGGCACAGCCACGTTTCACCACTCTCAGACACACACGAGAATCACAGAAACTGTTCACAAGCAGCTTTGGCCAGAAGCAGTGAAGTTGCATTTCCCACGTGGCTGGAAATCCCTGTCTCCTGAGGCACCTTTCAGCTGCACAGGAATTGCTTGGGATGTGTTTCCTCTGCTCCCCAAACAGCACAGGAGCCGTTTGTTGTTGCAAAGCCCAATTTTCTGCCACCCCACACTCACAGCCATAGATCACCATTAATTACTGTCTGCATCTGCTAAACAGGATTGCTCCATTATGAAGCTGTGCTGCACAGGAGTTACTTATGCTCCAGCAAATGATCCCACTGGAGTTACTACTCCCAGCACTCATCTATTCCATATTTTATCCACGTTCTTTGCCTTGAAGCAGGAGTGAGCATTAGTACTCCCAGTGCTCTGTTCTACCTCAGCATTTTTGTGAGGACAGACGTGAAATTCACATCATTTCAGATTTTCTACTCTCTTCAGAACACAGCCCAAGTTTCCAGGTAAAGCTTTCTCCTCTTCCCATTGAATTTCAAGAATTCCCCAGAAAAAAATCTGGATCAGGTTTAAATTCAAGATTTCAGTTGCTTTTAAAAAGAGAACTAAAATTTTTTGCCTGAATTCCAGGCTCCGCAAGACCAATAAAACCCAGCAGGAGAAGCACGCTCGAATTCCAACAATTCTTCACTTCCATTCCCACAGGATTGCAGCACTCCATCCTCACCTCACTGGCTGTGTCTGAGCAGGATCCAAGCTCAGCCTGGCTCGGGATAACAGCATCCACGGCTGCAAATGGGAATGTGGCTCCTTCCAGGAGCCAGCCAGGAAGTGCCTTGTTTCCTCCTCACCCCAGACCTCACAGGAAAGCGTTAAAAAAGGCCAGAAGTGACACAAAGGCAGCGACCCCCACACAAAGTATGGGATATTCAGCACTCACAAGAGGCAGGGAATGCTTAGATCATGCACAAGGAGATAATTCACAGCTATCCCATCCTGAGAATTTGGGGGGAAAATTTCTTTGAGGAAGCAAAAAAAAAAAAATCCTGAAATAGGATATTTTACTCCAGTGTTTTACCCCAAAGGATCTTTCATTTCTAAGTATTGACTAGGATTCCTACAGCAGGAAAAACCTTGGAAAAACCAGAGCTCCTCCCCAAAGTTATTAGGATCTCCTGCTCTGATGATCGATCTTGACAGATGTTCTCCTCTCCTGCAGTCAGGAAATCTGTGACAATAAAACAGAACATTCCCAGTTGCGGGCAAAAGGGAAAGCTGTGCTGCTGGAGCAGCAAGTGGTCCAGGAAAAGGACAACTCACATAGCAAAATGTTTGTTCCCGTGTATCCATGTGCGTGGAAACGAACTGGAAAGCAAAGGCAGGAGCCTGCTGAGAGCAAGGTTTCCATTTCCACTGAAATCCCCATTCCTGCCCTGCACAAACCCTCCCGTAGCCCCAGCATTCTCCGGTTTGGAGGTGCAGGACACAGGGAACACACCCAAACGCCTCTTTGCTCATAGTTTACACCACATTGTAACAACAACGTTACTCAACCTTCTCTCCTCTCTGGGAACTCTCTGCGCTCTGGACACAGCTCAGTGAGGAAGGCAAGGCACAACTGCCCCT
Source organism: Certhia americana (assembly GCA_018697195.1). Classification (NCBI taxonomy): domain Eukaryota; kingdom Metazoa; phylum Chordata; class Aves; order Passeriformes; family Certhiidae; genus Certhia; species Certhia americana. The sequence continues at coordinate 2,928,029 of CM031871.1, forward strand.
TAAATCCTGCAATTCCAGCAAACAACTAAAACGCCGAGTTGTTATTTACTTTTTTTTTTAAATCTCCTAAAGAACACCCAAATCCTGGCATTAAAGAACGTCCCCAACCTCTGCCCCTGGGCAGGGGATGACAGATGCCCCAAAGCACAACCCCGTGGCTCATACATACTAATTCGGGCTGGTTTTCTTTGCACAGCGGCAGCATCGTGGTGGCCCCAGCGTCAGACAGAAATCAGGGAATTCGAAAAGATTCATAACCAGCTGGAAAACTCACATCCTTTTGCTTCTAAACCCATAAAAAACACCAGAAGGCAAAGAAAAGGTCAAGCGTATTTTCTGCGCGGAGCAGAGGAACCGCGGCTGCTGCTGCTCCCCGGGAACTGGATGGCTTTTAGGGAACACTGTGTCTTCCACTGATATCCTGGCTTGAAAAAGCACTTGTCCCAACACATCCTGATGAAAGAGGGCCATTCAAGAGGGGAAACAACCAGCTGAGGCTCGGCTAAGCGTTTCCCTCCTCCAGACTTGTTTGTTTGTTTGCTTCCCCCCTCGTGCTCCTATCAGCACCCACACAGCTCCTGGCTGCGGGAAGTCCAGATTCCCTGGGAGGGACAGGACTAGAGGAAAAGCATCCTATGGACTGATGCCTGTTCATCCCTTTACAGTTAAAGCAATGCTTTAATATAGATACAGGAAATTAAAATGGTCCTTCCCTCACTGTACAGCTCCCCCGTTGGATTTTCAGAGCCGTTCCCGAGTTGCTGAGCTCCTGCTGGACAAGGTGCTCAGTGTTTGTGTGTTAGGGGCTGGCTGGCACTGAATTCCCTGAAGATTTGCTCCTTACAAACCCCAATTCTTTCTGCAGGCACGCAGCATAAGGCCACGCTGGTCCTACCAGCCTGAGCAAGGGGATGAGGAGCTCTCTGTGCAGTTCTCAGCCAGTTTTTACCCAGTCAGACTGGCACTCACCACAGAAACCACCCAATCCCTGAATGCCCTTCCAGGAATCCTGACCAGCACAACTTCTCTACAAGGGGTTACTTCAGGCTCTCGAATAAACACAGAGCCCACGAGTTTTGTCACAGCCCCAGGACCCTGATGCTTCAACACAGCTGCAGACCGGTTCTCCTCCCACTCCTTGACCTCAGCTCACCAAACACAGGAAATTGTCACCCTAAGAGAGGGAAAAAACAACACTTCCAGCACCTGGGAAATGCCAGGAGTGTCAGGAGGAGGGTACAGCCAGTGACAGTCCCTCCTGTCCCCAGAAGCTGGCAAGGAGAGGGTGCCCATGGCCACAATCCTGCTGAGAGCCGGCTCCAGAGGCTGTTGTTCCATCCGTGCTGCTCAACTTGAAAAGGAAATATTTCTTCCCCTCTGGGAAAACTCCAGAGGAGCGTGGCTGCAACACACATCAATCCCATTTCGAGTCGCTGAAGAACACAATAGGCAGCGCCTTGTCGGCGGTACAAAGTGCCACCCCCCGGGGTCGGGAATGCCACTAAGAAACCCCTTCAAAATACTGGATTTGGGGAGAAGAGACAGAGCTGCTCATGCTCCTGGACAGCCGGATGCCAGTCCCAAAACAGTTTTCCCCAAGCAGTTTTTTGTGGCTCCAGCTGTGGCCGTGCCCCAGGAGGAATCCTTGAATGCCTCCAGGGCTTTAGTTCCATGTTTTAATGGGGAATCTCACCCAAGCCATAATCATCTTGCAAGGACACGAGAAAACACTCTATTAACACATCTTAGAGCTACAGAACTCATCTCAAAATAATGATACAGAGTCAAGAGAGAGAAAACCACTTTTCCTGGGAAGACCCAGGCAAGCCTAAGGTGGGTGAGCAGCTTCCTGCTGCCTCCTGCAACCAGGTCTGAGTTTAAAGAAGAAAAAAACTCCAAACCCCCACAAGAAAAGGAATATTCACTGCTCTCAAAATTGGTCATGACTTTACAAAGGCAAATATGGTAATGCCTCCAAGTTCCCTGGGTTTCATGGCATCTTCTAATCAAAACATTTCCAAACTGATAAGGTGAGGGGGAAACAGGCCTCCAGAGCGCCACAGAATGGAACACACTTCCCTTTTCTATAGCACTGTTGATAAGGAGGAAGAGAACTAATTTTTTCCCCCTTTTTCTTCCCCTCTTTGCTGCTTGGTCTGGAACAAGCTCAGCCACCTCAAGGCAACTGAGAAAGAACACAAAAGAGCCCTGGAGAGGGACGGAGCCAGCCCTACCAGATGATCCCATAGCCCAGCCAGATCCTCAATATTCCAGAGGGAATTTTAGGAATTTAGACCCTCAATATTCCAGAGGGTGGATTTTAGGCAGGACACTGCTGCAGCGAGCAGAGTGCGCCGGCAATGTCCCACAGCCACACCACAACAGCAACACAGCCCAAGCTGGGGAGGAGCACATCAAAAAGAAAGGAAGATACAAGGAGAGAAACAGGAGTTGAGAGCAGCTGTGTGGCTCTTGCTCCCCCCAAAAAGCTGACGGTTAAGGTGGAGGCACTGCTTGCTTTGGCCTGATAGAGGCACAGCTGATAACACTGCCTGACCACGAGAGGGGCCTTGGGAAGGGGCCTGAGCAACACGAAACAGCACCGGGGGGAAAAAGGGACTTCAAAGCTGCTCCTTCCCACGGCACTGCAAAGCCCCAGGAACTCCAATCTCTTCTCCTGTTCTTAATGAATGTGTCTAAGTGGCCTCTGTTCTGTGTCACACAAAGATTAAAGGGAATCACCTGGACAAACACAGGTGGGAATATCACCACAGCCCCACAGGGAGCAGGGCTGGCCCCACAGAGCAGCACCTGGAAAAGCCCGGTTCCAACATATTCGATGATGGTTTAAAACAAAGTGCAATTGCAGGATATTGTAGGATTTGGGATATGCTGACAAACTGACCTGTGGTCAGGACTGCAGGAGCCCAAAACTCCTGGCAAGGTCAGAGAGATCTGCTCAGGACCACTTGGACTGAGGTGTTTTTACTACCAGAAATGCAAGGCAGGAAAGCTCTTCCCATACCCATTACTTTCATACCCAAAGTCAGCATTCCCAGACCTCCTGAGCTGAAGAAAAGTCACCCCCAGAAGAACAGCAAAATGTGGGCTGCAGGTTCACAGGGAGAACATCTCCCCAGCTTCAGATCAGCCAGGGCATCTTTGTGCTGGGAAGGGGCCAGGCAGCACCTCCAGCTGTGGGAGGGGTTTGTAAAGCCTCCCTGCAGGAGCAAACATCTCTCCCATCTCTTTTGAAGGAAGTGAGATGTTGGGGACACAGAAAAACTCAACAGGCTTTGCTGTTCTCAGCAGAGCAGGGACCAAGGGGAGTGTGAGTGTGCATTGTTGGGCTTGGAGGCGTGGGGATTGTGGGCCACAGCCCAGCAGGAATGTTGAGAGGGCTGCAGACACTGCAGGCCATTCAACACAAATGCTCCTCTGGCACAAAGGGCAAAAAGAGAAAAATGAAATCAATCATGAAGCCCACAAAAGCCAATTTCCCAACAGAAATAGACTGCTGATGATGTCCCTCCAGCCACTCCTGGGGTGCATCAGGCTGGAGCAGTGATCAGCAGGGATCCACACGGGGCTGAACAGGCTCAGCTCTGAGTGTCCCATCCTGGGGTCAACCCCAGGATCCAGGCAGTGCCTGCAGACAACCCAGAAGCAGCTGGGATAAACCTTCCAAAAGAAAGGGCAGGAAGAGGGAAACAAACAAATTAGCAGGATCATTCCCCATTCCAGCAGACTTGCGCAAAGTGAATTGACAGAACTGCTCCCAAACAGCCAGAAATGAGAAAATTCTAGGAATCCCTAGTACTTGGATGGTGAAAAGCCAAATAAAATAAGAGATTGTTTCACAAGGAATAAGAAATCCTTTCTGCTCATCCCATTAATCGCAGAGTTCAAAAAGGCACGAGGCTGATCCCAGCATCACTCAGCTACGCCATGGGCTTGGAACTCGGTCTGAATCCTGAGGAACATTTCTGAGATTCCCATAAACACAATGTCATTTTGGTGACAGTTGCTGTCTCAGGAGGCCAGGCCAGATCCTTTCCAAATCTCAGCCTGCAGGAGCTGCTAGGAAAAGGAGTAATAACCCTATAGAGCCCCCCAGCACTGGTGTCCCCTGTGCATGCCCTGGACTGTCCCCAGCCTGCTGAGCCAACCCCAGGGCCACCCACTTGCCTTGGGGACTGGGCAGAGCTGCTCCTCACAGCAGCTCACGCTCACCTGCACTCATGGACTTGGAGGACAAGATTTGGGAAAGCAGCAGCAGGCACAGGGGAAGAGCAAAGGCCCACATGGAGATCCCAGCATCAGCAACAACGTGGATATCCCTGGTGGTCTGAGGGAAGCCTGCTAGTACCAAAACACTGGCTCCCTGTGTTTTCCTACAAGTTACTGTTCTGGATATTGCTGTGTTCCTGCTACTGCTGTTCCATCACCACAGGTAAGGGGAGAGCCAGGCCACAAGCCCTGGAGTTGTCCCAGAGCAGTGTCCAAGCTAAAGGAGAGGTGGGATGATGCCCACCACGGAGGGCACACCAGAGGCAGGAGCTGATCTTGTTCTTGTCCTCCTCCCCAGCCGAGCTGTCAACACAGCCCATCCTCCTGCATTCCTCCTGTCTTTCATTGCTTTAATCCTTGGAACTATTTTATTAAGTCACCCCACTTCACCCACTCAGCAATGTCTCCCGGAGAAACAAGTGGAAACTCTCCAATGGCGCCACTGAAAAAGAAAAGGAAGGTGAATAACAGCTTGGAGGATTAAGGGAGCAGCTTCCAAGCGGTGTGAGAGAAGGTCAGCCAGGACACAGACAATGGCATCGGAAGCACGGCTGGGAATCTTAGTGGCACAGCAACCCAAACACCAGCTAAGCTGCTGGGTTTCAGAAGGACTCCTAAAAAGGCAGCAGAGACCAGGGAGTACTTGACACATTGGTAATGTGGAAAAACAAAATAAAATAAATCTAGGCGGATCACGCGGGGTAAGAGCAGAGTGAGAAAAGTCCTGGCTCAGCCCTGACACCTCGAGTGTTTAACCAGACTGCAGCCTGCCTTCCCAGCCCCCTGAATACAGCCAGCATTCCCAAAATCAGGAGAGTGCCAGGCAGGGGAAAAGCTCACTCACAATGGAAAAGTGGTGGTAAAAACATCAGGATCATCCTTCTTTTCCCCCTCCACTCCAAAGCCATCTTTTCCAAGCAGGATGTTTTGCAGGGCTGGGAGGGAGATGCTCAGCCATGGGCAGCAGTCTCTGCTGGGATGTGAGTGCTGGACACGGCTGGATGTGACCATTTGGATGGCAGACAGAACAAACAAGGAACCTGGCAGCTTTCTGCAAAATCTGAATGGGACATTTTGTCCTATTCCCTGCACTTCTGGCTGATTTGGTCCCTGATATGAAGGTTTCCTTCACCAGCACATCGTACAGCAAGGATTTCTTCAAGAAACTAAATTTTTCAGAGAGGGAAGACAAGCCCAACAGAGGAGAGTCTAATCCTAGATAAACCCAAACAACTGATGGATGTGGTGTGCACCCTAATCTGTTTGAATCTGGGCTTATTTTTGTGAAGAGGTAAAGGGATTTAAATGCTGCAAAGGGATACGTAAATGTTTGGGAAACAAATCAGTGATCTCAGGAAATAATCTCAACACTCTTAATTAGAAGAAAAACCAGGCTTAGGAAGGTGTTCTGTCCATTCCCCATTCCAAAAACATCTTAGGAGAACAGTACAGCTCTGATTTGTATGAGAAATCCCTGACTCACAGATCTTGGCAGACGATTATCAAAGATTAAGATATTTAAAATCAAGAGGCATTTGAAACCAAAATATTGTTCTGACCCAGCTCTAACACCTAAATAAACAGTGACCACACTGCCCTTTTACAGGAACAAGTGCTCAGTGCACAGCCAGCACCTCTGATAACGGGGCCTCATGGTTTGGGTTCTGCCAAACTGCTGAGGTTTCATGGAAGAAAAAAAACCCAAAAAATATTTAGATACAATTCCAAAAGAGTCTGATCATCACATCTTCAAACTGGCAGCTCTCCTGCTGTTGCTCTACCTACATCCAAGTAAACTCCTCATATTGCTCAACTTCAAGTCAGGGATAGTTTCCTGGAAAGGCCAGATCTTAAATAAGTGTCAAATAAGTGAACGTTTCCTCAGCTCTGTGGCCTTTGAACATCCACACACAGCCCACCACCAAATGGAAAGGCCTAATTAGACCTTCCTGAGCTTCCAGGGCCACACCTCCGGGCAGAGAGCTCCCGAGGGCCGGGGGCTGGGCCGGTGCCTCCCCATTGTACGGAGCACGCTAAGGCAGGATGCTGCTGCCGGCCAGGATGTGATTCAGCGTCCTGTTTTGAACACTTCGTGAAGTCAGCAACTTCTGCCCCGAGATCTCCCACCAGCTCCCCGGGACACAATCAATCTGCAGCCAGCAGGACGTGTCAAGGCTCTAATGAGCTGCTGTCCCCACAAATAAATCCTCAAGGCAGCTGCCCTTGTGTTCCCCCCTGCCTGGCACTGTGAGCGCGGCCGTGGGTACGAGGTGTTCACTCCAGCAAAACACGCTCCTAAATCCCTAAAGAAATTAAGGTAAATTAAAAGAAAATTTTGGTAGCACTAAAATATAACGCACATTAAATGTAAGTGTATATAAAATATATAAGATACAATGGTGTCCTGTGGTGTGTGCCAGGGGGATGATCATGGAATTATTTAGGTTGGAAAAGACTTTCAAAATCAAGTCCTGCTGTTCCTGCAGCTCTGCTGAGGCCATCACTAAACCATGTCCCCAAGTGTCACATCCATGCAGTTTTTCAATTCCTCCACGGCTGAGGACTCCACCACTGCCCTGGGAAGCCTGTTCCAATGCTTGACAACTCTTTCCATGAAGGAATTTTCTCTGATATTCAACCTAAGCGTTTATCTGCACCAACGACTCCTCCTGTTGATCACTGATCTGCAAATGTAAATGTGCCCAACCCTGAAAACCTCTACCATCCACAGCTGCTCTAAAAATTTGGTTTAGAGGAACCAGAGAAGAACAATGCTTTCCATAACCATCTTCAGGCTTGATCAGAGCCCGGAGATAACCAGCTTCCAGGTCCTTCTGCAGTGGTTCAACCTCTCCTTCTCTGCAGAAGGTGCCTGAAAACATTCACCCGGCCCTGGCTGTGATTGGAAAGCCAATAATGGCAAAGATTACAGAATGACTGGCTAAACAAACCTATTTATATTTGTAATTAAACACAGTGATTATCTTGCTGTGTTTGCCAACCACATCTGAGAAACAGCCAACACTCACAGAGCGATTTGGGTTGTACAACATCTCCTCTGTGACAGAGCACACGGCCAAGAGTGAGAATCAACTGGGTCACACCAAAAAGGAAAAACTGCACATCCAGCTCTGTTCCAGAGCAGGCAGCTGGGAAAGAGCTGGGCTCTGCTCTGCCTCCTCCTTGATAGCATCTCCTCAGAGTTTGCTCAGAGCTGGAGCAGCAGGATCTGGGGCTGAGATAAGGCCACAGGCACCGCATACACGAGGCTCGCACGGAACTTGATCTCAGAGAACTTAAGGCTGTGGTTAAGCCTAGGCTAACACATCCTCCCACGGGCTTGGCCTAGCCCTGACAGCAGTTTTACAAAGGTTTGGGTGAGCTGTGAGTGCGCTGCACCATTAGAGGAAAAAAGGCATCAAGCCACAGCATCTCCCTGATGGTTATCCAGGAGGGAAGGTTTGAGCAGACACTGATAACACAGCTCAGACAGGCAGCTTCTGGCTGCACTGACCCCAACAGATCTTACTTTTCCTTTTGCTCTGAGTCTTTACCCAGGGAGCAACACAGACTCCTGGCTGTCTGCTGGGAACAGTGTGGATGTTACATTGTCGAAGTTTCCACAAAATTTTTGATAACAGAGAAAGAGATGGTTTAAAGCAGATTAATGTCTAAGAAAATGCAGATAGCAGCAATATCTTTGAACCTAGAACATGTCCTCTTGGTCTGTTCTGGGGCAGAAGCTGTTCCAGGAAGAAAGAAAAGCATTTTGGAATGACAGAAACCATAAGGAAGGATGACCAGGGAGCAGCAAGATGTGGCTGGGTGCAAAACCATGATACAGACCTGTTCTTCCAAGAAAACAATCAGATGGGTCATGGAATCAGACCCAACTATGCAACCTCAAATGAAAATCCTGGAATGTTTTGGAATGAACAAAAATAATTGTTCACGAGGCAGATGAATACATTATGTCATAAATGTGTACAAGCACAGCCATCCTGTATTGATGAAACACAGCTTGAGCTGGCAGCACGTTGGGAACGTGTTTCCAACAATCCTTCCTTTTCCCTCACCCTGAGATCTCCAAGGTCTGCAGAGCCAGGAGCTGGACTGCTGACCCTGTGCTCAGGGCATGTGTGACAAAGCCCAGCTGTCACCAAGGCTAGACCAGCATTGAACGAGGCACAAAAACACCAGCACGGGCCACCCTGCAGGGATTTTTTAGAGGAGAAGCAGCACAATGAAGTTGAACAATTCTGCCACCCCCTGGGCACCGGGCAGAGTCTCAGCAGATTGATTCAGAGCAGGGAAGGGGACAGCAGCCAGTGGGAAGGGGACAGAATCAACCACCAAAGGAACAGGAGCTCCATTTATCATCTGTGTTGTGTCTGCACATTTCCTCCAGCTCTTGGCAGTGTTTCCCCCTGAGGACAGCAGAGGCTGTGCGTGAGAGCCATCTGATTCTCGAGGTCTGTCTGGCTATTTAATTACCAGATTCTTATCCTGACAATCGTATACGGAAGAGCAGCCCCAGGAGACTGAAGGAGAGAGGAAGCTCATGGGATCTCAGTGCCCAACGTCAGTGCTGCAGCGTTTTTCAACAGCCAGGAGAAAAGCATCAGCCTTTAAGCCTGGTCTAAGTGCATCTACACTCCTGGTGGCTCTGCTCAGTGGTGGATGCACGTGCCTGGCTTACAAAGAGGCCAGACTGACCAAAGGTGGCCACAAATCCAAGGATCTCACCAGGATTTATTTGTACAGTGAGAACATTTGCAGTGAAGAGGACAAAGCTGTATTTTCTTTTTCAGCACAGAACTGTATATCCAAAAGAGGAGGCTGCCATCCTGCTTGGTTACATGCTACTGTTTAACACCACATGGGGAAGAGCACAAGAATTAGGGTTCTGTGGCTGTTCATGGCCTCAGCAGGTACAAGCAACAGAAAAAGGAATGCTGAATTTTGATGTAACCAACACAAAATCCATACCCCAGAATGTCAGCTCTCAAATGGCACTGCCATGAAATGCCCATACACAGGAGAGCACAGAGAACAGACACACAGCACTGCTGTCTGCAATCCATGTGTGTGCAGACAGGACAGCCATGGAATTCCAGGCCTCCCAGGCAGGCTGCAGCCAGCAGAAACCACCCCAGAACACAGAAACAAAAAAGTCCAACAATTTCCTTCTCTGTCCATGAGCAGCCCTGCTTTCTGGTCTGTGACTTCACTTGCAGGGCAAACACAGTCCAAGCAGCAGCATGAGCAGCTTGGCTTTCCTGAACCCAGGGTAACGAAAGCAGGAAGGAGGGACAAGGAGAAGACACTGAGTGCTGAACCACTGCTGTGCCTTTACACTTCTCCCTTGGGCTGTGGTTTACAGGTTAGAGGGTAAGAGCTGCCTGCAAGAGCCAGGCTTAGAGTGAACCATCCACAGCATTACTCAGAGCTCCATCAGCCAGGGCCCTGGCACATGAGCTTGTGTCACCACTTTGGATCTGCACAGTATCAGCAAGAGAGAAGTCTCTCTCTTCTCTGGTAGGACTGCTCAGCCCTCACATGGACACAGTGGCTCTGCGCGACCCCAAGGAGGAAAGTTCCTGGTAGTTAATACCCAGAAATGAGCAGAGCTCTCCCCTCCCCACCCTGGGAGCAGAGCCCCCTTCCCGAGTGGAGCCCCAGCCTCAGGGAGCAGCAGCAGAGCCAGAGATGCTGTGATAACATTAAAGTGCTGTGGCCAGAGCTGACCAGTAATTTTCCAGTGTCTTCCCACCGGGGGAAAAAGCGTCACAAACTCTCCTTTATTCTTTCAGCTCCTTAAATGCTCATCTCAAAAGTGATGAGGGAGAGAGCATCCCCAGGTTCAGCTCTCTCCAGACCACGCCATCCCCTCCAGGCAAGGCACAGGCTCGGGGATCTCTGCGGGATTGGGACTTGGATGCTTGGCAGACAATTAACAACAGTGGAAACATTGTTTAAAGCCCAAAAGCTCTGCTTACCTCACATTTAGTCTTCGCTCTTCATCACTGCCGACCTCCGCCTGAGGGGAGAAAAGGATACAAGAGAGTTAAGCGTTGGTTGTTTCCACATTACACCCTTAAATTAAATCCCTGCACCAACAGGGTGTGAGGAGCTGTTTTCCGAGGGGTTTTCCTTCCCGGGGCCAGGGATAAATGAGACTCCCTAGTCCTGTATTCCACCAGCACCCGACGCCGGGTGACAAAGGGGCTCATGGGGATTTTAAAGCTATTAGGTCCTAATCCTGCAAGCTGGTCCTGGAGCGAAGAGCGCTTTGAAGAGCGCCAACCCCGACGTCACCGGGGAGCACACCTCGCTCCCACTGCGCACACACGTGAGGGCAGCAGCTGGCAGCCAAAGAACTGGGATTCGGGGTGTCCCAAGCATAAGGACACAGCCAAAAGTGTTTTCTGGGACTGTCCCAGCTCCAGCACCCGATATGCAGCTCCAGGGCTCACACCTGCAGGACAAGGAGGCCACCTCCACCTGTGCGCTGGCACCCGTGTCCCCAGACTAGGACAATGCACGTCCTCTGCCTGCTGCCTTCCTGGGGAACACGCTGCTTTGGTGGCAGGCATGGATTAAAATGGACACTTCAGGCACTGGTGGAAAGGCCCCCAGAAGCAAATCTGGCTGCTTAGGTGACATTACAATTTGTTGACTCTCCTCAGAAGAGAAGTGTCACCTCAGCCTGCTTCCAAAACCAAGCATTTTCACGGAGCTGTGCTTTCCAGTCAGCCCCTTCAACTTCCCTCTTAGCTTCTAGACAAAATTCCTTATTAAAGAAAAGTAGAGCCGGGGCTAATTGCATCCAGAGCTGGCCAAAAAAACCCCAAACCCACCAGGCTCTAAGATAATTCTGCTTTAGTCCTGCATGAGTTCAGAGGAGAAGGAGCTGGGGAGCGTCCCCTTGGAGGGCAGGGCCGTGCTGGGAAAAAGATTTGGGTCCAAAAAGCAAAGCAGGGACCTTACAAGAAAACCTTCACTCTCACAACACACCAGATCCTGACAAAGCTGGAGGGACACAAGCCTGGAAGGACTCAGGCTCCATCAGTGCTGACACTTGGGGAACATCCTGGTATTTCCAACAGCATTGCTCAGAACCCACATCAAATAAGGGCCCCTGTAAGAGTTATTTGTTCCCAGGTGGTTTTGCACAAGTTAAAAATAAGCAAATTATATAATTTCAAATGTTCAAGACTTTGGAGCTTGGGAGGGGTAATGGGACCTAGATTGCTCCCGACCCTCTCAAATTAGGACTTGGGAGGCTGGAGGACACACGAGCTGCTCTGCTGACAATCTGTGACAACCAAGTAAAGCCAGGGAAAAAAAAAAAAGCCCTGCAAATGCGACAGCAGAGGCCGGATATTGAAACTGTGGCCATTTGGAGGAAGGGAGATGCACAAGGCTGTCTCGACTGACCCAGCAGAGGGTGAGGAGCATACCACGGCTATTTTTAGTCTGTTTACAGTGCAGAGCTGGGCTGCAGGCAGGGCCCCAGAGCACCCCAAGTCCCAGTGCCCCCACTGGCAGATCCCCCAGCCCTGGGAAGGTCTGGCAGGTTTGGAACCTTTGCAGGGTCACCCTCCTGTTTGTTTGGGGTTGTCACGTAGCAACAAAGGGGAGAAAAACTTTTTTCCTTTTTAAACAAACGTGACTGTGAGGATGATGACTCTTGGATGTCGTCAGCTGGGGCTCAGCAGCAGGGCTGGGCCTGGAGCTGCTGTGGGCTCCTCTCCTGCAGGAGCTGAGCTGTTCCCAAAGCTGATTTCCCCTGTATTTTGTATTAAAAACTGCAGGAAAGCCAAGCAAGGCTGCCACGCTGAGCCCTCCAGCTCAGAGCACCCCTCAGAGCTGGCAGGGTTTGGGGTGCACCACACACTGTGGGGATGCTGGGGAGCTGCAGCTGTTCATCCCATCACAGCCAGACCCCACCAGCCACTGCCACATCATTCCCTGGGGACTGTGCTGAGTGTGGCCACTCTGAAGGACCACAGGGAGTGGGAGGTGTGGGGATGTACAAGCAGTGCAAGTTTGCAAGCGTGTGTGAACCACTCTCTCCTAAGAATTTATGTCCCACTATGTCAAGGCAGCAGCATCCATCTTATAAATTCCTTTGGGCTCGTGAGTTAGGAAAGGCCACAGCAGCACAGACACAGTTAGCAAGGACATGTGGTCATCATTTCCCATTAAAATATCTTCTAATCATTATTCAGCTGAAAGACCCAATGAACTCTGATTTTCCTTGCAAGGAAGATGCTAAAAGAACAGGAGCAGGCTGGCAGTTTTTGATGGGATTGTTCTTTAATTTAACTTTGCAAAAACAGCATGCTGAATCTGGAAATCATCATTTTATGGTATTTCATGCCAGAAGAGACTATGCTAACAGGACTCAATGTCTTCCTCTGAGAGCCACCACAGCACACCTGAGCTGTGGGTGTTGGTGGCAGAAGTGCCCTGCCATGGACAACCTGGCAGCAAATTCGGGGCAGCATTTTTTGGGAAGAAACAGGAAAATTGTATGGTTACCTCACAGAAAATACAATCACTAGCAGCAGCTCTGACACAAAGCAATGCCTAAGACAGATGTACATGGCAAGGCCTGCTTTGACTCCTCTCCCACCTGCACCAGTTAAATCCAGTCTAATTCCACTGCCTGCTCCAGGGTGACAGCTCATTTTCATCTCTCTAGATTGGGTGGTCACTAGGTCTTGTTTAAGACTCTGTCTAAACCAGATCTCACAAAATTCCTTCTGGAAACTCCTTTGAAAAGTGCAACTCACATCTCCAAGTTGCTGCAGTGACACAGCGTGGCCCAAGCTGGGTCCCTGCAGCCAGGGACCCCCTGCAGCCCCTGGGGCCAGGGAGAACTTGGGAGCTTTGTGGCTCCCCCCTCCTGCTCCCCCCTCAGACCAGTTAATCGGGGGAGTCACAGGGACCTGACAGGTGACAAATAGGATTGTTTACCTGGCAGGAGTGGGGACAGAGTGGAGCCAAGGGCAGTGAACATCAAAGGAAAGAAGTGTGGGGGGAGAGGGATGCACGGGAAGAATGTGCAGAGAAACACCAGGCCTGTCTTTGAGGGTCACAAAACAGATGGGTTAGGAGAGAAAAAGGCAAGAAGAAAGAGAAACTGGAGGTGCAGCTGTGTTTGGATGGCACCTGGGAGCTGTGGGGGAGGGAAGCAGAAGCCCAAGGCCAGGCAGAGGCAGGAGAGGGCATTTCTGGGGCACAGGAGTGGAGGGGGTACGCAGCAGAGCTGGGACATGCAGTGTGCCAGGCCAGCAGGACACTGATGACACCACAGGGCAGGTGAAGTGGCTGGTACAGGTCCTGGAGCAGCAGAGCTGGGGGAAAGAGAGGGCAGCAGCATGGTGCAGGAGTGGCACAGGTATGGGGTGGAGCAGGATGGGAGCTGCTCCTGGAGAATTGACAATGGTCACCTTGGGGAAGGGCTGGCGTGGGATCCCTGAGGGGCAGGAGATGCAGCAGATGTGGGGAAAGGCGGTGCCATGGCAAGGACAGAGGGATAACACAGGGCAAAGCAGAGCATCTCTGGGGCAGGAGGTGGTGGCAGCTCTGGGATGACAAGCAGGGACAAGGTCTAGGGCCAGCACAGCTGCTCCATGAAGGCCCAGCACTTCACCCAGAGATTTACCTGGCAAGAGAAAGGTGAAGCAGGCTGCCCCAGGGTTTAGGGAGCTCAGGTTAATGCCAGCTGAGGGTTGGAATGGGGGACAGCAGGACAGACCTAGACTTGGCTCAGCCTGGCAGCATCAAAAGGCTGGGGCTG
>CM031871.1:2942139-2973239 GCA_018697195.1 Certhia americana
GTTGAGCAGCACCAGGGACTATGAGAAGGGGCTGTGAGGGGTTGAGCTGGGCAGGGGAGTGGTGGGGTTGGGAGGCTCAGGGCCATGGGGGCTGTAATGGGGGTAAGTGGTTTTGGGGGACCAGGGGGCTGTAGGGTCGGGGGCCATGAGGGATTCATGGACCTGTGAAAGGCATGAAACCAGGGGCTGGGGAGACTGTGAGGGGCTCAGCTGGTGCCAGGGAGCTGTCGGAAAGTCAGGCCATGGGGACTGCGAGGGGATGAAGACAGCGGAGACAAATGGCTGTGGAGGGCCAAGGGGCCGCGATGGGGTGGAACCGAGAGCTGGAAAGCTGTGAAGGGCCAGAGCCGTGAGGCCGGGACCAAGAGGGACCTTGGTCTGTGAGGGAGCTTTGAGTTACGGGTTGCTGGAGGGGCTGCAGGGGCCTGTCCCCGAGCGGGGCCTCACCTCACTCCGCCCCTCCCCGCTCCCCGGCCGCCGCCGCCGCCGCCCCCGGGGTTCACTCTCCCCTTCCCTCTGCGTCCCTGCCCCTCCCGTCCCCGCTCACCTCGCTCGTGCTGGCCGAGGAGGCGGCGCTGGGGGTCGGCGAGCGCTGCAGGGTGACCAGCGCCATGGCTGCGGCTGCGGGGCCGCGGCCGCCTCCCCCTCACAGCGGGAAGGGGCGGGGCCGGGGCGGGGCCAGCGAGGGAAAGGGCGGGGCCTGAAAGGGGAGGGGCGTCACTGTGCTGGGCGGGGCTTGTTGTAGTGGGCGGGGCTTGTTATGGTGGGTGGGGCTTCCCCATCCCACCCCGTCCCACGCCAAGATCCCATTCCATGGCAGAGACACCTTCCAATAGCCCGGGCTGCTCCAAACCCCGTCCGACCTGCCCTGGGACACTTCCAGGCATAGGGCAGCCACAGCTTCTCTGAACAACCTGTGCCAGGGCCTTCCCGACCCTCAGAGGGAGGAATTTTTTTCCCAATATCCAATCTAACACTGTTCTTAGTCGGTGTGAAGCCATTCCCCTTTGTCCTGTCACTCCAGGCCCCTGTAAATAGTCACTTTCCATATTTTCCATCAGGCTTCCTTCAGCTACTGGAAGGCTACAACTTGGTCCCTCCAAAGCCTTCTCTTTTCCAGGCTGAACAATCCCAATTCCCTCAGTCTCTCTTCCTACTCAGAAACTGAGCCAGAAGCACTCAATCTTTCCAGCTCCCACAGGAATCTTGCATTCAAGAAGCAACTGGATGTGACATTAGCTCTCTGGTCTAGTTGACAAGATGGTGATCAGTCAAAGGTTGACCTCAGTGGTCTTTTCCAATCTAAGTGATTCTGCAAATCCAGACACTGGGAAGTCATAGAATCATTGCCATTGGAAAAGACCTCCAAGACCATGCCCACTAAACACAGCCCTGTGCCCTGGTCCGCCAGCGGTCACCATGGAGACAAGTGGCAGGGATGGCTTTTTGCCACTGATGGTGGTGACCCTGTTTTCCATGACTCCGGGGCCACCTGCCAGTAGCATCACGTGGAAACTCCATCTCCCTGGAGCCAGAGCAGACTTTGGCCCTGCTGCCCTGGACTCTCAGACTTTCCCCTGCTGGGCTGTAACAACAATTCTGACTCTGGAGCCTCTGGACACGGCAGCGACTGCTCCGGGGACCCCACACTCCACAGGTAAACTGATGGAAAACGTGTATTCCTGTTATTTTTTGGCAGCTCCTCCTCAGCTGGTGCTGCACGGGCAGCTGGGGCGAGTGTCCGTCCCTGGTGGGGGAGGTGAGCCTGGTTCCTGAGGGTTATGAAACCACGGCAGATGGGAAGCAGCTCCCGCTGCGCCGTTCTGATTACTCATCCCTCCATCCCGGCAAATGTCAGACCCGCTGTGGTCACAGCAGAGATGCTGGACTTCACCTTGTCCAAAAAAACCCTGTGGGCTGGAATTTATTCCTGCTCCCAGAACCAGCCAAGGATCTGCTCCCCCAGCCCTTCCCCAAACCGGTAATTGTCCACTCCCTGTACAGTCAGGGACCACAGGGCTTTTCCAAGGCAGGAAAGTGCTGTGAACAGGGAACCAGAGGAGAGGGGATGCAGCTCTGCCCAGTTCTGAGGCCCTCAGTTTAGGAAGAAGATGCTTGAGTGTGTCCAGAGGAGGCAATGAGGCTGGTGAGGGGCTGGGAACACAAGTCCTGTGAGGAACAGCTGAGGGAGCTGGGGGTGTTCAGCCTGGAGAAAAGGAGACTCAGAGGTGACTTTGTCACCCTCTACAGCTCCCTGAGAGGTGGCTCTGGTCAGGTGGGATTGGACTCTGACTCTCTCCAGACAGAACCAGAGGGCTCAGCCTCAAGGTGCACCAAAGGAAATATGGGTTGGGTATCAGGAAGAAGTTTTTTAAGGGAAAAGTGATAAAGTACTGGAATGTTCTAGCTGGCCAGGTGGTGGAGTCACCATCTCTGTATGTGTTTATAAAAAGACTGGATGTGGCCATGGTGCCATGGTTTAGGTGAGGTGTTAGGGCATGGGTTGGACTCGATGAGCTTGGAGGTTTCTTCCACCGTGGTGATTCTGTGATTTGCAGCCAGAATTTACCCACAGCCATGCCCAGAAGGGTTTGGGGTAGTGGCACAGCCACCCTCAAGTGCAGGGTGACAATGATGTGATGCTCTAACCTTATGAAGTGATGATCTAACCTTGCACTCATCACACCTGGCATTGCTCCCTGGAAAATGCCTGCTGCTTCCCATCCCTTTTATCTGTGCCCACCTCTTGCCTCCAGCCCATACCAGTGGCTGGGAAGGATTTTGAGCAGCTCAGAGCAGGGTTGGATCACTGGGAATGAAGGATTCACAGTGTCCCTCAGGAAATGGAGCTGTGGTGGGTGCTCCAGCATCTCCATGGCTGGTAGGACACAGAGGAGGATCCTGAGGCTGTGCCACCCTGTCCCAGGGCAGGACATGCCTGGAGCTCCTCGTGCCAGGTGAGGAGAGCAGCCGTGGCAGCTGAACTGCAGCTTTTCTGCTGGGGTGGGGACACATTCCCCAGCCACTGTGAGGAACCATCCATGACTGCAGCGCCTGGTCAGAGCTGGGAGGCTTTACAAGAAAAGCACACAGACACACCATGAGGACCTCAGCCCTTCCCTGCTGCTCTGGCAGCGGAGCTGAGGCTCCTGCAGGAGCTGATGTTCCCCTGTGGTGTTCCCAGCTTGTCCGGCAGCCCCAGCGCTGCCCTTGGAGCCCTCATCCCGTGCAGGAGCCGGAGCCATGCGTGTAGCCATCATCGGGGCTGGGGTGATCGGGCTCTCCAGCGCCCTGTGCATCCATGAGCAGTTCCACAGCCTGGTGCCTTCCCTGGAGCTGGAAGTCTACGCTGACCACTTCACCCCACACACCACCAGTGATGGGGCGGCCGGGCTGTGGCAGCCCTACGTGAGAGACCACGGCAAGCTGCAGGAGACGTAAGGAAGGAGGAGGAGGAGGAGGATGGTGCCATGTCCCTGTGTGCCATGAGCTGCCCCGGCATAGCTCCATGGGGCTGGCAGAGTCACCACTCTCCCATTCTCATCACAGGCTGTGGAACAAAGAGACGTTTGATTACCTCCTCGGGCACCTGCACTCCCCAGCAGCCAAGGAAATGGGGCTTTTCCTCATTTCTGGCTACAACCTGTTCACGGAGCCGGTGGCGGTAAGGAGCAAGTCACAGCCGGGGCTGGGAAGGGCAGGGCTGTGCTTCTTCCCAGCCAATGCTTCCCAATATTTCCAAGTTTGCCTTGGGACAGTGCTTGGGACATGGTGTTTTCTGTGCTCCCGAGGCAATATTGGTGTGAGGAAGGGCTGAGCCCCACGAGGGTGGGAGTGACAGAGCCTGTCCAGCTGCACATCCACCTGTGTCCCTCTGAGATGGGCTGTGTCCCCTGATCCCCCCATGGCATCTGTCCCACAGTGATCCCAGTTCATTAATGATCTCAGAACTCTTTCTCTGCTGTAGGACCCATCCTGGAAGAACATTGTCCTGGGATTCAGGAACTTGACACCAAAAGAACTCGAACTCTTCCCTGGTTACAGGTATTTTTCTGGTTTTTTTGAGACAGTCCTGGATACCTCCTGAATACAGCCCTGGCATGGGGGACAAGGAACTGCAGGCATAGAAATGTCCTCACTTCTTTAAAACTCCTTCCCTCAAAATAAGTAGGAAACACCTCAAATGGCCAAAAAAGCAGCAACCAAGCACAGAAACCATTCCAGCTCCTCCTTTACCTCGCCAGTGTCAAAATGGGGGAGGAAAACCAGAAGGTGGTTTTATGCTGTAAAAAGGGAGGAAAAATCATGCACTCCTGTGAGGAAGGTCCCAGCGGGAATTGGGGTCCCAGATCCACAGTACCTGTAGGTCCTCACAGCCTCCTCTCCTCCTGTTTCAGCTATGGCTGGTTCAACACTGCGCTGATGCTGGAGTGCAGGAGTTACCTGCCCTGGCTCACCAACAGGTGAGTGCACTGCTCCCGTTTCCTCTGGCTGCAGGGGTGGATTTTCATCCCGCACATCGGGTAGGCAGAGATGCATCTCCAGGAAGCAGGGAAGAGGGTCTGGAATTCCTGTTCATTGCCCCAGTGGGGTAACACTTTAACAGTGAGCCCAGGAGTATACTTCTTGCATGACAAAAATAAAAGTAATGGGATACTTGGAGCTGCATCCAAGCGCTTTTGGCTTTAGAAGTATTTGGGGCTTGATTTTATTCCTGTAATTTCTAATGCTGAGCAGGTGTCCTGGTACTGAACATTTGCTTTTAATTTGCCAATAATAAATGAACTTGTGCTTCCCAGGCTGACGCAGAAGGGAGTGAAGTTTTTCCATAAGAAGGTTGAATCTTTCCAGGAGGTGAGTGGGGATGTGGAGCCAGGGTAGAGGGCACAGCTCCATCCCAGAGTGGAGAAGCAGCATCCAGCAGGGAGATGCTGCTCTGGGATATTCCTTGGCATGAGTGATGGGCCAGGGGACAGCAGCATGACTATGCCAAGACCCAGGAAATAAATTCTACCAGGGCATTGGGTATTGAGGGATTGTTGATAGAGGCTGGGGTAGAGCATTTATCCAGCATGGATTGGCAGCTTTCCCTGGAATGGCTTGGTGGCACACATGGGGTGTCAGCGGGAGCTGGCTGGAGAAGCTGTGCCCTAGATCTGGCCCTTATGGTTTATACATTTCCTGACTATTGGAAAGAGCACTTGGCTCATTTGGAAGCAGGAATGTTGTTCCTCTGTGGCCACATCCCTGTGTGCTGCTCCCAGCCGTGTCCCTCTCTCCTCAGCTGTTTTCCCAGGGTGTGGATGTGGTGATAAACTGCAGCGGGATGCGTGCAGGGGACCTGCAGCCTGACCCAGAGCTGCAGCCTGGCCGGGGCCAGATCATCAAGGTAAGCTGGGACACGCCTGAGAGCTTCCCAAAAACCCATCTGTTACCACGAGGAGTGTCTGTGCCCTCTGGGGAAAACCATGGGCTTGTGGCTGGATCCACACTGGGATCAGGTCCTGATTGCCAGCAAACACTGCTCATGTGAAACCAATCAGGATCCCATTCCTGGTTCAGCTCTGGGAATGCCCTCAGCCTCCAGCCTGTTTCTCCACAGGGTGAGGGCTGGGGGAGGTCAGAGGCACAATGCTGTTAATAAAAAAAACATAAAATCTTTGGGAGAAGACGGTGATTATTTGGAGAAACACAGGCGAGTAGGAAGCTCCTCCCTACCTGCACTCCTGTTTTCCCATCTTCCCAGGGAAGCCAGCACAGGGAACACAGAGCTAAGAGAAGGTCCCATATCTGGACCCTCGTGTCCCTCCTGCTGCCCCCTAAGCCTAGCACCCTCTCTCCAGCTCTGACTTCTTCCCCTTCATCTCCCAGGTCCTGGCCCCATGGGTGAAGCATTTCATCATCACTCACGACTCGAAATCCGGGATCTACAACTCACCCTATGTCATCCCAGGGTAGGTGATGATGGCCAAGGCAGGGCTGGTTGGCACTGGTGACATTCCTCTGTCACTGTCCCCAAAGCCTCATCTGGGACACAGCTCCTGCTGGTGTCTGGCTCATCCCTGGTGCTTTTCTTGGCTGTGTGGGAGGAGAGCAGAAGGATGTGGGCAGCAAAGCGAGGGAGCTCCCAGTCGGCGCAGAGAGCACCCTGCACCACGGTGCTTCCATGTCCTGTCCTTTTCCAAGGACCAAATCCCACTGAAGGAAACTCAATCCTGGCCAAGTCCCCAAAACAGCCAAACACTGACAGTGGAGTGGATATTCTGGGGGAGATCTTTTGTTTTCACATCTGTAGCCATCTTTATTATCAACCAAACTGTGGTGCAGCAGCTCAGGGTGGGGAAAGGTACTGCTGATCCATGCTCCCATAAAAACAAGGCAGGAATTCTTTTACTTCAACAAAACCTCCCTGGGAAAGCTCAGCCTTCCCCTCACAGCCCCCTGAGCTGCTGGTGAGCCTGGAGGCATCTCATTGGGTTTATCCTGGAATCATGGAATATCCTGAGCTGGAAGGGACCACAAGGATCGATCGAGTCCAACTCCTGGCCTTGCCCAGCGAGTTACACCATGGGATAAATAAATCCATCTGCTGCTCATGCCAGCTCTGCTTCCTCCCAAGGGCCTGCAGTGACCCTGCTCTGATAATGGAGAGGGGTCTTTAAGCTGGAATTTGAATGCTGCATCTCTGGCACTTCCTATTGTCCTAATATTTCAGGCTTAGGCAGTAAGCCAGGATGTAAACAGGAGCTTTGCAGGCTCACAGCCCCCCTGCAGTGTACTCTGAGTGATTCCTGATCACAGTCCCAGCCACAGATGTATTCCTCTGTCTGTGCTTGTTTTAGCTTGAGCTGTCAGAGCTGAGCACCAGGCTGATCCCAAAGGAAGAGCTGGATCCAGTGCTCATGTGGAGGGCACCTTTTCCCTGCTGGAGAGCTCAGCCCTGGAGGCTCCTTCCTTTTGTTTTTGTGTTTCCCAATGATCAAGCAAGGTTTTGGAGGGTCCAGTCAGTACAGACCCCTCCAGGCCACCCTCAGCCTTAACCTGCTTCTTGTCCTCTGTTAATCTACAGGAATTTGGGGCAGCAGCAGCACCAATCTGTTCTCTGTGTTCCATTCCAGAGCCATCCCGTTCCTTCCAGCTCTTCCTGAGCCAGGCAGGAGCAAACCTGTTTGATAAGGATGGAATTATCTGTCTGCTTTGCCCAGACAAGGAAGGGCTGACAGGATTTAATGAGTGACTTGCTCACGAGCAGATGTGCAGGCACCGCTCTCCTCCTGCTCCATGTGGGAGTTTCTCCCACAGGAATATTTTGCAGGCTCAGGGTGTAGCAGGTGTAGCATGCAGACCCTCCATGTGGTGGCCCCCACAGGGGACAGCTGGGGACAAGTCACCACCGTGTGTCTCCTTTGGTTCCCGGTGCAGGAGCGAGTTCACAGTCCTGGGAGGGGTTTACCAGCACGGAAACTGGAGTGAGGAGAACAGTGCCAAGGATCACAAAACCATCTGGGACAACTGCTGCCGGCTGCTCCCAGCACTCCAGGTGGGTGTTGGGACTGCCAGCATGGGGCACGGGGAGCTGGGGGGCTTGGGATGCAGGAATGGGTGCTGGGACAAACCACAGGACCTCGATGTTTCCATGAATTGGGGTTTCTGTGTATCCCTGGACATCTGGGGCTCCTCCACCTGGCAGAGGGACAGGTTTGTAGGGATAATAATTACTCATGTGACTGGTAAAACTTAGAACCAGGGCCTTGGGAGGTTCCAGCCCTTTGGTTGTGGTGTTCCCATACCTTTAGAGAAGGGTTGTGTGGGCTGAGGCTGGGTTGTGTCCACTCCCAGTGCTGCTGTTATTCCCTGGATTAGCAGGAAAGGTGGCATGGGGCCTTGGCACAGGGATTTGCCTCAGCTCCAGGCTGGCACTGCCATCCCAAATTATTCTGCTTGGAGCTGCTGCAGGATGGGGAACCCCCTGTCCCCACTCCTCTTGAGGTTGGCCTGGTGCTGTGAGGTTTGCCTGGTGGGATTCCAAGGAATGCTGTGCAGTGCTGATGTCCTTTTGCTTCCAGAAAGCGAAGATTGTCCAGGAGTGGAGCGGCCTGAGACCAGCACGGCCCTCGGTCCGCCTGGAGCGGGAGAGCATCCGCCTCGGGAATCTCCAGGCAGAGGTACCCCGGGGGCTGAGTGTAATTAATGACTGTGTTAATTGTGCCCACATCACCGTGACAAGCCCTGTTCCTTTCATCATCCCTCTCTCCATCAGCGAGGGAATCTTTGAGCCCAGGGATACACGTCAAAAATACTGAAACAAATTATTGATGTGGCTGTCCCATCCCTGGAAGTGCTCAGGGATCGGTTGGACAGGGCTTGGAGCAACCTGGGCTGGTAGGAGATGTCCCTGCCCACAGCAGGGCTTTGAGATTCCTCCCAGCCCATCCTGGGATTCTGTGCTTCTCCCCCAGGTGATTCACAACTATGGTCACGGTGGGTTTGGGATCACCATCCACTGGGGCTGTGCCATGGCAGCAGCACGGCTTTTTGGGAGCATCCTGCAGGAGAAGAAGCTGGCCACCCCCCCAGGGCCCCGCTTGTGAGAGCACCTGATCCCCTGGAATACGTGACAACAGTTGCTTAGGAATCACAGCAGAAAGATGGGAACAGCACAGGGATACACACACGGGCTGCTCGACCCTGCTCCAGCTCTGGCTCTCAGCATCTCATTTCCAGGTTGCCGCAGTTTCCCGGACGGCTCTGCTCCCTCCACAGCCTGCCTGGAGGAAAGGCTTTCAAATATGGACTAATCACCTGTGGCAAAGTGCACCAAGTGCTGTCTGGGATCAGGCTGCAAAGGGCAGGCTGGGTTCAGCTGAACCCTGGACAGTCCTGCAGTTCATCTACACCAGGATCTGAAACAGAGCTGGGGACACCTGAGGTCTGTGCTGGCTGCTCCAACACCCAGTGTGTAATTAGATTTACAGGCTCCCCCCCAGGAGGCAAAAGCTCCTTAGTAGGAAGAAGCTCTGAGGCTCCCAGGGAAGTAACAGCAGCTCTGGCAGTACGTGCCTGGGTTACACCAGTTTTCCTCACACTCCTGCCAGGACAAAGCTCAGACTGCAGCACCTGCTTAGTGTAGCTGGCACCAGACAGCAGCACTTGCCTAAAATGGCCTTTCCAAACAATGTTTTAGCAACAAAAGCAACTTGTTTCAGCCCTGTGGCCTTGCCAGGCTCTATATATAGCAGAGAGCATAAGAAAATATCTCTTCTTGTCCCTAAAACTCACACAGGCCCCTCAGCTTCCCATTTCTCCCAGCTGTGAGACACAGCTCAGAGAGAGGGACTGGCTTGGGAAAGGTTGTGCCTCTCAGAGGAGGAGCAGGACTTTTTGGGGTGTTCAGGGATGCTGTTGGGGACCCAATACACAGTTCTGAAGATACAACCTGGCTGATTTTCCCATGCCACATGTCTTTTCCTGCTTTGCAAACCATCCCAGCCAGTGCACTGGGTGGTGAGGAAGCCTCAAATCCAAAGGCTGTTCTGAGCCCAG
This sequence comes from Certhia americana, assembly GCA_018697195.1. Lineage (NCBI taxonomy): Eukaryota > Metazoa > Chordata > Aves > Passeriformes > Certhiidae > Certhia > Certhia americana. Next base: position 2,951,683 of record CM031871.1, read on the forward strand.
CACAGTGCCTGGCTCACCTCCTGTGTGGATAAGCCAAGCATTCCTTACTTATCCATGATGCAGCTCCTCTCTCCTGCTGACTCTGTGTGCCAGGAATAGCTCAACAGGGTAGATTGGGGGAATGGGGGATGCCCCAGAGCATTTGCTGGGCTCAGCAAACACAGCTGGGCAGGGGAAATTAGGAGCCACTGCCATGTCCAGTCTGTCCAAAGGATTTCCAGCTTCCCTGGAAATGTTGCAGTGACTGGGTAAAATCAGGAAAAAGGTAGGAAAAGGAAAACAAAAGCTGGAGAAAATTCCCTGCTGATTAATGTTGAACTCAATGGTCTGTGATCCCACCTCAGGAAAAGCTATTCAAGGGCACTGGATTCCCTTGGTTTCACTTATTCCAAATATGAGACATTCAGGAGCACATTCTCTGCTGTAAATCCAGCCCCACTTTGGTGATTTTGGGGAAAATTCTGCTGGACAAACAGGGATGTAGGAAATCATTGTACACCTGGCAGCAAGCAGCTGATTCTTGTGATCTCAGAGCCTGCAGGAGCCACTGTCCTGTGATCTCACACGGCCTCTTGGCAAACAGGAACGGGCTGATCTGTAATTTTATTTGCAGGTTAATTCTGTTTGTTTTCTAAAGGCCTCAATTTAATCTGGATGACCAATAAAAGGAATGTTCAAGTCTCCTGTGCATGTTTCTTCCACTTGGTGATGGCATGGGAAGGGCCTCAAATGCTGATTCCAGAGAAAGATCCCAGGAGATCATCATTCTGTGTCTCCACACACATTTTTCCTGAACATTTCACCCTGGAGGAGGAGGAGTCATCACTCCAGATTCTGGAATATCATCATATTGAATATCTGTGGTTGCTGACAGCCCCCAGGGCATTAAGAACTCACAGAAATCAGAATATCATGGATTTGGATAGGAAGAGACCTTGAAGATCATCCACCTGTCAGGACAGGGATGCCTTCCACTATCCCAGGTTTCTCCAAGCCCCATCCAACTTGGCCCTGGATACTTCCAGGGATGGAGCAGCCACAGCTTCCCTGGAAAAATTCCCCACTGAGGGTTTGAAGTTCACTCCTGAGCCCAGGGAGAGGTCAGGGAGTCAGGGAATGGGGTCTGGACAATTTCTGCAAGTCCTCTGACACACACAAAACACCACCTCCCATGCCCAGTGTCAGCACATTTTAGGAACTCCCAGTTCTCCACAAGAATCTCCTGTGACCCAGAACAAAGCTGGAAACACATCAAGTATCAGGGAAGTCAGCAAACAGCAGCTCTGGCATTTGGGCAAAGAGCTCAAGGAGCCTTTGGACAACACTCTCAGGGATGCACAGGGTGGGATTGTTGGGGAGTTTGTGCAGGGCCAGGAGTTGGACTGGATGATCCCTGTGGGTCCCTTCCAGCTCATGATCCTTAGAAAGAGGATAGAAATGCCTATGATGAGAACGAGCTTTAGAAATGCCTGAAGATGTTAAAAAGTAACCCCAGAAGAAAGAAGATTCCTCCCAGCATTGCTTCAGCCACACAAACCTTCCAGTTCCCAAATATTTCCATCCCCAGGAGAGGCTCTGCATGCCAGGCTGGGAGCAGGGAGATGGATGCACTCTGGGATGAGAACACCCTGCATTAACATGAGAAGGATTTGCAGCTCGTTAGTCATTTTGACTCATCCTTGAACCACCTCCTGCCTGTAAATTATTGGGCATCAAAACAAGAATATCAGTGACAGGGCAGAGGAAAATAGGGTTGGACACTTAATTATGGTTTAGAAAAATGATAGGGAAATGAAGGGTTTATATTAAAATGTAAATAATTAGAAGGAACTCTTCCTGCCCCAAACACGTGTGGAGGCACCTGATGCCAACACACCCAGGGAAGAGGCCAAACTGGCTAGGGTTTTGTGTTCAAACTGAATTAAATATGAAAATCAATTGAAGATTTAAGAGAATTTAAAAAATCATAGAATCCCAGAATGGTTTGGGTGGGAAGGGACCTAGAAGCTCATCCAGTCCCACCCCCTGCCATGGGCAGGGACAGCTTCCACTATCCCAATTTGCTCCAAGTCCCATCCAGCCTTGCCTGGAACACTTCCAGGGATGGAGCATCCACAATATTTTGTTGTAGTGAGGTTACTTACAATGGGATCAGGACTCCTGTGACTTTTCTTTACATCTAAATACACAAAACAGACAGAAAATCAGTCAGACCTGCAGAGGGCTGAGCCCTGTAGCTCAAACCTCTGAACACCAAGACAAAAAAAACCCCCAAAAACCAAAATTATGACCCCTCCTAAATATCCCCCAGAAGAGCCAAAAACTTATTTCCTGAAAAAACTATTTATTTGTTTAACATAAAATATCTAATGTGGACTTCAACTCTCCAATGCCACATCGGGAACAGGAACCAGAGGAGTATTTTACAACAAGCTTGAGATACACCAAGTTTTTCAACATCAAAATGTAAACCCAGCTTAGAAACTGTACATTCAGACATGGAAACATTCGCTGCTCTTTCGGCAAGTATTTGGGAATAACAAATCATCCCATCCAAGCACACTTGGGGGATTGCATTCCCACACCAGCTTGGCACGTTGATATCTTGGACACTTGGCAAAACTGAATCCCACAATTCTGTTTGAATTCCAAAGGATCTCACTTTCCAGTTTGAAAGGAAGCAGTTGCAGTAATTCCTTTACCAGTGAAAAATACTCCGTGTGGAAAAGGATTCTTTGGAAGTTGATTTTGTACCTAAATGGTGCTGCCCTACTGACAAAATCTAGGGGTGGTGATTTATAACTGGTGTGTGACAACCCCAGTGTTCTCAGTGAACAAGCTAAAATGGCCTTCTCTTATTAATTACAAGCAAATTCCTGCAAATCCTGAACTCCAGCTCTGTTTCTCCAGTGCCCAATGGGCTTCTGCTGGATTCAGCCAGGTGGGGTCAGCTGTCCTGGACTCCTACCTCTCCCTTTCATTCAGCTGATCCAAAGCCCATGGATATCCATGGGAGATTTTCCCAGATTTCAGCAAGCTTTGGATCAAACTTCAACAAAATCAAAGACCCAGCAACACCAATCTTGGTATTTCTATTATTAAGTACGTTTTTTTTTAGTGCAGAATTCATAAAAAGTGAAAAGCAAAAACGCCTTCCATTTTTTTTGGTTAACACTGTAAATGTCACAGGTTAAAACTGATCTATTCAACAGCACAGAAAATGTTGCATTCCCTATAAATCTTTACCTGGGAAGTTGCTTATCTGTCAAATCCAGGTGTGCATGAACAGATAAACTTCACCTAAAACTCTCTAAAGGCCGTTGACTGTAATTCTTTAAAACTGCTGAATATTCACCTAAAAAAAATGAAGTGAGATGTGAACATTAACCTTGGGAAAGCAGAATTTTAACTCAAGGCATTGAGTAACAAACTGGGCCATGGGTGGGGGGATGTTCCTTCAGGCCAGCCTGTCCTCCCTCCACTTTGGATTCTCTGTCACCTCTACCCAGGCTCAATTCCAGAGTTTTGGGATGCAAACACAGCTCATGGCAAGCTCAAGGAAGGAAGCATGGAACCTCCTGAAAGACTGGAATGGTCTCGAGGGCCTCCAGCAGCAGGAGGATGAGGATGGAATGTCAGAGCTGTCACTGAGGGGTGAACAGCCCGACTGTGCAAAGACAAACCCAGCTCCAGCAGATCCCAGCCCAGCAGATCCCAGCCCAGCAGGTTTTCCAGCTCACTGGCCCCACATCTGGGGTAATATCTGATTAAATCCATCCAGGATCTGCTTCCTCACTGCTCTGTCCCAGCACATCAAAAGCCAGTCCAAGTGAAAGCAGAGAGGTTCCCCATCCCTGGAAGTGTTCAAGGTCAGGTTTGGATGGGGCTTGGAGCAATCTGGGCTAGTGGAAGTTGTCCCTGCCCATGGCAGGGGGTGGGACTGGATGAGCTTTAAGCTCCCTCCCAACCCAAATCACTTTGGAATTCTGGAATTCCATGGAACAAGTCCCCCTGGCTCTACTCCAAGCTACCCCAGGCACACAGGGAGAATGACCCAACTCCAGCCTGGAAGAAGGAGGTGAACAAATGAGTTGTGGTTGCTGTCACTGCCGTGAGAGCTCTGTCTCTGTTCACTGGGATCAGCTGGAGCTCGATTGTGGTGGAGCAGGAGGACACAGGGACAGGGGACACAAAGGGAACCAACCCAGCTGGAACAGACAGAGGAATTCTGTGCCATCACCCACAGCTGAGCCCAGGGATCCCTTGGGAGCTGAATTCATTTTCATCTCACTGGGAAAAGCCAAGTTTGCCTGTTTCCAACATCCATTCCTGGAATCCTTCACTGAGTCACCATCCTCCAGTGGGACTGGATGGACACTCAGTGCCTTGGCAAACTCTGTTCAGCAGAACATCTCCCCTCACACAATTTCAACAAACTCTTTGGCCTTTTCCATCAGCCTGAGTTTCCTGGCTTTCTTTAAGGAATTATCCACTCCTGTTTTCCCCTCAGTCTCCAAATGAGCAGCCTGGCACGTGGTGGAGCACTGCAGTGATGTTAGAGCTGTGACCCTCAGTGACAGCCATGCCCCACAGTGCTCACTTGTACTGCACCAAATGTGGACTTGGAGACCTATTCCTGACCCCAGGAATGGGACCTGATCCCCAGGATACTGAAATGTTCAACTGTAAAAATGTGTTGTACGTTTACCTGTGTTCAGGTGAGACACTGCTCAGACAGACCATAAACCCCCACTGCTTCCACAGCCTTACCCAATCCATCTCACCCACATTTGGCTGTGTGTCCCAAGGTCTGGAATCCTGAAAATCCACTGAGACCTGGATGAGGCACATCTCAGATCTCTACACATTCTCAGACTCTGCCACCTGACTTGTGCCCAGGGACAGGTTTGTGACAAACCAGATGAGCTTGTCCTCACCTGAGCTCTGCTACATTCCCTGACAAGAGCGGGATCATCCCTTGGGGAGCCACACCTGGAGGAGGGATGTCCCTCATCCAAGGTCACTGCAGATAGGCTCTTCCCGTGGTTTTGTTCATTTATTCCAGCTACATTCCTTTGTCAGCAGTCAATGTACAATCAGCAGGAAAGGTCCTGCCCAGCTCTCAGGGAGTGGTTCCATCCCAACAGCAGCATGTGTTGCTCCGGTTGGGGCTACCCCACTGTGAGGATGTGCCCAGGTAATGGAGCAGGGATGCACCTGGATCCACACAGAGAACTCCAGGAGCGAGAACCTCCCCACTCTAAGCAACAGACAGACAGCTCCAAGTTCCTGGCAATGCCAGAGAAGTCCAATTCTGCTCCAAAACTTGAGGATTTACACATTGGACTTGATGAGCTTGGAGGTCTTTTCCAACCTTAATGACTCTGTGATTTACATTTCTGCTACACGGTCCCAGCTCTGCAGAAAACACCACCCTCCCTGCTCCAACTACCCACCTGGGATGGGAGAAAACAGTCAGGAATTAGTTTTCAAGCAATCCACTCTCCAGGAACAGACCCCCAACTGGAAAGCTTGGGTTGGTTTGCCAGAACCACGTCTTGATGGTGGTTTTGATGGCTAAAAGTGCAAGGCAGGCATTTAATCCATAGCATAGGGGATAGACTCCACCCTGTGCCAGGCCAGGGCCACACTAAACATGAACCTCTTGGTTTTAGGCATCAAGAGCTCAGTGTTTTAATGACAACTTATGCTGGGCTGCAGTCACTTGGCATTTGCTTGGCACGGGACATTTTAAGCTGAAGAGCTGACCATGCAAGCATGACAGACTGAAGAGAAACCCTTCCTGCTAAACTTCCAAGGATATCTGGGTTAAAGGCCTCTCCATCCTGAAAGTTTTTATGAGTGTGAGCAAAGAACAGCAGAAACACAATTTGCTGAGGTTCAACCCCCAACTCCTGCAGTTTGACACGTGATGTTGGCAGTGATGGTGGTCAGCTTTCCATGCTTCAGGCTCGGAGGTTTTGTGAGACATCTTGCTCCTAATCCTTCATTCTTCCAGCAGGTTTCCGTGTCCCATCATTCCTGCGATTCCCCTGGGGAATGAGATCCTCTGCCCACCATCTCCTGACCCCATTCCTTGTGGCTGGACTCCTGGAGGCCACGGCCCTTGGTCTCGATGGGCAGGAAGCAGGAGGCCAGGGCAGCCAGCAGGCAGCAGCCACTGTAAACCAGCAGAGTCAGGTAGACTGAAGATTCCAACATCACCTGCAGGAAATAAGGCAGGGAATGCAAAACAGCACCTCAGCATGGAAATACAGACACTTTATTCCCAGTACTACAATTAAAATTTCTGTAAAGTTTAACTTGAAGCTTCTGGAAAGGAGGGAGATTATATAGATCGTGCCAGGACAAAGAACAGTGGTTTTAAACTCTCAGAGGGCAGGATTAGACTGGATTTTAGGAAGGAATTTTTCCGTGTGAGGGTGGGAGGTCCTGGCACAGGTTTCCCAGAGAAGCTGTGGCTGCCCCATCCCTGGAAATGTTCAAGAACAGAGCATGGAGCAACCTGGGACAGAGGAAGAAAAGCAGGTTCTACATCACTTTCATAGAATCATGGAATTGCTAAAGCTGGGAAAGATCTCCAAGATCATCAATCCAAATCTCCAATCTCAGAGGAGAAGGGATTTACCTGTGCAATGAATGGGGTTATGAGGGCTCCCACTCTGGCCATTCCACTGCACGTTCCCAGGCCCAAAGCACGTGTGGCTGTGGGATAAACCTGTGGAAAAAACCATCATCCCATCAATCCCAGGGGAAAGTCTACTAATGGGAATTAGTAGTGGTGCCACAGCACATTCTGTCAGACAGTAACAATGGGATCTACAGCTCCAGTCTGGGGTGAGATCCATTGCAAACAGGTCATCAAAATGATTTTCCCACCCTGTTCTCACTCCCTATGAATATTCCCATCACCCCCTTACCTCAGGAGTGTAAACATAGGCAGCCTGAAATCCTCCTGAAATAAAAGCTCTTGCAATGAAGAGCAGCACAGTAAGAACATTTCTGTGAGAAGAAAGAGGAGAGTTTGGGAATGTTAAATACAATCTGCTGGGTTCACTTGGAATTCACTTTTACTTCCCTCCCAAACTCTGGTAAGAAAACCCAAGCCCAGCCTTCAATCTTTCTCCAGCTGAGAATGATCATCCCACAGCTTTTCAAACCACCAGTCCCAGCTCTCCCAGCACAACCAAGAGAGGACATGGATAAATCCTTTACTCCAGCTTCTCCCTGTGCTGGACTCACCTTCCAACACAGAGAAAGAGCAGGAGGCTGCAAAAGGAGAAGACAAGGAAGGACAGGGCCATGGTTTTCTTGCGGCCGATGCGGTCGATGATCCACAGGGTCACCAACACACCTGTGGGAAGAGACCAGGAGCCCCTTGGGAACTGAGCAAAGAGGGGCTGCAGCAGCTTTAACACAGCCTGGGTGGTTTAGATTGCAAATTTTGGCCTCTCTTTCCAATCCTTTGCTGGCCCCAGGCAGGGCTGTGGGATGCATTGCCATTGGTGTCACATGAAAACAGGAATTCTGTGTCCCAGCTGCTGAGTCCTGCTACATGCTCCCAGATCCACAAATCCACAATCCCATCCAGGGATTACTGATGTGGATGCCTAAAACACCAGCTCATGACTCACTGGAAGAACTTCTGTTCAACTTCAGGCCATTGCTCCCTGCTGGATTTAAGGGCCCTTTAGAATGTGGTGTTTTCTTTCTGTTCTGTTATTTAGATGTTGCCACTGAATTATTTTTCAGCTGCCTTTTGACAGGAAATAGATCAAGCACAGTAAATCTCACTGTTAAGTCTTCCCTCCAATGCAATTTTCCCAGATCCTTTGGAAAGCTGATGCACAGCAGGAGTGGGGATTATTCCAGCATCAGTGTCACATCCAGACAACCCTGTCACATCCTGTCAATATTTCTCACTCCCACAGTGTGTGTGAAGATCAAACCAAACCTTTCAGCCACAGCACCACTCCAAGGTACCCACTCTTTTTTTCTGGGAATCCTTCCCAAAATGACTGTTTGGCAGCACATTCCTCTCAGGAATGACTGTGCATATTTCTCAGTCACATTTGTAAAGTATCATTCATTAAATGGCATCTCCTTGAACTTTTAGACCTGCAATTATGACCCAGAAGAGTGAAAATATCCTGATCCCTGTCTCTGGTGGTGTTTTAATCAGAATAACCCTGGGTGATCTCTTTCATCTGAAGGATCAATGACTTTCACACTGTTTTGCTTGTCCTGTGCCAGATTGTCCATTGAAATTTGATGGAATTGCCTGAAAATCACCGGATCAGGACTGAGGCTGGACACAGATTATGGGAGCAAGTTCTCCATGGATTCACTGTACCCCATCATCCTTTGAAAATACTTCTGGAAAGCCACTTATGGATAGAAATTCCAGTGTTTCTGCCCCTTTGATTGAGTTGGTTTTCCTCCTCCTGAAGTGTTGCTGAGTTGGAACAGCCAGAGAGGCCATTCCAGAGCCATGACTGATTTTTCTGGAGTGATCCCAGGGCAGGGAGGATCCTCAGCTCCAGCAAGAAGCTCTGAGTGCTGTGGGAAAGCATCAGGCCAGACATCCCAGTTCCACTGCTACTTCCAGAGCCCATTCCCATACCCTGAGCCATTCCAAAGAAAAACTGCTGCTTCTCACTGCTCCTTACCAGGGAATTCTGACAGGGTTGTCCAGAGCAGGTCAGTGTAATCTTCCTCTGTCAGGTACTCACAGGTCAGGCTGCACTTGGCTTTTACTTCCTGCCTTCTACTGGATACTGCAGGCAAAAAAACACAAATATTGAAGATATTTTAAGCAAACTCTTCCCTGTTTATCATCTCTCACTTTTACGACTGAAATTTAGGAAGGGATGGACTGAAAGGACAGGAATGGATTCATTGCATCCACCATCCTTTAAATACTTCTGGGAAGTTGTTAAGGGATAGAAATTCAAGTGATTCTGCCCCTTTGATTTGATTGTTATTCCTCTTCTGAATGCCTGATGTGCTGCTGGGATGGAATTCAGAGTGATTTTACCTGGAAACACTGAACATTTATAATGTTTTCTGTGACAGGATGCTCAACTCAGTGAAAATTCCACCTCCTTATCAGCTGCACAGCCTGAATTATTTTCCAGTCCAGGGCTCAGGACAGAATTAACTCCAATAATTCAGTTTCTCCCAACACAAATTGAGATCCCAACACTCTCTACACTCTGAGAATATTGAATAACCCCATGTCCTTATAAAAATAAGGGTTTTTAAGGGCTGCATCCTCCTCTGGGGAGGCAAACCTGAGTCAGAGCTCTCAGAACTCATCACTGCTGTTCAACCCTGGAATCTGGGGCTGCTCCAACTCTCCCCATCCACCTTTTCTAATTTCCCAACTTCCAGGCAGTTTTCTCTAATTACAAGTGTTCTGAATGTAATCATTCCTCCCCTGGGGAATCAAATTGTTCAAGCCTCTTCTTAACTCAGTTAAAACACCTTTCAAAAAAAAAAAAAAATCTGCAACACAAGGGATGTTGATTTCCCACCATTATCTTTTTTCTCAGCAGGTTTTCCCATCTCGAGGACCCAGGAGTTCCACAGCAGCAGTTTGTCTCTCAGAACTAATTAGACCTGTCAAATCTGCAAATTTGTATTTATTCAATTTTTTTTTTTTTTTTTTTTTTTCCCCTCAAGAAGAACAGATAACAGGTCTGCCTTGAAGGCTGTCTTGCTGTTTGACATTTTGGGCTCAAAACCACTGAACCACTGCAGGAACTCTCTGCACTGGACAGAGATGAGGAAATATTTAAAATAAAGTAAACTTAAAACTCAGCCACAATTCTTTCCCAAACCACCAGCAGAAGGTGATACAATAAAAGATATTCCAGGAGTTTTAACAGGACATATTTAAGAAGAAAAGATGGAGCAATACTCACTGCTGCAAACATCTCCTGCTTGGAAGAGCTCTGTAGTTAATAAAACTAACCCATAATATGAAAAAGCATTGGAAAACCTGCAAGGAAGCAAATGAGAGAGGAAGTTTCAGCTGCTCCAACTTAAAAGAAACACCACCAATCAAAAGTCCTACCTCAAAGCTATTTCAGCATTCAGAAAATTAAAGGGCAATTTGATTGGGAATGACTGGGTGGTTGAATAAATTATAAATCAATACAGGTTAGGGGTTTTTTTATTTGGTTGTGTTTTTTCTGAGCAGGAAGTTGCTGTGTTTGAGTCAAATCCCTTCAATAAAACCCATTTAGAGCTGTGCTGGCACTGAGCCTTTAGGTTTTCTCTTACCAAATAAACCAGAGCAACAACGTGGTCCAGCGGAAATGGGCGGTGAAAAGATCCCTCATTTTGCCTCGGTCCTCCTGTTGGGAATAAACAGAAGTTGGGTGATGAGGGACAGCTAAAGTGTCAAATTTCATATTGGCCTCATAAATTCAGATCCAGGAATTCTGACCTGAGCTCTTCAACAACCCCAAGGTTTGGTTTTCTGTAATAACAGTGAGGCTAAATATCATTAATGCTCATTTTAAAGCTGCTTTTCACTTCTAAATGAGAAATTAACTCTTCTTCAGTGGGAAAGAGGCCTATATGAGCAAACCTCATTTTTTTCTGCCTAGCTGAGACATTAAAATTGAACAGAACATTGATGATTTGCTTACAAACCCCCTCAGATTCCTTGTTCTAGAGGTGCCTGTGACCTGCACGTACCTGCCTGGAAACCACCAGTTTTCCCAAGGGCATTGGAGCTCCATTTTCCGTGGCAATCCTCTTCAAAGTGGCCAGAGCTTTCTCCTGGTTCCCAGATAACACATCATACCTGGCACTTTCTGGCAGCCACTAAGGGAGCAGAGCAGGTCACACACACAGGAGGGTGTCAGAACCAGCAATAAACTCTGGGGGTTTTCCTTGGGGCAAGCTCAGTGACTCCAGCAGATTCTCACATTACAAAGGATTACAAAACTAAGCTTGAAGAATTTCAAGGAAGAATTCCAAGAATCATCTCATCAGGCTTTAAAAACTGCAACACCACCCCCCCCTACTTTCCCTATGAACTCAGAACCCTTTCCCTTCCATTACTTTGGGTCTATACTTGAGAACTGTTGGGAATTTCTGTAGGATTTTTACATTATCCCTTCCATGTAGGAATGGCAAAGCCTCCAGGGCAGATAACAAGATGCTCCTGGTATTCTAAAATTGATGGGTTTGAGCACCTTTTAATTTAGAACAAGCTTGTGAGCACCTGGATAACTGGAGGTATCCCTGAAAAACTAAGGAATAAAAAGGGCTGCTAAACCACCTGACAAGGACATTTATCTATGAGGAGACTGAGTGCAATGATATCACCTAATAAATAATAAAATATAAAATATATCACTGAAGCTCGGGTTTAACTTATTTTGGAATCTGACCTGCACTCTGCAGATCCTCTCCCTGACTTGGGAGGATTTTTAAGTGGAAATTGATTCTAAAAGTGACAAAATCAAAGGAGAATTGAGGGAAATAGAAACAGCTTTAGATAAAATGTTGATTTTACTGAGTTTAGTGAGAGGGTTCCAAGCCTGACTTCACCGAATTCCAGCCCTCCATTGTCCCCCAGCAATTACAGTCACATCAACACAACTCCCCCTGGTATGTTTTTCCAGCACCCTGTTGAAAGTGCATTTTTTTGGTCATTATTTCAGTTATTTCATAGAAGACACCACCAAAGAACTCAAAACTGTCCTAATTTCCTTGAGCTTGGTCACAGAATGGGGTAGAGGAGTGGGAGTTGAAGGAATTCACATGAATTCTTGAGGAATACCTACAAAACACAGGCCAGCAAAGAGCAGGAGTGGGAGGGCAGAGAGGATGAGGAGCCAGCGCCAGCCGAGTGTGGGCATCACCACCACTGCCAGGAGCACTTCAAACACAGTCCCAAGGGCCCAGAACACCTGGAAAAGGGAAAACCAACAGAAAACTGAGGAATGGAGTTCTCCCAAGGCCTCTTCTTTGGAACATTCCAGGCTGTGCTAACCAGAGAGAGCTGGAGAGAAAATTCCAGGGGAGCGAATTCTGCCTTAAAATATTCCAAGGACAAAATTCTGCCCTGTGTGACTTTGACAGGTTTGGGTAAAGATGTGGAGCTGAATTAAGCACTGAATTTGTGGAGCTGTCAGCTCTCCAAATCCATCACTGAGATGCATTTAATCAAAAAATCATGGACACCCAGTGCCACTCTTGTGCTCACTCTGCAGCTCTGGGTGCAAACTGATTTGGAAAAAGGCAAATTCAACATGAAGAGTGGAGTGTGACAGGAAAAATTTCTGCTGCTTTTGGAGCTGGGCTGGTACCAGAGCTCAGGAGTGACTCAGCTCCACACCAGGTTGGACAAACCAGGTCTGGCTGCAGCTCTGAGGGGATTTCCAGGCAGGAGGATGGAAAGGATGTGATCACCAGAGAATTTGTCTCTAGAGGATCAGAACACACCCACTCACCTCTATTAATAAAATGCATTTTGCTCTGGCTTTCATTGGAAGGAACTCAGCATATAAAGTTACCCTAAAAGAGGGAACAGAGAGGAAAATGTCAGCACAGAGTGGGAAATGCCATAGCAGACAGAGGTTCAAACATCCCTTTTGCCTTTTAATAAAAAACTGCCAAACCCAGACCAGCAACTCAAAGCTTTCCCTATCCCCAGTGCCAGCCAGGCTGGACACTGGGTCACACTCCCCTTCCACCCCAGAATAAAAATTTCAACATTGCAAGAGAGGACACAATTTGCTCTTCTTCTGTGGTTTTGTTGTACACAGTTGTCAGTTAAATCTTGATGCTCATGTTCTCATAGCCCTGCTCTGAGCCAGAGCACCATTGAAAATAGCATTTTATCTGGTATTTTCAGTGTGTTCCATCAGAACTCAACACAAACTCTTGATGGATAAAGAATTTCTCCAGGGCTTCACAACTGGCTCAGAGAATTCCCGTCCATCTCCTGTACCAGGGTTCAATTCTCCAAGAGGGGAATACTTTCATGTCACTGGTATCAAATCATTTGTATTCTTTTATTTTGGGATTCAAAGAGCAACCACTGAGGCTTTGTTTCATCCCTGTGCCAAGGAGTGATGGTAAAGCTTCTCCAGGAGGAATTCCTGAGGAGGAATTCTGGCAGCAGCCAGACCAGGCTCTGTCATCTCCTTCAAACTGGTAGGGTTTGGCTTTGCTCTGTTTGCATTCCATCGACTCAGTCTGCTCCTGCCTCCAAACTCCTCAGGCTTCCTTTGAGGTTTGGGACAAAATTCCTACTAATTTCAAGAGTGGATTGATCTCTGAGGAGCTGCCCAGTTCATGGAAAGTAGGAAGTTTCACACGGTATTTCATTCAAGCAGAGATTTAGAGAACTCAAATTGCATCTTAAAGTGTAACTCAGGTCCCTCTGTAGAGCAGAGAAAACAGGAGTTGGTGAATGACCCCAGCAAAAGAAGGACACGGAATTGTTGGAGCCAGTCCAGAGGAGGAAATTACACTCATTCCATGGAAATCCAGGCACTCAGAAAGGAGCTACTTTTCCTGCTTCATCCACGTTTACCCCTCTGTCAAATAAATCCCTGTTACAGCTAGAACAGGAAACAGACTGAGGGAGGATGGGATCCACTTGGAAATCTGTAACTGGCTCTGGTTTTTCTCTCATGAAGCCACAGAACCTCAGTGAGCCAAATCCGGTGGCCCTGGATGGGCTGCACCTGCAGTTCTGGATTTTTGATCTGGCCATGGAAAAGCCACTGGGAAGGAATCTGTGAGCCATCAATTCAAGCCAGGCTCTGCCTGCTCCAAAATAGCACCTCCAGAAGGCAAAAATATCAATTATTGATCAGGATAGAAGACTACAGAGAGAGAGAGAGAATGACTGTCCCCTTCCTTTTACATTTATAATTAAAAGCCTAGAGCAGGGTTATTTATTGCAGGTGGAAAATTCATGGATCCCTCTCTTCAATGGAAGGAACTACACAAAGATAGAGAAATATCCTGACACTTCCTTTTCCTTTTGAGCCATCCCAGCATCTCCAGTGCTCCAGGTCTGGGCTGGGGGGGGTGTTGAAATTCCAGTTTAGGGTGAGATGGAGAAATTCAAGCTCTGACTGCACAAAAATCTGGGGTTTTACAATCAGTCAGGGCTCAGCTCTGCCTCTAAATGCTGTATTTAGGGCACGACCTGCCTTTCAACAAGACCAAGGTTTGGGGTGGCTGAACAGAAAGAAACCTTCAATCTAACATGAGATTTTTATAAGAAAGAAAGAGAAATGAGGAAGTTTGGACTTGTGAATATTTACTTACGACTGAGGCACTCCTCCAATCCCAAAGCCCACCAGGCCCCTCAGCACCAGGATCCAGCTGTAAATGGGAGCAAATCCACTGAGGATCCCATAGTAGAGTGTCCACAACACGCTGATCTTTAGGCCCTGTGTTCAGCAAGAGTTAAAAATCACTGTAACACAAATTAAAGTGCAAAACAGAGCTTCAAATGCCTTCTGTTTCATAGGAGCTCAATTCTGGATGTGCTTAATGCTGCTTTGTACACGTGGACATTTGGGAACATGGAATCCTGAATGGTTTGGGTTGGAAGGGACCTCAGAGCTCATCCCATTCTACCAGGTGGGCAGGGACACCTTCCACCATCCCAGGGTGCTCCAACCTGGCCTTGTACACTTCCAGGGATGAGACAGCCACAGCTTCTCTGGGAACCCTGTGCCAGATGCACTGAAATGTCCAGGCTGCAGAAATATTGGGATCTATCCCAGCAGGAGCTGCAGACTTACTGTTTTCCTCCCATATTGGTCTGAAATGTTTCCCCAGAGCGTGGAGCTGGACATCATTCCCACAAACACCACCTGTGGAACAGCAGGAAAAAAATCTTTCCCTTAACAAGTGAAAATTCCAGTGTGATAGACAGAGAACACAAACTTCCAGTGAAACCAGAATATTTCAGCCCAAAACAGAGTAAGATGTGCAAGAAGTCAGAGAATAATTTGGGTTGGAAAGGACCTTAAAGATCATCCAGTTTTCTCTGGGTTGGAGCAGGGAAGCAACGAGGTCCCTCCTCAAGTCAGTTTTGCATTAAAAAATCCATCAGTGACAACCCAGATCATCCCAGCCTGGCCTGGTCTGGGCACATTGGTATTGTCCCACTGTGAGTCCAGCCCTGCAAGACACAGAGCTCTCCAGTTCCAAGCAAAATATTCCTGAATAAAAGCTGAGGAGCTGCTGGTTGAGATCTGTAGGACAGAGGTCTCCTCCAGCCTCAGCAGCTCTCAGGTTTGAATGGAGATAAAATTACACCTTAAAAGTTTAGAAAAGTCTGAAGAGTGAAAGAAAATACCCTGAAGCCTTTTCAGAGGTGACAAGCTGCAAGAAGGACCAGGGATGGGATATTCATGGGATTCAAGGACACCATTTCAATCTGCTGAGCATTCACACAATCAAACAAAGGGCATTAAAAACCAAAGGAGAGAGGAATTCAGGGAATAAAATCCCTGCATTCAGCAGTGGCCTATGCTGAAAGAAGGGTCCCCACATTTGTTTTCTTATCCCTAAAAGCATTGCAGGATTCCAACATCACAGCACCAGCCTTGGAGGTGGTGCTGTAAGATCATTGGATAATCCCAGAATTATTTAGGCTGCAAGAGACCTCTGATATCACTGAGTCCAACCTCAAAAATCAACTGTTGTTCTCTCTCAGGGCTCTCATTCTGTCAGAGAGCTTAAATGTGGGGAGAGAGAAAGATTTGCAAGCAAGATAATCAAAATTGACCAATCTTTTTTTTAAAATTAATCAAATGGTTTGAATTTCAGGACGAATTTGAGTGAATTCATAGGTTTTCCTGGAAATCACATGAAACTTTGAGCCTGAAACCAAAATGCCCTCACTGAATTTTGTCACTCCAATCTTTAAAAAAAACTCCTACAAATCTTTTTTACAAAAACTCCTATAAACTTCCAAGCTGAAGCCAACCCACGAGGAGATTTAATTTTGGGGATATGAAGCAAAATGTCTGGATAACAATGATGGCAAAACCTCAGGGAAGACAGGAGCTGTCAGGTAGTTTTCCTACCGAGGTGAGCAATGCAACCTGCCAGCTGGGTAAGCGCCACTCACAGTGCAGCTGAGGAGCAAGGATACTTAAAATCATCATTTCCATGGCATCTGCCATCTGCAAGGGGAAGAGAAAGCAAAATCAACAACTGCCTGCAAATCAGGTGGATTTTGGAGTCGATAATAGGTCTTGGTGACATTTCCGTGCCATTCTCGCCTTGTGGTGGAATGAAATATTTAACATTTAACATTTAAACTCAGTTCTGATTGCCAGCACATTTAGTAACTCTGGCAGAGAGGATCCAAAGAGCTAAATCCAAAGATTTTGAGGAGGTTTGGCTGGTCAGTGACACAGGTTCAGTCACTTCCATAGTGCAAATTCCAGCTTTCAGCCCCTTCACACACAGAATTGTTAATACAGGACTGTTTAATACCTTGTAAATTATTCCCTTAAATGCTCCTGGGTTTGCATAGATCACCTGGAAACCAAATTCCACAGCTGATTTAGGATCTAAACCATGGCAGATTCCAGCTTTTTACATGGATAAAAGCCAGTAATTACAGCTCCAGCTATCAGGACCCTAAATTCCACAGGAGGTGGAACACAGAGCTTCAGAAAGAGCAGGAAAATGGAAACCAAGATTTTTTTCTTGTTGATATCAAGGTTAAAAGTGGAAGTGCTGGGTTGCTGTTCCTCTGAAACTGAGATTACAGCAATCCTGACTGACACAGACAACCCAGGTGGCAACTGATGGGAGGAATGTGGCAAAATCACTGCAGGAAACCTCAGGTTCTGCAGGAGCAGCCTGGAACCTCTTTTATTTGAAACCAAATTGAAGAGGAAAATTGAAATGGTTTTCCAAACCCTGATTTATAAGGACTTCAGAGACAAAGAAATCCATCATTCCCCCTCACAACAAGGCTGAGTGCTGCTGTTATTTTAGAATTTCCAGTGAAATTCCTGCTTTATTGTAGATTTATCTGCTTGGAGACTCTCTGTCCCCATTATCTGAAATCTCTGAGATTCTCTAAGTGATGATCATGAGGTGATCCTGATCCCAATTACTTGCCCATGCCAATCCAGTAATGACAGAGAGCTTCCACTGGAACTTCCCAAACCCAATGGCTTCCACCGCATCTTCCACCATGAAAGTATCTGGAAAGAAAATAATTCCAGTGGATTCCTTCCTTAGAAAAGTCAGCCCCTAAGAGAGAATCTTCTGGTTTAATTACTAATTAATTGGCTAATCTGCTGAGATCTCAAATATATAACAGAGCTACTTGGTTATTTGACAATTCCTACTCAGGAAAATCTCTGTGTTCTTCCAAAGCCACAATAATTCTAATTATTCCTAGAATATTTTAATCATGTGGGGGTAAATCAGTGTGGCACCCACAAATCCAGCCCATGTTCAGCCTCTTCCTCCTGGGAGTGATTCCTCCAGCCACTGAAGTGCAGCTTTCTCTGGGTAGAAACAGCTCTGCCCCAGCCCACACCAGTGCTGGGAGCTGCAGGGAATATTTCAGTGCAACCTCTCATTATTTAAATCAAGAATTTCTCCAAAACACTCAAATCTTAAACCCTGCTTCTGTGAAAAATGCTGCTGGTTGTTTCCCACCCACTGCCATGACCTCTTCAGTTTGTTCCAGCTGAAGGTGCTGAGATGTCTCAAATTCCTTTGCTCAAATGCAAAATGAAATGACCAAGAAAAGCACATTCTGATATTTGAGTTGCTTAAATCAATTAAAGTCTCACAGCTCTAACACTTGCATCAGTTCAAAAAGGACATTCCTCAGAAAAGCTCTGGCTCAGAGCTGTGAGATCCCCACACCACCAACAACCAGGAGGAAATCAAAGGGATAAAGCACAGCAGAGAAGTCCAGAAACAAGATTAATATCAAATTTTCACACTGTGTTAAGACAAACCCACTATTTCCCCATCCCTCCTAAGTCAGTGATGCCTCCAGGCAGGAAGCAGAGGCTGAGATGGACATTCCTGTTCTCCTCTAGGAAAAGAGGAGCCAGGAACTCTGCAGATTCACCTCAGCCCTGAAGCAGAGCCAGGTGTATCTGCTCCAGGAGCTCTGAGCAGCTCCAGAGGGAACTCAAGCCAATCCCAGTGACAGGAATTGGCCTGACCACACAGGGGTGTGGGGCTGACAATTCTGTCTCTGAAATTTCATAGCTGAAGGCCTGTCAGGATCCTTTCTTTCCTATGGAAAGCTTCTCACTTTCCAAAGAGAAATTGTGCAAACACATTCTCTAAAGAATATTCTTCCTCAAAACAACAGGGGCTGTTTTTTTTCATCCTTGTTTTCCAGATGTTTCTCTTACTTAGCCAATGGTAATGGGGAAGGTGCTGTTCCCATTCACCAATCACTTTTTACTTAGAGAAGTACCTTATATAAGGTACTCCATTTTGTGAATAAAGATTCCTCTTTTCAGCCTTCTGATGAACTTATTTGGAGTCTGTGTGTTTCTGTTCATCAATAACAGTGACACGGGGGGTGGCAGCTGGATCCACAACTCCCTAACAGGAGTATCCAGCAAAAATGGGGACACAAAAAGGAACACAGAGAGCACCCCACAAAGATCAAACCATGATTTTTCAGGTCAAACAGCATTTCAATAATAACAGAGTTAATATTTTCATCTGGGGAGCCTTAACTTCTCCAAACCCCCCCTGTCCCCCAGCCTGGCTGGGATGAAGAGATCCCACTTCTCTCCACAACCTCCTCCTTGCAGGAAAACTGCTCACCATCCGTGGGGTTGGCGAATTCCTTGGGCACTGCAGCTCCATCCCCCAGCTCCACGGGCTCCAGCTCTGGTCTCACCCCCTCGATCTGCACCTCGTGCTCTCCCGAAATTCCATCTTCCTCCGACCTCGAGCTCTCCCCCGTGCGGCGGAATTTCACCACCCTGAAAGCACAGACACGGCGATGGATTCTTCCAGGAGGATTTTCCCCGTTGGCAGCTGGGCTTGGTGAGGCTGGGTTGGTTCCTCATTCCCTGTCTCCATTCTCCACCGGGAATGCTGGGATTTGTGTTTGGAGCCGGTTTCAGGTACACTGGGATGGGATACAATCCTTGGGTTTGGACACAGAGGTTGTTATTGTGCTAGCCACGAAGTTATAAAACCACAGGGGTCATAAAAATAAGATGGAATGATGCATATTTAATGAGATCCATGTTTTGTGTGCCTGGATTTAATTAGAATTAGGCATTGCTGTGTCATTGAATTTCAGGGGTTTTGTCCTGGCAGGAAGAGGCCAAATTCCATTTTCTGAGTTGTTTTTGTGGTTAGAAGTGAAACTCCTGAAATGCACCAGAATCTGAAATGTTATTTAGTGAAATACAATTACTGGGCTCATTCAGGGAATGGATGGATTTTTTTCCCATCAGGATGCCGATTCTGTGACTCTTTCATCTTCAACAGAATTATTTAATATCATGTCATTAATAAAATATCTGTATTTTAAGACATAAAATATCTGTATTTTAATTGACACAGCTTTGATGTTTTGGTCAGAGGGATTTGCTCCCTTCCCACAGAGAAGGTTCTTTTCCCATCTGTGAAGTTTTCTGTGGCCAAAGATTTGGAAACAGATCCCTCAAACTTTATCTGCAACACAGTGGATCTTTTTCCCCTTGGAAAGTGAAATTCCCTTGGATTTAAGTGAAAGAATTTGGGAAATAAATTAAATTATCACAGAATCACAGGGAGGGACCTTAAAGATCATTCCAGCTTCGGAGGTGATGGATCCTACAAAATCTGAGAATCACAAATCCAGGCAGGGATTGCCACATTCCTCAGCACAGAAAATAAAAACATTGGTGTATAATTTAGGCATATATGAAACAAATTGAGACTAATGAAGGAAAAAACTCCACAGGGATAATTTCTGTTCCATACTTGCCAAATTTTTCCCATCTGGGCCATCTCAGGGAGCTGCTGCATTTATTTTCAAAATCTCTCAGCACCAAAACACCTGCCCTGGAAGGTACTTTGGAATGTATTCCCAGGTTTTGTTCTATAAAAATTGGGGGAAAAAAAGCTTAATAAAATAACCTCTGATTCTTTTCCCTGACAAGCTGAAGGCATCCAAACTGAGGATTGGAAAAGAGCTGGAGTTCATGTCCAACTTAGCAGGAATGTTATGGGACGGGGTGCTCTGTCATTGACACAAGCTCATGAATATTTAACACCAACTTGAAACGTTCCTTCCCTGCCTTGCAGAGCCCATGATTTATAAATAGGAATATGTTGCAAAACACCTGAGAGTGGAGCGTTAGGAAAAACGGGGTTGGTTTTACAGGAAGCATTTGGAATTGAGAGAAAAGGAAATTCCTGGCATTAAAGGAACCAAAGATTTTATCAGGTTAGGGGCTGTTTTTTTGGTTTGGTTTTTGGATTTTTTTTATTTTTATTTTTTTTTCCACAGATCCAGCAACCACATTCCAAAGGCAGAGAGCTCCTGATAAAAAAAAATCAGCATTTTCCTTGTGCAGCACCATTTGGCTTTCCAGAAACGCTGGCAATGCCGATGGTCCCCCCAAAGCCACCTTGGCAGGGCAGGTCCTGCTCTGCGATTCCTCCCTGGCGGGGAGGAGGATGGCGAGCAAGAGCCTCCCCAGCACAACGTTATTTACAGATAAACCCCCCTGCAAAGGCCATCCCAAAATCTCCCGGCGCTTCCACGATTTTATCCCGACCCCTGCTGATTTTTTTACCACCACCAAATCCACGCCGAGGTAACAAACAAACACAACCAAAACCAACACCAGATAAGTGAATTTATGTAACAAACAGCTCCTGCATCCCTGGGGATGCTGCACCCGGGAAGCTCCGCCGGGAAAACAGCCTTGCTTCCCAGGGTCTGAGCCGCTTCCCGGTAGAATTCCCTGGCCCCCACCGGCATTCCCGCGGCCGGAGGGGCAGGAGCCCCCCCGGCGTTACTCACGGCAGCTGCTTCAGCTGGAACAAATCCTCCTCCATGGCCGGGCGGCGGCTGCGCTCATCGCTCCCGCATGGCGGGCTCGGGCTGCGGGCTCGGGATGGAGCGGCTGGGAAGGCTGGAAAGGCTGGAAAGGCTGGAAAGGCTGGAAAGGCTGGGAAGGCTGGAGCGGCTGGAAAGGCTGGACAGCTCCGCAGGAACCGCCAGCCTGCACGCACCCGCTCGGCTCGGCTGGGCTCAGCCTGGCACGGCACAGCTCAGCTCAGCACGGCTCGGCTGCTTTGGCACAGCTCGGCTGGTTTGGCTCAGCCAGGCACGGCTCGGCTCGGCATGGCTCAGCAGAGCTTGGCTCGGCTCAGCTCACCCGGACTGGCCATGGCTGGGCTTGGCTTAGTTTAGCTCAGAGGGGTTTGGCTTGGCTGGGCTGGCTCTGGCGCACGGCTGGGCTCGGCTTAGCTCAGCACAGCTCGGCTCCGAGGGTTTGGCTGAGCCGGGTTTGGCTGGGCTCGGCTCAGCT
>CM031871.1:2974650-3026305 GCA_018697195.1 Certhia americana
GGTGCCTCTCTCCCGGTTCCCCCCCGGTGCCTCTCTCCCGGTTCCCCTGTGCCTCTCTCCCGGTTCCCGGGGCTCTCTCCCAACCCTGTTCCCGCTATTCCCGGCACAGACACCGAGCCATGCGGAGCTGGGGAGTGCTGGGGGGCGCGGCGGCGGCGCTGGCAGCCGGGATTTACGTTCTGTGGGGTCCCATCACCGGCAGGAAACGGCGCCGGAGAGGTACCGGAGGGGCTGGGGCTGCCAGCACCGGGAGAAACCCGGGATGGGCTTTATCCCGTTTTCCCAGCTGGCCTAAATGGGGATATTCCCCCGGTGCCAGCGGGAGGCGTTGGGTGGGATTTTGGGGGGAATTCTTGGCTGGGAGGCTCTGGCACAGCTGCTCAGGGGCTGCTCCTGGATCTTTGGAAGTGTCCAAGGTCGGGTTGGAAGGGCTTGGAGCAGCCTGGGATGGTGGAAGGTGTCCCTGTTCATGACAGGAGGTGGGATGATCTCCAAGATCCCTTCCAAACCCTTCTGGGATTCTGTGAAAGACCAAAAATCGACTGAAATACCAACAGCTGAACTCCGTTTAAATGGAGAGAACTCAAGTTTGTAATTACAGCACCTTGCACAGCATTCCTGCTGAAAAATAGGATGTTTCCCCCTGGATTTCGTGCTGTAAACTCTTGCAATTCTCTTTGCAGGGCTTGTCCCGGGCCTCCTGAACCTGGGCAACACGTGTTTCATGAATTCCCTGCTCCAGGGCTTGTCCTCCTGCCCCTCCTTCATCAGGTGGCTGGAGGAGTTCACTGCACAGTACAGGACAGAGCAGGAAAAATCCCAGGAGCATCATCAATACCTGTCAGTGACTTTGCTGCAGCTCCTGAGAGGTACTGAGACATTTTCCTGTTGTGAAAAGGCAAGGGTAAAAATATTTGAGGAGAAATGTTGTCATTTTTTAGCCTCTCTTCCCAAAGAAAGAAGCTTGTGTTGTTTGTATTCCCTATTTTATTTCCCTCTCTAATTTTCCACCCCTTGGCCAAGCTCAACCACCTTCCACAGAAGGGTTGAATTCCATAGAATTCAAGAAATCTAGAATTCTATAAAAAAATTATTAGCAAATAATTTAACCTGTTTGTTTGTTTGTTTCTCCCCAAGCTTAGAATTTTCAAAAAAAAAAAAAATCTGGGACTATTCAACCACACTTTGCAAGGTTTTGGATAAAAATAATAAAGATTTGAAGCTCAAAGTGATTAATTTCTGGGCTAAATTCATCTCTGACACTCCCAATTATCCCCTGGCTTCCCTCACAGGGTTGTTTTTAAAGGAAATATCTTGGAAGTTCTGCCTGGGGATGTTCCTGTGGAAATGGTGTGAGGCTGGTGGTGCTTTAACCCTGGAAAATACTGATTTTTATTTTTTTTTACCATTTTTGGCTCTTCCTGACACTGCTGCATTCCTTTCTCCAGCTTTATCCTGCCAGGAGGTGACAGAGGATGATGTCCTGGATGCCAGCTGCCTGCTGGAGGTGCTGAGGATGAACAGGTGGCAGATCTCCTCCTTTGAGGAGCAGGTGAGTGCAGGAATCCGGGGAAATCCTGCAAATCTGGGATCCCTCAGAGCTGGAGCTGCCAGAACAAAATCCTGCTTCCAAAAAATGAGGGAAAACATCCACAGCTTGGGAAAGGGGCTCTCAGTGTGCTGGGATATTCCTCAGGGAATTCCTGACTGCTTCCAAACCTTGTCATTACCAAGAGGGCCAGGAATATTAAAACAGAACAGATCCAGCCCTGATTTCCCCATGGATACTGGATCTGTGCTCTGCTCCCAGGGATGGACTCCAGATTTCCAATCTTTTCACTAATCCTCATTATTTCCACTTCTTGTCAGTATTTCCAATGCACTCCAACAATTATCCCACTCCTAAAAGATATTCCTGATTTCCAGGGATAGATTTCAATCATGCTTCCCTCAAAATTGAGGAAAACAGGGATTTGGGAATTCATTTGGGAGTATTTTTTTCTCCCAAGTGTTTTAGTTCCTTGTGAGTTTCTGTGGCCCAGAATGTCTTTAGTACCTTGTGCTCTTGGGATGCTTTTGGGCACCACAAAACATATTCACTATTAACACAAATATTGTTATAAAAAATAAATAAATTCATTTAAATAAATCTATTTATTTTAATACATTCAATATAGTTATTTAGATACTTGGCTTTTCATTATTATTTATATTTAGTCTGTACTTATGCATTTATATGTATTATATATGGTCTATATTATATATTTATATATATAGTTATATTTTTATGTTTATATATAAATATGAATGTAGAATAAATATAAATTTGAATATAAATGCAATATAAACATAATAAATGTAAATTGAATATAAATATAATTATAAATATAATTATAAATATGTAAATGTAGTGTAAATATAAATGTAAATTTTAAATAAATACACGTATAAATGTAAATATAAAATAAATATAAATGTGGGCTCTGAGCTGTAATTTTTTCCTTAATTTCCTGTGGAATTCCAGCCCTCCTGGAGTGTTTTTTTTTTTTGATGTCTCTTGCTTCTGATTCCATTTTCAGGATGCCCATGAGCTGTTCCATGTCCTGACCTCTTCCCTGGAGGATGAACGGGATCGGCAGCCCCGTGTGACCCATCTGTTTGATGTGCATTCCCTGGAGGTGATCCCTCTTATTCCCTTAGCAGAAATTCCTGGAATCTGCCCAGATTCCCAAGTAGAAAGTGTCTGTTTAGGATATTTTGATGCTGTTCTTTATTCCTTTGATAGGAACTCATTAAAAAAATTAAATTTAAAGAATTTTCGGGTTTTCCGAAGAAAATATCTTGGAATTTCCAGTGTCCCAGCTTTCCTGAGGGCTTTTGCATCCCTTAATCCAGGGAATGTAGGGATTTAAATGAGTCACTCCAGTTACTCTGATCTGTTGTTCCCACCTGGAAAAGGGTTGAAAAATGGAAAAAGGGCATTTCTGGAAAGTTTTTATGGAGGTAAAATTGATCTCGTCCTCCAGCTTGCTGATAAACTTGATGCAGTTGGAAAATATCTGGTTTTGCCTAAAATACAGACAAAAAAAAAAAAAAAGACAAAATTTCCAATTTTAGTGTTCTAAGGCAGAGAGTTCTGCAGATTAATGATTCCTTTTACCAGCAATTGTTAATTATAAATCTGTTTTTAGGTTTTTTGTTCTTCAGATATAAAGAGCCACAGATTTGCGTAATTTTTCTAATGCCAGAAAACCCAATTAGGAATGAAATAGGAACACATTTAATACTTCATGTATTAAATTTCTAAATCTTTTCTATGTTGCTGAGGTGGGGTTAATGAAATGTTTTTTTATCTCCTTCTGTAGCAACCAGAAATAACCCAGAAGCAAATAAGCTGCAGGACAAGAGGTAGGATTTTATCCCTTTTGGATATTCTGAATATTTATAGGGTAGTTTTGTTTATTAAGGGGATAATAGTAATTGATCTTTGTACTGAACTGAAATAGAAATCAAAAATATAAATAAACCACCGTTTCTTATGAATCACTAGGACAAAAAATGTGCTTTGGAGGTATTAATTTTGTTACTGCAGGGCAAAAGCATGGGGTTGG
This sequence comes from Certhia americana, assembly GCA_018697195.1. Taxonomy (NCBI): domain Eukaryota; kingdom Metazoa; phylum Chordata; class Aves; order Passeriformes; family Certhiidae; genus Certhia; species Certhia americana. The sequence goes on from CM031871.1 coordinate 2,978,262, forward strand.
AGTGATGAAAAGGAATGGATGGAAAATCGAAGGACTATTTTTGTGTTGCAGGATCTGTTCCCCCTATATCCAACCACTGGAAATCTCAGCACCCTTTCCATGGAAGGCTGACCAGCAACATGGTCTGCAAACACTGTGAACACCAGGTATGGAATTAGATAATATTTTATATTGTTATTAATATCTATGTGGTATGAGAATGGATTTCCAACACTCAGAGTGCATCCTGGAACCATCATCCCTTGGTGATGAACAAGGATTTATCCCTAAACAGACTAAAAAAAAAATCATGTGATGCACCTTGTGGGGGTAAGAGCTGCCTCATCAAACAGAATAATGGGTGTTTTATTCTATTATTGAATTAACAATTAATTAATGAATAATATCACCTGAAAATCCCCTCACGTGGCTGAGTTTAGGACTCGCTGCTCACTCAGCACATTTTGCAAAGGCACTTTAAAGTCCAAGTAAGGAGATGAAGATAACCTGGATAAAGGAAAGAAATACAAAAAATAAACCTCAAATAAACCTCATTTATAGTCCATACCAAGAGAACATTTGTATTTTATTTCTCAGAACCTTGCAAACAAATTGGAGTGAGCAGGAGGAGGCTGAGCACAACATTCCTGATGTTCCCTGGGAAACTGGGGGGGTTTGGATCCTGTTCCACCAGGGACAGCACAGGGCACAGGCTCACCTTGGGAGAGTTGGGTTGGATTTTTTGGGGACTGATGATACCTTGGAGACTGCCTAGGACAGAGGCCAGGCAGCGTGAAAGGAATAAAGTTGGGATTTGTTGAAAGGCCTCCACAGGATCCACTGTGAGCAGTACAAGAACCTGGCTGAGGCTACACCCAAGATGGACCAAGTCATGAGTTTTTACACTTTTATAAGTTTTGGTCCATTTCCATATTGGGGTTCATTGTCACAATTACAGCTTGAGGTTCTGAAGTCCCATCCTCCCAGATTGTTCTCCTCAATTCTCTGTTGTTTAAACTTTTTGGCTGCAACAGTTCCTCGGGCTGGAAAAGGATTGTTTTGACTAAGCTATGAAGAAAACTTGCTGATACTTCATATGAAGTTCAGAGTTATGCATTAATGCAGTACAGAGTCTGGAAAATAGGAAAGCTAAAACTTCAGGCATCACTGACCTAAATCCTGGTTCTGGAATGTTCTCTTGCAGAGCCCTGTGAGGTTCGACACCTTCGACAGCCTCTCCCTGAGCATTCCAGCAGCTGTGTGGGTATGTATCCTGCTGTTCCCTGAGCCATCCTGCCCTTCCCAGGGCCTTTTCAGGTGCACAGAACATTCAGAGCTACTTTAGGACTTGATTTTCCTGCTCTTTTATAATCCTGTGCTGCTGCAGGACCTTCACCCTAACGGGTGGTGCGAGGTTCTGATGGCCAACAAACAGAACTTGGTGATGCCACCAGAGCTTTCTGTTTCTCCTGGTGGAGGATTTGGTTCTTTCCTGTGGAATTTGAAGGAGCCAAGATCATATCCCAGCAGCTGCTCCCTATCCTGAGAAGGTGACCTTCAGCTGGGGTTCCCCTGGCAGCTCACACCTTACCCCATCCAGGCTTTTCCAGTGGGTGATTTCAAATTGGAAATAGTTTCCTTTTCTTTTTGCCTCTGACAAACTTCAAATGACAAAACACTGTGGATTTTTGGGGCAACATCTGCAGGATATTTTTGGACTTCAAGACTTTGTTATTTCATGTCTGGTAGTGATTTCTTTCCACTGTTGCTTGTACTCATGGAAATTATGATTCCTACTTGCAGAGTGTCCCCCTGGACAGCCAGGATTGGGATTTGGACACATCTTCTGTTCTTTGTGTTTTGTTTTATCCAATCCTTGGCAGGGCAGGATATGAGGAAGGCCAGGAAGGAAGGAGGCCTAAATTTCATTAAAAGTTGTATTTCTCTTATGGAGAGGGCCAGAGAGCATAAAAGTGATCTCATCAAAGTGACCCCTGGAGTTCTGGAATGAGAGATAAATAGGAACAGGGCAGGAATCTGTGGTTTAAAACCCCACTGAAGGGCTCACACGGAATCACTGCTGTTGTTATCAAAAGGCTGCAAAGTTTTCCATGTTTAATCCAGGCTAAGGGAGAATCCCCCCAGTTACATGATCACCCCAAGCCATTCAGTCAGTTCTTTCATGAAATAAACCTGCAGTTCTGTAGTTTTTCTATGGAAGAAATCATTTAAAAATCCTTTCCCCAAAATCCAGTGGAATGCACCCTAGAATTCCTGCAAATAATTCTGGCTTTTCTTGGCACTCAGGGTCGTCCCATGACACTGGACCACTGCCTCCATCACTTCATCTCCTCAGAGTCTGTGAAGGATGTTGTGTGTGACAACTGCACCAAAGTAGGTCCCTTTGATTCCTGTCCCTTTGATTCCTGTCCCTTTGATTCCTGCCACCTCCCTGCTCAGTTTTGAGCCTGCTGACAAAATCCTGGCTTCACTTTCCACCTCCTTTTTATTCAGGACTTGGGGAAAGCCTCTGGGGTTTCAGATATTTAACAAGGAGTTCTTACCTCACAGAATTTTTGAGGCTTTACTTGCTACTGCTGTTACAAAATTCACAATTATTTTATTCTGTAGTTGCCAGGTATCACCAGGGACAATTTCTTTGCTCTGGTATTGTTTAAAAATCAACAGAAGATGCAAATGAGTGCAGTTCTGAGTGGATGGAGTTCTCTACATGCTCATTTCTGCTTGATTCTGGTTTAGAATTTTGATCCTTTAGGAATTCTGAAGAGCATTCCTAGGTGTGATTAATGCACTGAGCATAAAACAGACAATTAACTGCTCCTGTGTGCAGGTGCCTTCATTTTTTTCCCCCTTTCCATTCCAGATCCAGGCAGAAGGAATTCTAAATGGACAGAGCATAGAAAACCAGAAAACAACGTTTGTTAAGCAATTGAAATTAGGAAAGGTGAGGCAAAAAATTCCTTCCAAATCTAAATCCTGTCACACACTAACTTCTCTCTTTGAGCTGGTTGTGTCCATTTCTTGCTGTTAGACCACAAATGTTTTACTTTTCAAAGTAAACTCATCTAGCAAATATTTGTGGGCATTGGGGCCTCACAACTCAGCAAAACATCAAACATTAAACACTGAAAGGATGTGAATATTCTCCTGTTATTCAGCAAAACACTTAAATGTGAGTTTGGCTCAGTGTCATTTCTTAGATTTTACAGTAATTCTTCGGTGAGCAAACCGATTTATAGTTACAGGGTTTGTAGCATCTTTAGCAATTTCACATTTTAGGAAAAAAAATTAAATTCTGAGTACAGAATTGAAAATATTCTGAATACAGCTAGTGAGTAAACATCAGATGTGATTTCTATGAGAAAACTTCTTTTGGCTCTGTAATCCAGTCATGCAGAGGCCAGCAGGGCACTGGAGTGTAATTAGGAGCCTCAGGTGATAATAATAATAATAATAATAATGTACTTCTTGCTACAGCAATGATTTTAAATTTCAGCTCTTTATAACAATGTTTTTTGGTTTTCCCATGTGCAAAGCCATTAATTATTGGGTATTAGGAAATACCAGGAATCTCACAAGAATTAATTGTCACGTTTTAGGGACACTGTTGCCACTGAGCTTACACAGAGATAAGGGAAATGCATTTCCTTATTCCATGGACTTACCACCTGTTTCTTTCCATGAAAAATGTGGATTCTCCTTTCCTGAACTCATTCCTGAAGCTGCCCCAGTGTTTGTGCATCCACCTGCAAAGGCTGAGCTGGTCAAATCAAGGCACCCCCCTGAAGAGACACGAGCACGTCCAGTTCAATGAGTTCCTGGTCATGGACATCTACAAATATTGGGTTCCTGGTCCCAAATCCAGCCAGGACCAGCTCTGCCAGAAAAATTCTGAAGAGACAACCCCTGGAATGAAGGATGGGAAAGCAGGGAAACCTTCAGGTACCTCCTTTGCCAATAAAATAGTTCAGCTCTTTCTGCATTTTCAGGGATCAAACATTCTCTGCAGGATCAAGCCATGAGCAGTATCTTGATGTGGGGCTCTGCAGAGAGGACAGAAATCCCTTTGCCATTCCCAAATTTACAGTTCAGTTTGGATAATTTCATTCTGATCCTACTAAATATATATTTAAAAAAATTATAAAACATAGCACAGAATTCAGAATTATGTCCAAAGGTGTGTTGAATTTGGGATGTCCCAGGGATTTTCTTGTTAGGGGTGTTTTCCAAGGTTTCAGGACAAGCAGAGAAGGAATGCTGGGAATGGTGAATTCAAAAAACAGCTGGAAAATCCAGCTGTAGGAGGTCTGTCCTTAGGCAGCTCAATGCTCCCTTTAGCTGGGATTTTGGACAAATGGGATTTGCATATTTGTCACGTAAAACAAATTTGAATAAAATATCCATTGCCTTTGGATATTAAAATCAATGAAATACCTTCACATCCCCTGATGAAAGGCACTGCAGGAGCAGGGGTGCTGTTCTTAGCAACAGCATTAAAGTTAAATCCCTGAATTTCTCCTTCCTCTGGCAGATGCAGAACAACCAGCTGGTACCAAACCTCTCTTCATGAATGGTGCCTCCTCCTCCTCTTCCTCATTTTTAATGTCCCCAGGAACTTTCCCACTTGCTGCATTCCCTGAGTGCAGGTAAGTTAGAGATTTGTACCCTCTCTCTTCATTTCTGTCCTTCAAATTGTCTCCCTTTCTTCTATCCTTGTGCTGAGGCTGCCCAGGCACAGAATGGACCCTCTGTCCCAGCTCCTGTGCCTGGCTCTTGGGTGATTGTTAGTCCTGGGAGAGGGAGTAGGGCAAGTTACAAGCAAAACTCCAAATCTCCTTCCTCTGGTTCCTGGTGTAGTAAATCCTGAGCAGCCATAATCTCACTGCTGCAGGTTTCCTCCAGCCCTTCTTTTCCTTCATTTTCAAATGGTTGTAAGAAATCTGTAGGTTTTTATTTTTCTCAGATGTTTTTGATATCAGTTGCACCTGCTGTGATTCCACGTGGTGAATCACTCTTCCTTTTCCATAAAATCCCAGAATGTTTTGGGTTTGGAGGGAACTTAGGGACCATCCAGTGCAGTCCCCTTCCCATGGGCTGGGGCCACCTTCCACTAGCCCAGGTTGCTCCAAACCCCATCCACCCTATCCTTGAGTACTTCCAGGGATAGAGCAGCAGGAAAAAGCAGTTTGGATCACAGAATGGTTTGGGTTGGAAGGGAGCTTGGAGACCATCCCATCCCATCCCCCCACTTGCCATGGGTGGGGACACCTTCCACTAGAGACCAGGAACAGGGATGGAGCAGCCACACCCTCAGGAATCCCCACCCTTGCTCCAGGCAGGAATTGTGGCTTCTAGAGGCTGGCCTGGAACAGAGACTAGACAGAGCAAAAGGATAAAACAGGGATTTATTAAAAGGCCTCAATGGGAACACCTGGGCAGCACAGAAGTCCAGCTGGGCTACACCCAAAATGAACCCAAAATGGTCCCAAAATGGGTGACTGATCACAAGGTCTCACACCTTTATCAGTTCTGGCCCATTAGCATATTGGAGTTCATTGTCCAATTACAGCTTCAGGCTATGAAACTCCATCCTCCTTGTTTTTCCCTCTCACTTTACCATTATTTTTGTTCTTGGGCCTGAAAGTTGTCCTTAATCCCAAGCTAGAACAGGAATTGTTTTATCTTTCCGCTCTGCGAAGAGAGAGCTCAGTAACACCGTGAGACCTAAAACTACCCACCCGAAACAGCCCAGAATCTTCAAATACATAAACCTGAAAGGCATCAGCTGCCCTGGTGGCTGTGTGTGTGACCCGTGTCCCCACAGGGCCCCGCTGTACCTGTACCGCCTGATGGCCGTGGTGGTTCACCACGGGGACATGCACTCGGGACACTTCGTCACCTTCCGGCGCGCGCCGGGCGCCCGCGGCAGCCAGTGGCTCTGGATTTCGGATGAATCCGTGCGCAGGGCCAGCCTGCACGAGGTGTTGGCTGCCAGTGCCTACCTGCTGTTCTATGAACGTGTGCAGGGCAGGGCTCAGCCCCAGAGCCCAGCCCAGCCCTAAGCCTGGCCTAGCTCTGAGCCCAGCCCAGCTCTGAGCTCCAGGAGCAGCGGATCACTCCTTTCCTTTCTGCAGATCTGCCCCTCTCCAGGCTGCTTCCCCAGCTGGCAGCTGTGGTTTGTCCCCGAGTCCTGCTGTGCCAGCACCCAGGGGTGTGCTGAGAATTGTTTTTTTCCGCCTTGTCCCGAGGCTCTGTTCCACGTCCTGACACGGCACTTTGCCCAGGGAGATGCTTTGTCCCACACATTTCGTTTCCCAAGGGGGAGCCCTGGAAAGGGTTGATGTCAAGCTGCTGTTGAAGAGTTCTCTCCTCATCTCAATCCCTCCCCTGGCACCTCTCCATTATGCACCAGGTTCCCTTCCCTGTGGCAATGGCTGGGAATTTTGTTTTGTACCCAAATCCCTGGAGCTGTTCCGTGCCCAGCCCCACGTGTGTTGAGAAGCCTTTGTCTGTCAGGCAGGGATTTTGTCCCAAGACTCTATTCCCAACGTTTCCCAGTGGGAAGCCCTGGGAGGGGGCAATGGGAAGCTGCTGTTGGCAAAGGCAATGATTTAAGACACAAAGTGCCTTGAGCTTCCCTGAACAGCTGCATTGCCACTGGCCCAGCCCTCTGCATGCCCACTGTGTCCTGGGAATGCCTCACAACCACGGGATGAACTCATGGAATCACATTTCTCCTGACCTATCAAAGCATCTCCACAAAGATTTCCCTGTTCACACCATTTCCCTCCTATTTCCCTCCTTTATAAAGTCCCTCTCCTGATTTAAATGGCTTTATCCAGGAGATAATTTTGTATCTATTAAGAGCTGAAACCTTAATTTATTGCTCCATACCTTTGGAATATAGCTGGAATTAGCACATGGAAGTGTTTGCTAGTGCTCAGTGTTGTCATTTCCTTCAGCACTGTTGAATCCAGTTGTTTTGTAGCATCAACTACAACTTTTAATGCTGTGATTTCCAAGCTGCTGTAACTGTTCTAGACTTGCTCTTCCCATTTTATTGCTGGAATCTGCTACTCCCAGCATTGGGATCCACGCTCCTGGCTTGCAGCTGAGCTGCAGAGCAGCCCCTGGCCTTGTTAAATGGAATATAAACAGACTTACTGATCTCATGAAGAAATCTGGGAATCCTGCATCAGCTCCAGGCTGCCCTGTAAATAGAAATAAGGGGAATTCTGCTGCTTTGGATTGTTTGCTGTGCAAAAACAAACAAAAAACCCCCAAAGCACAGAGGGAGAAGCAGCAAAAATCCTCCTTTAAAAACCTGCTTTTAAACGACCAGGAATAAAATATGTAGGTTGTTTTTAGCTCTTTTCTGTCCCTGTAAGCTTGGAGAAGAAAAATCCCTCATCAGACAAGCTTTTTTCAGCGTGAAGTTTTCAAATAACAGCTGTCTTAAATAGTTTTTTTTAGGGCAACTTTGTACCTCATGAATTCATAGTGCTGCCCAAAGCTCGGGGGTGTTGACACTTCCTCAGGAGAGGCTCCAAACCAGCCAAAGCAGGAGTGGTAAAATGGGTGGATATGCAAAATTATATACACAACTCATCATTCCAGAGTCTGGAGCACAGTTCCTGGCCCAGGTAATGCTCATAGTCCATAAATATTGATAAATCCACTGCTGGACTGGGACCTGGTTCCTGGCTGTGCTGCACGAGCAGTAGCTTGGTTTTAATCTGTTTTTAAGTTATAGAAATACAAGGAAAAAAACAAAAACAAAACAAAACAAAAAACCTTGAAGGATGCAAAATGCCAAAAATTTGCTCTGACCATTGAAGGCAGAGCTGACAGAGCTGGAGAAGGAGCCAGCCCTCCTTACTGGGAGCCATCAGCCCAAGATCTCCCTCCAGCAGATCTGCCCCTGCACCTCAGAACTGAACCCATTTCCAGTGCCAGCATTCTGTCCTGCATTCTCCACGCTCAGCACTCTGCTTGGGGGTTTTTTTCCTGGATCTGGGAGTTGAGCTGAGCAGCCCCTTGGCTTAATTGTGCTGCAGGATGGGCAGAGGACACGCACACACTGTGGACTGAAATCTGGCAGCTGGGACCAGCAGGTTTTCTTTTGCCAGGAGCTGTTTCCTTGGGCTGTGGATTGACTCTGGATCTCCCTCAAGGGCTATCAAGGGGAGGGTTGAGCTTTTTTATCTGGCTTTTCCTGGTGAGGAGGAGTGGATGGGCTTGGCTTAAACCCTCAGGTGAGGAAGGGAGCAAAGCCCAGCACCTCAGTCCTTGCCTTGAGCTGTGCCAGATCCTCCCAGCCCCTTGTGAGCTGGGGATGTGTGCAGGAGCTCATCCTCCCCTTTGGAGGTCACTGGGATCTGTTTTTCCAGCAAACCCCACCTGTGGAGATCACTGGAATTTGTGTGGGTGTTTAGGAAGCAAACCTCCCCTCTGGAGATCACTGGGATCTGATTTCCAGCCAAACCTCCCCTCTCTGGGAGGGCTCTGTGCAGTCACAAGGCTCAAATGCTGGTTCTCGTCCCTCCCAAGCTGCCATGGTGGAGAAGATGTTAATAAATTGTAAAGAATTAAGAGCTCCAAGATGACATCTCTGTGTTTGGATTATTCTTGTCTTATTTTGTGTGTTAATTTAAAAATGTCTGTTCCAGTCCAAGCACTGCACTGCTGTTGGAAATTGCTTTTTTTTTCCACTTCAGGGGTATTTTTGTAACTGTACAGTAGCAATAAAAGAACAAACTTGGTAGAAAAAAATCAGTGTGGGAATGTCTTGAAACAAACACCAACCTTCAAAGGGGTTGAAACAACACTTCACAAGCCTTGGCTAAGGATTTTCAGCAGGAGTTCTTCAAACTTCAGGATGTACCAACTCCCAATTGTCAGCACAGGCCTTAATTCCATAGGAATAATGGACCCACCACTGAAGGCCAGAGCCCAGCATTAATTCCAGTGGCTGTAACACAGGATTTGGTTCCCATTCTCACCCAGAACTTATTCCTTGATGCCTCAAGATCTCTTGGGGACTGGACAGAATTCCCTCATTTCCAGCAGGATTTCCTGGGGGCTTGGGAGGTGATGGCTTTCAGGGAGTCAGGATGGGATCCCTAGGGATAATTATTTAGGGAAATACACTCTCAGAGTGACAGCTTTCCAGTGGAAATGGGACAACCCAGTTCATTCCCACAAGGGCATTTTTTGCTGCCTGGTTTTTGTACAAAGGATCTGAGGGAGGAAAAATCATGTGCTTCCTCCTGCAAGAGCAGTTTCTGCCAGGAATTCCCCCAGGAATTCAAGCAGCAGGAGTCACAGTGATTCAAACACTCGTCCTGCCACTCTGCAGTTCCTGTCCTCACACCTCAGCACTCCCCTTCGGCTCGTTTTTGCTTTATTTTAATTTAAAATCCCCAAGCAAACCAGAGCTCCTTGACAGAAAGCATCACGTGTAGAGTGTCAGCTTTAAAGGATCACAGCTTGTGGCTCACAGTGTTTATAAACTGCTGCTCCCAGGCTATGGAGCATTTCCATCTTCTTGGAACACTGCTTAGATAAAGATCAGCTGAGAACAAACTTCTTCCCGAGCAGAACAAGGGTAGCAATCAGCAAAAAACAGGGATCAGCAGGACCAGAGCAACATTTCCCAGTGGAAAAAAAAAACCAAAAACTTGCCATTGAGTGGCCACAGGCTTTAGCAGCAAAATTACCAAACCCCTTGTGTCCATTTGCTCCTCCAGTCCCTTGGCTCACCACAGGGCAATCCACAGTTTTAGCAGGAAGTAAAACTTCACTTCTCAGAGCTCAAAGGCCCCGAGGGCTGAACATTTCCCTGCTTGGTGCTGGGCAGGATTTTCCTGAAGGTGAGGTTGACCCTGGGTGCCAGCACCCTCCTGCGTGGGGGCAGGCTGTGGTACCAGTGCAGGTTGGTGGGGTGCTTCATGAGGAGCAGGCTGCCGTGGGCCAGCTGCAGGGTGATCCTCCCTGTGCCTGGCACCTTCCCCTTCCCTCCTTTCCCCCGGTGTTCCCGGTGCCGGAACACAAAATCCCGGCAGGCTCCGAAGGACACGGAGGCGATGGGGCTGTGGGGAACCAGCTCCTTCTCGTCATCCCGGTGCTCCCCGATGTGGTCCAGGCCATCTTTGTACCTGTGCACACAACCCTGTTAATTACCGCCAATTCATTATTCAGCAATAATGTAATATAATGATTATTTCTCAATTAAATCTCACAGAAGAACTAGGTTGCAAGAGATCTTCAAGCTCACAGAATTACCAGGCTGGAAGAGATGTCCCAGCTCATCGAGTCCAACCCATGCCCTAACACCTCACCTAAACCATGGCACCATGGCCACATCCAGTCTTTTTATAAACACATCCAGGGATGGTGATTCCACCACCTGGCCAGGTAGAACATTCCAGTACTTTATCACTCTTTCCTTAAAAAAACCTTCTTCCTTATACCTTGAGACTGTGCCCTCTGATTCTGTCTGGAGAGGGTCCAACCCCACCTGACCACAGCCAGCTCTCAGGGAGCTGTAGATAAGGTTTCAAACCAAACAAATGCTGCACAAGTTTGGTTTTTGGGTTTTTTTTTCTGTTCATTTGAAGCAAAAGCTGCTTGGTGCAGCTGGGAAGGGGCTGTACCTGTTGATAAGGACGAAGTTAAAGGTGTGCCCTGTTTCCGAGGTGACGCGCTCCCGGATCCGGGTCAGCACCGGGATCCATGGCTTAGGGTGGAATGTGACCCCTGAGTAAGTGTAGGACAAGCCAGGGTCTCCGTAGCTGACCTTCTTCCTGGGAATCTTGTGCCACTTTCCAAACACGTGCAGTTTTGTCAAGTCATCTGTTTAAAGGACACAGGGGAAAGATCAAACCTGGGTCTGTACTGACCCTGCACTGTCCAATATCCTCCTGGATCTGCAGTTTCTGGCAATCTCCAAACAGGAATGAGGGTGCTCATGTCAACCCAAAGGCTGTCACCCCTGTTCCCAGGGTTTGTGTCCCAGCAAAACTGGACACTGCCTTGTTCTCCCCCTTGAACGGGATGAGTAGGACCAGCACCCCCCTACACTGCATCTCCAACAAATATCAGTCACCACTCCAGGGTGATCCTTGGACAGACACTTCCAGCACAGCTAAACCAACTCTGTGGGGTCAGATCTGTGTTCTTGGCTCCTCAGGGCCACCTTGTGCAAACACCAGGTGGCTGCAGAAACCTCCCAGTGCCTGCCAGCTGTGCCCGGGCCCTGAGAATCGCTCTGGGACTCATCCTGGGGTGGGCAGGGCAGGGAAATGCTTCACTGGGAAGGGGTAAGAGGGGTATGGAGGGCAATACAGCTGGACACAGAAGGATTGAGGTTGGAAGGGACCGGTGGGGGTGATCCAGGCCACCCTCCTGCCCAAGCAGGGTCTCCAAGAGCACTGTCCAGGCCCTTTGGGAGACCTCCGGGGCCTCCCTGGACAGCCCGTGCCCCGGCACCCTCACAGGGCAGGCATATACCTTCGAAATACTCCACCTCCTTCTCCAGCTCCTGGAAGATCTCGTCCGCCTCGGCCTTGCCGAAGAGGATGCGGTAATCACAGCTGAGCCCCTCGGCGCGGATCTCCCGCGGCGGCGGCCGCCCCGGGCCGGGCTCCTCCAGCCGCGGCCTCTTCCCGCCGCCGCCGCCATCCCCCGCCTGCCCGCGGGGCAGTTTAACCACGAATCCGTCCATGGACGGGCCCTGGGGCGATTCCCGAGGGAGGGACGGGGATGAGCGGGAGCCGCGATCCCGCGGGAAACGGGAGCGCGCCCCAGGGATGGCGGCGCACGAAGACCCCGCCCCCCTCCCCGGCTGGCCACGCCCCCAGCGCAGGCGCGCGGTTTTGGCGCCAACTCCGAGCCCCGCCCCTCGCAGGCTCTGTGCCGCCGCTGCCGCCCCTCACTCAGCCCCGGCCGCCCTCGCTGCAGCTCCCGCTCCGCCGCAGCCATGATCGGGCAGAGGACGCTGCATTCCTTCTTCAGCCCCGCGCCGGCCAAGAAGCGCGGCCGCTCCCCGGAGCCGGGCGGCGATTCTGAGGTAGCGATCGGGGGGCTGAGGGAGCCCGCGGCTCTGGAGAAGAGGAGAGGAGAGGAGAGGGGAGGGAGGAGAGGCTCTGGTGCATGCCTGGCTCTGTGTGTGTGTGTGAGCGGGTCTGCGGGCACTGGCGGCCTTTTCTGGGGGGAGGTGGGGGGGGGGCGCACAATTTCCAAACTCCCGCGCGGCTCTACGCGTGGCTGAGCTGCCAATCAAGCCGCCACGCTCCGCTGCCGCCCAATGGGCGCTGAGACCCTCCGTGACGCCACTGTTGCTAGGTAGAAACCTCCCCGCCGAACCGCGGCGAGCCAATGGGGAGCAGCGGACATTTTTCCGCTAGCCAATAGCGAGCGGGCGTTTGTGCTCGCGCCCGTGGGCGGGGCGCAAAACGGGGCGCGTTTTGTGTTTTGCCGCGGAACGGCCGCGTGCGGCGGGGCCGCCCCTTGGGCGGGATCCTGTTCCCGTTCCGCCGCGGTCCATCCCCGTTCCGCCATGGCCCTGCTCGGCCTGAAGCGCCTCTGCGGGCTGATCTCCGGCCCTCTGCCCTCCCGCATCCTCGGCAGCCACCCCCCTGCCCGCAGCCACCCACCTGCCCGCTGCTTCCAGGTGAGCGCTGCCAAGAAGGCGAAGGAGGCCGGCGATAAGGCGAGCCAGGCGCTGAGCGCGGAGCAGCAGGAGCTCATCCGCAAGAAAAAGGAGGCGGCGCAGCAGCTGCTGGCGCAGCGGAATGTCCCCCCGGGTTTCGGCGACAGCTGGCGGCGGCAGCTGGCCGGCGAGTTCTCCAAGCCCTACTTCGTGCAGGTGAGCGGCATTCCCCGATCCCGCTCCGAGCCCCCGCAGCCCCCACTGAGATCCCACTGAGCCCCCACTGCCCCCACAGCTGATGGACTTCGTGGCCAAGGAGAGGAAGCAGTACACGGTGTATCCGCCCCCCGAGCAGGTCTTCACCTGGACGCAGATGTGCGACATCTGGGATGTGAGTAGAGCCGCGGTGGGAGTCTCGGAGCTGCTCCGGGGGAGTTTAAAACCGTGAAGGTGCAGGAGGGGTGCATAGACACGTTCCTTTAGTGTTTGGTTCCTTAAACTCGCATCCCATGGGGTGTGGATGCCGTTGTTTTGATCGCCTAACTCATAAATCCAGCCTTCCCTTTTATGTCTGATACCAAACTGTGATTTTATTGTTTTATCACCCTCACAAGCCACAGAACTTCCTTTGATCCTTTTGATCTTTTTTTTTTTTCTGGTGTTACCAGCTTTACCTAGTTCATAGTTCTTTGATCTTGGAGAATTTCTCGTTCTTTTAATTGATCAGCAAAAGATTGTTATTAAAAGAAAATAAGACAGCACAAGGTAATATCCTTTCCAATAAAGCCTGTCAAAAATATCACAGCAAGCATGGCATAAAGCTGAAATGGGATGAAACCTGCTTGGAAAATAACAAGGTGGGGTTTTTTGTGGCTGTGAAAATGTTGGTCTTCAGCACTCATATTAATTATACTCATTATTTTGGCAGCAAAGCTGTAGGGATGTTAGTCCTTAGTGTTAGGTGGACTGTGTGCTCTTTAGCAATGAAATATCTGGGATTTAACTTCAATTTCTTGGAGGTTGGTTTGTGGCACTTTTTTGTCTCTATTTTAGGATAAAATAAGCCTCATTTATAGGCCTTTTTCCCCCCACTCTCTGGGAAATAATCCTGATTACAATTCAGTTCTAACCAAGGTCTGCTTTCAGGTAAAGGTTGTCATTTTGGGACAAGATCCATACCATGGACCTAAGCAAGCTCACGGGCTCTGTTTCAGTGTCCAGAAACCTGTTCCACCTCCCCCCAGGTATGAAAATTTGCAAAATTATTTGCAGTTCTGTGGTGCTTGGGGCTGGGATCCAGAAAACTGATGTGAAGTGGTTTGCAACTACTTACAACTGAGTTGTGCATCACCTGGAAGGATAATTCTGTGTAATTTTGGTGATATTCTGGGTGTAAATTTTCATTTTCAGTCTCATTAAAGCTCCCAGGCAGTCACACACAGTCCCTACTGCCCTGCCTCTGCAAATGGCTTTATTACCTTAAATAATAAGATTAATTAATCTTATTATTTTTGCCTGCTTAGAGCAATGAGTGGTGCTGCTTGGTCTTTTCATATTAAAAATCTTCTGCTGGTTTGGTTTGCAGCTTGGAAAATATTTACAAGGAGCTCTCTGAGGACATTGAGGGCTTCACCCACCCTGGCCATGGGGACCTGACAGGCTGGGCCAAGCAAGGTGAGCTCAGAGATGCTCAGTGATGTGCAGAAAAGCATCTTATCTAAAAACCAGCCCTGTGGTTGGAAATAATCCACCTGTAGGAGAGAAAATCACTCCTGAGTGGCTTAAAATGAAAATTGGCTTCATCAGCAGGAACAAAGCAGTTTCACTCCCAGAATGGTTTGGGTTGGAAAGGAGCTTAAAGCTCATCCAAGGGACACCTTCCTCTATCCCAGGTTGCTCAGAGCTCCATCCAGCCTGGCCTGGGGCAGTTCAGGGATGGATTAACCCTTGTTTCACCCTCTGGATGTGCTTTGTTTGCCAGGAGTGCTCCTGCTCAACGCGGTGCTCACCGTTCGGGCTCACCAGGCCACATCCCACAAGGAGAGGGGCTGGGAGCAGTTCACGGATGCCGTGGTGTCCTGGCTCAACAAAAACCTTCACGGGCTTGTCTTCATGCTCTGGGGAGCCTATGCCCAGAGGAAAGGCAGCTCCATCGACAGGGTATGCCTCCTTTTCCTCAGCCCTTCCCTCTCCCTGTTTTTTCCCTCAGTTTGCTGGACACTAGAGGGCACTTCCCTTACGGAATTGGGAATTTTCCCTGCCTGAACTCTGTCAAATCGAGTCACCCTTCTGCTCCAGCTTAGCCTTTGCCAGAATTAAGCAAGAAAAGTGGAGCAAACGTAAGCTCCTCTTGTCAGCAGTGTCTCCCAAGGACGGAGCTGTTTGTCCTAGTTAAGAGCTCATGAATCAATATAAAATCTGCTGGTGGGATGACAGCAATTGGGAAATGCCAGGGCATTTATGTCTTTGCTTAGTGGGACAGAAGTCTTCGTCCTTGTGGTTGGTCCTTTGGGTCTCAGGCTGGTGCAGGAGGGGGTGTAAGGAGAGATCACACCTGCCCTGGAGCAGGAGGAATGGGGGTAAATCACACCTGCCCTGGAGCAGGAACAGCCAAACCCCTGGAAATCTAACGTGGTTTCCTCTGCTGTTCCCAGAAGCGTCACCACGTCCTGCAGACAGTTCATCCCTCGCCCCTCTCTGTCAACAGAGGGTTTTTTGGCTGCCGGCACTTCTCCAAGACAAATGAATTCCTCAAGAAATCTGGGAAGAAGCCCATCGATTGGAAAGCACTCTGAGCTGGGATTGAGGCTTGGAAGCAGCCCCTGGGCCAGGGGTTGAGGCGTTTCTGAGAAACTCCTGCTGACCTGAGAATTATTCTTTGGGTGTTGAGCCATGAACAGTTGACCAAACTTTCAGAGATGGTTGTTATATTTCTCTTTTAAATGTTTATTTTTCCAAGAGCATGTTGGAGGGTTTGATGGACAGCTCTGCTGCTGGAACAGATCTTAGCCTGGTTTGAAGCAAAAAAAAAAAGACCCCGAACACCAGAGTTCTGTATTATTTTATGGTTATTGTGGCACTGGGAATTTTTTTTCAGGCTCTGGTGAAGGGATGTCAGTTCTTACTGGGCTGCTCAGCTTTTGTACATGCCCTGCTGCCTCCCTCCCACACAAATCCAGTTTTCCTATTTAGGGGGAATGCAGCTGACTCCATGGGAGGAAAAGGCTTTAGGTTTTAGCTTTTTGCTACAGATTTATTACGAAAATGGTTTCTCGAGCCTGTAGAGTAAATACACAATCAGGAGTGTTGCTCTCAAGATTTCAGGATAAATCCTCCCAACAGCCACAGGGAGGCTATGAGCAAGATTCTTTGTAAAGCTTTTGAATTTTTTGTTGGCATTTAGACAGGAAAATCAAAAGGTTTTAGGTTTTTCCTGGGTGTGTAATCACCTGGATGACAGGTGAGCTGTGCTGACCAAGGACCTGGGGGTACTTGCTGATGGCAGCAGCAAAGGTTTGTTCATCGAGATCTCCCAATTAATTTAATTAATTTGTGATTGATAGTTGCAAATTACTTCAGATCTTTTTAAGATCTTAAAAGAGGGAACTTTGTGCTTTGCCACCTTGGGAGCAAATTAAAGTTTCCACCTACTGTTGGGAATTCCAGGAGGAAGAGGTGTTGACTTTATACTGCTGGGTTTCCAGCCCATCTTTGACTTTGTAATTCCTTTAATGGAAGCGAAGAGCCCTTTTTTTTTTTGAAATTACACCAATTTTTATACAATATCCTTGTAATCCTTCCTCTAGTGTTCTCTCTGAGGTAACACTATCACCAGTGACATTGACACTGTCTGTGGCCTTGCTGTATATGTCGTTTGCTTGTTGTTTTTTTTCTCCCCCAGTGTGTTTTTTTTAAATAAAAATTACTTTGTTTACATGATCTTGCCTTGGTACTTTAACACAGGGAGGGAATGGGAGGGTGGAGTGGGGAGTCCCTGTTCCCCTCAGGGAGCCAAATCGAGCATGTCCTTTTCCTCATCCCCGTGACCAGGCACAGAGCCAGGGCACCTTTGTCCCCCAAGGATCGGATGTCCCCCTCCCTCTTTCCACCCTCATCTCCAGCAGAAGTTTTCCAGACACGTTAGCAGGGAAATATTTCTGCTTGACGTGACCATCACGTGTGGGCCACAACTGGGACGGCCGGGGAGGGGGGGCCCGTGCTTCCCTTGGGGGCTGCCCTGGCACCGTGTGGGCTCCGAGGGGGGACAGATGGACACACGGAGTGACCGGTGACACCGGGAGTGACCGGGGAGCCCAGCGTGACCGGCGGGGTCTGCCGCAAGGGGACAGGGGGCTGGCGGTCATGGTGAGGGGGCGCGGGCTGAGGGGAGGGCGAGGGGCTGAGGCGGCCGTGGCGCTCTCCCCTCATGTCCAGCTTTGATGGGGGTTTGGGGGTCCCGTTCGGTGTACCCCCGGTATGGGCAGGAACTCAGGGGATGGCGAGGGGCTGAGGCGGCCGTGGTGCTCTCCCCTCACCCCCATGCCCAGCTTTGATGGGGATTTGGGGGTCCCGTTCGGTGTCCCCCCATGTGTGGGCACGGACTGAGGCGGCCGTGGCGCTCTCCCCTCATGTCCAGCTTTGATAGGGGTTTGGGGGTCCCGTTCGGTGTCCCCCCATGTGTGGGCACGGACTGAGGCGGCCGTGGCACTCTCCCCTCACCCCCATGCTCAGTTTTGATGAGGATTTGGGGGTCCCGTTCGGTGTCCCCCCATGTGTGGGCACGGACTGAGGGGAGGGCAAGGGGCTGAGACGGCCGTGGCGCTCTCCCCTCATGTCCAGCTTTGATGGGGATTTGGGGGTCCCGTTCAGTGTCCCCCCATGTGTGGGCACGGACTGAGGGGAGGGCGAGGGGCTGAGACGGACATGGCGCTCTCCCCTCATGCCCAGTTTTGATGGGGGTTTGGGGGTCCCGTTCGGTGCCCCCCCGGTGTGAGGGCAAGGCTGGGGGCCGCCATCCTGAGGGTGCCGTGAGGGCCGGGCGGGCGAGGCCGTGTCACCCCCTGGGCTCCTCACGGAGCTCCTGCTCCGGGCAGGGAGAACAGCTCCGGCTGAAGGCGGCCGGCACCGGGGACTACGGGGCTGGAGCTTTGCGGACGGGGCCGTGGTTTTAGCGGCGCAGCCGTGACCTCCCCTCTCCTCCAGGGCCCGTGAATGCTGCCGGCTGCGCTGCTCCTGATCGCTGTGCTGCTGCTCTTTTGGGCCAAAATGTCCAACTCTCGGTGCGAGCAGGAGACGAAGACGGAGGAGAGCTCCGCGGGGCCGCCCCCCACAGCCGGGCCCCCGGCACGGCCGAGCCCCCCGGGCCGGCAGCCGCCGCCGCCACCGCGGGCCGGGCGGGCGGGCGCGGAGCAGGAGCAGCTCGCCGTGTACAACCCCGCGGCGCTGCGCCGCCCGGCCCTCGCCAAGTTCGTGCTGGGCTCCTTCGACGACAACTCCTCCGATGATGAGCTGATAGCCACGGCCTTCAGGGTGGGCCGGCGGCGCAGCAGCCTGGCCGGGGTGGGGGGTACCATCCCCGAGCCCCCCACCGTGAGCGCCCTTCTGGAGCCCAGCACCGGCATCAGGTACGGGTGGCAACTCCCGATGGCCGGGCAGGGATGTCCCGGTTAGGGAGGGTGGGTGCTTGTGGTGGGTGTATTGCTTGTTGGTTAAATTGGGGTGGTGGTGCTCCTCGGAACCCCAAGGTGATGCCCCAAATCCAGCTCCCTTTGTCGGGAGGAGAGCCAGTGTTCTTGGCTGTGTGACAGCAGTGCCACCTGCACGAGTGTGGCAAGGACCAGGGCAGGCGGTGTCCCCACAGAATCTCTAGTTTTGATGTGGGGCAGCTCACTCCCTGCTGGCTGCACCGGGCAGCTCCCATGGGAGCGCTGCTGACATCCAGAAGAAACGTCTGGAAGCCAAATGCTGCTGCCTACCTCTGCTGGCTGCTCTGCTCTGGCTAAAAATAACAAACCTTTGGCCGCAGGGATGTGTTGTGACACTCGACAGCCCAACAGTGGCTCTTGCCATGCTGGATTTGAGGTGGTGCTGTCAGCAGTATCCCTGCTGCTCTTCTGTCCTTCCACAAATCAGGAATTTCTTTATGTCCTGCCTGAGTCACATTGTAGATGTGATTGGTGGCCTTTGCAGGACAGCTTTGCAGGGCATTTGGGGCTGGGGGAGGGCTCAGTGGAGTGGCTCTGGGCTCTCTGTGGTGGCCCTGGGCACAGTGACAACCACCACATCCCTCCACAGGCCCAGCATGTCGGGGCTGAACCTGGCAAAGAGGAGCCACAGGAAGATGGACCTGCAGAGGGATTTTTCCGTTGCCTCTCCAGCTGAGTTCGTCACCCGCTTTGGGGGCAACCGTGTCATTGAGAAGGTCTGTCCCCACATGTCCCTGCTTGTGCCTGGGTAGGGGGTCACTGCTTTTCACAGGGACATCTTCGAGCACTGCCTGAAAGTCGTGTGTCTGCCAGGCTTGGAGCATTGGCAGCCCAGAACTGTTCATTCCTTGGCTTCACTCGCTCTCATGGGCTGGGAGAGGGAACCCTGTGCAGCACAAGCGATGGCCAAAGTGCCATCCTTGGTTATCCCCACTGCCAGACATCAGAGGTGTTGTCGAGGAGTCTCACGCTCTGCTGGGATGTACAACCAGCTGTCGGAAAGCTCCTGATTAACACATCCCCCCTGCTTTGCTCCACACCCATCCCTTACCCGTGCACTGCCATCCTTGGGGTAGCAAGGACAGGGTTCACCCTGCCACCCCTTGTCCCCCAGGTCCTTATTGCCAACAATGGCATCGCTGCTGTGAAGTGCATGCGCTCCATCCGCCGCTGGGCCTACGAGATGTTCCGCAACGAGCGCGCCATTCGCTTCGTGGTCATGGTCACCCCCGAGGACCTCAAGGCTAACGCAGGTAATTCCTGAGAATATCCCAAAAAGGAAGTTCCCTACCTGGGGCTGAGCTGGGGCAGTGCTTTCCTGCCTGGCATGTGAGGGCTCTGCACAGCTTGGAGTCACACTCTTTCCTCCTGTGCTGCCAAATCCAGGAGTAAATAATTTTTCCCTGCTCCAGCTTCCCCAGGATGGAAGATTTGGAAAGAAGTGCCACTCAGGGCTTTGGCTCCCATCACTCCCTGTGCTCTCTTGCAGAGTACATCAAGATGGCAGATCACTACGTGCCTGTCCCTGGAGGGACGAACAACAACAACTATGCCAACGTAGAGCTGATCGTGGACATTTCCAAACGGATCCCAGTCCAGGTAGTGGCCATTTGTGTGTCTCCCCCCTCCTTGCCAAGGGCAGTTGCTGGGCACAGGGGTCACCCCAAAAGGGGATGATGTCCCTGTGTGCTAAGGAGATGGGCACAGTGGGAAATGTCAGGGGTGATATTCCCACTGCTGCCTCTCCTTGTACCAGGCTGTGTGGGCTGGCTGGGGACACGCCTCAGAGAACCACAAGCTGCCAGAGCTGCTGCAGAAAAACGGGATAGCTTTCCTAGGTAAGGTCTCACTGCTTCTCTGTGCTGGGTGTGTGCACTGGGAATGCCCCTTTGGTACCTCTGGCATGCCCAACCCATGGAGTGGCAGTCCTCAGGCTGGTTTCCTGGGGCATTCCCAGGAATCCTGCTGTTTTTGGGGTTTTCTCTGTAATGTTCAGGCTGATGCAGTGTTCCCAGAGGGGCATTGGGTGGGAGCAGACCTTGTGGGATTCCCAGCTTGAGCTCCCCTTTGAGAAGGGTTGAGCTTTGTCCTGAGCTGGACAGTGGGTTTTGGGAGCTTCCTGCATTCCCAGTCCTTGCAAAATGCTAGTGGGGCCAACTCAGTGATGTGAGGATGGGCTGGTGGGTTGGGCACCTCCTCAGTCCTTCTCTCCCTCTTCAAAGGTCCCCCCAGTGACGCCATGTGGGCACTGGGGGACAAAGTCGCCTCCACCATTGTGGCTCAGACCCTGGAGATCCCCACACTGCCATGGAGTGGGAGTGGTGAGTGACTCCTCACAGCCCCCACACCCTCCCTGCTCCCCCCTTCCCTCCTCCTTACCTCTTCTTCCCCCCAAAACAATCATCAGGAATGGGGTCCTTGGCCCAGCTGGCCACACATACTGGGGACCCCATTGCAGCAGCTGATTCGGGCAGGGGGATTTTGGAGATGGGGTGCACAGAAACAAGGACAATGATGGAATCCTCAGCTCCCTGGGCACACCCAGCGTGCCACCCCAGCCGTGGTGGTGACTGTAGCCCTGGCCACATCTGCAGGTCTGGTGGCCCAGTGGTCTGAGGAGGACCAGAAGCTTCAACAGGCCATCAGCATCCCCCTGGAGACCTATGCACAGGGCTGTGTGAAGGACGTGGAGGAAGGCCTGGAGGTAAAGCTGAGCCTGTAGGCAGCTGCTTGTCTCTTGCCCACCATGATTCCTCCTCACAGCCTGCCCTGGCCCTTCTGACCTCCCAGCACACACCACAGTGACACAAGGCTGTGCCAGCAGCAGTTCATCCCACTGAGTGAATGTCACTTGGGCTAATCCTGCTCAGGGATGCCTGGAGTTGTGTGGGCTGTCAGGGTTGTGGGCTGGGGTCCAAAACACTGCAGTCACCCCAGCCCTTGACCCTCTCAGGTGGCCACCAGGATCGGCTATCCCCTGATGATCAAGGCAGCAGAAGGTGGCGGGGGCAAAGGCATCCGAAAAGTGGAGGCAGCAGAGGAATTTAGTGCCTGCTTCCGCCAGGTGAGAGGTGCTTGGAACCCCCATCCCTGTCCCTGTCCCATCCCGGCAGGGTCCTGCTCCCACCTGGGGCACCTCCCACTTCCTGCCGCAACTCTGCCTCCATCCTAGGATGAATTTTGGGGGGTGATGCCACAGCACGACCCTCTCCCCCGCCACAGGTGCAGGCGGAGGCGCCCGGATCCCCCATTTTCCTGATGCAGCTGGCGCAGCACGCGCGGCACCTGGAGGTGCAGGTCCTGGCAGATGAGTACGGCAACGCCATCTCCCTCTTCAGCCGCGACTGCTCCATCCAGCGCCGCCACCAGAAGATCATCGAGGAGGCGCCGGCCACCATTGCTGCCCCCGCTGTCACCGAGGTGATGGAGAAGGTGGGTGGCCTGATTTAGAGGCAGCACGAGGTTTTCATGGAAAACTGGGCTGGGTTTATGCCGGTTTTAAGGAAGGGAGGGACCCCTGAGCTGAGCAGGGTTCCTGTCCCCCCAGGAACAGCCTCCTCAGGGAAGCAATCACAGCCTTATACCTGCCAGAGTCCAGGGAGCGTTCGGACTTTCAGGCACACGATGGGGTTTTGGAGGTGTCCTCTGCACAAGCAGGAGTTGGATGCTGATCCTGCGCGTCCCTTCTAAGCCAGGATACCGCATGATTTCATGATCCAGGGGTTTCCCTCTCCCGCAGTGCGCTGTCCGCATGGCCCAGATGGTTGGGTACGTCAGTGCAGGCACCGTGGAGTATCTGTACGGGGAGGACGGGAGCTTCCACTTCCTGGAGCTGAACCCCCGGCTGCAGGTGGAGCACCCGTGCACGGAGATGGTGGCGGACGTGAACCTCCCGGCTGCCCAGCTGCAGGTACCTGCACACACGGGTCACTCCAGGGGTGTTACAGGAGGCAGTTGGGGCATTTAGGGTGGAACACTAATGGAACACTAGGGTGGAACGTGCTGGAGCCCGGTAGAGGGAAGCTGCTCCATATCCCAGCGTGGAGGGTGCAGGTGAAAGCAGCGTGGCAGCTTTCCTTACACTCTGGCTTCCCACTGGGAACTCTCCGTTCAGATTCTCTGTCGGTGTCTCCCTGGCAGCTCAGGCCTTTGTCTCTCCTGCAGATTGCAATGGGCATCCCCTTGCACAGGATAAAGGATGTCCGGGTGCTGTATGGGGAGAGCCCCTGGGGGGACACCCCCATCTGCTTCCACAGCCCCTCCAACCCCCCTGTGCCCAGGGGCCACGTCATTGCTGCCCGCATCACCAGCGAGAACCCCGAGGAGGTGAGCTGGGGGTCAGGGAGGAGCAAGGGGACTCTGCCACCTGGGGGGCTGAACTGGGCATGGTCCAATGTTCATGGGATCGATGCAATCCATGGGGATTGCCCTTCCCTCTCTTACTGCACGAGTCTTAACCCTGGTTCCTCCAACTCTGCTCTGTTTTGGCTCAGGGTTTCAAGCCCAGCTCGGGGACGGTGCAGGAGCTGAACTTCCGCAGCAGCAAGAACGTCTGGGGGTACTTCAGTGTGGCAGCAGCTGGGGGACTGCACGAATTTGCTGATTCCCAGTTTGGACACTGCTTCTCATGGGGAGAGAACCGGGAGGAGGCCACCTCGTGAGTGTGGTGGGATGAGTTGGAGGGCATGTGTCCTTGGGAAGAGTCACAGTTGGTGTGTGAGCAGGGAGAAGTGTTTTTTATCTGACAGGACCAGAATGGTGCTGCTGTGCTGAGCACCTGGCTGGCTAGCCAAAGCCAGAATTTTTTGGATTGTGGTGGTGCTATGGCCCCAGTTCATCTACCTGATCCTCAAGGACATGTTGAAGTCAACTGCTGAGCATTGAGTGCCCATGAGCAGCAGTGTCCATTCAGAAATGAATCAGCAATTTCATTCAGGGCTGTTCCATGGCCAGGTTGGATGGGGCTTGAAGTAACCTGGTCTAGTGGAAGGTGTCCCTGCCCATGACAGGGAGTGGAACAAGAGAATTTTTCAGGTCCTTTTCAACCCAAACCATGCAGTGATTCTACTCTATAAAGGTTCTGGGGGCTCAGGAGCTCAGCACCTCAGGAGCTCATAACCCCAGGCCCTGAAGCTCCCCTGTTCCCTCTGCTGAGAACCAAGTGCCACCTTCGCAGTCATTAATGAAGGGCTTTTCTCCCTGAAAGGAACATGGTGGTGGCTCTGAAGGAGCTGTCTATCCGTGGGGATTTCCGGACCACGGTGGAGTACCTGATCAAGCTGCTGGAGACAGAGAGCTTCCAGAACAACGAGATCCACACAGGCTGGCTGGACCACCTGATCGCTGAGAAAGTGCAGGTTGGGGGGGGACACCCTGGGGTCACCACTCCCCTTCCTTGGGGTAAGACCCAAACCCTGTTATTTTTGCCCCCACAGGCAGAGAAGCCAGACACGATGCTGGGGGTTGTCTGTGGTGCCCTGAATGTGGCAGATGCTGCTTTCAGGACGTGCATGACTGACTTCCTGCACACTCTGGAGAGGTGCGGAGTGGGGGCTGTCCAGGGAGGGGCTCAGTCATGTGGGGGGCCACCTTCCACCACACCAGGTTGCTCCAAGCCCCATCTGACCTGGCCTTGAGCAATTCCAAGTTTTTGGAATTTGGGGTTTGGGTTTGGGGCAGTCACCATGGAGATCCAAGTGTTCTTCTTCTGGGACGTCTTCCTTCCATTTTTGTTTTGCAAATTTAGTGACAGTAGAGCTGTGACAGGCAGGGGCAGGGCTATCAGCTGTGGCTCACAGCTGTGGCTTCTCAGCTATCTTTGGACAGTAGGAAAGGCTTCCCATGGCTGGGAAAACAGCTTTCAAGGGAAGTGGCTTGACTTTGCAGCTTGCTTTTGTTGTTGAATATCAAGGTTATTCCTCCAGCCTTGGAGGACTCCCGGGGCTCTCCCATGCACTTTATCTGAGTGTTTTGCCAGTGCCTGGCGTCCCTCCAGATCTGACTGTGCATAGTGCTCATATGGGTCACTTAAAGCTGACACTTGTCCCTTCTGGTCACCATCGTGCCCTCCCACCAGGACTGTGAGCACTGCTGATATCCCACATGCTTGGAGAGGCTGGGAATGCCATGGGGCTTGATCCCTCCATTGTGTTTCAGGGGCCAGGTGCTGCCAGCAGCCTCCCTACTGAACATCGTGGATGTGGAGCTCATCTATGAGGGTGTGAAGTACGTTTTGCAGGTGAGGGCAGGGCTGTGCTCCCCCCTAAGCAGCCACAGCACTTCTCAAGGGGTCAGGGACATGCTCCTGTCCCAAGGGAAAAAAAGTGAAATAAATACAAAGTTGTCCCTTAAAAATGGGCAACATAAAAATGAGGTGGATCAACTCATAACCTTAATAACCTCATTTTAACCTGACAGACATTTTCATTCATTTTGTTGCCCTGAGTTTATTAAGGGACTTCATTTTCTTGCTTTTAAACCAAATTAGTTGGACTTCATGCAAAACTCCTTACTCAGGATGAAAGTGGCAGCTGAGCCATGTGTGGCACCAGCTCTGGGCTGTGAGTTAAACCAGCTCTGTGGTGTGAGTTGAGTGAAACCAGTTCTGGGCTGTCAGTTAAACCAGCTCTGGGCAGAGTTGAGCTGCTCCTCAGGTGCAGCCTGAGGTTGTGCTTCCTACCTTCCCAGCACAGCCCCATCCCGTGGCAGCAGCCCTTGCACTGAGCGTGGGGAGGTGCCCCCCCAGCCCCCAGCCTCGCTGTTCAGTGTGTTTTGGGGTTGCTCTGAGGCTCTCCCCTGCCTGCAGGTCGCCCGCCAGTCGCTGACCACCTTCGTGGTCATCATGAACCGCACGCACATCGAGATCGACGTGCACCGGCTCAACGACGGGGGGCTGCTGCTCTCCTACGACGGCTGCAGCTACACCACCTACATGAAAGAGGAGATCGACAGGTACCCCCTTGCCAGGGCCCTCATCCCTGCTCCCCGATGGCCAGCAGCCAGAGGGAAAGCCAACTTTCCCTCTCCCGTAGGTACCGGATCACCATCGGCAACAAAACGTGCACCTTCGAGAAGGAGAAGGACCCGACGGTGCTGCGCTCGCCCTGCGCGGGGAAGCTGCTGCAGTACATGGTGGAGGACGGCGGCCATGTGGACGAGGGGAAGGTTTATGCGGAGATCGAGGTGAGCTTTGCAGAAGAGCTGGAGGAGCAAAGTGCGGCAGAGACAGAATCCCTCAGCACTGCTGTGATGCTCCTGGGCTGTGCAGCCCGCGGGTGCTGCTGGCTCGGTGACGGTGTCCTCTCCTCCCCAGGTGATGAAGATCATCATGACGCTAGCAGTGGAGGAGGCGGGCCGGCTGCACTACATCAAGCGGCCGGGAGCGCTGCTGGAGGCCGGCTGTGTCATCGCCCGCCTCCAGCTCGATGATCCCTCCAAAGTGAAGTCTGTGAGTCTGCTGGGGAGTGCCATGCTGCTGTCGCCTCCTGCCGGCTCCCAGTTGGCATCCTGGGAATGCTCCCTAGGGAACAAAATTGAGGAGCTGCCGTGGTGGGGCATCACGGTGATGGTCATACCATGTCTTCTCACAATGCTGAGGCTCAAGTGCTGCTTTGCCTCTTTGGTGTGCATTGGCTCACGCACTAAAAACGTGCATTTATAGCACAAAAATCGCCAGTTTTTCCATGTTATTTTCATGATGAGACACTGGCAGATGTGCTGGTTCCTCTGGGGCAGCTGCAGCGCTCAGGAGCTCTGTCCCTGTCAACAATGACAGTTCAACCCACCTCCCTCTGCCCTCTCCAGGCACAGCCATTCACAGGGGAGCTCCCAGCCCAGCAGACCCTCCCCATCACTGGTGAGAAGCAGCACCAGGTTCTCCGCAACGTGCTGGACAACCTGACCAACGTCATGAACGGCTACTGCCTGCCCGAACCCTACTTCAAGACCAAGGTGGGTGCCAGGCACCAGGTGTTTCCCCCAGCTGCTCTGAGGGCAAGTCTAGCATCACCAACTTCTGCTCCCACAGGTGAAAGCATGGGTGGCACAGCTGATGAAGACCCTGAGGGACCCTGCCCTGCCCCTGCTGGAGCTGCAGGAGATCATGACGAGCATTTCGGGAAGAATCCCGCTGGCTGTGGAGAAGGCTATCCGGAAGGTGATGGCACAATATGCCAGCAACATCACCTCCGTGCTCTGCCGCTTCCCCAGCCAGCAGGTGAGTGGCAGAGGGGGCTCATGTCCTCTTAACTGCAGCCAGTTGGGAGCTACTGCTTGAATTTGTGCTGCCGAGATTTTATAAAAAATGAAATGAGTGAGGGAAATAGGTGGAGTTTGTTGGAAATGTGTGTTTGGATTTATGTGTTTATTTGCTTCTGTGTGCCTTTCTTTTTATATTCATTTATCACTTCACATTTTTGACTTTGGGGGAAAATAACCACAATGGAAAGGCTCTTGGTGGAGTAAACAAAGGAGGAACTGTCAGCTTTGTGCCCCTAAGCCACCTTGGACCCTGTCCCCTTTCCCCACAGATTGCCAACGTGCTGGACACCCACGCAGCCACACTGCAGAGGAAGGCTGAGCGGGAAGTCTTCTTCATGAACACACAGAGCCTGGTGCAGCTGGTGCAGAGGTGAGCCCTGTGCTGTCTGTGAGCCTCCTGTCCCCCCACAGCCACCTCCTCACAGCAAGATGGGCTCTTTGCTCCCCAGGTACCGCAGCGGCATCCGGGGCTACATGAAGGCAGTGGTGCTGGACCTGCTCAGGCGCTACCTGCAAGTGGAGACACAGTTCCAGCATGGTGAGGGCTCGGGGCTCTCTGGGGGAGCTACAGGGCTCTCTAGAGGAGCTGTAGGGCTCACCAGACCCTGCCCCACAGCTCACTATGACAAGTGTGTCATCAGCCTGCGGGAGCAATGCAAACCTGACATGAACCCCGTGCTGGAGAGCATCTTCTCCCATGCCCAGGTGGCCAAGAAGAACCAGCTGGTGATCATGTTAATTGTGAGTACAGCCCATGCCTGAGACTCCAGGAGCAAAGGCTGGTGGCAGGGAAGAGCCAAGGCAGCTCTGCATTGCTTGAACTGTCCATTCCTGCCTCGTTATCGCTTTATTTTAATCACCACCCCTCTGTGGTGTTGTGTGACTGTGCTTGGGTCAAAGAGAGCCCATTTTAGTGCCTTAGGTCTTGTCCCCTTTGGCTGCATGGCTCTGGGGGTGCAGGATGAAGCCATCCCCTGTGGGGCTGGGGTTTGAGATGAAGCCATCCCTCGCAGTAAGGAGCCTGAGCTGAGCCATGGTGGTGTGACATTGCAGGACCAGCTGTGTGGCCGGGACCCCACACTGACAGACGAGCTGACAGCCATCCTCCATGAGCTGACACAGCTCAGCAAGACCGAGCACTCCAAAGTGGCACTGAGAGCCCGGCAGGTCAGCCAGCACCATGCAGTGCCATCCCATTCCTGTCCCCATCCCTGTCCCCCACACTCCCAGCTCCTCTCTCCCCTGGCAGGTGCTCATTGCATCTCACATGCCCTCCTACGAGCTGAGACACAACCAGGTTGAGTCCATCTTCATCTCTGCTATCGACATGTACGGACATGAGTACTGCCCTGAGAACCTGAAGGTTGGGAATTGTGTGTTTTTCCAGAGGGTGGCTTCGGGGAGGGGGTCTGGCTGCAAGTGGTTTAGTCTTAAAAACAGCTAAAGAACACTCAAAGCCTTGCTGTAGTGGCTGTGTGGAGCAGGGGAGGGTGTGCACCCCATTGCTGTCAGTCCCCATCCATTGCTTCATGCTCCATTTGGCAGGAAACAGATCTGTGGATCCATGTCTGGCTCTAGTGGTTTCCTCATGGTGGGATGGGTGTTCCATGGCACCCTAGTGACCTGTCCTGCATAGCTGCACGTTGAGGGAACCCCTGAATAGAGCAAGGAGTTCTCATTTCATCCTTGCCCTAAATTTTGCTTTCTTCCTGCAGAAACTGATCCTGTCAGAAACCTCCATCTTTGACGTGCTTCCCGTGTTCTTCTACCACACCAACGAGGTGGTGCGCATGGCAGCGCTGGAGGTGAGGCCTGGGGGGGCACAGAGGGGGCCTGAGGGTGGCATGGGGGGGTACAGGGGTGGCAGGGGCACGGTGGTACCTCCTGTGTCCCCTCC
This sequence comes from Certhia americana, assembly GCA_018697195.1. NCBI lineage: Eukaryota > Metazoa > Chordata > Aves > Passeriformes > Certhiidae > Certhia > Certhia americana. The sequence continues at coordinate 3,006,775 of CM031871.1, forward strand.
CAGGTGTACGTGCGGCGGGGCTACATTGCCTACGAGCTGCACAGCCTGCAGCACCAGCAGCTCTCTGATGGCACCTGCCTTGTGGAGTTCCAGTTCATGCTGCCCTCCTCCCACCCCAACAGGTACAGGGGTCCCTCCCACACACCTGTCCTGCACCCCTGGACATGGGGAAAGCTGTGGGGTTTGTATCATCCCCTCTGTGCAAAGCAGAAGCTACCACTGCATTGTCCCGTTGCCAGTGGAGCAGGATGAGCCCTCTCCGGGTCAGGGTCCCCTGTGGGAGCTGTGTGATCCCACACAGTGCCTCCCCCAGAGCTGACACTTGCTCCCCATGGCAGGATGTCTGTCCCTATCAGCATCTCCAACCCTGACCTGGCCCGGCACAGCACTGAGCTCTTCATGGACAGCGGCTTTTGCCCCATGAGCCAGAGGATGGGAGTCATGGTGGCCTTCCGCAGATTTGAGGACTTCACAAGGTGGGGGTGCAGGGACACACCTGGCCAGTTTTTGTGCATTTTGGGTGTCAATGCAGTCGTTAGAGAGCAAAATGGGATGGAAGAGCCACAGCTGGGGACAGTTGGAAAATGCTAGAGGCAGCTCCAGTTCCCACCATAGCTGCAGACTGGGTATTCTCAGTTCAGCATTTACCTTGTGGGGACATGAGGTGGCTTTTGGGCACACGTGGAATGTGGGGAGAGCTTATAAGGCGCAGGTTGAACCCCTCTGCACATTAATGTAGCAGAGCTCAGAGCTGCATTTCATGAACTGTGAGTTTGCTGGTACCTGTGTCCCTGTCACACTGTCACAGTGGGTCCCTGGTGCTGTCCCTTCAGGCAGGGGGTGGGCACAATGTGCTGGCTTGTGACCCCATCCCTGCTGCTTGGGCAGGAACTTCGATGAAGTGATCTCGTGCTTTGCCAACTCCCCTTCAGACACTGGGCTCCTCAGTGAGGCACAGGCCACCACCTACGATGAGGAGGACACCAAGGTGGGCATGAAGCTGCTGCTGATACCCCCAGGTGGTGCTGGGACAGCACTGATGCTGCTGGCCAGGGTTGACTGTGGGGTTTTGTTGCCAGAACATCCGTGAGGAGCCGATCCACATCCTCAACATTGCTCTCTGCTCGGCTGACCACGTGGAAGATGAGAAGCTAGTGCCCATCTTCAGAGCCTTTGCCCAGTCCAAGGTTTGTCACTGGGGCTGGACCCTCTTTTTGTAAACCCTGCAAGCCAGAATGCTGTACCCCAAGGCACTGCCTCTTCTCAACACAGTGCACCCCAAAATGCTGCAGTTTAGGTTTTGTTTGCTCCCTCAGTGGAGATGTTTATGTCCTTGTGACTGGTGGCCCTCTTCTGTTTCTGTGTAGAAAAATATCCTCGTTGAATGTGGTCTCCGGAGAATCACGTTCCTCATTGCTCAGCATGTGAGTGCAACATTCTCTGACATCTCTAAGTACCTTATAGACACTGCACTGAGTGATGGATGGACCCACTGTGCTTCAGGAGCTGGGAATTAATTAATGAGCAGTTCAATGAGTGATTAATCTCCTGTATCATCCTTTATCCTGCTCATGTTTCCAGTAATGTGGTTCCTGCAGAGCCACTCCATAGCTTTAAGCTACTTTTAGAAGCCATCAGAGCAGAAGCCCAGAGTGGTTTGGGTGGGAAGGAAGCTTAAAGTTCATCCTATTCCACTCCCTTCCATGGGGTGGAACTCTCCACCATCCCAGGTTGCTCCAAGCCCCTTCCAACCTGGCCTTGGACACTTCCAGGGATGGGGCAGGCACAGTTTCTCTGGGCACCCTGTTCCAGGCCCTCACCACCCTCACAGGGAACAATTTCTTCCTCAAATCCAATCTAATTAATCACTCCCAATCCTTTCTCTCTGGGGGGAGAAAAAAGCCTGCAAGGTTTTTTTCTTCTTAATGGAAAAATCAGAGCAATCCTCTGCGAGCCAGGCCTATTCACGTTGTCTTCTCTCTCCCTTTTGCTGCAGAGAGAATTCCCGAAGTTTTTCACGTTCAGAGCCAGGGACGAGGTAAGATCCAGTGGGAGCTGTGCCGGCGTGGCGCAGCGCCGGCCCGGCCCTGGCTCACGGCTGTGCCTGGCAGTTTGCAGAGGATCGGATCTACCGGCACCTGGAGCCGGCGCTCGCCTTCCAGCTGGAGCTGAGCCGCATGCGCAACTTCGACCTGACGGCCATCCCCTGTGCCAACCACAGGATGCACCTGTACCTGGGGGCTGCCAAGGTGCAGGCGGGCACCGAGGCCACCGACTACCGCTTCTTCATCCGTGCCATCGTGCGCCACTCCGACCTCATCACCAAGGCAGGGTGACACAGGGGCTCCCGGGGGTGCAGTGAGGGTGGAGGGGTGGCCTGGCACCTGCTGAGCCACCTGCTCCATCACAGGAGGCTTCCTTCGAGTACCTGCAGAACGAGGGCGAGCGGATGCTGCTGGAGGCCATGGATGAGCTGGAGGTGGCCTTCAACAACACCATCGTGCGCACTGACTGCAACCACATCTTCCTCAACTTCGTGCCCACCGTCATCATGGACCCATCCAAGGTGTGTTTCTTGAGGTGCTGCTTCCTCTGTCCTGGAGACGTTCCTCTGTCATCCCCTGTGATCAGGACTACTGCACATATTGGCAGCCACCCCCCACTGTCTCTCCCTGTCCACAGTGGAGAAGGTGGATATCAGCAGCAGGCCCAATCAGGAGGCATGGAGAGACAGAAGGGGCTCACCCTAAGCAAATCCAAAATGGCTGTTTGGGGTGGAAATGCAACAGGGCTGCTCCAGCCTTGGCATCATGTGTTCAGTGTTGTCCCTGGGGTCACCACCCCTCCTCCTCCGTGTGCCATCCCCTGTGCAGATTGAGGAGTCGGTGCGCTCCATGGTGATGCGCTATGGCAGCCGCCTCTGGAAGCTGCGGGTGCTGCAGGCCGAGGTGAAGATCAACATCCGCCTGACACCCACTGCCACTGCCATCCCCATCCGCCTCTTCCTCACCAACGAGTCTGGATATTACCTGGACATCAGCCTCTACAAGGAAGTGAGGGACCCTGGCACCGGCAGTGTGAGTAACTCCAGCAGTGACTGCAGGAACCCAACCATGGCTGCCCGGGTGCTCCTGGCTCTGGCAGAGCTTTGAGGGGTCTTTTGCAAAACTCCTTGTGCACCTGCAGTGCTGGTCTGCCCAGAGGCCCCAGACTTCCAACAGCATTCCCACAGCTGCATTGGTTTCATCCAGTCTGTATCCAGTTGGATTCCTTGGGTTGATGCTGGTGTAGAGCTGGGTGCTTTTGAGGGCTGGAGGTGCTGGTCACTGTTAGGGTGTCACTAGTACTAGCAGCACATCAGTGTGACAGTCCCCTCAATAGCAAAAAATGGGTGGAAAATCACCTTGACCAAGCAGGGCTCAGCAGTGCTCCTGAAGAAGAGTTACCATGACATCCAGGGAAGGCAAGTAATGCTCTGCTCTCCTCTCCAGATCATGTTCCAGTCATATGGGGACAAGCAGGGGCCACAGCATGGGATGCTTATCAACACCCCCTATGTCACCAAGGACCTGCTTCAGGCCAAGCGGTTCCAGGCGCAGTCCTTGGGCACCACCTATGTGTATGACTTCCCAGAGATGATCAGGCAGGTGAGTCTGGCTGATCAGAGAGACTCCAAATTGCTGCATTTGCTCTTCATCCCCACCCTCCCCAAATATTCCCACCTGAGGAAAAGGTCCCTCCCCTCGAGCTGTCAAATGAGAAACAAAAAGTGCCCAAGCCCCAACATTTTTGGTCATATGAAACATTTTTAAACCAATTCCTAGCTCTTGGAATTCCTGAAACTAGATGGTCCTTAAGGTCTTTTCCAAGCCAAACTGTTCCAAGCCATGTGCTGTGTCTTCACAGGCTCTCTTCAAGCTGTGGGGCTCCTCGGATCTGTATCCAAAGGACATCTTGACCTATACTGAGCTGGTCTTGGACTCACAGGGGCATCTCGTGCAGATGAACAGGGTCCCTGGAGGAAACGAGGTAGCAGGGAATGATTTGGAATTGAGCAGGGGAAGCAGGTGGGAATGGCTGGTGGTTTAGTCTGGCTGTGTTTAAAGCTCAGGAGATGCTCCTCCACCATTTTGTGTGTTGGTTAATGCCACCTGCAGCTCAGCCCCTGTGTCTCTTGGATGTGGCACTCAGTGCTCAGGTCTAGTTGGCAAGATGGTGATTGGTCAAGCATTGGACTCAATGATCTTGGTGGTCTTTTCCAACCCAGTTAATTCTGTGATTCTGTAAGTGATTCTGGGACTCTGTGATTCTCTGGAGGATTCTACCCTGTAACCATGTGCTGTTTTGAGGCAGGTGGGGATGGTTGCTTTCAAAATGAAGCTGAAGACCCCCGAGTACCCCAAAGGCCGGGACATGGTGCTCATCTGCAATGACATCACGCACAAGATTGGTTCCTTTGGGCCTGAGGAGGACCTGGTGTTCCTGAGGGCCTCGGAGCTGGCACGGGCTGAGGGCATCCCCCGCATCTACATCGCCGCCAACAGCGGCGCCCGCATCGGCTTCGCCGACGAGATCAAGCACATGTTCCAGGTGGCCTGGGTGGACCCAGCTGAGCCCTACAAGGTGTGTGGGTATCTCCCCTCCTGCAGCACAGGAAACAACAGAGGGTTTAAGTGAGGAAGGAATGACCAGAGCTAAACTGGGATGTCAAATTGTGGGAGCAGAGCAGGGGGTGAGGCCACACCTGCACCCAGCATCATGGGGATGGTTCCTTTAGCTTCCCCCAGGTGGTGGAGGGGAAAGTGCCAATGCTGGCATGGCTGCTCTGTCCAGCTCTGGTCCCTGAGCTGCTGCACAGCATGGTTTGGAGTAGGTTTGGGAAAGGGCCATGTCCCACGTGAACATGTGTGTAAACGGCTCCACAACTGGTCCTTCTCCTCTTTCCTTGCAGGGGTTCAGGTACCTGTACCTGACTCCCCAGGACTACACGAGGATCAGCACCATGAATTCGGTGCGCTGTGAGCACGTGGAGGAAGGTGGCGAGTCCAGGTGAGTCCCACATCCCATGGGACGCATGGAGCCACCCCAAGCTCTGCCCTACACCCCACCAGGATGCAGCTCCCACCTCAGCATCCTGCCAGGCACGTCATGCAGGTGAGTGCTTCCCATGCCATGGCTCCACTTTTCCTGCAGGTATGTCCTGCTGGACATCATTGGGAAGGACAATGGATTTGGGGTAGAGAATCTGAGAGCTGCTGGTACCATTGCTGGGGAATCCTCCCGTGCCTACGATGAAATAGTGACCATCAGCATGGTACAGCTGGGGCCCTTCCCCTCTCTGCTCCTCCTCCCTCTCCTGCTGGCTCTTAAAGTCACCGTGGGAGCTGTACCAGGATGCAACAGAGGCTGAGACCTCCACAGCATCCTTCTCCAGGTCTGTGCTGCAGCCCCAATGACCCCACGTGTCCTTTTGTGTGTGTCCAGGTGACCTGTCGTGCCATTGGGATCGGTGCCTACCTGGTGAGGCTGGGCCAGCGTGTCATCCAGGTGGAGAACTCCCACATCATCCTCACGGGTGTCACAGCTCTCAACAAGGTACCAAGCTCTGGCTGCCTGTCCTCCATGGCACTGTCCTTCCCACCACCACCTGTGTGGGCTCCTTCCCTGTCCCATGGAGCATCAGCCTGGACAGAGGTGGAAATTCAGCCCCAGCTCAGAGGAAATTTGCCTGTGCAGAGTTTTGGGCTGACAGACAGAGCAAGGGAGCAGCTCCTGTGACAGCAGAGCCCCATGTGTTTCCTTTGGGAACTCTGTCTAGGTGCTGGGACGGGAGGTTTACACATCCAACAACCAGCTGGGAGGAGTGCAGATCATGCACAACAACGGCGTTTCCCATGTCACTGTCCCAGATGACTTTGAGGGGGTCTACACCATCCTGCAGTGGCTCTCATACATTCCCAAGGTAGGAGGGAGGGTGCTGCAGCATGGAGGTGGGGGATGTCGCCCATAACTGGCTGGTGACCTGCCCTTGGGGTGTCCCTTACAGGATAATCAGAGCCCAGTTCCTGTCACTGCCATTAGTGACCCTGTTGAAAGAGAAATTGATTTTGTCCCTTCCAAAGTCCCCTATGATCCCAGGTGGATGCTGGCAGGGAGACCCCATCCAAGTAAGTGAGAACAACCCAAGGCCTCTGCAGCACTGCTCCCAAATGCATCCTGTAGGTGCAGAAGATGCTCTTGGCTGTGGGTTGGTGCTCAGGAACCTTTCAGTGCTGGCCCTTGCCCCATTCCATGTTCTCCTGTGCTTGCAGCTCTCAAAGGGACCTGGCAGAGTGGCTTCTTCGACCAGGGCAGCTTCATGGAGATCATGAAGCCATGGGCTCAGACTGTTGTGGTTGGCAGAGCAAGGTACTTCCATGAGCAGGGGGTGGAGCTGGGATCCTGCACGTGTGTCCCCTCACCTTCAAGCCCTGGCTGTGGCACTGCTTTTGGGATGGTGGAGAGGGAGCAGCTCTCTGGGGTGGGGCTGGGGTGGAGGGGAGCTGGCCTTGCTGAGCCCACCCTGCCCTGCTATAGGCTGGGAGGTCTCCCCGTGGGTGTCATTGCTGTTGAGACTCGCACCGTGGAGGTGACAATACCCGCTGACCCTGCCAACCTGGACTCAGAGGCAAAAGTGAGTGGGGTACAGCTGGGGCCAGGTGGCATCTGAGAGGAGGCTGGAGGGAAGGGAGGAGGAATAGCTCAGCATGATCCTTGGGCATGTCTTGATTTTCTTTAATTTGCGTGAAATCAGGGGTGCTGGGGTGGTTTGTTTTCTTCCAGCTGTTTCATGCAGCATGCCAGGAAGAACTGGCACAGTCTCAGCTGCTCACTGTCTTTTCCAGATAGTCCAGCAGGCTGGACAGGTCTGGTTCCCAGACTCTGCTTTTAAAACAGCCCAGGCCATTCGGGACTTCAACCGGGAACACCTCCCTCTGATGATCTTTGCCAACTGGAGAGGCTTCTCCAGTGGCATGAAAGGTACCTGTGCTTGCCATGCCCATGGTGTGACAAACCTCTGTCACCCCTGCCATCCCACAGGGTCCTGGGATGGCCCAGCCTGCCAGGGTGTGCACCACTCTGGGATGTGGGATCGGGTTTGGCTGGGGAGGTCATGGGGCATCGCAGGGCAGAGGTCCCAGGGGTCGGTGGCTTCCTGCTGGCTGTTTTTGCAGGGTGCTTTGTCTCTCCAATTGAGAAGGTGGCTTTGGGCAGCTGGGAGGAGGCTGGGGCAGTGGCAATTGGGACACCCAGCCCCTGAGTCCTTTTGGCTTTCAGACATGTACGATCAGATGCTGAAGTTTGGTGCCTTCATCGTGGACAGCCTGCGGGACTTCAAGCAGCCTGTCCTGGTGTACATCCCTCCTCACGCCGAGCTGCGCGGTGGCTCCTGGGTGGTCATCGACTCCACCATCAACCCCCTGCACGTGGAGCTCTATGCTGACAAGGAGAGCAGGTCAGCATCCAGAACACCTGTGTGTGTCATCCAGAACATCTGTGTGTGTCATCCAGAACACCCGTGTGTGTCAGCTGTTTGGGTATCTTGTCCTGGGATTTATTCTCCCATTCTTGTCCATGCATTTATTCTCCCAGTCCTTGCTTTACCAAACTTCCCTTCCAGGGGAGGCATTTTGGAGCCTGGAGGAACAGTGGAGATCAAGTTCAGAAAGAAAGATTTGTTGAAGACCATGAGAAGGATTGATACAGTTTATGCCAAGCTTGTTGAGCAGATGGGTAAGGAAAGGGAGTTTTGGGTTGTGGGACACTGGTAGTGGTAAATTAAACATGAGGCTCAAGCACCAAGAGTCCTTTAGTGTCCTGGGAAAACTCTGTATATCTTTCCTGTTGATGGAGCTGAGAGAATGTGGTGGTACTTTGGAACACCTGGATCTCCTGGGGGCTCTGTCAATGGGTTAAATCTCTGGTGGGACTGGGGTTTTCCCCCATGCTTTGAGATAAGGGATGGCCACGTTGAATTGGTTCCTGGTGCATTGGGAGCTCCTTGCCTACATGTCCCTCCACCCTGCCACAACATGGTCCCACAAAATCCTTGCAAATGCCATCTCCCCTCTCATGTGGCGGGCACTGAGCGTGGTGTGACCTCTTTGTGGCCACGGCTTGTGTGGCTCTGGTGTCAAGGAAAGAGCCGCGGCACTGGGCACGGTGGCCGATGTGGGAACACAGAGGGGCCGCCCTGGCGGTGTCACCGGGGGTGCTGCTCAGCCCGCTGTGTCCCACAGGCAGTCCCGAGCTGTCGGAGGCGCAGCGCAGGCAGCTGGAGAAGCAGCTGAAGGCGCGGGAGGAGCTGCTGCTGCCCGTGTACCACCAGGTGGCCGTGCGCTTCGCAGACCTGCACGACACCCCGGGCCGCATGCAGGAGAAAGGAGTCATCACGGTGAGCAGGGCACAAGGGAGGGGCTCTGAGGTGACAGGCAAAGCTGGGGGGAAATTCCCTTCCCTATGCCATCCCTGTCCCGGGGCTGCTCTCTGCTCTCCATCCCGCCGGAGCTGGGAGCGAGCCGGCAAACCCTGACTGCGCTCCGGTTCCCGCAGGACATCCTGGAGTGGAAGAACGCCCGCTCCTTCCTCTACTGGCGGCTGCGGCGGCTGCTGCTGGAGGAGATGGTGAAGGGGGAGGTGCTGAAGGCCAACAGCGAGCTCAGCCACATCCACATCCAGTCCATGCTGCGGCGCTGGTTCATGGAGACAGAAGGAGCTGAGAAGGTACCCCCAGCCCCGGCTTCCTCAGGCACCTCCACAGCATCCCGAGGGCTCTCACCTTGCTCTCCCATCTTTCAGAGGTTTCAGTGGTGCCTCCCTGAAGGTTTCAGTGTGTGATGGGAATGTGTGAGGATGGGTGATGAAGCAGCCCTGGGCTGGGGCTGGCTTTTTAAATCAGGTGCTCAGCGATGGCACGGTAGTTGCCAAATGAACATTTTCTACCATGACAGGGCTTTCCAGGGCAAAAGTGGGGGTTTTAGCATTTGAGCTGCTCTCAAATGACACACACATTGCTGTGCCTGCCTTAGGAATCAGGACATGCAAAGGAACCGTGTTTTACCTTTTTGCTTTTTTAAATGGTTTGCATATAAGGTGCAGGACAGGGAAGAAAATTCCCATGGCCTGGATTTGAGGCTCCATTTGAGGAAGGGTGGGCTTGGGCTATGCAGGCAGCAGGACCCCCTGCTCACAGTGCTGCTTTCACCAGGGCTACCTCTGGGACAACAACCAGGTGGTGGTGGAGTGGCTGGAGAAGCACATGCAGGTGGAGGATGGCACCCAGTCAGCCATCAGGGAGAACATCAAGTACCTGAAGCGGGACTACATCCTCAAGCACATCCGGAGGTGAGTGGGAGGAGAAGGGGGATCCCTGGGATGGGAACAGCAGGTGATGGAGACCAGGCAGTTCTGACTTTGGCCTCTCACTCTCTGCCCTGTGCCTTGCAGTTTGCTCCAGGCCAACCCTGAGCTGACCATGGACTGCATCGTGCAGATGGCTCAGCACATCACCGGGCCACAGAAGGCCCAGGTTGCCCATCTCCTGTCCAGGGTGGACACTGATGACCCCTCCTGAGCTGGGCAACCACCATGGGGTAGGAGAAACAGCAGGACGTGACCAGACCTCACCTGCCCACCTGGTTCCTCAGCCCTTGAATAGAAGCCTTGCTCATGTGCTTAAATAAAGGACACTAGCACTTCTAAGTATTTTAAGCCTTGGAGATGGTCTTGCCATCCATGCAGAGGCCCCTCTGGCACTGGGGATGCTGCCAGAGGGGCAGCTTGGCAGAAGATGAACTTGTCCCAAGCCAAGCCTGGAATCTGGACCTGGTACAGAACTTGGCTTTAAAAAGAATCCAAAATATTTTCCTATTTTAGTTGCCATCTCTGGCCTTGGACTTTCAAACAAAGTCATGAGACTGTACAGAGCTGGAGGCACAGACCCCTGGTCAGGGCCAGTGTCCGGCCAGCTGGGTTCAAGCTGACCACACACCAAGACCAGGAAATGAGAAGCAGCCTCCACGTGATGCCTTATAAACTCTGAGAAGGAATTCCTGTCATACTTCCCCTCACTGAGGGACAAAGAGTAGATGTGGCCATGAGTAGCTGACAGGCCAGGAAAGACCCAAGTGAGCTAATCTGGGAGCTGCTCCCATGGGAATGTCCAAGGATCCACCAGGGTCTGGCTGACCTCACTGTTCCTCTCACCCATCTCGTGTCCTTTCTGGCTCCTGCAGAGCATGGAGAGGAGGGAGGATGGCTGGGGATCCTGCCCCAGTGACCTGATTCCTCCTCAGAAGCACCAGAGCCAGGGGACGCTGTCACCTGCTCAGACCTGTACCCTGCTGTTCAGGTAGCCTTTGATCATCTTGGTCATGGCAGGGAAAGTTGAAGTTTTCCAGTGCCTCTGGCTGTGTCGTTTCCCCAGCACAGATTCCTTTTGGGCTCAAAAGGAGGAGGTGGGATGGATGGCAGGTGGGACACCTGGCTCAAGTGCAGTGCTGGTATTGCCCTGGCTGGGGTGAAGGTGTTGGACACCTCCTGGGACTGGGCTGGGGGGGTCCCACAGAGTCTTTGGGAGGTCTCCCTGTCCTGGGGTGGGGATGGGAAGGGTCTGGTGAGTCACTTCCTGGCTGGAAGGTGACACTGCTGACAGGCAATAAAGTGAGCTCAGCTGCCAGGTAGCTTCCTGACCTCTGTGTCTTCTGTCATTGTCCTGAGCAGGGCCTGGTGTCCCTGGCACTGGGCAGCCCTTTTCCTGTGGCACAGCACCTGTTTGGGGTGAGCATCCCTCCTGCCAGCCCCTGTCCTCACTCCAGAGCTTTTCCAGGCATTTCAGAGGGTTTCAGGAACAGAGTGACACCACAGAGGAAAAACTCTTAAATATCTCTAAACATTTGGAGTAAATACCTGTAAACTCTTACTCTCTTGAAGGATTTGAGCCAAGGATCCACCTTCAACTTGGCCACGGGGTCTGTGAAGGGAATGAAGCCTGGGGAAGCCCAGCATGTTACCAGAGCAGGCACCACATAGCACATCCAGAATGCCCCAGGCATAGTGCTAAGAAATGTTTATTTAAAAAAGCAAAGACATTGTAGGTGACACCAGTCACAGCAAAGAATCATTCATCACTTTTGTCCTTGGACAATAAATTATGACGTGGAGCATCATGGTGCCCTTTGGAAGAGGTTGCCATGGAAGGATGCACTGGGAGGACTGGGAGATGTTTCCAAGCCCCTGATCTTCATATTTTCAAGCAAGAAAGTGCCCTCTGGGGCCACTCCAGCATCCTGCACCCTCCAGCTTTAATCCATGGAGAGGTATGGGAGGGAAAAGCTTGGGAGCACCTGGATACGGCCCTGGGAAATTCTCTGGATGCACAGGAACAGACAAAACCCAAGATATAAATATCACTTTTTGCTCACAGAGGTATAAGTAGACTAAATGCTAAATTCCAACATATTTCAGATGTTTCATCACATTATTTGCAATGTTAAGAAGTACAAAGCAGGGTTTGAAAAATATTTTTTAAAAGCTACATTAGAATCAGGGTTTTTTTAGTTAATTAGCAAAGACTATTATGAAAGGTACAGTGACAATATTTGGTCTCTGAATTTTTTAAAAAGCATGAGTTTCACAGTATCAAAAGTGCTTATTAAAGAAATGTAGTGTACAAACTGATAAGATGGTTGTGGTTCTGATGATGAATAATTTAGTGGCTGTAAAACAGGTTACTGCAGCATTATACAAATTGAACAGTGCTCAGTTCACATAATTTCTTTTCATAACAATAAATATAAATAAATTTACAAATAGTAATACTGCCTAGCACAAGAATAGACAGAAGCACAATACACAAGACTATAAACAAATCTATTTTTTAAAAAAATCCTAAAAATTGGCATAAATCCTAAAATCCTCTAGCCAGTGATCAGTTTAATAGTTCAGTAGTACCACTTCCTTCAGGGGTGAGGACTTTTACAAATCTAGATACAACAGTGGTCTGCTAAGGAGGTGAGTTTTCCTTTTTTAGTGGTTTTACTCCTTTTTTCCTACCTCCTAACAATAAATTAACAACAGTAACGTCAGACAAGTGTTAGTGGTGCAAATGTCTCCAGGAACTGGGGGGAGGTCTTTGTCCAATTTGGCAAATTGTGAAAAAATGACAACACCAGGGGCACAATCAACCAACCTGGGGCTGGCCAGCCCCTTGGCTTGTGGTGGCTTCTGTGACATTGGTGACACAGCAGCTCCACCATGGTGTGGAATAAACTTAATTCCCTTAACTGGGTGATTTTTAGCTCAGTTACATTCCAGCGAAAGTTCCTGCTGCCTTCCTGGTCCTTCTGGAGAGCTCCCCAGTCCCACAACACAAGCATCCGTGCCCTTGCCATGGGGGAAAGCGTTTCTACAAGTCCCAGTTTGATTTATTTTGGCCTCACACGTTGGAAGCAGCCAACACATCCCAAAGCGGGACGAGCTCTTGGAGCTTCCCGGTCGGATTTTAACCACGGGGAAGAACCGTCCCTCGGGATCCGTGGAACGGTGCCAAGCTCAGAGCAGAGGGATGGGTTTGTTGCCTTGGGGGTTCATGTACTGAGCAGCTGCCACATTGTCCAGGGTGGTGTAGGTGGTGTAAAGACCAGTGACCTGCAGGTCGGAGAAGGAGCGGTCACTGCCGCTGGACACGGGCGTGAGGCCGGGCGTGCCCAGCTCGCAGTCGGAGAGATGCAGGGGGGAGTTGCTGAAGGCACCCAGGGTGTCCAGGCTGAAGCTGTCATCTTTCATCTCCTCCCAAATGTTCCCTGGAAAAGATGGAATCCTGCTCACTAGCAGCACTTCCCCACCCCCCGGGGCTGGGATTAAAAGGCTTCATTCGCTGCTCAAGGGTGGGAGCATGGTGGTGCAAGGAGCAGCAAATCTGACCTACCCTCAAATCCTGTGATTCCAGACCTTTCTGGGCAGCAAATCTGATTCCCCCCCAAATCCTGTGATTCCAGACCTTTCTGGATAGAAAATGTGTCTGATTCCCACCCAAATCCTCTGATCCTAGACCTTTCTGGGTAGCAAATCTGATTCTCCCCCAAATCCTCTGCTTTCAGACCTTTCCAGACAGCATCTCTCTACCTATGCTCTACCCAGGACCGTGTCAGGCATCATTACAAACCAGGGAAGTTCTACTTGCACAGGAGAACCCCAAAGCACGAGCAGAGCTCTCTCTTCCCAGGGGCAGAGAGATGTGGTGTCCCAGATCCAGCTGGTTGGACACCCCTGCAATGCCTGCACTGGAGCCAGGAAGGTGCTTTGCTGTCCCACCTGGCACAGGGACAAAATCCACTGAAGGTGACCCAGGAAGTCACCCTGCAGATTCCAACACCCAGCACCAGTTCTTAGCTCAGCCCCATCCCAAACCATCCCACTGAGAATCCTGGTTGGATATTCAGTGATAAAACACAGCCAGGAACCCCAGCTCTGCTTTCCCCCGTACCTTGCAGTGCGAAATCCATAATGCTTGGATCCAGAGCATCCACCTCCGTGCTCATGTCCACCGCCACGTTTGGGAAGTCTGGGGCACGTCCCATGGGATGGTGGGGCAGGGGGCTGTGGCTCATGTCAGGCAGGGTGTGCAGAGGAGGCGTTTGTGCAGGTGCTGGTGAGTTGGGGGCAAGGCGAGCCTGGGTCTGGAGCTGATGGTGCAGGGGCAGGGACTGCAGGGACAGTGTCATGATGGGCTGGGGCTGGAGCTGGGACACAGAGATGCGGCCCAGGGGGGGCCCCTCGGGCTCTGCCTGCCTGTTGGGCCTCCTGCAGCTCTCGGGTCTGTCAGTGATCAGCTTGTCCAGCTCCTCTGTCCATTCCAAGGAGGAAAAGAGATGCTTTAACCCAGGGACTGCCCAAAGCTCAACCACATGTATGCTGTGAATGGACTGTCACGGGCTGTGCCCGTGCAGAGAGCAAAGAAATGCCACCTAATTCCTTCCCCGAATCCACTTTCATGGTTATCCCTGCCTGAGCTAAAGAAATGAACATGAAACTGCAGAACAGCCCAGCCACCCATGAGGGCAGCTCACCCCTCCAGCTGCAGAACTCTGTGCTCAGGGAAACATTCAGAATTCTGCTTATCTCCCAAATAAGTACCAAAAATTCCTGACTGTTTCAGTGGCCCCTTTGCTTTTAAACAAATAATATGTAATTTATCACTGACTGCATGTTACTGATTTTGTAACAAAAAAACCCTCCACTTGATTTCATCAATACCGAGCTCCTGAAAGCTTCAAAACCATGGGGTTTTTTTATAAATAATAAGTGTTATAAATATGGGGGGAAATTACAAATAAATAAGATATAAGTATAAATAAATCTACCACATATGTAATATTGATAATGATACAGTACAAATAATATAAAATTCTATTTTATAAATAAGACAATATCTTAGGAAAGGGCGAGCTTTGCAAAAGAACAGGCAAGAAACAGCATTAAAATGCTTCTCTGTGAAAAGTACACAAAAATGTGACTCGATATTAAAATGCTCCTACAAACAGTAACCCTGGAGGCAGCAGAGCCACGCAGGGAATGCCATGGACGTGCAGGATGGGGTGTGGGACACCAACCCTACCTGGGTTAGCCATGCTCCTGTGAATAGCAGCCAAATCCTTCCTCTTCCACTTCTGCATCTCCTCCTCCATCTTATCAATCTTGGCAGGGTTGAGGGCCCACAGGCAGCCCTTGCGGGAGGTCCCGCTCAGTTTGTTCTCCACCTTCTCAAAGCACTTGTTCAGGGACAGGTTGTGGCGCACGGAATTCTTCCACCCATCAGGGGCTGTCTGCAAGGGGCAGGAAGGGGTTAATGGAAGCAGCCAAGGAGTGGGGGAAAAGGGGCTGGAATGTGGCACTTCCAAGCTCGAGGAATGCTCAGGTACCTTGAAGTAGGGGAAGTGCTCCTTCATGAAGCTGTAGATCTCACTCACGGGCAGGCTCCCGGTCTTGCTGTTCTTCAGTGCCATGGCGATCAAACAGCTGAGGGCAGGGAGAGCAGGAATGGCTTGGAATCATGGAACAGCTTGGGTGGGAAGGGATCTTAAAACTCGTCCACTTCCACGCCCTGCTATCTTCCATTAGCTCAGGTTGCTCCAAGCCATGTCCAACCTGGCCTTGGAGACTTCCACAGCTTCTCTGGGCAGCCTGTGCCGGGGCCTCCCCACCCTCATAGAGAGGAATTCCTTCCCAATATCCCATCTAACCCTGCCCTCTGGCAGTGGGAACTCACTCCTCTTGTCCTTTCACTCCATGCCTTCTTCTGGTCTAGCAACCTTGGACCCACCTCTTCAGACCCAAACAGCTGGGATCCTGGGATTTCTGTTCCCAAGGGCTCAGAAGTCACAGGATAAGCTGATTCAGAAGGGACCCACAAGGATCATTGAGTCCAACTCCTGGTCCTGTACAGCACCATCCCCAAGAGTCAAACTACATTCCCAAAAGGATTGTCCAAACCCTTCTCCTTGGGCTCTGCCAGGCCTGGTGCTGTGACCACTTCCCTGTGATACTCAGATTTTACTCCTCTGTGTTGTTACTCCCCCACTATGCTTCTCTCCAGGAATTACTTTGTTCACTCCTGCTACCCCTCAGAGGCAGCTTCCACAGATCTCCTGCATGGATGAGGGGATTTTTATTCCCTTCCAAAGGACTCAGACACCCCTGCAGTGTCACAGTCATCCCAGGACAGGCTGTAGGCATTGTGCTTCCTGCTCCCCACTCACCTGTAAGAATAGATGGGCTTGGGATAATGCTTTGGATGCAGTTCCTGGGCAGAGTGGGGAGCCAAGCGTGGCTGGGAATAGTGTGGCTGTGTCCCATAGGATGTGTTGTAGATTGCTGCTGGGTTACACTGTGGGCAGAGGGAAAAGAAGGGAAATGTTGGATGCAAAATGCCTGTGGGTGTGTAGGTTTAGGGACGTTTTGGTTTTCTTTCAAAAGACATCTAGATTTCATCTTGGCAGGTGTTTCAAGACAGACAACAAGCACATACCAGTACCTGCTGGGGGTTCTGGGCCAGGGCAAACACCTGCTGGGAGTGAGGAGGAGGAGGAGGAGGAGGAGGAGGGAAGAGCTGTTGCTGTGTTTGCAAACCAGGGGATAGTTGCCCACCCACGGCATAGGGGCTCATCTGCTGAGAGAAACACAACAGTCAAGGAATTACCAACACCTCATCCCAGGAGCTGGGGCAGTAATGAGCCATCAAGGCCTGCTCTTACATTGGCTCCATGTGTAGAAATGGAATTGAGGCCCAGGATTCCCTGTGGGAGGCTGGCCTGGACGTGGATCATTGCTCCAGGAGTCGAGTGCATCGTGTTCCCCACAGGACCTGGCGTGGAGAGAGGAAGGCAGGGAATGCTCCCATGGAAGCACAGCTCAGGGAAGGGGGCTGGCACTGGGGGTTAATAGATGCAGCTGAACACAGGAGTGGATTCTCTGGAGTGGAGAATCCAACCTCACTGCCTTTCCATCCCCAGAGCATTTCACAGCTCGCCCAGATGACATCAGCTGCTCCCAAAACTCGTTAGGCAGGGCGTGAGAGGTGGCAGCTGTTTAACAGCCACGGGGGTGACACAGACACTGTGTCTTACAAAAGAGAAACAACACATTCAGCACGGGCTGCACTTGTGCTCTCAGGCAGGCAGGATGACACACAGGCTGAGCTTTCCTCATGGAATGCCACAGGGTGTGTGTGTTCACCTAAAGGATGTTCACAAAGGAAAGAAAGGAGTTCAACCAACTCACGCTGCAAGGCTGCAGGAAGCAAAGAGGTGTGAGGTAAATGAGGTGCCCTTTGTTTTATCAGTGTTGAAACAAAGCAGAAAGATTAAATATCTCATTTCCTAATTTCAGGAAATTAATGTTGAAAACCTCTGAAACCCAGGACTTAAAATACCTCAGCCCAGCAAAGCACCAGCAGCTGCACTGAGCAGAAATTCCCATGGGATCTGAGTGCCAGTGCTGGAGTTCTCTCCCTCCTGGAATGAGGGGAAGAGCAGCAGAGCCCTTATGAGAAGCCAACAGGCTCCAGGTCTTTGGACAGGAAGCAAAATGTAAAAGGATAGGAAAAGGGAGCCTGAGGGGTTGTGCTGTTTAAGGAGCAGTTATTCCGTATTCCCATTTCCCATCCCAACAGTACCTGTCTGCTGGAGCATGGCATTCTGGGCCCCCAGGCTGAAATCCATTCTCCCACTGGCCATCTGTTGGAGCCGAGGCACATCCACGGATGTCAGCCAGGACAGGGACTGCAAATCCCCTGGGAGCTCATCCTCGCTCAGCTGGGACGGGTCTGAAGCCAGGAGTCTGCAAAGCAGCAGGGAAAGTTAACAGGGAGCAGGGATGGGGCTGCATTATCCCTGGAAAGAGATGACTGGGATGCCAAAGCTCCTGTAGGTCAGTGGGAAAAACCACCAGGCTGGAATTCTGTACCCAAATCCAGTTGTGCCCTGCAGTTTCACAGCTGGTTACTGACACCCTTTACCTGGTCTTGTGTTCCTTTGTTCAGTTTGAAACGTTTCGGTTAAGAAAACCTCTTGTGGAGCATTTGTAGGGGAAGAGGGCCCAGGAACCCAGCAGAGAAAGTGCCTGGAAACAAACCCAAACTGATTCCTTATTTTCACATCTGTCAGAAATCTGCACTTCTTTTGGCCTTGATAGGGGAGAAACCAGGACTTCCAACCTCATCATTCTCTATCAACCCTGCAATCCAGAGCCTTGGAAGGAGATCTATGCCAAGCTCCTGAGGAATGTGTGTGCTGCTGCTGGAACACCTGGGAAAGCTTTTCCCAGCCACTGGATCCTGTCAGTAGTGAGAGATCAGCAGCTGCATAAAAAGAACTTCACAGACTGAACTGCTGATACCTTCTATCCAGATACATGAAGTTATTGATACTTAAAAAACCAAATTTTAGGCAGTTTTTGACAGAATAAAGGACCAGAATGAAAGGTTTGGGACTGGAGGCACTGTATCTGCCAGGCACCAGCAACAACAGCAGGCACAGCTGTGACAGGCTGCTTTTGGTTTAAAGCTCTGCTTTTGACACCTTTTACATGCACTAGATCACCTGTTTTGCTTTGCTTCTGATAGAGCATGTGGTACAAAATAGGAATATTGGAATATATTTACAGTGCTCAAAAATTCCTGTGTGGTCCAAACTCCCCGTGAAAGTCAGCAAAAGAAACTCTTGCAAAGGAAAGGCTAAATTAATTAATTTATGTGAAACAGTACTACAGGAGTCACTGGTACTTTGAGGAGTAAAGCAGTAATTAGGACATGTCAGGAAGTTGTCATTCGACACCCAGGGTAAAACTAAAGGGATTCAGATCCAGGAAAACATCTTTATCTCACAGAAAAACATAATTTAGTTGGATGCAGTTGATTTTGCTTTCAAACCCTTTTGCTTTCAAGAGCACTCCGAGATGTGTTAAAGTGGTGTCTGCTGCTGATGCGTGTTTGCTGCCAACTGATGCTGCAGAAACTTAAATAAATCTGGTCTCTTGCTGAAGCATCTTTTATGTTTTACACAACTCTAAATCAGCTTAAAAGAACAAGGCAGAACTCCAGTGCCTGCCTGCCCTGGAGCTTTCAGCTCTTCTATTCAGGAATTCCAGAAACACCTATCAAAGCTCCCTGAAGCGCTGTCGGGGAGATCTTTAAAGCAAAATGCCATTTGTTTGCAGAAAGATTTTGTAAAGAAGAAAAGGAGGGGGAAAATCAACACAGCACCAAGAGCCAAAAACTCAAAAAAAAAAAAAAAAAAAAAGAAATAATCAACACCAAACCCCCTTTAAATCTCCCTCGCAGCCTCCCCCGTGTTCTCTCTCCTACTGTAGTTACAGGGCAATAATTAGCATTGCCATGGTTACGCCGTTCAGTTATTTCGCGAGGCCGGGGGACTTCAAGCCATAAATAAAGCCCATCAGGTGACGGCTCTCCCGGCGCGGAGATTGGCTGGATTGGAAGAAAACAGGGCCACGGAATGATTTGAAAACTGGGCAGGCTCGGGGGTCGTTCGCAACAGTTGGTTCCATTGAGGGGGAGCCGCCGGCCCTTTGTGCGCCCAACGCCCGCCGCCCGCGGCACGTGTCCCCCTTTGTCTTTGGGGACCCCGCTTAATTGTCCTGGGCCCCCCCTCCCCTCCCCGCACCCCTGCTCCTTTTTTACAAACCTCCCATTAATCTGCCCGAGTGACAGGCGACACACAACACACGTCCCCTCGCCATCTGGCACCCCGCGCCCCGCCAGCGCTGCCGGCCCAGGCGGCACTAACGGGGTCAGCGCCCGCCGCGCTCCGCACACGCCGCGGCCAGCGCCCGGCTCAGCACGGCTCGGTTCAGCACGGCTCAGCCCGGCTCGGCTCAGCCCGGCTCGGTTCAGCACGGCTCGGCTCAGCACGGCTCGGCTCAGCCCGGCTCGGTTCAGCCCGGCTCGGCTCAGCCCGGCTCGGCTCAGCCACCC
>CM031871.1:3026700-3152016 GCA_018697195.1 Certhia americana
CCCCCCTTTTTAATGGATTTGCTAGTTATCAGATTAACATCCTGTTAAAAATGGGGAATGAAGCAAATTCAATTGGAATTACATCCCTCCCTGTGGCAGAGGGTTGAAACAAGACATTTAAGGTCCCTTCCAACCCAAACCATTCTGAGATTCTGCGATTCCATGATTTCATAATTCTGTGATTCCATGATTTCAAGTTTAAGGATTATTTTTCAGGCTGCCTTCAAAACCAATACAGAGATCTCTAATGACTTTAAAAAGGTGGAATTTTAAAGAATTCCCATTGCTGCCTGGCTGAGGAGTTTTAAAAGCCCGGGGATATTCTGTAGCATAAACCCAGCACATCTCCCAAGCCACAGGCTCAATGTGTGCCCTGCTTTCAGGGAAGAAATCCTAATTTAACTGCAAAAAAAGAGAGAGCCAAGCACGGGAACAACCAGCATTGTCATCTCCTGAGGTTCAATATTCCTGACCTGAAAATTAGCCTGTGCTAAGACAGCTACAGATCCATAAATACATGTTGGAATACCAGGTGGGATTGCATTCTGTTCCCCACCACCGCCCTGCTCATCTCACATTGGAGGATAAACTCCAGGAGGATAAATTCCAGGAGGATAAACTCCAGGAGTCAGAGCTCCTGCCTTTGGCTGGGTGTTCACAGCCCCTGGCACAATGGGGCACTGTGGTAAAAGCAGCCTTTCAGCGGATGTAAATGAGATAAATAGTGATAGGCTGTAATTAATGCACTGCTGAGCCTCCCCTGCTCATTCCCAGGGCTCCTGGAACAGCCACGGAGCCACTGAACCCCGGCACGGGGAGGGTGCAGTCCCACCAAACGGGTTGTAAACGTGGTGTTATTTTTCAGGGTGTGCTGAAATGATGCAACTCCACTTTTACTCCTCTGCTTTCAACTCTCAGCAGGAAAACACCCCCTGCATCTGTGGTTCCCTCCTGGAAAGGCACCTGCAAGGATGAGAATCCAGAGGGTGCTGAGGATTCAAACCCCAGTTCTCCTGTGGATCCCAGGATGCTGATCCATAGATCCTCTTGTGAAAAGTGCCTGGAAAACCGGACTTGTTACAGAAATGCTCCATGGCACTGTTAGTCTTTACAATCTGCTCTGGAGTTATCTGCCCAAATTATTTATCCCATCAGAGTAATATTGCATCAGGGACTCCTTGGCATGAGACCCCTTTCCAGATCTGATGCTGGGCTCAACCTGACCCAAAGGTTCAAAATTCACCAGAGCCTGCTAGCAGTACAAAATCCTCACTCACAGCTACCTAAAAGTATCTTTACCTTTTTCTCCCACCATCACGAGCATCCTGCTGGCATAACATGGAATTGGAGTCATTCCTAGCCTGACCTTGCAGGAATTTAACACCAGAGCTGATCTGAGTCTCTACTCACCAGTGGGGCTTTGCCACCTTCCCTCAGGCTGAGCTGTTGGAGAGAGCTGGATCTAAGGTGGTTCCTCACCTCGGGAACCATTCCAGGGGAGCTATCCATGAATTATCCATCTCCCCAACAACCCATCACCTTCATCTGAAATAAAGCCAGGCCAAAACCCTGCAGCTGTATTTGGGATATTCCACAGTTCTAAATCTCATTAATGGACAGGATTTTCCCCCATTTCCAGCACTGCCACCTGAGTTTTTAGCTCAGGCTTAGGTGACACAACTGCTCAACAGGCAGGAGCAATTGGGTGATAGGTTTTTAATTAGCTGTTTGCAATGCTTAATCCAGTGGGAGACAATTGGACAGGAAGAATCCAAAGAAAACCTCTTCCAGAAGCGGTGTTTTCCTTTGTCTGGGATTGCACAAAATCCTCAGGACAAGCACAGAGAGTTCTTATAAGCAAGACAAGAAAAAGGTTTGTATTGTGACTCTCCAGCTGTGTCCATGGTGAGAAGTGTCCTCTGTTTTACTGAAGGATTCAACTTCCCCATCTCCTTTAGCTCCTCATACCAACTGCTCTGCTCCTTCCCTTTATGCCCTTCCCCTTCCATTTTCCTGCCTCCCAGTTGTTTTTATCTCCATTATTTTCTGGTTTCCATACTCACAACCAGCTTCCCCTCTCAAGTTGTTCCTGCTCCCAGAGTTTTTGGTCTGTGATTCCTCCTTGAAGGCCAGTCCCAAACCATCATCCCACCCCTCTCCCTGTCTTCAAGATCTCTCAGTTATTCCTGGCCTTGCTGGAAATCAGAACAGAAATTAAGCAGCTTTCCCGAGGCAAAGGGAGTCCCTCCTTACCTATAACTCAAGAAACATTGCATTATCAGAACCAAAACCAGTGAGGAAAAAGCAAATAACATCATTAACCTGGCAGGTGGTGATGGGCTCTTTTCCTTGCACCATGCTGGACTCTCTGAAAATCTCTTGCAAAGGTACTTGGCACTAAAAACAGGCTACAGCTGCACTCCTGGAGCCTTTTATCCACCCCGACTCCACATTTCACAACCCCATTACACCAGCAGTGGGATCACTGGAAACTGGATTACAGTGAAATGTGTAATGCTTAAACCCAAGAGGAAACGAGAGGTGATGGCAGCACTGCACCCCCAGCCACTCATTCCCTGCTCTGATCTAACCATCCCTAGGTTGGGATTTGCCAAATCCAGCTGGGATCCGACTCTGGAACCTGTTTGGTAAAAAATCCCAACCCAAACAATGCAAAAATCAGACCTTTGACCAGTGTCAGAACAAGCAGAAGGTCTTGGAAGCACCAGCCACTACAGGAATGTTTTATATTAAAAAGAGAACCGTGATCTGACTGGGAAGCTGTTTTTTCCTTGGAAATTGCTGTTCATTAGCACTGGAGCCTCGTGTAGGTGTAAGTGCAGTGTAAAGGGAATATCAGCTCTACAACCTGTCCCTGGGCAGGGTTGTCAGAACCCCCTGAGTCACTGGGTCTGCAGCAGCTCCGCTTCCTGCACTTATCAATGGGTGCAATGAGCCTCTGAGACCCCACAGAAATGCTGGGAAAGTCCCAATTCCCTGTCTCTTTCCCTGTTTTGGCCAAGCACCGTTTCTGAAGTAAAGGATGAGCCCGTTCTGGTCTCCCAGGACCCCGAGGTGCTGCCCCAAACCGCAGGACTTTGGGAGAAGCAAAAGGCCACAAATTTTTATTCCTCCAGATCAGCACATTTCAGGAGTGCCGAGGAAACAGTTGTGCTAATCCACTTAAATCAATCCAGTTTGACTGATTCCTTGGAGGTTTCTCACATTTTTTTTTTTTTTTTTTTTTTTAAAGAATGAAGCCACTCCCGTGCTGGAATGGAATTCCAGCGGCACTCGGAGTCATTATCTCACTCCCAGTCAGACATGCACAGGAATGTCACAGGAATGGACACTGGCATTTTCTCCAGGAACAATTAGGGTGTTGTTAGTGATGCATTTGTAACCTTTTGTGTGCACACTCCCATCCATCCATCCATCCATCCATCCATCCATCCATCCATCCATCCATCCATCCATCCATCCATCCCAGGGCACAGAGGTGTCACTTCCTCTCCAGAAACCCCAGTGCAAAAAAAAACCAGATATGAGAGCACAATTTAGAGCTAAAATGTGCTCAAATGAGAGATTTTTCATCTTTTTCCTCACTGGAATGCTGTCACATCCAGAGTTTATAGAGTACAGCAGTCCTGTGCTTCTTAATCTGATTTTACACTAAACCACAGCAACATAAAGTAATTTTGGCAAAATATTGATCAGACTAATGAGCTAATGGATATAGACAATCTTTTAAAAATCAAAGAGATAATTAAAATGGGGTAAAGGACAATGTAATCCACTAATATACTGAATTATTAATGATTAACACCTTTTGATCCAAAATAGGTCTATTTAAAGCTCAGTTCTTGTTTAACGCATAGAAAATGCATTGCAAGGCCTTCAAAATGCTCCACAAGGCTTCTGTCAACTGGAAATACTTAATAACACCAAAAAACAGAACTGTGGTCCTTACACCAAATATTGTTGAACCAGATCTTAAAATCAAAACCACAGATTCCATATTTCAATTCAAAAGATTGCTTGAAGGCCACAGCACCCAGGAGCTGAGGAACTTGGATTGCCAGGAATCAGCCCATAAATTCCATGGGAAAAGCCTGGAGCTGGCTCCTGTAATTTGCACAGCTCTGTGCTGAAACAACCATGAGCCATCGTGGCAGAGAAAACTTGTGGTCTGCCTGTGCTGTGATGTAAAATCAAAATACTGGCATTAAAACTTGTTAAATTATTAATTACAATTAACAAGGATGAAGTGCTAAGGGTTAAAAAATCCCGGTTTTTTTACAATTCTTTGCTTTCATTCCCTTAAATGAGACGTGGAATCATTAGAAATATTTGTCAGCCCTACAAGGATGAATACATTGAATATGGTGGTATTTTCTGTAGGAAACTAAGAGAGGCAGCTGCTGAAATAAAGAATTACTTTGCATTGCAGCCAGGCAGTGACAGCACCAGAAAAACAGGCAGTGGAGGGGATCTGATGGCCCTTAATCATCCCTGTGCTGTTTGATATCCCACAGCTGCACTGGGGGGAGAGGTATTTGCCTAAAATCATTTTACTGGGGTGCAGAAAGTCCTGGAATTTCACACAGCAGCCAAAAGCAGCCCAAGCCTCATCACCAGCCTGAGCCACGGCACATTTTCTGCAAATGCTTTGGAGCTGCAGCACAATTCAAAGATCTGCTAAAATCAGATTTATTTTTTTTTTTATCCCACATTAAATATAATAAAATTAAAAAAAAAAAATAATTAAAACCCCAAAGTTTTCAAGCTGTAAGCATAATCTGCCTGCAAACTGATGGGGTTTGGTCCCCTCCCTTCCCAGCCTTTCCTCCTCACAGCAGAGCTGGGGCTCCTCCAAGTCCAACTGTCCCATTGAAAGATTCCAAATGAGACAGAAGAGTATTCTCAGCACAGCCCCAGCCTCCCACTCGCTAATTGGAGGCCATTCCCCATTTTGTGGAGCCTTGATGCTCCCCCATGGAGAACTCAGGACTGTGGGTTCCAGTCTTGGACTGTGGTGACAGCAGGAGAGTAAACAGAGCTGATAGAATTTGACAGGTCTATTCTTTTCTTAAAATCATTCAGTCTAAAAGATTTTCTTTTACATAATCCAAAGTGTTTTCTCATGAAGTAGGACAAATACTGCTCTGCATTTATGGTGCAGTTCAGATTTTATGCATTTTTATCAGAATTTGCCACTATTAAACGAGGTCAAATAATTCGTTTTAAAGCCACGGCAAAGAAATCGCAAGTGGGTGAAAAACTTCAGAGAACTGAGTTCAAAATCTTTCACAGAGGACTCAAAGCTGGTTTTTAAAAAGAGGAAAAGAAGAAAGTTATGATTTTTTTTTTTACTGCAATAAGAGAAATCCTATCTTTCTCCCCCCAAAAAGCCATTTTTTTTTTCCTGAAGAGTTACAGAATAGTTCTCCCCCTAAAGAGGGGGCTTTGTTAAGGTGGTGAGTTCTGCAGGGCACTGAAGATCCAGCCTGAAATCCACGTCCCCAGAAGTCCCTCTCACCCACACCCTCCCTTAAATCCCGAATAATTTCTCCACCAATATTTACGCAGCCAAGAAAAATGCCCAGAGCAAACAGTGCCTCGGTAAACAGCAAAAACAGAGCCACGAACCTTTTCCCCAGAGGCTGCAGGGACTATAACAAATCCCTTGTTGAGCTGCAAGAGGCTGTGCTGCAGCGTTTGCATTCTGAATAGAGAGAGGCCGGGAGAAGAATACCTGCAGCAGCCCCAGGAAAGGTTGCAAACCCCTCAGGCTGGCAGGAAAGAGCCTCTCAATGCTCGTTTTGTTAAAAAAAAAAAAAAAATTAATTTTCTTCTGGTTTGCGTTATGTTTTGTCGTGAGAAGTGGGAGGTGTTGTGTGTGTTCTGTATTTCTTGGAGCTTTGCTGTCATGTGACAAAATGTAACCTAACATAACCCAGGGCTCTGTAACTCATGCAGAACCCTCCTGTAACCTCCAACAATGCTTTGAAATGATAAATGGAAGCACGGTGGGGCAGGTAAATTCAATTATGAAAGGCTCTTGGCAAAGCCAGGTTTGTTCCCTCCCACATTAAAAGCCCTTTGACGTTTCAGCGCTTCAGAGGGCTGCACAAGTGCTTGTTTTAATTAAAAACTCCTCCTGTGTCTCTTGCACTTGTTTAGTCTCTCTCCATGACTGCTCCATAACGATGCAAAAAGTGATGTGCAAGGGAACTTTTCAATTATAACATTTTAACAAGAATATCCTTCTGTGGCAGCGCTCACACAGGGCAGAGAGTTTAGAGAGAGATCAGCCCAAGGTTTTGGAGGTGTATTTATCAAATATAGGTTAGTATCAAAATCAAAGAATCATAGAATTATAGACTGATTATGGATGTAAAAGACCTCCAAGATTACCAAGTCCAGCCTTCATCCAAATGCCACCATTGTGAATATTTCAAACAGGAATGTTGCTAAGTAAGAAATGCATTGTAACTGGTCATCAGCCTTAGAAATCTATTTAGAGTAGAGGAATAATTCAGATAGCTTTACAAAAAAAAACAATAAAGAAGAAGAAAAGTGGATTTCTACATGCTAAAAGCATTTTTTAGGAAACAAGGAGGAAGCAACAGGAGTCGGCAGCCGTGCCAGTGCAGTGCACGGCTTTTGAAAGGGATAAAATCTCACCTGTACTCCTGCGAGGGGTGGTGGTTTTGCCCTGAATTCCTAATGATTCCTGACATTATGGACGGGATATCGTTCTCTATCATCTCCTGGGAAAGCAGCAGAAGGCAGCGGTCAGCAGCAGTAGCTATCCAGCACTTCAGCAGCGGCGGGAGCCACCGACCCCGCCCGAGCTCCGGTACCGGGGCACGGCACAGCCCGGCCCCGGCACCCCCAGGTGCGCTGGTGGCACTGGGAAAGGCAGGAAAAGCCTTCACGGGGAATGATCCCATGCCAGAGAGGGACCCCTGAGGGAGGGACAGCCAGGGGCAGGGGCTGAGGGTACCGGCAGTACCGAGCCAGCCGGCAGCGCTCCCGCCTTGGGCTGCTCTTATCCCCCCAAAACAGTATCCGTCACATTTTGGGTGAAGAAGCTGCGGCAGCTGCAGCGGTCCAAACGCGCCCGTGCTGCCTGGGGATGAGGGGAACCGGGAGACCTCAGCTTTGGACACCCAGAGCTGGAATGGGAGCCCGGAAAAATCCCAGAACCCCTGTCCTGGGATGGAGGGAGCCTGGTGGTTCTCAGTCCCGCGGATGGAAGGGGAGCCCGGGAGAATTCCAAAACCGCTGCCGCAGGGCTGGAAGGAGCCAGGGATAAATAACCCCAACCCCACAGCCGAGGGGAGGGAGCGAGCCCGGAATGACCCTAAACCCGCTGCCCTGGGGCTCCAGGGGTACAGCGGCTCCCCCAAACCCGCTGCCCCGGGGATGGAAGATCCCGGGATTCCCTAACCCTGCTGCCTCAGGATGCAGCGAGCCCCGGGATTCCCAGCCCCGCTCCCCCGTGGATCGATGGATGCAGGGAGCCCGGGGGTCCCCATCCCCGACCCCCCCCTCCATCCCCCGTCCGGCGCTGTCGCCGCTCCGGTCACCAACCTGTCGGGCGGGGCCCCGGGGCCGCCCGGAGCTCGGCGGGCGCTCGGTGCGCGGGGCCGGCGGCGGGGCCGCGCTCCGGTCCCGGTTTAAATTTCCCTCTCCGGAGCTGTCCAGCCCCGAGCATGCGCGGCCCGGCCCGGGGTCAGCTCCGGGGCAGGGCCGGGCAGAGCCGCCCCCCGCCTCCGGTACCCCCCCCCCCCCGGTGCCCCCCGCCCCCGGTGCCCCCCGCCCCCGGTGCCCCCCGCCCCCGGTACCCCCGCCCCGCGGCACCGGCACGGGCAGGGCAGGGCGGGCAGCGTGTCCCAGAGGAGAGCGGCGAATGGAGAAGGAAAGGGGAAAGAACACAGATTAACCCAACTTTGGGCAACTTTCCGGAGGGAGGAAGGGGGGAGGGATCCGGAGGGATCCTTCAAACGGGCACTGGCGGGAGGAGAGCGGAGCGGAGCGGGGCGGAGCGGGGACAGCTCGGGGGAGCCGGTGCCCAACGCCCGGTGCCCGGTACCGGTACACGATGCCCGGTACCGGGGTTTAGTGCTCGATGCTCAGCGGCCGGTGCCGGGTGCTCAGTCCTCGGTACTCGGTGCCCCGCTCGGTGCTGCAGGCAGTGGCCGGAGCCGCCTGTCCCCGCCTGTCCCCGCATGTCCCCACATGTCCCCGCATGTCCCCGTCCGCCGCCGGTGCCGGGATGGCCGCGGGAGCGGGAAGGGAGCCGGGAAAACCCCGGGCAGGCAGCGCCCGTTCTGAGCCTCAGCGCTGCGGGAGGTGAGGGATGAGGATGGGAGGGATGAGGATGGGAGAGTGGGGAGGCTCTGGCACAGGGTACCCAAAGAAGCTGTGGCTGCCCCTGGATCCCTGGAAGTGTCCAAGGCCAGGTTGGATGGGGTTTGGAGCAATCTGGTAGAAGAAAGAGAATTATTCATTCTGAACACCATAACTCTGCCTCCTCTTGAACCAGAGGTTTTTAAAGTGTGGTTCAGCCGTCAGAGAGTGAAGTCTGGTGATAATGCCATGGATCTGGGGCAGTGTTACCTCCAGGTACCAGAAAGATGTGGATCAGAGATCTGAGCCAAGGTCAAATCCCAGATTAGCAGAGATCCAGCCTTACAAAACATTGGCTTGGACTGTCCATGTCTTTTCTTGAGACCAGATTTTTTTTTCTGTAAGCCCATCACCAAAACAGGGACCAACCTTCGCTGTCAGGAAAGTGTTCTTTAAGTAGAGGCAGTTTGAAATCTGTGATGACACCAGGTCCTTTGGGCTCTGCACAGCAAAGCTGAAACGTGGAAATACTCCCAATATCCTTGCACAACAAAACCCCACAAGATCCATGACAAACGTATTTCCTTGTGCTTGCCAGTTTACCACAGAGTATGGAGGCGATGAAATGTGAAGGCAGATCTTTTTTTCTGCTTTTAATGAGAATCTGTTCACTTTGATGAGCATCAAATCTCTCTCTGTTAATTGCTGTCAATAGAAGTGGAGATTAATCAATACTTCTATGAATCAATGCCTTTATCAGTCACCTCTGAAGAACTGAAATAGGAGGAAAATCACAGTACTGGCAGAGCCTCAGGCATGGAGTTTGCACAGTCACAAGAGTTCCCTTAATTACAGGCTGCATTAATTAACGTTGGGCTGTAACTTATTAAAAGGTCATCTCAGAGCCCTCACATCTTTACCTTGTAACTTAAAAACCACTTTGAAAAATGCACTCCTGTGGCTGAATGTGTGCAGGAGGGGTGAGGATAGGACACCACGTTCCTTCTGGATCTCCTTGGAGCCTGGTCAAGACGTGCTGAGCTTTTCCCCTGGCTGCCATCCTTGCAGGAACATATTCCATGTACGTGCTGCTTCCCCCTCTCAGGTGATTTGCAAACCTTGGAAGGGGCAGGATTGCTCCAGGTAAGGAGCAAAGGGTGGCTCCTGCCCTGTTTGCTCACTGGGGGAGCTTCACTTGCAGGGGGGAGGGATAAAGGACTTAGATTTCCAAAACCTGAAGGAGCAAGTTCCAACTAGGAAAATTCTGGTTAATTGGTGCAAGGAGCATTTTCACAACGGGCACAGGGAGATTTGGAGTCCCTGGCCTTGGAGCTGCTGGAATTGGACAGGACAGAGCTCTGAGGGATTCGTGGAGTCACAGGTTTGGGTTGAAAGGGACCTTAAAGCCCATCTTGTTTCAGCCCCTTCCGTAGCCCAGGGAGCTCCAGCTGTTCGTGTTCCATCAGGTCAGCTCAACTGCAGAACTACAGACTGATTGTTGGACTTTACAAAATTTCGGGTTTTTCCTTGTTTTTGGTGTTTTCTCACCGGTTCCTGTCAGGCTGGAGAAATGATGCTGTCCGTGGGAATGGCATAGAAAGGAATATTGGGGTTAATTTTCTCCTGGTGGATTTTCTCCTCTCTCTCTCTTCTCTCTTTCTATTTCTTTCTGTGGTTTAAGGTACAAGAACCCAAGATATGGTTATATGTGTAGTTATCCTTATCTCAGATAAGGAATAGTTCAAATTCTGTCACGACTGAAGTAATTTTTGAATTACTTTTGAATTGAATTTTGAACAGTGAATATTAGCAGAGAAATGTGTATTAGATACTTCTATTGATCCAGTCTCTGTCTGAGTATTCATGGTGGCATGAAAAATCATATACAGCCTTTAAATTAACATTGTTCAGCAATTAACTTCTTCCTTTCTTTGGACAAAAAACTTTGTAGTGAAGAAATAATGCAATACAACAATAGAGGTAAAATAGATATTTGTTTTTCAAAGGCATTCACTTCCTTGTGTGTGAATTTCTCCTAAAATATCTTTAATTTCTATAGATTTTCTTTTAAACTACAGGAATTTCTTTTGGATGACAAACTGAATTCATTTTGCTACCAGCTGAGGTCATCATAAAACAACTTTGGTTTATTTTCCATACTCTCCACTGCTTTGGGAGAAAAGTAGGGGGGAAAAAAAGGCAAGAAAGTGTTGAGAAACCTTCAAAAGCAGAGATTGATGAGAACTCTCTGAAGATTTTGGTCTCCTCTGTGCTAGGCTGGAAAATCAAAATATTTCCCCCACCTCAGGCTGTGGTTTTTGTGGTGAACCCAGAAGGGCTGAAAAGCAGCTTCATGTTTATTCATCACTGTGTTTTGTGAAAGCACATCGGTGTATCCTGACCCTGCATCTTCCTCCTCCTCACTTGGCTTTTCTTTCTGATTGTGGTTTTCATACCTCTCCTCCTGAGTTTCTAAAACATGTGGGGAAAATATTGGTGTGAATTCTGCTCTGAAATCATTTAGTGCTTCTTAGAGAGGAATAATTTCCTTGCACACTTCAAGCCAGCTTTGTTTTCTGGGAAAGATTGGATTTTTGAGCTCCTCCTTTATCTACCCAGTTTAATTTATCCCTCCAGCCCCCTCCCTGCAAAAATATTCTTTTCACATTTTAAAATGCATTTTCATCACTTGGATTCTCAGTCCCTGATGGAGATGAGAATTTGGTGACACTTCATCCCCTTTCCAGTGCCCAGATTTGGGGTTGCATACTCACCCCCAGAAATAAAAAGCAGCTCTTCCCACTACCCCCAGCCCCTTTTCCCAGGATTTGTGCATTCACATGGGAATGAAAACGTGCAAATGGATTCTGTCCAAGCCACTGGAAACACAGGAAACTCTACAAGCTCCCTCCTTTTATCCCCCTGCAAAAAAAGCACCGACCGTTTGTTTTATTTCGGGATACTGTATCCTAACAAATTATCCTTAAAAATCATTTGGTGTGAAATTGCAGATTAATCCCACCGGGCTGTGGGGTTTAGCCCTTGTCTGGCCACTTGGGAGCTCACAGATGGTGGCTGGGAGTGTGACAAAAGGCACAATCCCTGATTAGATGCATGGATGTAACGGACAGAAAGCTTTTCCTCATGGCCAAGGTGAGGAAAACACCGGAGGTCCTAGAGCCTGGCTCCTGCTGGGAGAGCTGTCCTGGAAAATCTGCTCTGGAAAAGTTTTGCAGCGTCTCCCAGACAAAGGGAAACCTGCTCTGACTCCCTTTAAAATCCCAGTTTTACTTCCTAAGGCCGTTACTACTTTTCTTATTCCTTTTCTCTTGTTTTGTTTTATTGCCTCTTTAGGTGGCAAACACTAACAAATGGGGATTCCTTTCAGAGTCTGGCAGCTTCTTGTCCCCAAAATTAATTTTGTCTATCCCACAGGGAAAAATGTTGTCCTGCTTGTGAAGAGCTGGAAATCTGGCCTGGGAGAAATCAATCTTTATCCCTGTGAAATGACATTGCTGCCCTGCACAGCCCTGAAATTCCAACTGCCAGCTGAGCTGCTCTCTGATTTTAATGTGAAATTGTTGTTATTTAGGAACAGAACCCATCGTGCTGCTCGTTCCTGGTGGGAATTCAGGTGTGTGAGAACAATGCCCCATCCCTGGAATGTCCAAGGCCAGGCTGGATGGGGCTCTGAGCAGCCTGGGCTAGTGAAAGGTGTGGAACAAGAGGAGATTTAAGTCTCTTCCAACCCAAACCATTCTGGGATTCCACGATTTGCCTGGAAAAAAACACCTGGGGTTTCTAAATGCCCCTGCAACAGAAATCCTGCAGAGCCAGGACTGTTTGTGCTTTGAGAGCTGGCAGAACCCCAAACCCAACCCACAAAGACACAAAGCCTGACAATATATTTATTACTTAGCCAGTTAAACCTAAGCTTAGCACAGTTTTAACTTCTGTGAGTGAGCTACAAGGATATTTTGCCCTGATTTTTGTCTAGTCTGGGGCAAAATGAGTTTATAGATGCCCTAATTGTGCAGTGGTTGTTATATACAATAATATGAAGCAATGAAATTAGAACAAATCCATGTATTATGTCAGCATAGAATTAATACTTTTATTTTTCATTTAGGGGATGAAATAAATACTTCTGAAATTATATTTTTTTTCCCAGAAACAGAGGGATGTCAATATGCTGTTGGCTGATGGACGTAATTTCTAATTTAGTTTGTCATTGGAAGAGACAAGTTCAGCCCCAGAGCACACAAAATTGTCACTTCTGATCTCTTTATTGCTCTTTTGTAGCCTGTGGTTTATTTACAACTGAGGAACCATGCAGAGAATCCTGTCTAGATCTCACCTATTCCTTCGTCACAGTAATGAGCTTTTCCTTAATTAATATCCCTCATTGTTTCAGCAAATCCCCATGGATTGTGTCATGCAGATAATGGCAATCAGTGCTTTTTCTTCTCTGTGCTCATGTGGAATTTTTTCTCTTTGTAGGTGAAAAGGAAAGAAGGAAAAAAAGGAGATTTCGGAGCTCTTTGCTTCCATCTTTGGGTAAATGCACAACTTTTTGTTGTAGGAGCAATGAATGTTGAGTGACTACGGAAATGAATTTGGGAAATTCATCCCTGAGGGCTCAGGTGGCCTCAGCTGGAGGCACAGCTCATGAAAAACTCAATCAGCTGCTGCACCCAGAGTTGGAGCTCAACTTTCAGAGAGCCCATTCTGCTTCCCAGCCAGGGAATTCCATTGGCACAGAGACAGGGATGGTCTGAGGATCCCAGTCTGGCCATTGATATTTAAATTAATATTGATATTAAATGGATACATTTAATAAATTAAATTTTAAAATTCTAAATTTATGTTTTCTATACAAAAAAAAAAAAGTTTAAATTGCTATTTCTTATACAAAACCACAGAGATGACAGAGAATGCCAAAGGCTGGTTTGGGACTGGAAATGTTGCAGAACTCAAAATTCCAGATGATATCAGGGTTATCAACCCTGACTGGAGATGCTCAAGTAGAACATCCTTCAAGGTTTGTGGAGAGGAGTGTTAATAACAAACACACAATTTTTTTCTTGGTTTTTGTTTCTGCAATATTTTTGGTGTATCACAGACACACTTTATCTCAAATATACAGCACCCACAGGGTGTCAGAGTAACATCCAAATGTGTACAGCCCAAACTCAGTCTGATAAATCCTTTCAGAAGGGACAGAAAGTTCGATTTCCATTTTCTTCCTGATTTTCTGTAAATTTTTGGTGAATATTGGTTCTACCCATGCATCATCCCTCATAAAAGAGGGACATCACCCCCTACTTTCCTGCCAGATGTTGGGTGTTTTCAGGGATTCCTGGTTCTGAGGATTTGTGTAACTGGGACCATTCCTGGGTGGAAGCATCCCTCAGAATTCAGCAGTGACCATTCCTTTGGAGCCAGAGAGCAAAGGGAAGCCTGTGAGTATTTTTCCTGAGGTTTTTAAGAGTGAAAAGTTAAGAACCCTTCTCTTAATAGGGCTATCACCAAATTAACATAACCAAGAAATCTCCAGCTCCATTGTGAGCAGCTTCTCCTGCTCCTTCAGCAGCTCTGCCCTCACCAGCCCCGTGATTTAGTGAATATTGTTTCCTGCTTCCATGACACACAAGTCTAATTAAACCATTTCTGCACCTTCCCTGGCCATAACTCTTCATTCCAGTAATTAGAAGACACCCCAGTACAGAACACGCTGCTTCATCAGCTTTTAGGCTACGAGACTTAAAACTAACATTTTCAAAAGCATTTCATGGTTTGAAAGAATGGTCAATTAACCTTCAGTTTCCTGGGGGGAACCCTGCAAAGAACTGTCAACAGTTCAGTTTAGAGAGATTTGTCCAGTGACCTACAAGGCCACGAAGTTCACGAATGCATGGAAGGGTGTCATCATGGATTTGTTCCCTGGGTTACTGTCACAAGAGAATAAACTGATTTTTCTGCTACAGTAACAAGTGACCAAGGGGCGACTGGACGACCTCAGTGCTTCCCTGGGCTCCTGGGCAAAACCAGGGCCACTCAGCAGGAAAAAAAATAAACCTGGTATCTTCAGGATGAATTATGTGTCTCTTTCTCTTCCTCCCAGAAGGTTCTTTTTTAATCAGAGGAGCCCCGGGGCAGGGGGGATCCCTCGGCTGCCTGCTGGGTTTCTTTGTATTTGGAATTCTCTGCAAACGGCAGCGTAAGATAAACGTCTGATTATTGTGGTGGTGACAGCCTTCAGATTTAAGTGATAGCAACATCTCAGTCTTTATAGCAAATTAAGGGCTTTTTGTGGAGCACTGGGGATGGATTTGGGGTTGCACCTGCTGGAGGAACCCGTCCTGAGCCTTCCGGAGGGGTCTCACCATGAAGTTGATTTTGTTGTGAGATTCCAAAGGAAACGAGAGTCTGCTCCTGGCCATTGAAGGTAAAACAAACTCTGGCTTCGTGAAGGAGGCAGAATTAGCCATAAATAAAATTATCTTCCATGTAGGATTTGATACGTGGAAATTCAAATCTTTGGCTTTGCTTTTAACTTCAGTGCTCTGTAAATGCAGGGGTTTACTGCCGTTTCAGAATTCGATTTTATTTCCTTCTACTCATCATCAAAACATTTCCCTTGGCCAACCTTACAAATCCCTACATTAAATCTGAATTTCTTTCTCGGCTTTTCTCATTTTGCCACACCCATGACGCACAAGGTCAGGGTCATTGCTTCATGTCATAGAACTGTCTCTAGGACAGTTTAAAACATTTCAGTTGATTCCATGCAGTGCTCCAAACTTAAGATTTTAAGATCTGAAGTAATCTGGAGGGTTTTCTTAAGGACACTTACTTAGAGAGTCCCAGGATGGTTTGGGTTGGAAGGGATCTTAAATTTCACCCCCTGCCATGAGCAGGGACACCTTCCACTAGCCCAGGTTGCTCTAAGCCCTGTCCAACGTGGCCTTGGACACTTCCAGGGATGGGACATTGTGCTCACACACCTGAATTCCCATCAGGAGCACTCAGCCTAGGAGCAGAATCCTAGGAGCTGTTTTTGTACTGAGTTCAAATATCAGAATTCTCCAAATCCCAAATGCTGCGTGACAGGAGCTTAATGTCCTTCAGAGGAAATGGAGACATCTTTGTAGGGATTTTTTAAGTCTAGATCACACCTAAGGGTGGTAATTGAAACTTACCCCCTGTTTTTCTGAGTTTTACACAGCTCAGGCTCCAAAGCTCTTCCTGCCTGTGGTGATTCCCATCTGAGCATATCAAGTCAGCAAGGTTTCCCCCCAGACCTGGGGTGAGGGTCTGTCAGAGCCTTCAAACCTGATAAAACCCTGCAGGAAGGGAATAACACTGATTCTGAGTATTGCCAGTGACCCTTTGCTGTACTTCAGCAGTGACACATTTGTCATTCTGTGTCCCCTCCTGAGGCTCTCGGTGAGAGAGGAGGGAAGGACGAGGAGAAACAACGGCTCTAATTAGAAATTTGCCCATTTTTTTCAGAACAGCTGGGGAGAAGCTCAGACCCTGACCCATTCTTTGCCTCCCTCAGAAGCCCCAGAGCAGAGATTTAAATTCAAAGCCTGACTTTTTGGGCTGGGCTGCACAGGGGGAGGGGAGCAGGGATGAGGAGCCGCGGGCACGGTGAGCGAGAGGCGTTGGACATGGAGAGAGATATCATTAGACTAAAAAAGTGTCTTCCCACACAGACAAAAGGAGAGGCTGGGAGCATCAGGATTACCCAACACGAGCTCCAGAGGCACTGCAGGGACAGCAGCAGGGTCCTGTTCCTGCAGTGCCCAGGGTGTGGACACGCACGGAGTGTCCCACCCGAGCCCCGGGCTCTGCGCCTCCCTCCCCACTCAGGATCAATTACTCATCCCAAATGACAGCCACTGTCTGGTGACCAAGAGCTGTCACCCATTTGTGCTTCCTCAAGGGCCACTGGTTTCACTTCTGACTGCTCTGCTGCGTTTTTGGAAGGAAAATCAGCAAATTTTCCCAGTTTTTATTGCCTGAAGCAATCAATTCATCACACAGAACGCCTTGCTTGGTTTCTTATTGCATCCTTGCTTCAACACTTTGGTTTATTTCTACATTCAAATCATCATTGCTGATGGTTGTTTTTTATAATTAAAAGCTCAGTTGTTTTGGTACGATTTTTTGCCTCAGGAGAACATTGATCCTTCTGAACTCCTTGGAATATGGAGTTGGGCCCTTCTTTTCCCCCTTTAACCCTGGCAAACAGGTTTAATCTTTATTTGTTCAGTATTTGGTTTCAGAGCGGGCAGTTTAATGCTCAGATGAATTTTGATATACGGGGATGTAACGGGAAAAATAACCAAAAAAAAAAAAAAAAAAAAAGGAATCTGTTGGGGTTATTCATGTGCTTTTGGATTTGATTTACTTCCTACTTCCTTATTTAATAACCAGGTTCCTTAAGACTCCTTAAGCTTGACTGACCCGTGTTTTGTTGGCGGGTCTATTCCACTGACCCCTGCCAAGACCCCTGCCCCAGTTCGTCTATCAGACAAAAATGAATCTATTCCAGGAGCTATCACTTCCCATTATCTCTAATTGAGCCTGACAGTTGGAGACAGGCCTCATTATTTTTAATTGGGCCCTATAGTTCTAGAGTTAAATTAAACACAATTTAATGCAGATAGCTCATCTACATCGCTATGACAGAGTCAAATTGTATTTTAAGTTTAATGGAACAACAGGGTTTGTTTGCAGGCTTTGCTTTTGCAGAGTGTTGCTGCTCTGAGCTCTGTGTTGTGTAAAACCTGCCTGGGGTGTGAGGACACGTCTGTTAATTAGAACCTGACCTGGCTCTGCACCTGTTGGACCTTTGCTCTACACTCTTGCACCAAAAATCCAAATGTGGGCCCAGGGTGGTGATGAACAAGTCTTTAATCAGCCCAGACTGCCTGTGAGAGCTTCACATGGTTCAGGTAGTTTTAAAGAGATTTGCAGGGATGTCATGTGAACAGAGGAACTGCTGAAAGTTTCCCCCAAATTCCTGTGGGAAGTTTTATTCAGAATTTAAAGGGAAGATACCTCTCCATACCTCAACACGGGCATTTTTACTGCTCCATTCAGAGGTTTTTTCTGCCACAAAGGAACATCTTTATCACTATCAGGTGGGGCTTTTCTGTGATGACACCTCTGGGTAAAGAAGGAATTGAATAATCCTGTTGCTGTAAATATGATAAACTTCATGTCTTGGACTTTCTTAGGGAAGGAACATTCCAGTCTATGCTGAGGAAGGAGCTGTCTCACCCTTCTGGTGGTTTTCAGCCACACAGGAGTTGGAAAATCAGTTTGGTAAATCATTCCCTGTGCTCTTTCTTTGAGTCAGCTGTGGGCTGCAGGACCACGTCATTTGTTATTGGAGCTTTATATTTGCCAGAGTTCTCAAAGCAGTTAATCCATCACAAAACTCTTTGGATTACTCATGGAACCAAGATTCCTAATTACAGAAGGCCTTGATTCAATATTGGAGTTTCCTTTGCACAGGTGAGGTCCAACACTCATTTCAAAGGATGTTTCCTTTGATATATTTGTATTTTCTGTACTTTCCTCTTCAGCTTTGCTTGAAGGTCAAGTAAACAAACTACAGCACTTCTCCCGTGAGAAGTAACACATCCAATGTGTCTTGAGGAATCCAAGACAAGGATCCTTCAGATTGGAACAGTGGGATCTCTACTCTTTTTAAGAGTTTGGGCATCTTGTATTAGTAATTATATACTGTGTGTTTAATTAACACTTAATCATGGAAATTCTATGACATCAGGCCTGGAGGCTGGGATTGTCCTGGAGAAAATGAGCAAGGATTACCCAATGTTTGTACAGTCCCTGCTCCTTCCTAACTGCTCTCCTTGGTGTCAGCCACCCTTCCCAGCCCAAGGTCAGTCGTGCCTCACTTCTCCCACTGCCTCTGGCATCTTTTCTGGAGCAGGGAATTCCTGCAGCCTGGAGAAGCTCCTGGATGAACCCTCTGCTGCCTGTTCATGTTGGATCTCCATCTTTTCTCCTGGCACTGCTTTTGCTGGGCACAGAGGATATCACTTCTGGTGGGAGAGCAAAAACAGCTCCAAAAATAGCACCAAAACACTGCTTTTTTTTTTTTTTTTTTTT
This sequence comes from Certhia americana, assembly GCA_018697195.1. Classification (NCBI taxonomy): domain Eukaryota; kingdom Metazoa; phylum Chordata; class Aves; order Passeriformes; family Certhiidae; genus Certhia; species Certhia americana. The sequence goes on from CM031871.1 coordinate 3,045,211, forward strand.
TTTTTTTCAGCCCAACCACTCACTTGAAAGCTGATGTCATGGCACCTCTGGGATGATTTTCCATGCCCAAAACCAGCCTGGAAATGCTACTCTATCCAGACAGCACCAACTGCATGAACTTCCCAGCTTTTCCACTCATTAGGTGTTTTTGTTGGCTTTATCCTAGCTGGCAGAACCCTCCTCCTTCCCTGGCCCTGCTGAAGGTCCCTGCTGTGACAGCCTAAAATCCCAGGAGATGCAAGGGCTCTGTCATGTGCTGTTGTCCTTTTGACTGAACTTGGAGAGAAAAGGCCTTTGTCCAGCCTGTGGCCAGTGAGCAGCACACTCCCAAAATTAGAGCCCAGATTTAGTGACCTGTGTGTGAGGAGTGAGACTGAAAGGGATTTTTTACAGCTTTCCATGTCTCTGTGTATCAGTATTTGGGATTTGGAACAGCTTTCCATGGTCCCACGTGTCTAAATTTGGGATTTTTGTGGCTCTTGCACATCAGCATTTAGACCTTGCTGGTAATATTCCCTGAAGACAGGCAAGGGAGAGGAAGGATTGCAATTCTTCAACGTGTCAGCCATGCTGTGGATGTGGAGCTGAAGTTTTAGGGGAGTGTTTTTGTGGGAAGATTGTGGTGAGGGAGATTGGAGTGGTTTAGATGCTGGGTCTTATGCATCTTCTTGTTCTGTACAACATTTTTTTTGAAAATTCACACCAGAGCTAAAGGGTTTCAGTGTCCTCCCCTTCTGTTGCTGGCAGAAAAGAGTTAATAAAAACATTATTCTCATATTTGTTGTAGTAATTCTATAAGTTCCAGCTTCCCAGTCAGGGCACAGCATTGCTGGCTCTGTGAAGTTCTGTCTGGATGTTTCCCTGTTAGGAAAAATTGTCATCCTGAGAAATCCACCCCAATTTCAAGTGCAGACAGAAGGATTTGGTCATTTTAAGAGACGTTCACATTTCCCTGATTCCTCATTTGCCTTGTGAACATGAACTTTTAGTGGGATAAACTCATGATCTGATGGCCTGTGCAGCACCACCTTGGTACTACATGAAGCTCAGGGATTCTCATGGCTGTGCTGGATTGATCCCAGAATCCCAGCATCACTGAGGGTGGAAAAAACCTCCCAGACCATCTATTCCAACCTGTGTCCCATCCCCACCTTGTTTGGGCTTCAAATGCAATGTAAAAATCTCAAATTCCAACCTTGCAAAGACAGAATTTCCTCCTGTGGGACTATTCTGTTCCAGAGATGCAGCAGGGTTTGGAGAGGCTCATGGAGAGCAGGTTGTGGTTTTCCTGTATTTTACCAGAATCCAATTATCTCCTGTTCCCTCTGTGTTGTTTTGGGGTGGGTTTTTGGGGTTTTTTGTTGGGTTTCTTTTTTGTCTGCTTTGTTTTTGTTTCCTCTCAACCAGCTTGAGAAAGAATGTGGGTTAGAAACAAAAGATGTTGAGGATTTAATTTAGCCAGACAAAAAAAAATACTCCTTTCAAATGTTAAAACAGGCTGAAAGAGAGGTCTGAGGGCTGGTTTGAAAGGACAGGACTTTGTTCCCAGTGCTGTTCCCAGCAGTGATGGGACACACTCGGATCCTGAGCTGATGGATCTGCCCTGTGCTGCTTCCTGACACTCCTGGCCTGCTAACCTGCTTTATTCTTTGATTAATATATACTTTTATGTTATATAATTCACTGGCCAGCTTGCAGTTACCCGGAGAAAAGCTTAAAAAATGGAAACAAAAAAATATTTGGGAATTTTTAACAGCAGTTGAGGAGTGCTATTTATTACTTGGAATGTTTGGAATTACTGAGATCGGGGGTGAATAATTGATAATCATTTTAACCCAAGCAAGAATTCCATTAAATATGAACAAGAGGAGGCTGGGCACGTGGTAAAGGATTTCTCTTCCCCTTCTGACTGCAACCAATCCCTTTGGATCTGGTCACTGAAGACACCTGGCAATGAAATGGGTGTGTGAAAGAGGAGGAAACCAGATATTATGTTACTTAAAAGTCATTCATCATGTCACAGGAAGGCAGGAATCTGAACTCCTGCAATAAATAATCGCTGAAGGTGATCTCTGTACACAAAGGAGCTGTGACAGGGAGCCACTGCCAGCTGCTGAAATGTCCCTCTGACAGCAGGCCAGGAGCTGGGGCTGTGCTGGAGTGAAGACCAGGGAGAACAGGACACATGGAAATGATTTCCTGGGAGCCATCCCATGAGCTGTCCATAGAAATGGGCTCCCTGATTTTGCTGGAGGAAAGCAGGATTCTGGCTTCAAGCCTGAGCTGCAAGGAGCGTTTGAAGAGCTCCACGTGTCCATCACAATACCCTGGCTCTGGCTACAAAGATTTCACTTTGCATTGGTCAGCAAAGAGCAACAGCTCTGTTTGTTTTTTAATTCCATGCTTGGTTTTTCTGTGATTTCTTCATGGAAAGGAGGGTCAGGCATTGGAAGGGGCTGCCCAGGAAGGTTTGGAATCCTCGTCCCTGGAGGTGTCCAAGGGAGGACTGGACAGAGCACTCAGTGCTCTGGGCTGGTGACAAGGTCAGGATCAGGCTGGACTCAATCTTGGACATCTTTACCACTCTACGATTCCCACTCTGTGCAAAGCAATTCCTCAGCATTCCACGAGTAATTCCCTTTCTACTGATGGCACGGAAAAGTCTCTTTGGGATTTTATTTTAACTGATGGCAACTTGCAGCTGTGATTGTGTGAGAGAGAGCAGAGCTGTTCTGGTGGACAGGGCTGCACCTCTGTGGCCTGTCCAGCAGTCCAGGTGGACAAGGGATATCCATGGCACGTCCAACAGCCCAGGCCAGCTCACTGGAAAGATCCTCCTTGTTCATGCCACCAGACAGGGACTTTGGGATTTTCTGTCAACTAAAGAAGTGATTGGGAGGGATAAATTGGAGAGTGGCCACGAGCACCCTTTGTTTTCCATCTCAGTGACACCCTCAGCTGTGCTCCAATGCATCCCTAAATGAATTATTTTTTCCTCAGTGTTTCTGCCCCAAGTCAATAACACACATTGATATGCTTTTTATCTCTGTATTACACCATCTCATATTATATTAATTTCTCTATTTTCCTCTCCTTTTCCTGGAAGGTGCCCAGGATCTAAACTGAGTGGCTTGGCAGTGTTGACCTGCATTTCCCAGAAGTTCATCCCTGGGATTTTTACCCTAAAACTTTGGTGCTACTCAGTCCTGGAAGTGCTCCCTGCCCTCTGTCCCGAGTTCAAACACCCATGGCAATGTGTCCCCAGACTTCAGAGGCACCAGGGGATAAATGGGATAAATCCTGAGGGAATTTAATGAATATTTTTCCCTGTTGAAGCAGGTGTAGGAATCGCTGGGAGCTCAGGGTGTAGTTTTTCACCAGCTGATGCTGAGTGAGGCTGGTGAGGTGCAGGTGGAACGGCCTCTCCCCAGATCTGGTTACACCACGTCAGGACCCCGGGGGAGGAAAAAGGCAGAATTCAATATGTGCATGTGGGAGTGGAGCCCTCATCCTCCACAAAAGTTTAATTCCAATTTCTTCAGGGTAAGTCTGCACTCACCCTGGACCCTGTCCCAGTGAGGTAGAGAGATCCCAAATGCTGCAGCAGTGCAGGGAAGCTGCTAAAATTGCCTCTGTGAGTTGGAATCACATGAAAGATTCATGTGGAGTCTTAGCACCTGCTCCTCCCTTGTGGGATATCTGCACTGTTAATTTTTAAGCACGTCTTAGCCTGGGGAAGGGAGATCCTATAACCAAGGGAATATACATTATTAACCTTAAAGCTCCCAGTTCCAGGCAGCTCCTGCAGCCTTGGCCACTCTGGATTCTGAAAGAGCAGCCACCACCTGCTCCGTGGTGGCATCAAACTGGGATGGCTCCAGCTCAATACACGCAAAAGATGCCCTCCCTAATTTGGGGAGTTCGTAATTAACGCAGAACGCTCACACCCACTCCTCAAAGATCCCAGGTGCAACCTAATCTGGAGGAAGATACAGTTTCTAGTTCTTATCTTGGGAAAGTGGCCACTAAGTGGATGCAAGTGCCATAGGCCCAAGTCCCTGGTCCCAGTAAATTATTAAAGGTGCTCAATTCGGGTGAGGACGTTGTCCCTGCCCGGCTGCCCAGAGTTCTGAGGGACCTTACCCAGGTTCAAAGCCCCTGGTGAATGGTTTCCCTGGAATAATTGGTAACAGCAGCCAGGATGGACACCCAGGTAACTTAAATTATCGTGGCTCTAGTGGGAGATGCATTAACAGAGAGATTTATTCCATGGGGTGTTTCCTGCAGGGGGTTGGAACTGGAGGATTTTTAAGGTCCCTTGCAACCCAATCACTCTGGGATTTTAAGATTTCTATGATCTATATATTTGAGTGGTGCATTTCTATAGGTTAAATGATGGGCTAATGATCTGGAAATTGTACTTTTAAAAAGCACACAACTGATGCAATTCAGTCACAAATATCAGGACTCATTTCCCAAACTTCCTGGTGCAGAAATATATATTGAGTTGATCCTGGACAATGTGGGGTAAGAGTGACTTTTCTCCTCAATTCCTGTGTGCTCCTAAAGGCTCCCTTTCCTTCTCTGCTGGCTAATGGCATTTTTGGACTTCAACACAGAAATATCTTGGAAGCTGGGTCTGGGATGACATCTCACTTGCATGGTAATGAAGTCTTGACAGAGGAGATGACAGATGGAACTCCAGGATCAATCCAGCTAATTTTTTTTTTTCCAAAGAAGATACTAAAATGAGAATGGTTTATAACACATTCTAATTAAGGCACAGGTTTATTGGTGTCTGCTGATGACTTTCTCTTGTCATAGACTTTAGGAAAGCTTCCAGGGGAAATTCTGCAGTGCTGCACCACTAACACAGGGTGCAGGTTGGTTTCTTACACTGTCCAGTTTAGTTTTCCTAAATGCTCCCGAGGTTCTGGAGCTGGGCCCTTTGGACAGAGGTCAGTCTTGGTGTGATGCTCTGCAATCTCCATCAAATCCCATCACAAAACCTGGGCATGGCTTTTGCAGGACAGACATCCAGGTAACCTTGACATTCTCTGTCCAGAGCTGCCTCCTGCGGAACTGGATGAGGGTGAAATTCCTGTGGTCTCCTCGGCAAACATTCCACCTGCCGCAAAATAACCTGGTTATTCCTTGGCTTATTTATTGAGCATTGCTGTGGTGAGACCTGCTCGGAGGCAAGAGGCTCCCTGGGCATCTCCTGTCCTCCTTTTCCCATGGAAAAGCGTGGTCAGTGCTGGGGAGGGACACGGAGGCCACGCTCACCTCAGGAAGGTCAGTCCTGCAGCAGCTCCGAGTGTGCTGGAAAAGCTTCCCAGGGAGCTGCTCCCTGGGCTGGAGAGAGGCAGGAGGAGGGGAGGCCCTACAGCTGGGGGGGCTGGAGGGAAGGAAGGAGTGACTCGGAGACACTGGGAGAGCAGCTGCAGCCAAGGTGGTCAGCTGGGAGCAGAGCGGGAGCCGGGCTCCTCAGGGCAGATGGCAGAGCTGGATGCAGAGGCCAAGGAGAAGGAAGGAAATTATTCCCAGAGAGAAGGTGGCAGAGGCAGAGCGTGACAGGCTGAGGCAGAGAGAGAAATACAGTGACCGAAGGCAAGGGAGGATTTAATTTTTAATTAGCCACAATGAATTCCTTCCACATCTGAAGTCTGGTGAGGACACGGAGGGAAAGGAGGTAACGCTGGGTTTGCTTTGGTGGGTCCCATCAGAGAGGGAGGCAACGGGGTCCCTCAGGGAGCTGAAGTCCTGAGGGCTGAACTTGGAGCTGCTGGGGGTGTCTGGCTGTGGGAATCCACGGAGTTTTCCTTATTGCAGCACAGATCGGATTTTTACTCTGTGTGTGGTGCTGCTCTGTGCATGGTCTGGCTGAGTCAGAGGTGGTGGATCCCCCTGCTCAGTGATCCAAAATTCAGCACGACAATGGTCCACGCATTGGGATAAGAGCTTTGCCACTTGGAGGCTTGGAGCTGAGAGAGGAACAAGGGAATTTTTTTCATTAATGGTTGCAGGAGGCTCAAAAATAATTCTTTGTCAGGAAAGCTTTGGGTTTCGGGGCCTTTTTCCCCCTCAGATGGGGCTCCCTGTCTGGCTATTTACTGTATTAATGACATGAGGCAGAATTCCAGCAAAGAGGATGAGCACATTCATTACTGGGATAATTACTGGGATAATTGTTCTGCTGCAGAGCTGGGATGTGGACAGAGCACTGGCTGCAGGATCTGCCTTCCCCTTTCTCCCCTCTTCCCTGCTTTTCTCCCACACCCTTTCTTTGCTCCCCATCCAGCAGCAGGGAAATTCTCAGGCTGACTGCCAGGATAATTCCCATTCCCTGTAAATAGTCCTCAGAGAGGAATTCTTCCAGGGAAATCTCATAAAGGCCACACATCCCTTTTCTCCAAAGCACTCCTGTGTTATTTTTAATATGCAAGATATTTCCATCTAAATCACTGCAGTTATTTCTACTTCCTCAAACGACATTTAGCTTTAAGTACTAAAAAAAAGAATTCATAAAGTACTATGACACTCTTTAAAAGAAACTAGTTAACTTTAGGTAGATTTGAATTTCAAGACAAGGAATAGCAATACTTTCTGATTCACACATGCACCCAAATCAAATAAAATGTGGTTCATTTTGACTAATTTTAACAGGTTTTCCCTGTTTCAGAGGATGACCTTTCCCTCTGTCAGCCATCCAGAAGTTATTTAGGAATAAGCTGAGTCCTCTCTGCCTCCACCTGCTTTTGATCCCACATGGAATGAGTAGTTTTGTGCTTCAGAAGGTGTGTGGGGGATGAATTCTTCCTCTTTCCTTCTTGGCTTGCCTTTAGCTGCCTTTTTGAGGAATGTGAAATGTGGAAAAGTGGGGTAAGTTCAGAGCTCTTCATAAAGTTTTATGCTAATGAAACTGGGCACTTTAAACACTTTAAACTGGGAATTTCTAGATAATGGCAAGCTGGGATCTGGCTGGGAGCAGTGGTGGTTGTCCTTCTGCAAGGAAGAGAGGCAGAAGAAGTTTTGGGGTATGTTGGAGAGACTGGTGGGTCCAAAGAAGGAGGGAAGGAGCTGAGTTTCCTCCCCATGGAAAAAGGGGAATTTTTTTCTGATCAGTGGAGAAAGTGGCTGGCAGAGCCTGGGTACCTATGATTGCCTGAGGAATCTTGATCCTTACTTCAACCCAAACCCAGGGGAGCTGCCCTTAGGTGACCCTGATGGGTAGGTCCTGCTACACTTGGAATGCTATGGAATTTGGAATTCCTGCTATGCTATGGAGTAGAACCAACCTGGATGCTCTCAGAGGGGTCACTGTTGTTCCTCATTTCCTTTCTCTGTCTCTGTGGCCAAGAGCAGAGTGTTCCCTGTCCCTTCCCTTGGCTTCAGAGCTGCAGGCAGTGATGGATGATCACAGAGCCAACAACCAGGCCCTTCCCACTCTCAAAAATAGTTCTGGTGCACTGACAGGTACCTTGAGGGGTAGGAAAGGGATGCTTTTGAAGGGAAGATAAATTATTTCCTTTACAGACACTCCTGTATTGAGGCTCTTTGCTGGTTGAAACTGCAGGTCTGGTCTGGTGCCCCTCTCCCAGGTGGGGACCAGGGGCTCTCCTGTGGCTTCAGGTGGCAGTTCCCAGTGAAACACTGATGTGGCCTCTGGCAATGTCTCCCTGCCTGACTCCTGAATTTGAAAGCTTCTTACTGAAGTGCTTTGTGTGCGAGGGGTCCAGCAAACCTGAAGCAGGGAAAGGTGAATGAAGATGTTTTCTGGAGGAGGTTTTTGCTCTTTATTTCCATCATGGCTGCATCTCCAGGCTCAGCTGAAATTCTGACTTGCCAGTAAATCCTCAGCCAGACCATGAGCCCATCCAGCCTCTTTGCTGCTCCTCCCACCAAAAAAACTGCAGCCCTGGCACTGCTGTCCCCTCAACCCTGACAGAGCAGAGCCAGAGCAAGGCCTGTCCTAAATCACAGAGAGCTTTGGGTGACCTTGGCTGCAGTTCCTGAATCAAACTCGTGCTGCAGCCTCTGCAATCTCTGGTGTGTAGATGTTACAGAAGCAGCTCCTGACTTTCGGGGGGCTCTTATGGAGTGATAAAAACTGGCCTTTACTGTGGGAACTGGAGTGGTAATGTTGGGTTGGACTGGGATTTGTTGTCCCAGGTGTTATTTGTCTCATCTGCTCTCAGTTCTGATGCTGACTCACACAGGCAACTCCTTTCTGCTGCCTGGTGCCCAAAGGGGTTTGGTTTTTGGGGGTTGTTGGAACACTCCTATGGGAGATGTGATCCCAATCCCTGCTTTATCAGTGACCTTCTTGCTGTGTCCATAAATGTGATTTTGGGGCCGTTTGCCTCTGGTTCTCTGTTCTGTCTTGAAGGCTTGTAAACACCCTGGGGGGGGGGGTATGTTCAACTTGGAATACATGAATTTACTGTGATTAAATGCTCCTCTCCCTGTACCTTAGGGACTGTCAGATACTCCAGGACCATCCTTCTCTTTCCTAGAAACTGGATAAATCTGCCCTGCCATATTCCCAGAATTTTTAATGCTGAATTTTAGTTTTTCAGCTGGAAATTCTGTGCTCTGTCAGCTGGGGAATGCTCTGGAGCATACGGAGGTTAGCTATGGAGTTTATCAGTAATTGATGTTTTCTAATAAACCATCCTGTTCTGCAATTAATGAGGATTCAGGATTCATTAAGGAGCTGTCTCTGGTCCAGCATTGGCAGTAAATCTAAGCATGAAGAAAACTCTGAAATTTAAATCTAAAAGCCAACAACTGAGAGAATGAGCACTTCAGTGTCTGTGCTCTGGCCTGACAGGACTTGAGCTGGCTTTTACATGGTCCTAAATTTCCCAAGGGAGGTGGAATTGCTGCTGCTTTCCTCACTCATCCAGCGTGTCTGGTGTGCAGGGATGAGCACAGAGTTTTGGGCAGCATCCCTGTGCGTGTGAAACAAGCTGAAACAGCACAAGGGCTCTTCCTACGAGTAAAAAAAGCTGCAAAGAAGTGTTTTATGCTCTAAGTCAGGTGTCTGAACGCTTGGGTGCCTGCTGTAACCTGGAAGCACTGGTACGAACTGGGAATTCTGAGGCGGGAAGCGTTTGCCTAACCTGGGCCAGGCTTGCTGGCAAAGACCCAAAACCCCGAGCTGCTCGCATTAACCTGACAGGCCATTGTTTTATTCAAGCTGACGTGGTGAATGGGGCTCTTTTTTGCCCATATTCTTTACCTGTCTCGTTGTGTTAAAGTGGGGAGCGCTGGGGGCAGGTGGGCCCAGGCCCAGGCCCCACTCGCAGGCCTCGGAGCGCCCGGCGCGGCCGACGGGGACCCCGTGGCACAAGAAAGAGTTGCTAAGAACAAATCTCTATTGTTCCCCGTCATCTTTAAATGAGTGTCAAAGTAGGCAGGGGGGCTTTGACCGTTAACCGCACAATTTAGCCGGCCCCTTGTGTCCGGCAGCCCCCTCCGCCTTGGAGCTCCTGGGATGAGAAAAGGCGGCCTCAGCCCCTTCTAAATGGGCCAACTCTTCTCCTTTGTGTGCAGACTGCCCAGTGTGAAATCCGCAGTGACGTTAAATGTTTTCTAATGAATAATTACTGAAAGGAAATGGAGGAATATATGTGTCATGGATTGTAGCGCGTTAAAATGTTTTCTTTTGGGCACAAAAATGTTGTCCTTCAGCAGCGCCGCGATTGTTTCAGGGAGCCTTTTGTGGGGGTTTGGATTCTCAATGGATTATCTGTGAGCGCTCGCTTTTCCAATAGGAATCAAAAGGGTCCTTTGGCAAACTAATGTTTTTCAAAATGGCAGCCATGAAGCCCATTTAGTATTTAAAGTTTGGGGTTTAAAGAAATGTTTGAACTCAGGAGATTTTCTCACTTTTTTTCTTTCTTTTGATTTATGAAAGTGAAGTGGTTCACCTCGACCTCTCCTCTATTGAGAAAGACAGACAGTCACCCTTTAACAAGTCTATAGCAGACCATGCCCTGGAGACAGACAAGAGGCCTTAAGAACTCTTGGCGTTTCCCTGGGCTGTTGATTAACCTTAAAACCCTCTTATTCTGTATTCTTTTGAAAAGAAATTAGGTTACAATGTGTAAATTTTTCCACAGTATAATTGTATTTATGAATTCTCCTGCCTCGAGGAGCGTGTACAGTAGTGCCAGACAGTCCAAGTGCCTCCCTGCACACACAAAATATCCCTTTTCCATGGCTGATGCATTCCCAAGCGTGGTCCATGTCCAGCATTTCAGTCCTGTTAGAAATCTGAACGAGGTTTCCAGAGATCTATGAAAAGTCTCTGCGAAATATCTCAAAATCATCTTGTTTTGTTGGCCTTGCTGTGATGGGACGAGCGTAACTTGGTCCTGTGGTGGAATCTGCTCTGCTTTAATCCCTTTTTTATGGGATTCTCGTTTATCTGAAAACTAAGCCGAGCAGATGGATTCTCAGGAGCCACACCAAGGTTTCCTCAGGAGGGGGGAAACTGTTCCCATTGCCCTGGGCAGGCTGTTCTTCCTGGGTGGGGATGTGTCATCCCAAGTCTTGCTGCTAAGATCTGACACTCTGAGTTTCCTTTGGGGACAATGGGATGAGTCCTGACTGCTCCTGGAGCAGACACGGGGCATCCCTAGGGAGCGCTGGAGTCCTGACCTCGAGGTCACTGCCAGAGGAAGATCCAGGATTGCCGGGACGTGGCCGTGCTCTCCTTGCTGACCCTGCCAAGTGCCTCTGGCAGAACATTTTCCTTCTCCATTCTCCGTGGTCACGGCCTCTTGGGCCAATTCCTCCAGAGAGCCGAGGGTGGAGCAGAGCCCGGGGGGATCCCTGCAGCCCAGGACTCTTAATGAGCGAATTCCTGGAGCACACGAGGGGAGAGGATGGGTCAGGGAGCTGCTGGCTCTGGCAGTAAATGAGTATTTCCAAAACAGAGCTCCCACGTTCCTGAGGGAATGTGTGTTAACAGTGCTGCCCTGAGCTCAGCTGTGCTGGGCAAGCCTGACACTCTCTATTAAATCTTGTGGCTATTTTCAATCTTGTGTCTATTTCAAATCTCATGTCTATTTCTTAATCTCATGTCTCTTTTGAACCAGATGACTCCAGGGATGTTCACTTCCTGCACTTTTATATGCTTTTATCTCAGGGCTGTAACTATACAGAGAACAGGCAAAAATAAAATGTTTGGTGTCACAGAAATTTCCAGGATGCTGAAGCTGTGTCAGGAGGGTGTAGGTTGGATATCAGGGAAAGGTTCTTCCTCCAGAGGGTGCTGGGGCACTGCCCAGGCTCCCCAGGGAATGGTCCCAGCCCTGAGGCTTCCAGAGCTCCAGGAACATTTGGACAATGCTCCCAGGGACAGGCTGGGATTGTTGGGGTGTCTGTGCAGGGTCAGAGTTGGATGATGATCCTTGTGGTCCCTTCCAACTCAGGGTATTCCATGATTCTGTGGTGCCAGGTAGACACAGAGCTGAGCAAACAGACCAAACTGGGCTTTAGGATTTCTTTGTCCAGCCTTGGATAAGACTTGAGATATTGAAGGGGATGGGAAGGAGAAGTTTTTTGCAGAGGTCAGAACAGAAATGTGCTCTGGGTGGGAAGAATTAACTTTCTGTTAGCAAAACCTGTTTCTGTTACCAAACCCTGATTCAGTTGGGAAACAGAGGCATCTAAACAACCTGGCTGATAAACAGGTGCTTTTTCCACTTCTCTGTGAAAATGTTCCTTTTTTGAGGATTTTTTCCATTTTTAATTTTGAATGGTTTTGTTCATCACTGGTATTTGTTGGCCGGGGATAAGTCAGAAATGCTTTTGCCTGGCTTATGCTCTGAAGCACAAGGGAAGAGATCCAATTCCTGAGTGCTGCTGTAAGACCAAGGTATCCTGTGGCACAGGAAGGGCTCTTCCATTTCTGGAGAACCTGATCCTACCACGAGTCCCTTTAGGAACTCGTCATCCAGTGAGGTGGGACTTGGGTAGGAAGCTCCTTAAATACAGAGCTCTTAATTCATGGAAACATCTGGAGAATGGAGAGGTCACTTGGTGCTGCTTGTGGATCGCTGACTTTCCAAATGGATGGGTTTTATGCTGCTGGAATTTGTTTGGGAAAATCTCTGTTGTTGCTGTCTTGGACAGCTGGGCAGAAGCAGGAAGAGCTGGCACCAAGTGGGAGCTGGTGTCCAGCATGAAAATAATTTTTCAGGGGAGAAAACTGCCTGTTGGATATGAAAGAAAAGCAGGAAAATCCATGGAAAACAGCGACTTCAACTGGGTTTTGCAGTGACCTCTAGTGGGAACCAAGCCGGCAGCTGTGGGAAGGGGCTGAGGAGTCCGGCCAGGAGCGGTGGGATGTACTTTGTGCCCGGATTTGCCCAAATTGCCCATCAGGAAGGTCAGAGCTCATCGGTTCATGCCCAGAGTCAGCCGTGGGTGTTTTGGTGAGAGGCAGAACCTCCTGGAGCTGCTGTCGGCAGCTCCCGGGGCTCGGGTGCTGACAGGTCTTGGATAATTCATTAAAGCAGGAGGATGGCACATCCCTGCCCAAGGAGGGAGCAGCAAACAGCCCGACACACGATCCAGGGGCTGTGGGCTTCAATTCCAGCCCCGGAAACTCTCTGTGGAAGCAGCACGGGCTGCACAAGGAGGTGAGGGGAGGGTGCAGGTAAAGCAGGACTCAGGTGTGACAAAAAACAACCTCGGGGCTTGCAGGGTGGTGGAAGGGAAATCCGACAGCTCCGGGATGGTTTGGAGGATGCTTGAGGAGATTTTCTGCTGTTGTGGGTAGAATTGGTGGCCCCAATAAACCTCGGTTTGCTGGGTTGAACTTTTTGGTGCAGTTTACTGCGTGGGTAGGAGCTGATGCCCACCTGAGGCTCTCACCTGCATGGTTTGGACATTAACAAACCTTCCAAAATAGCTGTGGCCTCATGAGTGATCCTTCTCCCCCCTGTACCTTCATCTTTACTGTTCTATTAAACCAAAGAAACAGCAATGGAACATTAATTGAAAAATGAAGTTTTGATCCTCCAGTGAAGATAAGTAATGATTTTGCAAAGTTTCTTTCTTTCTGTTTTTTAAAGTTGTTTTTTTGACCGATCTTGCTCCAAATTGGTACAAACTTTGTCAAAGAAACTGACCTGTTCTGTCTGCCTCTTTCTCAGGGGCTGCAGAGCTCAGGAATTTGTGCTGTGATCCCACAGAGCTCCTTGCAGTTTCCCTGTTGACAGACAAATCCCTGTGGGAAAAGCAAAAGCCTTCATTGTAGTGAGGTTTTCTGATAAAGCTCGTGTCTTTAGGTGAGAAAGAAATCTCCTGGCTCCTGAGTGATGAGGGAAGGGAAATAATCCTTTAAAAGAGCAGTGTCTTGCTGGGGTCACGTGCACTGACGAGTCCTGGGGCATCTCTTCTTCAGGGAAGCACAAAACTCACAGTGAACTTCCAGAAGTGGGGAGGCGGGGGGGACAGGGAACTAAAGGGTGCTGGGATCATAAAATTATCAGCAAAACACCAAGAAAATCTGGGCACAAAATAGCCCAGAAAAGAGTTCAGGAGTTTTGTCTGGTGGGGAGCAGTGTCATTTACCCATTAATGTGAGAGAAGTGGGTTAAGGAAACCTGAGCAGGCAGATGCTGAGGGGGAGTCAGGCTGATCCTTTCCTGCTTCCCAGCTGGGAGAGAAAGGAAAAGTGGCTTATCCTGAGAGCTCTGTCAGGAGCAAAATCCTATTATTATTATTAACATTAATATTAATATTAATAATTATAATATTTTTCTCTCTCCCCCTTCCATGTTCCTCCCTGCACTGGGGTCTGCTGAGGTGTTGGTTTGAGAAGCAAAAATCATCCTTTGTTTTGTCTATCAAACCACTGGAGCCTGAGCTAAGGCGAGGCACAACAAATGGATGAGAGTGGTCACATGCAGGGGAGGGGAAAAAAAAGGATATTAATATGGAAAGGAAAAAGTGGGGAACTTTCTGACAGAAAAGAGAAGTGATCACAATCAGGTCCTGCCCTGCCTAAGGAAAAATGAGGAATTCTGTGTCCTGCCAGCCAGGGGCTGGGGACAGTCAGCAAAGCAAAAAATGGCATTCCTTGTGTATGAAGTGAGTGTAGGTCTGATTTATTTATTTTTTATTTAAATAACCTGTTTTCAGTGGTTCTTTTTCTCTGGAGTGTTATGGTCTTGTTGCTGCTGAACATAAATCTCAAAACTCAGCTCAGTCTCAAAGAGATAAACACAAAGAACAGGCTGGACTAAAATGAGAATAACATTAAAATCCCTGTTTAAGAGCTGATTTTTCTGAGTTTGCCTCAGCCATAAAGGATATTGTGTGGTTGGGTCCTTTGCTCTTCATTTTGTGCAGCTCTGCTCCCAAATCCACGGAGCCCCAGTGTCCACAAGTGCCTGCAGGCTCATCCCAGAAACCTCCCTCCAGAGCCAGGGTTTGCCAGAGCTCAGCAGGAACATTCTACTTGGTGCCTATTTCCAATTTGCAAAGCTTCTGCTTTGGAAAAATCAGAATTCAGTTTAAAAAGGGGGCAGAACCTGACGTGGCCTGACACAAACGGAGCATCGCCGTCCTTTTAGTGCCTGTTAAAAACCTTACACACAACCATAACGTCCCCTTGAGCAGTGGAGCAGCAAAATGGGACAAGCCAATGTCCCCAAGGGCAGGAGGAGAACAGCAAAGGTGCTGGGCTGGTGAGCACAGCCCAGAGCTGCTCCAGCTGCCCAGCCATGTTCCTTCCCTGATTGTCCGAGCCTGGAATCCTCCAAGGGAGCTCACTCCAAGGCAATTTACCCCGAGGTAAGCTGCTCCAACTGTACTGAATTAATTTCTGTCCATTTATGCCTTAGGAGAGGAATTTGTCTCTGGACTGGGTAGTCCTGATGTCTGTAAAAACTGAAAAGAACCCTAAAACCCCAGCTTTAGCACAGCATTACCATAAAATATGTGTGATGTACACAAATCTGTATGAAATACGTAGACAAAAATGTTTTTTCTCTGCTAGCTGGTGTGAAATTAGCAGCTTGGTATAAGTAAATAAAAAGCACAGTTTATTCTTACAGCCTGGGAATCGAGCTTGACCCTCAGCAGTGAGAATTTCCCAGACAAAGTCAATTTCTACCATAAAGAATCAGAAGTGGAGGGTGTAAGAGGATTTGGTTTTGTCAGGGACAGTCTTTTCCGCATCTCTCAGCCTTTGGAGAAGGATGGGGGATGCTGGGCAGGGGTTAACTGTCCCCAAGCCCCTCTCTGATCAGTTTTATCGGCAGTGGCCGTGTCTCACTGGCGTGTGGGGACATCTGCTGCCAGCACTGAAAGCTGACTTGGATCCGCTGCTGGGAAGCACTGGGAATAACATTCTTGTGCAGAGTGGTGCTGTGGGATTAATCTTTTTTGCCTACAAGTCAAGGCCCTTGCAGCCTTTTCCAGGGCTTCTCCGTTTTCATGCCTAGATCTGTATAAAGGGGAAAAACCAAGGATTTTTCGGGTGCCTTCTACTGTTTATTCCAACTTTGTGCCTGGAAAATTCTGTCTAGATTGAGGTACTGACTGTTCAGATCCTGGCTACATCTCCAGGGTGTGTCTGAGTTTTTATAGAAACCAGGACCTTCCTCCCTGCTCACAGCAGCGACTCTGGGACGTCTGGACTGTGAATTGGATGGAATTGCCATCCTTGGAGCAGCTGGAATAATGATCTTGGCATTACCTGTGCAAGGCTGCTTTGCCCCTGGAGAAGGGCCCTCTCTGCCCCCTCCTAACTCTGACCCCATAACCTTTTATTTTTGGTGGTGTTGTAGAAGGAAGAAGTGGACGAGAACGGCGACGCCAACATGGAAGGGGCTCTGATAGCCCGGGACAAGGTCGGGGTGCAGGATTTTGTCCTTCTGGATTCCCACACCAGCGAGGCTGCTTTCCTCAACAACCTTCGGAAGCGCTACCAGGAGAACCTCATCTATGTAAGTGCTGCTGTTGTGACCTTGTGGCTGCTGAAATGTCCCTGAGGTGGCCTCGTGGCTGGTCAGGTCCAGGAGGAAGAGCTGAGCATCCTCTGTGTATCTAACAAGGTAGTGCCCAGCAAGGCAATCACCCAGGAGTAATTTATCTACTTTGATTCATGAAAATAAATCTCAGCTTGCTCTGAGTTGCCTCGCAAAGCTTTAAAGGATGTGCAGTAAAGAGGAAGGGAATGGGAAAGGGAACGCTCTGATTGAAGGAAGGCAGGACAAAGTTTGTCTGGGAAAGGCCGAGGATTTTATTTTGTGTTGTGTTAGCTTTAGTAGGAAAAGGGTCCTGGAAACACCAAGAGATCCCAAATCCTTGCATTTAAATTATCAGGCTCTGAGCTTGCTCTCATGGTTCAGTTTTACTCATAACCAGGAGGATTTTGGAAGAAATTTGTTATTGATTTGGGAAGAGTTCCGATTGGTTGGTTTGCTTCTCTCATAACAAGCTCTGTACCAGCTTTTTCATTTGTTTGTGGATAATGTTCTGAGGTATTTGGCTCCTCCTTTGGGATTTTGGGGTGCAGCAGGTGTCCAACCAGTGTCTCTCTCTCCCTGCAGACCTACATTGGTTCTCTCCTGGTGTCTGTGAACCCCTACCAGGAGCTGGACCTTTACACCGTGACTCAGATGCAGCTTTATCGGGGCGTGAACTTCTTTGAGCTGCCCCCACACCTGTGAGTGTTCCCATGGGATTTCCCTGGACATTCCTAATTTGGGATTTCCCTGCAATGCTGTGCTGGCACCACGGGGGGGTCCACAGTCACTAAGCCTGGATTTTACTGTCAGGCTTTGAGTCAGGCTCAGGTTTTGAGCCCAGCTGTAACAGTGGGTGCCCTTGCCCATGGCAGGGGGCTAGAATGGGATGATATCTATGACCCCTTCCAACCCATTTTGGGATTCCATGACCCTGTCCAATACTTGTAACATTAAGCCAGGAGTAAAAACTCCTGGAAATCTTTGCCATTCCTCCTCCTGTGCCATTCCTAATGGATGTTTCCCCTCTGAATGCCTCCTGTGCCTCTCCCAGCTACGCCATAGCTGACAATGCCTACAGGGTGATGTGCAATGAGTACAACAACCACTTCATCCTCATCTCTGGGGAGAGTGGGGCTGGGAAGACAGAAGCATCCAAGAAAATCCTGCAGTACTACGCAGTCACCTGTCCCACCACAGAGCAGCTCCAGACTGTCCGGGACCGGCTCCTGCTCTCCAACCCTGTCCTTGAGGTGAGAAACTGAAGGAAGGCACAAAATGCTGAGGGGTTGGAGTTGGTGGCCTCACTGCTCAGGGATTCCCTGCAAATCTGCAGCACTGAGTGGGAATGGCCAATGGTGGCACAGCCTCTGAAAGAATATTTGGGATTTGATATCGTTTAATGGTCAGAAATTTAAATTTGGGGGTTCAGTTTGGGGACAGCTGAAAGAAAATACAAGGAAATACAATAAAACACTGTGCAGCAGTTCCTTAGGGCCTCAGTTACAGGTTAGGTTAGAAAAAGCAATAATTGGTTTAGCTGAGTTCCACTTTAAAGCTATGGAAATGCATGAGTTTTTATTTCTTTAATCCCAATTAAAGATTTTAAAATTCAGTGGACTTGGCTGAAGCAGCAAATTTTGGTTGCTGGAACTGGGTGTGAGGCTCTTAGGGAGGTGAGAAGTGACTTTCCCTCTCTGTGTACCCCCAGGCTTTTGGGAATGCAAAAACCCTGCGCAACGACAACTCCAGCAGATTTGGGAAGTACATGGATATCCAGTTTGATTTTAAGGTGAGAATAAGCTCAGTGGGGTGCTGGGAAAAGGAGCTGTATCTGAGAAACCTGGACGCTGAGCAGGCAGCCCAGGATTTATTAATTCTTACCCTGCACATTTCTGACCCTGGTTTTGCAGCCCTTGCATTTTGCAGGTGAGGTCACTGGTTATCCATCCTGAAAGCTTCCAGCATTGCTGGCAATCCTGGCAGTGCTCCATGGAAAGCTGATAAGAGAGTTTTAAAACTTAAGTTATTTTTTACAGGACAGTAAATCCTTGCACTGTTGCTGGACACTCTTAAACAAAATGTGGCAGATAAATGACAGCAGAATTTGGCTTTTCCTGAGCCTGTTTCTCATTCCTGGGAGTAAAGAAACAGCAATCACAGGGCTCTTATTGGTATTTTTGGTGTTGATCTGCCTGCTTTGCTCTGCCAGGGAGCTCCAGTGGGAGGGCACATCCTCAGCTACCTGATTGAGAAATCCCGAGTTGTCCACCAAAACCATGGAGAGAGGAATTTCCATATTTTCTACCAGCTGCTGGAGGGGGGAGACAAGGATCTGCTCTGTTGGCTCGGGCTGGAACGCAACCCCCAGAAGTACACGTACCTCATCCAGGTCAGTGGGAGCCTGGCCTGCTCCCTGGCTCCATCAGGAATTGCAGGGATGGAAAATGTAACTTGGGCAGAAGATATTCTTGCCTTGAAAATAAAGGATGGCTGGAAGATCAAGGTCTGCACAGCTTCAGATGGTGATGCTGACCACACTCAGGTGTTTGATTTATTTGGGGTTTCCAGTATAAACTGAAAGATTTGATCAAAGGAGTCATGCTCAGGATTAATAATGTGAAAAAACTCACTGAGGGAACTGGAAATGAAAGCAGTGTGCCCAGAAGTATCTGTGTTTGCTGATAATAAAAGTTCTTTACCAATTAATTGTATTAATCCATCTTTCTTTTACTGCCTAGGGTCGATGTGCCAAAGTGTTTTCTATCAATGACAAGAATGACTGGAAAATAGTCCGGAAAGCTTTTTCCATCATTGACTTCACTGAAAAAGATATCGAGGTACTGCTTGTTAAAAGGGACTGAGCAAAGGGATTTCAGAGAGGAGGGCACTGCTTTTTTCCTGAAGGGATGGAAGCAGCCTGGGAGAGGGGTGAAGGGTGGAATAGGACACACATTGAGTGGTCAGGACCTGAAGGGGATGACAAGAAACATGGAGAGGGACTTTGGACAAGGACCTGGAGTGGCAGGACAATGGGGAGTGGTTTCCTACTGCCAGAGAGTAGGTTTGGATTAGATATTGGGAAGAAATTGGGAAGAAACCTGGCTCAGGTTGCCCAGAGAAGCTGTAGCTGCCCCATCCCTGGAAGTGTCCAAGGATGGATGGGGCTTGGAGCAACCTGGGAGAGTGGAAAGCGTCCCTGCCCTGGCAGGGGTGGAACTAAATGATCTCTAAGTTCCTTTCCACCCCAAACCACTCTGGGATTCCATGGTCCTGTGGGACTGGGTGGTGGAAGAGCACGATGCCAGTGGAGGTGCTGGATTCTCGGGTTCACTTCCTTCAGCCCGGCCAAAATTCTGTTAATTAGTGATGGGAAAGATCAGCACCACCCCACAGGGCTGTGGCAACCCGTGTTCTAATGGAATATCTCCCATTATCAGCATCTCTTTGGAATCGTTGCCAGTGTCCTGCACCTTGGGAACATCCAGTTTGAAGAGGACAGCAATGGCCACGCCATCATCCGCGACGGGACCCAGATCAAGTGGATTTCCAAGGTGCCTCTGCCCAGATCGGGTCAGAATTCCCAGTGCTAGGAGGAAAACCTTCACCTTGCTGTGATTTTCTTATTGTTGCAATAAGAAAAATAAAAATATTTGCTCCCAAAGCACAAGGATAGCCCTAAAAAATACCCAGCTCTTGTTTGTAAACCATCTTGAGTTTGCTCCCTGCAATTTCCTTATTTCCTGTTGGCTCCAAGATGAGGGTGGCTGGGGAGGGGCTGGGGGTTGTGCCCCACTGATCACACAGTGCTGCTTATTTAAACAGGCACCTGTGGCTGTGCTCTGAGTGCAGATTTTTCTCTCCCTGCAGCTCCTGGGTGCCCACCTGTCCATCCTGCAGGAAGCTCTCACCCACAGGAAGATCGAAGCCAGATCTGAGGAGGTACACAAGAGTTCTGTGCAGTCCCAAATTAATCTGGAACCTTCAGCAGGGGGGTGGGTGAGGAGCCAGTTCTGAGTGTGAACCAGATCCCTCTGACCATCCATTTCCTCCTCCACATCCCCTTCTTCCAGCCTGAGATGTTGAACTAAATTATATTGGAGTTTTATTGCTGAACAAGGCAGGAGCTGTTAAAAAGCTGGAACAGGGACTTGTATTTGAGCCAAACAATTTCCCCTTGCCCTTTCTACGGTGCTTCCTGGGACACTGGGCTGCACAAACAGCAAAAAAACACCAGTAAAAACCACTCTCTGAACACTTTTTATTTTAATAATACAGAAGTAAAAGGAGGTGAGAATATTTTCCCACTTTGTCTAAATTAATACTCACCAAAATGTAGTGCCTCAAACCTGCTGGCAGGTGGGGATACAGCAGACTGAAAGAACACTGATGGAAAATAAAGCTGCAGGAAGAATCAGGGAATTCCAGAGTGATTTGGGGTGGAAAGAACCTTAAAGATGATCCCATTCTAACCCCCTGCAGGAATAGCTGCAGTCCAGGGGTAGCTGTGCAGTGCTGTAGGACAATGTGGCTGCTTCTCCAAGCCACAGATGTGACCTGGCTATGCAGAAGTTTGCTCTGATCCCCCGGGGTGTTTATCCTCTCTGGGATATCTTTATTTCCAGGTGCTCAGCCCACTGAATGTGGATCTGGCATTCTACGCCCGGGATGCCGTAGCAAAAGCAATTTATGGAAGGACTTTCACTTGGCTTGTCAACAAAATCAATGGCTCTCTTGCCAACAAGGTTGGTTTCTTGTCTGGGGTCCTGAATGCTCTTAAAATCCTGAGCAGTTTCTCCAGAGAGGCACCAGAACCCTCATCACCAATTCTCTGGGATGCTGGATAATTGTTGCTGGGACATCCTGAAGTCCTGAGCTGGCATACCCTTTAGTTAATCTCTGTTAAAGAGTTCTAGCAGTTCATTACCTGCTTAAAAGTGCCTTCTCCACTGACATTTCTCTCAAAGAGAAAGTTTGAAATTCAGGTGAAAGCAGCCACCTGCAGGGAAGGAGCAATGGCAGAGCAGGGGTGTTTTTGACAGGATCCAACTCAGAAAACAGTTATTGGCCTGCTGGATATTTATGGCTTTGAAGTGCTGGACACAAACAGGTACGGGCTGTTCCTGGGATTTGGGGAGACCTGGGGGTACAGGACATTCCTGCATGAATTTTTGAGTGTGCCCTCAGCCCAGCAGGGCAAGGTACAGGGCACTAAAACCTGGGTGCAGGGCTTTGCTGGACCCTGGAAAAGCTTCCCCTTGGGCTGTGGTGCAACAGTGTGGGAGTGAGGGCCGGGTTTGTTTGTGTGGGAATGGGGGGTTTGGTCCATGTAAAAATGGGGAATTTGATCCCTGTGGAAATGGGGGTTTGGTCTCTGTGGGAGTGGGTGGTTTAGTCCGTGGAGGAAGAAGCAAAACTGCCCCTGGAACACATCAAACCTGCTGCTCATTGAACCTCCCTGAAGCTTTGAGCAGTTCTGCATTAATTACTGCAATGAGAAGCTGCAGCAGCTGCTGATTGAGATGACCCTGAAAGCAGAGCAGGAGGAATATGAACTGGAAGGCATCGAGGTAAATTACATTTCCCCCTCCCTTTTCCCTTTGAACTGCCATTACACTGAATGCTTTTGATCACCAATGTGAAAGTCATCCTGCTCTTTTAGTTGGTTATTGTTCCCATGGGAAGTGTAGGATTTGCAGGGGCCTCTTTCTGTAACCCTTTTGAAGAGCAATTTAGCCCAGACTTAATTGACACCATTTAAGGAAGAAGTAGGAGCTTCCCCAAAATTCAGATGCTCAGCAGTGACAATGTCCCTGGAGAATAAGGGATTCCAGCAGTGTAAAACATGGGAAGATGGAGAGGATTTATGTAGAGAACAAGTAAATGGTGTGGGCTGCTGGAAGCAGGAGAACTCTGGAGTGGGATCATAGATCACTGTGCTGTCACCTTTTCCCTCAGCTGATCCTAATCCACACCACTCATTCCAATGGGATCTGAGGTTGTATCTTATTTAGGTTCCAAAGAACTTAAAAAATCGCAAAGAAAAGGTTTTATTCTAATACTGCTCTTCCTATTTCCCTTTTCCAGTGGGAACCGATCCCATATTTTAACAACAAAATCATCTGTGACTTGGTCGAGCAGAAGCACAAAGGGATAATCTCCATCCTGGTAGGAACAGAGTTTGTACTAAATTAAAATACAGGCCTGTGCCTCGCTCTAATGGTTCTTAATCACATTTTCCCCTCTAATTATGGGATGGGTCTGTGTTATCCAGAACATAAACACAGATTCCTTTAACAAACACTCAGAGGATGAGGCAGAGGATCCGGTTTCGGGGGGAGTTAAAGGTGGGGGATGTTTTGTTTCCCCTGCAATAGAGCTTTGAGTTTGTGGGACAAAGTTGTCCTAAATGTTGTTGAGGAGGGAATATGAGCTCAGAGCAGCTCTGATCCAGTGCCTGCTGTTCCAGGATGAGGAGTGTTTACGGCCTGGGGAAGCGACTGATTTGAGCTTCTTGGAAAAGCTGGAAGAGAAAGTAGGAGATCATGCCCACTTCGTGACGTATGCATTTACCCTCTGTATCCTATCCCAGACCCTCCCCATCCCATATCCATGGCAGGGCTGGGGAGGGAACAATCTCTGCCTTGGATCAGAGGCAATCAAACAGCCCATCCAGTGTCTGGTGCTGGAAAACTCCACTGGATCAGGGGTACTGGGAGGTGTGAGCAGGGCTCTGTCTCTTCACTGCTCTGATGCTGAGCTTTGAGTCTGACATTCCACACCAAAATTAAGAACTCCTGAGATTTGGCCTAGGATTTTAGCCCAGGATGGTTAAATGGCTTTGGCCATAGATAGCTTTGGTCCCTGTGGACTCCAGGGAAAGCTCAAGATGTTGTGACAAGGACCCAAATGCCTGAGGCTGAGGGGGGATATGTAAATATTTACACCCATCATGTTCTGTGTGAGCTTGGAGTACGAAGATGAAAGAAAATGCTCGTGCTCCTCTCCCCCAGATGAGTGACATTTTGGTTCATACTCCATTTGGAGAGGTTTTGGATCCCATTTTGGTGGCAGCTGAGCGCGTTGGCGCCGGGCTGTGCTGGCACTTCCCTGCAGAAGCTGCTGAAGGGCTGTGACAAGTCATCAATTGAGAGTCACAGTGCTGAGCTGTCACTGTTCCTGCAGCTCTGAACTCCACCACAGCCAAGTGGAAAATTTGTAGCCAACTTCCTTGTCACCACAATGTGCCTTAATGCTGTTCTGCCTGATTAAAAGCTTTAAATAGAAGTGCTGGAGCTGCTTCCACGGGATCTGCTCTTGGAAGGAGCTTTGATACACGAACGTGCTGTTGTGACACTCAGCTCTGCTGTTTGTGACTGCTTACAAAGCTGAAACTTCAACTGTGAAGTTGCTCTTTTTTTTTCTTGTTTGGTTCTTTTTTTCCCCCCAGGAATCCATGCTTTCTAAAATATTCCTGCTATTCTCCAACGTTTGGATTCCTCCTTTGTATTTGGGTTCTTGCTCTAGGGCAAAATGTCTGAAATCCTTCCCCCCACCCAGATTCACTTTGGGGTTGAGGGAGCTGATGGGATTTTTTTCCCCACATAAGCAGTAAAAATGTACTTAAATGGATGTCAGGGGAAGAAATCTTAATATTTCTGGAATGGGTGATCCAGAATGGCAGTGAGTAGATCCCAGGTATCCTGAGGAGTTTATGGGAGCTGCCAGCAAGGTGAGATGATGCTTTGATGGTGGGCCATCACTTTGCAGTCAGAGCCACATCAATAGGATCAAACACCACATTTCCAGCTGTCCCCCAGCTGTGGCTCTCCTCAAGCTGAGGGAATCTCTTTGCTGCTCTTTCTCCTGGTGTTTTGTTGGATTTTCCCCCCCGGCAGGCGCAAGCTGGCGGATCAGAAAACGCGGAAATCCATCGACTGGGTGGATTTCCGCCTCCTCCACTACGCAGGAGAGGTCACCTACTGTGCTGTGGGTGAGTGACAATGGCCAGGCTGGAGCTCCTGAGCTCCTAAACTGCTGTGGGTGATGGTGACTTGATGGGGAAAGGAATTACAAAATACCTGCCCTCTGCAGGCACTGACCTGGAGGTCTTAGATGTGGCTGCAGTGAGAGTTTTGAAGGTGCGAATGTTCTGATTTTCTTTTTTATTTTCTTTTAATTCAGTTTGTTTTCTTCTTTTTTTTTTTCAGGATTTCTGGAGAAGAATAATGATCTACTGTACAGAAACCTGAAGGAGGTAAGCACAAAAAGAGGGATGCTGTTCTTTTACATCACCTGCTTGGTGCAGAAGATTTATTTGCTCTCTGTAGCAAACAAGAACATCCTTTTCTCTTTAGCACTGATCTTTAGGCACCTCTGAGCATGTTCTCAGGGCTGTGCTGCTTCCAGGAGGAGCAGAAGGGCTGCTCAAAAGGGCAACTTTTATCTCCTCCTGTTTCAGGTGCTGTGCAACTCCAAGAACAGCATCATGAGGGATTGTTTCCTCCTGTCAGAACTGGACAACAGGAGGAGACCAGAGACTGTGAGTTCTGTCTTTAGTCTTAATTCTGAAGATCAACTCAGCTACCCAGGCCTGGGTTTAATCACTGATCCCTTCCTCGGTCCTGAAACACAAGTTCTGCCTCAGCCTGAGGAAGAGCTTTCCGTGGAGGGTGGCAGAGCCCTGGGACAACTGCCCTAGGAGGGCCTGGAGTCACTCCAAATCCACCTGGACACATTCCTGTGTCACCTGCTTTGGGTGACCCTGCCTTGGTAGGAGGTTGGACTGGGAGATCTCCAGAGGGCCCTTCCCACCCTATAAATTGTGGGATTCTGGGATTCCTGCACTTGGTGGATGTTTTTGCTGCCATCCACCCCTGAGAGCTCCCTGGCAGAGGAACAGTGGTGCTGCTGAGACAGCAGCCAGCAAAGTGACATCCCAGAACACATTCCCCAAGGATTAGGGAGCTCTGAAGGGCTGCCTGGTGTGTCCAGTTGCGTGGCCAGGGCTCAAATGCTCCAGCTCAGCACTGACACAACTGACCACGCTCCAAAAGCTCCAGGCCACCAATGCACCATCAGCTTTTCTTTCCAGGTTTTTAAGCTGGATGCAGGGAGTCGATTTCGCTTCCTGCAGGGAAGAGTTCCAGAGCTCAGGAAGTCCTTTTGATGCTGTCTTAGGTTGCAACCCAGTTCAAGAACAGCCTGACGAGCCTGATCGAAATCCTGATGTCCAAGGAGCCCTCGTACATCCGCTGCATCAAACCCAATGAGAACAAGGAGCCTGGTAAGGCTGGGGCTGAAGGCTCTGCTGAGGAATGTCCCAAGGAATGGACAGAGGGATTTGTTTGGAGCAGGGTGCAGCATGTATACGTTGTTTGTGTTTACATAGAAATAGCTTGGTTAAGCAAATTTGTCCCCGTGGGTAAGTGGGGATTTGGTTCCTTCCCTATTTCCCCCAACACATGGGCAGGTGGGTGAACTGGGCAGTGAAGGTGTGCTCTTGCTCCAGGGAAGTTTGATGATTTCCTGATCCGACACCAGGTGAAGTACCTGGGGCTGATGGAGCACCTGCGGGTGAGACGCGCCGGCTTCGCGTACCGGCGCAAGTACGAGCTCTTCCTGCAAAGGTGAGGGAGCTGCTTCCCCTCTGGCCAGGTAATCCTGCTCTCCTGAGGGCTGCAGAGCAAGCAAAACTCGAGTCCCAGTAGTGGGAGTTGTCAGCAGGACCCCTTCTGCTTCAAAAATACCCTTTTCCTGGGTCTTGTCTGGGGCATTTTGATCTGCGTTGGCATCTTCTGCCTCAAGTAAAGCAGAAGGAATTTCAGGGGTAAATTCAGGAAGGGGTTCCTCAAACTTCAGGTAATTTGCATTGATATTCTCCTATTCTTTCAGGTACAAATCTCTCTGTCCAGCTACCTGGCCAAACTGGCATGGGCCAGCATCAGAGGGTGTGGAGAGACTCATCAAACACATCGGTTACAAACCTGAGGAATACAAATTAGGAAGGTAAATTCCTTGCTCTGTCTGCTCAGTGTTGGCTGTCCTGGGTCCTCTGTCCTATCTGTGACAGGAGCAAGGAGAGAGATAAACCCCCCAAATTTCCTCATTATTGAGCTGTTTCCATGGGAGCTTAAATCCAACCTCATTTCTTCCATCTCTGGATTAGGGCTCCAGCTTCTCCTGCTTCCCTAGGCAGACCAAGGCAGCTCAGGCTTGGGTGGCATTACAGATATTTGGGAGGCTCTGAACCTGCTCAGGGCAGCTGGAAGGATGGCTGACCATGGATAACCTGGTCTCTTTTTCAGAACCAAAATATTCATCCGTTTCCCAAAGACCTTGTTTGCCACTGAAGATGCCTTTGAGTACAGAAAGCACCTGCTGAGTAAGGTTCCAGTTCCCCTGGTCTGGGACCTTGTTCCTGACTCTGGGTTGGATGGGGCTTGGAGCAACCTGGGATGATGGAAGGTGTCCCAGCCCACGGCAGGGGGTGGGATGGGATGGACTTTAATGTCTCTCCCCACCCTGGTCTGCATAGCTCTCAGAATCCATGGAAAACTCAGTAAAGTTGCTCCAGGCTGGGGGGAAATCCCTGCTTGAGTCATGGATGTGTCTCCTTTGGAGCTCCTCACTCCTATGAGCACCTCCCTGTCCATGCCCAGATGCACCAAATGCCTTTTCCTTGGGATTGGGATCTCTTCTGTCTCATCCTAGGGGTACCTGCTCCTTGAAAAGCATAACTGAAGGCCATGGTACCTACAGGGGCTGCTTCTGGTCCTGTTGGTGCTGTGGCCTCCCCTGTGCCATGGGGTGCAGGCTCCTCACCTTCCTGACCCTGCAGGTGCCACTGATGTCTCTGCCTTCTTTCCAGTTTCAAGACTCCAGGCCAAATATAAAGGATTCCTCGGGAAAAGAGCATACCAGAAGAAGAGGAAAGCAGGTATGGGCTCTGGAATGGGGGATTCCCTTGGGGCTGGGCTTTCCACAGGGAGCTCCCAAATCCCTGGTGCTGTGGGCTGTTGGGGTCAGAGGAGGTGGAAGCTGCACCCAGAGCATTCCCAGAGCTTTTTCAGAGGTTCCTTTAGTTGTCTTTGGATCCTCACACCACGAGCTGCTCTTGGCCTCAGCTGTGGGAGCAGCTCTGAGCAGCAGCAGCAGCAGCAGCACCTCCTGTCACATACTGGGGACATTCTGGGGTACCTGGATCCTCAGCTGCTGGGGGAAAAACCCTCTTATCACAGCAGGCTGATATAAAGTGCAGGCTCAAAGCAGCTTTCTGGGCTGTGGGCAGGGACAAGGCCTGGCCTTGATGCTGAGCCCCACAGCGCAGGTGGAACTGCACCCAGCAAGGAGAAGAAAAGGTTCCAAACTTGCTGTTCCCACCCGCTGATGTTTTAGAGCTGCAAAATAACCAGTTTTAACTTCTGCTGGGTGAATGTGAAGGCCAAGGCCCAGGACTGATTCCCTCTTGCAGCAATCAAGCTGGAGGCCTATTGGAGAGGAGCCCTGGCACGGAGGGCGGCCAAGAAGAGGACGTGGGCAGTGCAGACCATCAGGAAGTAACTGCCCCAACCATATTTCCCAACCACAGAATCCCAGAATGGTTTGGGTTGGAAAGGATCTTAAAGCCCATCCAGTCCTATTCCCTGCCAAGGAGACACTTTGCACTGTCCCAGGTTGCTCCAAGCCTTGTCCAGCCTGGCCTTGGATGCTTCCAGGGATACAGGGACAGCCACAGCTTCTCTGGGCACTCTCTGCCAGGGTCTCATCACCCTCCCAGGGAAGACTTTCCTCCTAATTTTTCTCATGCCCCTCCATTCCCTTCATCCTCCCTTTCCACTCCCCTCAACCCTGCTCCTGAAGTAGAGCTGATTCCTTCTGAACTCCAAAGCCCTGTGGTTTGGCCAGCAGAACCTGGTAAAAACCTGGTAATATTTAGAATATCCTAAAGCTTGAGATTTCCATGGCTGACCATCAGTGCACCTGAGCTAACACCAGTGATCCTTAGCCTGTTGTGTTCATCTGTCCCTCCCCTCATTTCCACGGATTTCTGGAGGTCACGGGATGTTTTCTGTAGGTTCATAAATGGCTTCATCAATCGGAAGAAACCCCTTTGCCCAGAGAACAAGGACTTTGTGAGGCTCTCACAGTACTACTACCTGATGAAGCTCCGAGATCACCTCCCAAAAAACGTCTTGGACAAGAGTTGGCTCCAGCCTCCCTCCATCCTGGAAGAGGTGAGTGTTTCAGGAAGCTTTGGGAGAGGTGGAGGTGGTCCCTGTTTTGTTTCTGGGTGAGAGAAAATGATCTGCTGCTGGCTTACCCTTTGTTCAGAGCTTTTGGAAAACCCCAAGGTCTGCTGTGTTTGGGTGGGAATGGGAGGAATAGCACAGTGGCTGGTCTTTCCAGGAGAAATGGGGAAGCTCCCTGTTGGTTTAAGCAATAAAAAGGGAATATGCACTGACAGAAAAGTGAACTCTGTAAGGACAGAATTAATCCCATGGGGTTTAGACTCATGGCACAGGCAGAGATGTTTGTACAACTTCCCTACTTTATTTTTTCCTGGATTTTTTAATGTAGACATCCGAGATGCTCCGGAATATCTGCATGAGGAACCTGGTGAGGAAATACTGCCGAGGGCTCACTGCTGAGAGGAAAGTGCAGGTAACCAACCTCTGGAATGCAAATGTGGGAGTCCAAACAGGTGTGATCCCTGAGGATCACCTGGGACACAGGCAGCACATTCTGATCCTGCTGCTCCAATCACTCCCTCATCATAGGAGAGCAAAATCCTGGAGCCAGGGATTTCCTGCAGTGTCCCTCATAATGCACAGAGCAGACACTTGGAGCTTAATTTATGGCATGAAATCTGCCCTCCATAAAATCAGAAAAGATCCACAAATGCCAAAAGTCTGTAGGATTTTCCCTGCTGCCCTTTCATTTGGGGTAACACAGGAATAACCCAAACGTGCCAGAAGAAATGCAGCACAATTCCAAGATTCCATGAGTTGGGTGGGCAGAAGGATGCTGTGGAGTAGCAGTGTTTGCATTGTCCCTGCTGATGCTCCCAGTGGAGGAATTCTGAGGTGAAAGCTGTTCCTTGTCCCATCAGCTGCAGCAGAAGGTGGTGACCAGTGCTGTTTTCAGTGGGAAGAAGGAGGGGTACCTGGAGAGCCTCAGCCAGCCCTTCCTGGAGACCCGCCTGAGTGAGTCCAACAAACCCCTGGAGGCCTCAGCCCTGTGTTCCTGGCTCTGTAAATTGCTCCTTGACCAAACAGACTCTTTTCCAAGAGAAATTCCCTCCTGGCAGAGGCAGCATCATCTGCCATTGGAGTTCCTCTCTGTCACATTGAGTGACGTGAATGCAGTGATGGACGTGCTGGATTGTTCTGAAACTTGGTATACTGGGATCTCTCTGGGATAAAGCCATAAACCTGAGCAGAATTCCCTGGGGGCTGAGATGGATCTGGGTCTGAACCAACAGCAGACTCAAGAACAGGCAGAAATCCTGGTGTGAATTTACTTGTCAGGCAGGAAAATTCACCAAAATGGGTTTGGGAGCAGCTGGAGGTGACCACCCTCAGTTTGGAATGGAGCATTCCAAGGAGAAAAGGCCAGTTGGGATCAAGACAGCTAAACCAGCTCTCTGGTGTTTGCTGAGGGGTGGGGGGGGTCTGTCTGGGGCTGTGACTCTGGCACCCACACCCAGTTTCTCTTTCTGATTTGCTCCTCAGAAGAGAATGACCTAAACCCCAAAGTGCTGCAGCTCATCCGTGGGGAGAACATCAAGGTAAGGGAAGGACAGAACTCTTGGAATTACCTTCACTGGAGTCCTGGAGCTGCTTGCTCACACAGGGACTGATGAAGAGCAGCAGAGCCACCATTTCCTTGCTTTTGAATTGGAGACAGATCTCAAAATACACCTAATTAAAAGTTATTTAAGATTCCTTTTATTGAAAGCTTAAAGAACATTCCTTGCCCTGTCCAGGGCAGGAGCAGAGCTGGAGTGTCTCTGCATTCCCATTGTTATGGCACAGAGGGCACGGGGCCCCATCACTCCTGGGATTCTGCCTCCTGAATTTCCCAGTGTAGGGAATCCAGATCCCTGTGAGCTAAGAACTGCAGCTCCACAGGCAGAGCTGCTCCTCGCTGAGCTGCTTCCAGCCAGGAAAATCCAACCCCCTGGAGCAGGAGCTTGCAGTAGTGGAAATGCTGATTCCAACTCGTTGTTTTCAGTATGTGACCCCCGTGATAAAATATGACAGGAACGGGTTCAAGGCGCGGGAGAGGCTCCTGGTGCTGACCCAGAGCTCGGCCTACGTGGTGGAGATGGCCAAGATCAAACAGAAAATCGAATATTCCACACTGAAAGGTACCAGTGGGAGTCATTGTGCAAGGCTGGATGGCACTAGGAGCAACCTGGACTAGTGCCCATGGGACAGGTGGAATGGGATAATCCTTAATGTTCCTCCCAACCCAAACCATCCCGTGATGATCCTGTGAGTTGTTGTGGGGCTTCCTGTCCTGCCAGGCATCCTTTAGGAAGGATGACATTCTGAAACCTTGTCTTGCAAAGATATTTGAATGATCTATCCCTCTTTTTCTGGGGGCTGGATAAAGCCTCGAAGGATGATTTTATGAGTAAGAGTTCCTTGAAATTTTTAAATGCAGCAGGACATCACTTTCTACTGACATAGAGGGGAGAAAAAATAGCCCAAACTTTTCCTACCCTGGTTTGTGGGTATTTTTAATCCTGGCACTGTTGGGACTACAGTTCAGGAGTAGAATGGATCCTTCTTCCTCTTCTGTTACCAAAACCAAGGCACCAGAGAGAGGTTTGCAGCAAACAGCTCTTGCAGGGGTTTAAATCACCACTATTGGAATTGTGCTTTGGACAATGGGTGACATAAAGGGACCTTCAGAAGACATTTTGAAAATTCAGATTAATTAATCAAAGTAGGATCTTGGTGTGTTTTGCTTAAGAATGGGAACATTCTTCACTCTTGGGAAGGACAGAGCCCTCCTTCAGAAATTTGATTTCCCCTGTAACCACGTGAGGCTGGAGTTGCTTCTCCTGGGGGAAGGAGCTGAGGGTGGTGTGGAGCTGGGTGTGGTAGGTTTCCCTCTAATTTTGGGCTTCTTTTGAAGGGATCTCCACCAGTAACCTGAGTGATGGGATTGTGGTCATTCATGTTCCTGAGGACAACAAGCAGAAGGTAGGAAATTGGGATGGTGGTTAAAGTCAGCTCATGGGGCTGGTGCTTCCAATATCATCCTATAAACTTCTGGAATGACACAATTCCCGGTGTTTATTCAGTGTGTAACCAGCCAGGCCTTTACACTCTTGCTGCCTCAACATGAAAACTTTCACTTGGAATCCCAACCTGCCAGGGAGTGGTGGAGAATGAGAAGGTCCCCCCCGAGCCTCCTTTTCTGCAGGCTGAGCTCCCTCAGCCCCTCCTGGTGTGGCTGATTCTCCACATCCTTCCCAGAGAAACTCCCTCCCCTTCTCTAAACATGTTCCTGCCTTTTTTAAGACCAAATAAATCCTAAATAATCCCTGGAGAGGGTGATTAAATTGGTCACTTCTGTCTGGTAGTCATTGCTCTGCCATTCCAAAGGAGTTTCATGTGCTGGGGTGATGCCAGGTGGCTTCATCCCTATATATTTTTTTGTTTGTTTGTTTTTTGGTTTTTTTTGTTTGTTTGTTTTTTGGTTTTTTTTGTTTTTGTTTTTTTTTGTTTGTTTGTTTTTTTTGTTTTGTTTTTTTGTTTTTTTGTTTTTTGTTTTTTTGTTTTGTTTCCAGGGAGATGTGATACTGCAGTGTGAGCACGTCTTTGAGACAGTGACCAAGCTCTGCATATTGGCCAACAAGCAAAGCCTGGTTAAAGTGGTGAAGGGAAGGTAAGGAAGGCAGGAAAGTGGATGGGTAGCACTGGGCAAGCTATATTTCATGGGAAAACCTTTTAGGCCTGGACTAGGTCAAGACTGTTGACATCACCCCAGCAGACAGTGCCCAAAGCTGGACAGGTCTGGTGCAGCAGCATTTTTGTTTTCATGATTTCCAGAGGCACAGGGAGATGAGGTGGGATGCACTAAGAGGAAATGGATTAAAAATCTTTCCAACCTTTCTCCCAGGCTGGAGTCCTTGTACCTTGCTAGGGGTGCTGCTCTGCTCTGGCAGCTGCCCATGTCCCACCTGCCCAAACCCAACTTATTTCTAGGTGATTGTACTTTAAACTCACTTTTTTTTTTTCAGTTTTCTGATGTGACCTGGGTGTGAGGTCGTGGCTTTAGTACTTCCACAGGGGATCCCATTAGCCTCAGGAAATCCAGCTGGGAAGCTGTGAGTCACTTCAGGACAAATGCTCCTCTCCCAGAAGGATTGAGGAGACCCAAAATGTGATTCCTCCCAGCCCCAAGCTCCTGGCAGGTGGATGAAGTCTGTGTCTCCAACCTCTGTGGGAATTGGAGCTGGCAGGTGAAACCTGCACTTCTGCTCCAGCTTTTCAGCCTGGCCTTTGCATTTCAGCTCTAATTAGATTTGGTGTGCTCAGTGCTTTTACTCCAGGTCAGATCTGCTTAGCTTCCAGTGCTTAATTGCACCAGGAACACTCCAAAGCCTGGGCTGGGCAGCCTTGTTCCATTCATCAACCCCTTGGGCTTGCTGGGATAATGCAATTGTTTAGGAAATTCACCTAAGCTGGAGGCTCTGATCTGCTCCTCTAACGAGATTTGCCCAGGGAACAGAAATAAAGGGGGTTTAGAGGAAATCCTCTTGTGGGGAGAGAGCTCTCCAGGGGCATTCTGTGCTTCCAGCCTCCGGTTCCGTGTGGGCTCTGGGAAGGAGGGGACCATGGTGTTCACCGTGGGGCCAGAGCCTCAGGTCTTCAAGGACAAAACTGGACAGCTCACAGTGGTAAGGTCTCAGCTGAGCACCTGGTGCTTCTTCCTTTGGCTCTCCACCTGCAGAGAGCACAGCCCCCTCTTCCTGGGAGTCCAGGAGGGATTGAGCCCCCTCCCAAGGCAGGGAAGTGACCACCCCGTCTGTGTCACCTGTAGGAGGGGGATCCAGGATGGTGCTGGGAGCTGCAGCTCCAGGGATTGTGCAGGAACTGGCCCAGGGATGGGGGAGCAAGGCTGGTTCTTGGTGTGGGCACTCAAGAGAATTCAGTCTGACCCAAACTCAATGTGCACCAGCAAAATGAGGCCTCAGGGGATGTTTTCCACCTCTTGTTGCCTCCATCAACCAAGTTATGCCTGAAATGGGTTGGAGGATGGAGGGAAGCCACTTCTTGTCACCCAGGAAAGTCCTCTGAGGAGCTGAAAGCTCCAAGAAAGAATTCCAGGTGGAGCTTTCCATCCTGCAGAGGAGAGGGAAGGAATTGTCTCTATGTACCAATGGGCAAATAGAAACTCCCCCACCACCTCTCTTCCCAGAAACCTTGAGGATTCCTGATTTACTGGCTCCTTTCTCTTCTCCTCCCAGGTGTCAACCCCAAAAAAGTCTTGATGAGAACCAGTTCCTGTTCCCTTGGCTGTAAACAGAAAGGAGCCTGCAGGATGAGACCAGCCCTCACATCTCCCCTGGAATCTTTGATGCCACAGGGCTGCTGTGATTTGAGAGTTTGTTTGCATCTTTTAGGCTCTTTTTTTATAGCTTTAAACTATCCACCTATAGATAAATAAAATCCCTGATGTTGCTGTAACGTTCCCAGAAGGAGACGCTCGTTACATGGTCACAGGGATATTTATCCCCAAAGTTCCAAGGTAAAATCTCCATCTCTGAGAGGTCAGGAAGGATTAGGACAGAAGCCAAAAGGCTTCTCTAGCTGTACTTTGAGTCACTGCCCAGGAGCACTGCAAGAAGTGCAGAACAGCATTAACCCTGGTCTAAAAACAGCTTTTCTCAAGGCAGATTGGCCAGAGAGAATCCCAACAGCTGGAGCCTCTCCCACAGGGAGAGGATTAAATTAGGATGGAGATCTGATGTTGAATCCCAAAAGTTCCTCCAGCCACACAGCCCACGAGGACAACAAGCTCCAAGCAAAATAATAAAGTGACTCGCATGTAAATATGAAATATCTTCTAATTTATTGTGTTATATTTAAAAAAAACCCAACCAAACAAAAGTACATATTGCAAACATCAACCATACACTGAAATCCAGCTGAAGCTTGTTCTGTGCAGAACTCTGGACAGGTGGAAATGATTGTACAGAACAGGAATTTGCTGTTGTCCATGAAACAATTCCACTAAGACTGAAGGGTTCTACCTACACTCTGCTCTAAGGTGGGATGGGAGCTTGGAGCCTTGCCTTGCTGTGGCTCAGGGGATCCAAACCTGCCTTGGGGAGGTGCAGGAGCAGCTGCTTTGGTGCTACAGGGAGAGAGAGAGGTGGGAAGGGGGCAGCAGGGCTGGTCCCTGTCCCCTCCTTGTGCAGACCCACCCGTGTCAGGAGCTGGGAGGGGACAAAATCCCTTCCCCAGGGGGACTTTCCTCAGCTCCCCTGGGCTGTGCTGTCACTGCTGGTGCTGGAGAATGGAACAGCCAGCTCTGCTCTCCCTGGCACTGGGAGGCAGGGAAGGATAATCTGAAGAGCTGCTTGTGCCCAGGACACCTGCCCTGAGCCCCAGCTGCACCTGAGAGCTCAGAGTAAAACCACTTAGAGTAACGAGGCTCAGGACTGAGAGCATTTGTGCAAGGGCATGACCAGGGTGTGCCCAGAGCAAGGACAGGGGCAGCAGGTAAAGGACAGGCCCCAGGACAGCACAGCTTGGCTGCACCATGAGGGTGAGCTCAGGAGTGAGTTAAGGCAGAGTCTGCCCACAAATGCAGTAACAAAACTGAAATTGAAACTTGAACTCTCCTGGAGTGACTTTGCTAAACCAACAGCTCTACAAAGTGCTGTACAAAGATTAAAAACAGCCCTCCCCAGGTTTCTAAGAACTTAGTTTGCATAACCTGAAAGGGGAAAAGCCTGAAGCCAGTTAAGGATCTATTTACAGAGGAGTTAATCACGTAGCTGTGACCTGTCAGGTGCTTAGTACTGGTGTCACCTCCTGGGGCTGAAGCTGCTCTTCCCCCCAGGACTGATTTTGGTCTGGGGTCTGCAGGTCAGCAGAGCCAGGGATGAGCTGCCCTGAGCCTGCTGGAGCGCAGCTCCCAGCTGGAGTGAGTGGGGTTTGCTGCAAGACTGGTGCTGGTCCCTGTTCACCCTCTGCTGAAACACAACCTCCACCCCCACGGGCAGCAGGGCTGCTCCAGATGCTGAGATGCACAGTAACAGCCCAGTTCAAAGTACACAGTGCTGGAGTAACAGCAATCCAGGACTTCCCTGCCTCACCCTCAGCTTGTCCCAGCCCTGAGGGGAGAGGCGCTGGCTCCCCCCTCTGCACTGCTCCAGCCCCAGAGAGTGCTGCAAACAGGTTTAAGTACAACCCAAAGGTGTCAGGACAGAGCTGAAGCTGCTGGACCTCAGGGAGACTGTGGAGCTCTCAGTGAACAATCAGCAGCTGCAGGAGAAACAGGAGAGGAGACAAATACAACACCCCACCTGCCACAGCCAGCAGCTGCCTGCAGTGGGGAGAAGTCTTTGGTTACTAGAGAGATGCCTCAGATTAAATTTGAAAACTTTGAGCTTTACTTGATGATCCAAAACTGTACAGCCACTTTCCTGGTGTGTTTCAGACTCTACCAATGAGCTCTGTGGAACAGAAGAACGTGGCTGGTGCTGCTGCAGCACCTTTGGTTTTTACACTGTTCCCATGCCCACAGCAGCCCCGAGCCAGGAGCAGGGATCCTTGGAGCAGGAACACACAGCTGCTGCTCCAGGGGAGTGTGGCTGTTAAAGCCAGTGCTAAATATTCCAGAAAAAGGGTAAAAAGAAACTCTAGCCCAGGGCAGAGTGCTCTGGTGTCACCCACGGGTGCTGCTGCAGTGCAAGTTTAACACTTCCTACCTCAGGTTTCTCTCTCTCCCAGGACTGGTGACCTGAACTGTCACAGCTGTGGCTCTGCTGCCAGCCCAGGTGACACCCCACCTCCCACCATCGCTGTCACTTGACTCCACAACAGGCAACAGGAGACAAGGAGGTAGATAAAATATTCATTGACAAGAGAAAAGCACTTGTAGAAAACCACAGTGCAGTGGCCTTCTCCACGCTCTGCCCTTCTACACACAGCTGCCATGGCTGGGAAGACTTGGAATACCCTCAAGATGAAGTCAAACAGGGAATATCTGCCTCTGGGGGGAATAAACTGCCTGCTTCTGTTTCCCCTCCCTCAGAGCAAGACAATGCTCCTGGATCAGTTCCAGAAGGGAACCAGGGCTGCTGCCCCCCCACCACCACCACCTCCCCAGTATGGGGGGATTCAACCTGCTGTGACTCCTGGTACCTGGAGCTGCTGGAAACCAACTCCCCAGCTGAGATCCAGGCTCAGGCAGAAGCTGTAAGCACTGACCAGTAGCAACACCACTCCTAGGGAAAGCAACTGTGGACAGTTTACTCCTGATTCTCCTCCTTTGGGAGAAATTTTTACCTTGAACCATAGGGATAAAACAGGGATGGGTGTCCCCAGCTCAGTGCTGCAGAAGCTCCACTGAACCCTCGGAGGAGCAGATCCTGAGAGCTGTGGGGAACCTGAGGGAGCAGGGCCTGCTCCCTCCCACTGCTCTGAGGGATCCCTCTACCCCCAGCACTCCAGGAATCTCATCAGCCTGTGCCATTTGTTTTTTGGGGAGTCACCCAAGGCATTCCCAGGCTCTCTCCCAGGAGCCAGGGAGCTGTGTAGCAGCCCTGGGTCCAGGTCCCTGCCTTTCCCCCCAGCCCAGGAGGGTCAGGGAGTGCCTGGAGGGAAGGAGGGTGGCTGGCTGACCTTTCGTTTGTTGTCTTGGTTTTTAAAGTGCAGGATCATTACCGAAGCCACAGGAAGCCAGTCCTCCTCCCCTCCAGCACAAAACAGCAACGACAAGAGTGCTAAAAATTCTGGGCATTTCTCCAGCTGCTCAACAGGCCCTTCCAGGCTGCCCAGTAACCTCATTGATCCTCGCCCTACAACTACCGCGTTTAAATACCCCGAATAACCTAGAGTTTGTTACAAATCACAATGTACAGACTGTGCTGGACAGGAGATGCACTGCCTGATCCTGCTGCAGGGCAGCCCCTTCCCCAGAGCCGTGGGGGTCCCCAGGCTCACTGGTGCAGGTGGGCCCTGTCATCTGGGCGCTTGATGTGGATCCTCCGCACGCGCTCGATGCGCTCCCGCTCCTCGTCCTCCTCCAGGTGGTGGGAGCGCCCTGCAGCCCCTCCTGTGGCTTCCAGGAGGGCATTGTCCGGCCCCCTCCCATCCTGGGATTCGTACAGCAGAATGTTTAGGGTCTCCTCGTAAATTCGGGCTTCTGGGAACTCCACCTGGCAGGCACAGGGAAGAGAAGGTCACTCACTGCAGGCACCAGGTTACCTTGGTTTGGATTCCCGGTATTACAATTCCTTAATTGCACCCCAGGCACAGAAATCCTTTCAGGAACAATCCATTTTTTTGTTCCAGCTTTTGAGACCAACAGCCAGTTGGGTTTTTTACCAGAAGCAGGCACATCTCTCCTGGAGAAGGGAGGAATACAGGGAAGGTGTGCCATTGCTGGATCCCTCCTTACATGGGGGTGTAGAACCACAGAATGGTTTGGGTTGGAAGGGACCTTAAAGGTCATTTACTTCCAACCTTAGATCATCTACCTGCAACTCCCAAACCCAAACGTGGCTAAATGCACAAGTTTGTTTGAAGATACTCCATAATGGAATATCACAATGCATTATGGAACGCCACAGGGTTTTATGGAATATCCCAACTACCCCAGTGCTACCCGCCCTGAGCAGGCAGCTCCTGCTGTACCCCCAGGATGAGCTCCACCAGGTGCTGCCCCACCTCTCAATGCACTGATTATCCTCCAGAGGTACTAAACAATGATAAAGTGCCAGCCTGGAGCATTCCCAGTTTCCCTGTACCTTGGTCTGCTTTTTCTCAGTGGCATAAACGATGGAGGTGCAGCAGACCTCGGCGATCTTGCGGCCCTGCCCGTAGAAGGACCAGCAGCAGATCTCATCCCCAATGACATCCTTGATGAAGAGCACCCTCCCGTTGAACCTCAGGGACAGCTTGTCAAAGAGCTCAATGTTCTTCAGCATGTTGTCATCGGAGTTGCTGAGGGAATGGAGGCAGCAGCAGGAATTTACAGAGCACATGGAAAGAGTGGGAGCAGTGAGCACTGACAGCCCTGAGATCCCAGATTCCTGTGTCACAGAATTCCTGGATGGTTTGGGTTGGAGGGACCTTAAAGCTCATCCAGAGCCACCCTGTGCCATGGGCAGGGACACCTTCTACCAGCCCAGGTGGCTCCAAGCCCCATCCAGCTTGGCCTTGGACACTTCCAGGAATGGGGCAAACCCAAGAAATTAATTCTTATTGTTTCATTACTACAGGCAGGAAAACCTGAAGCAACAGCAATACAAGAGCAACAGCCCTGTGAACAACTGTCCAAGGCCATTTCACACAGGTGCAAAATCCTATCAGCCAAATCAAACCACTCCTGAGCTCAGCACCCTGGATGGGCACTGTTAGGTCATGAAACTTATAAAGGAATAAGGGAAATAGGACAAGGCCTCCAGTTTGATGATTTCACCACTCACTGAGCTCCCTGTGTTCAACTACCACACTGCAATCCATGGGAATGCAGACAGCACTTGGCCAGGAGCCTGTGCCAGTTACACCTAAGGATTAAAGGAAACTCCTCTGGCACAGAAATAGCACAGGCTCAGCCATCCATGGATGGCAGCAGACTCCCTTCTGACTCCAGTTTGAAACTAATTGGGAAAAAATGGAGTGCCTGCCAACACCAATCTGTCGTCAGGTCTGGGGGGAAGAAAAAGGAAACTTTTATAGTGGATTTTAGTCTATGAAAAACTTCCAACAATTCCAGCTGAAGTCACTTACCTGGTGTAGGAATATTTGTTGTTGCTTCTGTTATAGAGCAGCTTCACTGCTGGCTGTAAGAAACAAAACACAGATGAGTTTCCAGGGAGCACAGCCAGAGCTGGAACCCCAGCTCAACCCAAGGCCCCACAGAGAGGCTCCAACGACAAATTCCCAGTGGGATTTTGGTGGTGTTAATGCTGCTGCTGCAAACCTGTGATGCACAGGTTGGCAATGGGGCTGCAATCCCTCCTGACCACTCTGGGACTGGATCCTCATCTATTCTTATCTCCCCTCTGTCTTATCAGCACAGCCTGCCATGGGCAGGGATGCCTTCCACTATCCCAGGCTTCTCCAAGCTCTGTCCAGCTTGGTCTTGGACACTTCCAGGGATCCAGGGGCAGCCACAGCTTCTCTGGGCAACCTCTGCCAGGGCCTCCCCACCCTCACAGGGAAGAATTTCTTCCTAACATCCCATCTAACCCTGCCCTTCTTCAGCTTAAAGGCATCACCACTTATCCTGTCACTCCATCCCTTATCCAGCTCTGTTGGAGCCACTTTAGGCACTGGAAGGAGCTCTGAGGTCTCCCCAAAGGCTTCTCCTCTCCAGGCTGGACACCCCCAGCTCTCCCCATGGCACATCCCAGTCTCTCTCACCTTGTTGGAAGTTGCAATCAGCTTCTGCTCCTCCTTGGAGGAGGTGATCACCGGGACCTTGCAGAAGGGTTCATACGCATCCTTGTTCTGTGGGAGCAAGAACCAAACAGCAGCTGAGTGACAACAGATCCCAGGGCACACCCACATTTCCTAGGAATGATCTCTGCTGAGGGGTTAGTGTCCAGTCTGTCCCTGTGGTGGTTTCTGGGCTGTGGCTGGCCAGGCACCATTCTTCTGGGAGCACCTGAGTGTCCGTTCCTGCTCTCCACCACTGAATGCCCAGTTAAACAGCAGGATCTGGAATGGGGCTTCTCTCAGACAGGACATCAGTGACAGTGGCACCAAACCCAAGATGGGAACCTCAGAGCATAACAGAGAACACAACAGGACTCCCAGCAGCTCTGGGAAGAAGCTAGTTTTCCTAGACGTGACCAGACTCCAGCAGATAGCAACACAAACTGTTCCAATTTCCATCCCAGCCTCCAAAATCACCACAGGAAGAGCAGGAGAAAATCCTGCTCTGCCCAGATGCTGCTGCCCACCCCCAGCTGCCCCTGAGCCCCGTGCCCACCTGCAGTGCTGCCTGGCATTCATCCACCAGCCCCTGCACCAGGTAATACTTGGCCTCAGCCAGCAGCTCCTCGATCTCGCGGCGGCTCTCCGGGAGCGGCACGGCCCCATCCCGCAGGTAGTTCAGGATTGTCCCAAAGTGCTTCCCACAGCGGTCAATCAGGATCCAGCCTGGGGACACGGGAAGGTCACAGGAAGGACAAGCTGAGATCAATGTGGCAAAAGAGCAAACTGGTGAAGGACGTGATGGAACTGGGAGCGCGAGGATGGAACGGGGAATGTGAGCAGAGAGTTCGGCACAGCTGGAGCTTAGGACCATGGTGGGAAGAAAATTATGGAGTGGTTTGGGTTGGAAGGGAACTTAAAAGATCATACAGTCCCACCTGTCCACCTTCCACTATCCCAGGCTGCTCCAAGCGCCATCCAACCTGGCCTTGGACTCTTCCAGGGATCCAGGGGCAGCCACAGCTTCTCCTCTGCCAGGGCCTCCCATCCTCACAGGGAAGAAATTCTTCCCAATATCACAACTAAGCCTGCCCCTGGCAGTGGGAAGCCATTCCCCCTTGTCTTGCTCCTCCATGCCTGTGTCCAAAGTCCCTCTCCCAGCTCTCCTGGAATCCCTCTAGACACTGCTAAGTGCTCCAAGGTCTCCCTGGAATCTTCTCTTCTCCAGGAAAGAAAAGAGCTACAACCAAAGCTGTGGGTGCAGGATCCACATTTCACCTCTTGCTGTGGGATCAGGCTGGACCCTGGAAAAGCCAGGCAGTGCTGAGGCTGGAGTCTCCCTGAGTGAACAGATGGCCACTCTCACAGGCTGAGGCTCAGGAATGCAGCGAGGAAACGCTTGTGGGGAAGGAGTCATATTTTGGACAAATAAGGAAAGTAGGTTAAAGCAGCCCCTGTGTGTTCTGCATGAATGGAATTACGAGGAAAAGTCTGAACATTGGGTTCAATCTGGAAAGGGAACGCGGCCCTTTCTGAGGGAAAAGGAGACACTCTGCAGCAGCTCACTCCAGGCTTTCCAGCTCCCTCATTCCTGCTGTCCGCAGACAACACAAAGTGTGCTCCAAGTGGGATTTTACAGGCTGGAACAACAAACTAGAGACAGAAATGATGGAACAAAAGACTGATCCAGGCTAATGGCTAATCCAACAAGAGCAGAAAAAAGCCCATTTTGGCAGTGCAGAGTATGGAACGCAAGAAATCCCATTTTAATGGGAGATTTAGGGGAAGGTGTCTCTGCCTACGGCAGGGGTGGAACAAGGTGAGCTTTCAAGTTCTCTCTGACCCAAACCATCTGGGATTCTGTGATAAAGAGAAAGCACAAGCCATGGTAATAA
The DNA here is from genome assembly GCA_018697195.1 of Certhia americana. Classification (NCBI taxonomy): domain Eukaryota; kingdom Metazoa; phylum Chordata; class Aves; order Passeriformes; family Certhiidae; genus Certhia; species Certhia americana. Next base: position 3,086,740 of record CM031871.1, read on the forward strand.
ACCAGGACATCCATATTCCACAAATGCAGCTGCTTCCCAAGCTCACTGGAGCACAGAGAAAGGTAAAGGGCCAGCTGAGAGCAGATTTACCATCCCCAAACTCCTCTGTGGTTCCTTGTAGGCCTCAAAAATCTGCTGCAACTTTTGTGTTTACAGATGGTGAAACTGAAGCAGAACTGCTCATTTTCATGAGGGGATGAGAAAACACTTAGGTAGCATTGCAAAATCTGAGTGACCACCAAAAAAGCTTTAAAAACCCTTCTGTTTCCCCCAAACAGCCCAAAGGAGATGAGTCACAGGGAAGTGACCCCGCTGCCACTCGGCCACAGCAGAGCCAACAAGTGGGCTGAAGTCTTTTAGAGTTGTTTTTTAATTGAAGTGTTCCAAAAACATCCTGTGATGGGAAGGGACACAGAATCCATGGGCTGTATGGAACACAGATTCATGGAATGGTTTGGGTTGGGAACTTAAAAGTTTATTCAGTTCCAATCCCCTGCCATAGACAGGGCCACCTTCCACTGTCCCAGGGTGCTCCAAGCCCTGGCCTTGGACACTTCCAGGGATGGGGCAGCCACAGCTTCTCTGGGAATTCCACCCCAGCCCCTCACCACCTTCACAGAGTGGATTTCTTCCCAATATCCCATCTATTCCTGCCCTCTGGCAGTTTGAAGCCATCCCCACTTGTCCTGTCACTCCAGGCCCTTGCAAATAGTCCTTTTCCATCTTTTTGTCAGCTCCTTCAGGCCCTGGAAGCCACACTTAGGTCACTCCAGAGCCTTCCCTTCTCCAGGCTGAACAATCCCAGCTCTCCCAGTAGAGCTGCTCCATCCCTTTGATCATCCTGGTGTCTCCTCTGGACTCTCTCCAGCAGCTCCAGGTGGGGTCTCACCTGGGCAGAGCCCCCCCTCCCCTCACTGCCTGTGTCCATGGACACACCACACCTTTAGGAAATTCATCTTTGTCTTACAGGAATTCTCAGGGGCAGGATCCAAACACTCCAGCTAAACCCAGACATTTTCCAACCAAGCCCTGGCAGGTGAAACAAGAGCCTGACACTGGACACTGCCTGAGGCTCCACTTTCTTATCAGCAACTGGACCAGGAACAGCTTTCCCATCATTAGAAGCAGGGAGTCAGGGGAAAAAAAGAGAATTGGAAACAGGTGGATGCACCTAGAAAACTCACATCCTTCTGCCTGCTCATTATCATCCAAAGAAAATGTTCCAAATATGCTGATTTGATATAGTTCATCAATAATTTCTAAGCTGAAAACAATCATCTGCCAGAAAAGCCCAAACTTTTCTCCTCCAGCCCGTGGAGCAGCAGGTTGGAATTGTTCAGCTGGGAGGAGGAGCTGGGATCTGAATCCCAGACACAGAGCAGGACCCGTGTGCAACATTCCAGACTGGTTAAACCCAACTCCTTCCAGTTGCTCCCCAAGCCTGGCTTCTTTTCCTCAGAAACATTTTGTTTGGTGCCAGGTTTTGGGTGTGACCAATTAGGAGGATTTTGAAGAATTCCAGATAAAAAATGTTTCCTTTAGCAGCCCCAGTGCTATTGTCCCAGTTTCCAGGCAAGGGGAGATAAAGCAAGAACTGCTGCAATGGGAGTGTCTGCCTTACAACATACAGGAAGTATCAAATTCCTCTTAAAACACAAACTGGTTCCATGGAATAATCCCACACAGACACTGTGGGAGTCACAGCAAAGCAAACTTGGGATTTTAGGTCCCAAACGTGGTATTCTAGCGGGAGAAACTCCAGTTAGCCTCAGATTTGGGGTGCAAACAGCACTGGTACTTCCAGGGCCTCTGAGCCCTGGGAATGGGATGTCCCAGCCCTCCTGTACCTGCCCAGGACACTGGGATCATGCCAGGGTGAGTTTCTGAAATGAATTCAGAATTTCCAATCCATTTCCAACCATGGGAAGTCTGGAATTATCAAATTCGACGAAGCAGCTTCAGGGAGGGACAGGAAGATCCACCTCAAGTTTAGCAAAGGGAGAGGGTTCACAACATTTCCACTCCTCCAGTGTTCCCAGTCAAGATGCTGATTCCCATTTGACAGGGATTTTCCCAAATTTGACCCAGTGTTGATTCCCATTTGGTAGTTTTTTATCAAATCTGACCCACAGACTGAATTTTTTATGCAACCTCCATGGCCTGTATCCAGGATAAGTATCCCAGTGACCCCTTGATCCAGAGCCCCAAATCACAACAGCCACATTCCTGCATTATCCTGGCCTGGGATTACACCTGGAACAACACAGCTTTGTTTTCCCCATCTTAAACACAAAGACTTCTGGCTAAACCAGGAATATTCAATTAATCAGGCCATATTTTTACATTTTTTTCCTTCAAATCCACTTCCTCTTATCTCAGGAAAGCTTATCATAAATCCCTACACAGACTATTTTAAAGCACTCAAAACTCAGTCCAACCCACCTCACCCTGTACTATATCTTCTCTATTTTCAGCAAATTCAAACAAAATTTTCAAATAATAATTAACTAAACCCAAGGGAGGTGTTTGAACCTCCAGGCTCAGCTTGGTAAAGGCTGTTGTTAAAGACAAATATCCTTAAATATCATTATGGGTCAAGCATCAGAGTGAAAATAAAGCTGAGCTTCCCATTAAACTCCGGCACACCCACAAGGTGGGAATGTAGAGACAGAATTCCAGATTTTCTGAAAATTCTGCAACTGGATCTGTTTTAGGGAAATCAACTGCCGATAGCCCCACAAGAAAATTGTTTAATTTTTAAAAACTGGCTTTTAACTCATCAATACCAATGTTCAGAGCATATTTTATATTTTATTTACACGCAAGGAGACAAGAAGAGGGAATGGCATTCTGAGCTTCCATGAGGACACGTAAATCCCAATTTAAGGATTCCTAATCACTATCCCCATCTTTTTCTATGGGCTTCAGAGTCTCAGTGTCAGTACTCTGAAAGGAAAAGATGCTTCAGGTGCCACCTGGGCCTGACAGGAGCTTTGGCACTTCTTAGTGTCCTTCTGCTGTTCAGGCAACCACTCAGGTCATCCTTGTCTTTTGTTCCACATTTTTCCCAGCTGTATAATCATAGAATCATGGAATAACAGCATGGTTTGGGTTAGGAGGGAGCTTGAAGATTATTTAATCCACTCATTGTCATGGGTAGGGACAGCTTCCACTATCCCAGGTTGCTCCAAGCCTTGTCCAGCCTGGCCTTGGACACTTGCAGGGATCCAGGGGCAGCCACAGCTTCTCTGTGCAACGTGAGCCAGGGCCTCCCCACCCTCACAGGGAAGGATTTCTTCCCAATATCTAATCCAAACCTATTTTCTTGTCCTGCCAGGGCCTTATAAATATTCTCTCTCTGTCATTCTTGTGGCTCCTTCAGGCACTGGAAGGCCCCAGTTAGCTCATCCCAAACCCACCTTTTGTCCAGGCTGAACAATCCCACCTCTCCCAACTTTTCCTCGTAGAAGAGATCCTCCAACCCTACAAACAGAAGTTCCTCTGACTTTTCCACCACCCCTGTGACCTCCCCTGCCCAGGAAGGACGCGGAGGGCGCCGGGAGCATCCCGCTCCTTACCTTCACTGTCCGTGAGCACTTCCATGCGCCCGCTGAACATGGCCTTGAGCATGGTGTCCTGTTTGGTCAGGGTCTGCATGGTGGTGTAGTACAGGGCTCCCCCCACGTTCAGCTTCACGTACTTGGAGCTGGGGCTGCTCCCCTTGAAGGATGTCGTGCGCGTCGCGGCCGCCGGCACTGCTGAGCTCACCACGCTCTCTCCCGACATCTCTTCCTGCAAGGAAGGGATTCCCAGCTCAAGGAAAGAGTTCCCAGCTCAAGGGAGCAGCTCCCACCCTGGCAGCGTGACACCTCTGCTCCCACTGGGTGTTTCCCACCTCGGCTGCTGGTGTGAAGTTACCCAGTGTTTTAAGTGTTTCGCTGTCAGGAGCTGAAGGACGTTCGTGGACGCAGCTCCCATTTTTTTCCCAGGGAAAAGCCTTGGGAATGCTGAGCCGGGTTTTGCACGGCAAAGCCAATGCTTTCCCACAACAACTGCTTTCATTTCTTACACAACTCCCAACAGCTTAAAGCTCTTACTCCATCAGTAATCTGGGATGGAATTGGGCAATTCCCAACACACACAAGTGGAGCAGATGATTCCTTTGAGTCCAAATGCAGGAATCAACAGATTCCCAAGTGCCAAAATGCACAACAGCCACAGGTTTTCAAGGCTTTTTCCCTCGGAGCAAACAGGGAGAGCACACATGAGCTTTTCCTGCTCTTCCCTGCCCTCCCACACTGCTCAGAGCACCAAAATTCAGCCGGACAGAGCAGTCTCCAGCCACATTCCTGTCACCGAGGTCACACCGGCACAGGCACACGGTGGTTTAGCACCATAAATGCCCCCAGAGCCGCTAAATCCTTAATCGCTCGAAGCCTCCGCGGTTCTGTTTTCCCTCTGGATGGGATAGGGAGGGATAATTAACCCTCTCCATCCCTGTTCCTCCAGCTCCCACGGCTCCAGGATGAGCTAAACCGAAGGATTTTTGCTTCGCTGCCACGAAACCCCCAAAGGAGCCGGAGTTGTGCGGCACAGGAGAGGGAGCAGGAGGGGCAGGGATGTCCTACAGATAATCCCATCATCCCTGGGATGCACAGGCAGCAACCTCAGCACCCGCTCCAGCTCCCTCCGGTACCGGAACACCCCAGCTGGGTCAGGAATGGGCTCGGGGTTCCAGAGGGGATCGATCCTACAGCGCATCGCCCCAAATCCCAGCCCTGCCCATCCCAAACCCCCGGCCAAGGGGCACGCTGGGGACCGGACACACGCAAACCGGACCGTGACAACGGCGACTCCCGGGGATCAGACTCCCCCAGGGACCCCTCTCTCCAACCTCGGGGCCGGACCACAGCCCCAGCCCGTCCCTGCCCTCTGCCACTCCCCAACACCCACACCGCTCTCGGGGGCCGCACCCCCAAATTCTCAACCCAGCCCCTCCCCAGGGCAGCAGCCCCGCACACAGCCCCGGTACCCACCGGCTCCAGCCTCTCTCAGCACCCTTCCCATAACCCAAAGCCCCCCGGAGCCTGAGGGCCGCAACCCCCTCTGAGCCCGCTCGCCTTCCCCTACCCCGCTGAAGCCCGGAGCCCTCAGCCCACCCACTCTCGGTTCCTCCGTCCCCCTCCAGCCTCTCCCCCGGAGCTCACCCTCGTCCCCCCGCGGCCCCGAGCCGCCCCGTTCCCCTCACCATGAACGGCGCCTCAGCCCCTCAGACCGAGCGAGCGGGAGCGCCGGGCGGGAACTTCCTCCCCTCGCTGCCTTCCGGCCCCGCCCGGGTGCGCCCCCAAACCCGTCCGATGGCCCGCCGGCCCCCCCGGCCGCTGCCGCCTCACCGCCTTGGCCCGCTTCGGCCCGCTTCGGCACAACCTCCCCGGTATCACCGAGAGGCAGGGCCGGCTCTTCTCGCTGCGCCGAGCCGCTGAGCGAGCCGGCGGAACGGCAGTGGCGGCGCGGGTTGGCGGCCGGACGGGGAGCGCGGACACGGCAGTGAGGAGGGGGCTGCGGCCGCGGCCTGGGCGGGGGAACCGGCAGGGACCGGCGGGTTCCGGGGCCGCTCGGCCCGGCCTGCCCGGCCCGGTGTTCGCTGGAACCAGGGTGAGCGTCTGGGGGCTGTGGGGAGGCTGGCGGCAGCGGCGGGGCCCGGCGGGGTGAGCGGCGCGGTGGGAGCCTGGGCCCGGGGGGCTCTGAGGGGAGCTCTGAGGGGAGCTCTGAGGGGAGCTCTGAGGGGGGCTCTGAGGGGGGCTCTGAGGGGAGCTCTGAGAGGCTCTGTGGCTGCTTTGCTCGTCCCTTGGGCGAATCCCGGGAGTTGCAGCCCGGCTCTCGGGTGGCTCTCCTACTCGGGGGTGGCACCTGCTCCGGTCCCGGGTGGCTTTGTCCTTCCTGCTGTCACACAGAGAGTTATCCCTCCCCGCCAGCTGCCTGTGCTGGTGATCGCTGCCGAGCCGCGGTGCTGCTTCTCCTCCCACTTACCGTTTTCCTTGCGGGTGCAGCGGGAGGTAAAAGGACTCAGAATTGCAGAGGCAAAGTCTACATCCCCCAGTCAGCAGCAGGGAATTGTGTTTGTCCGTGCAGGAGCTGCCCGAAGCCCCTGGATGAGGATCATGTGCGTGTGTAAATGAGCATCGCACGCTTCCTTTGAAGAAGTGACCCCTCAGGTGAGTTCCTTGTTGCTGTTTATAAAGCTCTGGTTGACCCTGGGTGTTTTACCAGGTGAATGGCAATAAATCAGTGTCCCTTGTGCCCTTTGCCTCCTGTCCCTGGCTGGGGAGTTGTTCTTATCTGTTACCAAGGAAAGAACAGAGGCTGGAGAGGGGAGGTGGAGCATAGTGTCAAAAACACTGTTTTGTTTATTTTTCCACTGAAAATCTCCCAGCCTGCAGCAGGCTGTGGGTTGTGCTGGAAGGATTCCCTGCCAGTGTTTTTGTGTCCCTACTCCAGCCCTGTGACAGTCACTGGGGTTTTTTTTATTCCCACTTTTCCCCTCTGCTGTCGGATTTTCCCCTCCCCTGCAGGGAGCCAAGAGCTGCTCTTCTATGGGTGTTTTTTCCCCACACTGCACTGGTTTTCCAGGTGTTTGCTGCAGGGATCCTTTGCTCCCTGAGAGGTTCCAGCCATGTTCAGTGCCAGCCAATCCTCCAGGGCCCAATTCCTGGACAAGGCCCGGCAGGCACGGGAGGAGCGGCGGGAGCTGAAGGAGAGGGAGAGAGCTGCAGTCCAGCTCCAGGCTCTGGTCAGGAGGTTCCTGTGTCGTTGTCGCCTTCAGAGGGAGATCAGGTGTGTGGGATTGATGGGATCATGGAATGGGTTGGCTTGGAAGGGGCCTTAAAGCTCATCTTATTCCAAACCCCTGCCATGCACAAGGGCACTTTCCACTAGCCCAGGTTGCTCCAGCCTGGCCTTGGGCCCTTCCAGGAATGAGGCAGCCACAGCTTCTCACAGCTTCTTCCACCCTCACAGGGAAGGATTTCTTCCCAATATTCCATCTAACCCTGTCCTGTGTCAGTTTGAGTCCATTCCCCTTTTTCCTGTCATTCCAGACCTTGGTAAAAAGTCTCTCTCCATCTTCCTTGTGGGCTCCTTCAGGGAAGGAATTCTTTGCTCTGTGATTGCTTTAACTCTTCGTTTTTCCCTCTTTTCTAGGAGAGAGGTGGAGGATTTCTTTGGGACAAATGAATGTGGCTCAAGTAAAAGAAGTGCCCTGTCTGTGTTCAGGATTGCCAGGAAGCTGCTGTTTATATTTAATCTCAAGGAGGACAAGGAGGTGAGGACACCTGATATCCTGCCGTGCTTTTGGGGACAGGTTAAATATGTTGAATTCCTTACCCAGTGATCTTGGAGGGGTTTGCAGTATGTCTTGCCTTCAGCAATGTTCTCTCTGTCTCCTGGCCCTTCCTGAAGGGATCTGCCTGTAGGATTGAAACAGGAGAAGCCTTGAATTTTTCAGCAGTGGTTCTGTATTCGGGGCATCCTTTAATGGATGATTTTCCTGGTGACTGTGCCAGGTGCAGGGGCTGAGTGGTTCCTGGGGATTTTGGCACACTCCAGTTCCCCAGGCAGCTACTTTGGGACAGCTCCCAGAGATCTGTGCTGGCACAGGGAAGGCTGTTTGTACCCCAGCAGCTTTCCTCACCGTGCCCTGAACTTGTGGGTTCAGAGTGAAGCCCTGAAATGATGATCCCGGGAAGCTGTGGGGGCTGACTGAAAGGAAACCAGTTGGAAAATGGAAAGCCGTGTTCCAATGGCAGCAGCAGTGAGGGATTTTTTAATCTCTGCCCTGTGGAAATCTGTGCTCAAATGCAGTTTTCTGTAGGTACAGCATCCAAAAAAATCCCTGTGTTCCCGAGGAGGGAATTCTGCATGGCAGCAGCAGCAGTGTGATGTGTGTGCTCCCAGGGAAGGAGCATCAGGATTCCTGCAGGGAATGTGCTGGGAACATTTACTGATTTGAGACAGAGATCTTCCTCACTCTGCTGAGCTATTCCTTGTGCTTTTCCAGAACAGCCCTCCCTGTAATTAGAACTAATCCTACCTTTGGATTTTCCCAGAGGTTTGAAAAGCTGTGCCGTTGTATCCTGAACAGCATGGATGTGGAGAACGAGCCCAAGGTCAGCAGGGGGGTTTGGTTTGGAGTGGGGAGGGGCTGGTGGTTGTTTTTAACTCTCTGTGTGGGGGGTTACTTTGGTAATATGTAATTTTTAGCTTTCAGAAGCCCTCCAGCATTGTGGAGATTCCACAGGGAAAGTCTGGACAAGCCCTTTAGTATTCCAGGGATATTTTTACTCTGTGCAGCCAGGGGAGCTAAAGGACACTTGGTTTCTGGGGTGGGTGCTGGGCTTTGACCAGGGAATTTGGGGAGAGGAACATCTTGGTCCCACTGCTGGGTTCAGTGCCCAAATTCTGCCCAGCAGTAACACAAACCCTGATCCCTCTGTGCATCCCCCCCTTGCTCAGGTGTGGTATGTGTCACTGGCACTCTCCAAGGACCTCACACTCCTCTGGATCAAACAGATCAAAGACATCCTGTGGTTCTGCTGTGAATTCCTCAAGCAGCTCAAGGTATGCACTGTTCTTGTGTTTTCTCTCCCTGCATTTGGCAGGTGGCACAAGGCTCAGGGGCTTTGTTAACTCTGCTGTTTGTTATCCCAGCCTGACATCCTGCAGGACTCCAGGCTGGTGAACTTGCACCTCACAATGCTGGTCACCTTCACAGACACTTCCACCTGGAAAATCCTCCGGGGTAAAGGTTGGTGCATCCGAGTTTTAAGTTTTAAGATTTGGGAATTGGTGTTAAAATCTACTGAATGCTCTGACACAAGTTCCAGCTTGGCTGTTGCTGCCCCATCCCTGGAAGTGTCCAAGACCAAGGTTAGAGATGGTTTGGAGCAATCTTGGATAGTGGAAGATGTCCCTGCCCATGGCAGGGGTGGAATGGGATGATCCTTAACATTCCTTCCAACCCAAACCATTCTGGGATTCTGTTTCTGCACCTTGGTTGCCACAAGGATTCATTTTGCTCCTGTGTTTGCACAAAACAAGGATTCCCTTGGGATTAGACTGTTCCCCTTGGGATTAGGCTGTTTCCCTTAGGACATCAGCATTTTTATAGTATTCAAAAAAACCCCACACATGAAGTGTTCAGAGGATAAGGGAATGTGCTCTTACATCTGAGGTTTTGGAGGAAATAGATGTAGAAAAGGCAGACAAGGAGTGGGAGGAAATGAGACTTTTTCAGCCTAAGCAATACAGTGTGAAATGCTGCCAGAAGGATGGGTTTGTGTAAAAGGACAAGGCCTTTGTGCCAGGAGGGCTTGGGCAGTGCCAAATCTTTATGTGGGGCAGTCAGAGTGGGGCTGTGGTGCTGTTGGAGTGACATCAGTGCTTTAACTCCCAGGTGAGACCTTGAGACCTGCCATGAACCACATCTGTGCCAACATCATGGGCCACCTGAACCAGAAAGGCTTCTACTCCGTGCTGCAGGTCAGTCTGAGCTGCCACAGTCCCAGCTTTACCCAAACCAGCCCCAGCCCTGCCTGTGCCCCTCTCCTGAGGAGCTCTTTGGATCTATGCTGAGGTCTCAGGGAGGAGCTGCTGGTTATTTGTCTTTGATTATATTTTTCTCAAGCAAAGCAAAAATCTCTCAAGTTTCTCAAGTAAAGCAGACTGTCCCCACCTGAAACCAAATCCACCCTTCCCCTTCTGTCACTGCTGCTGAACCTAAATCCTGCTTAATTACCTCATCATGAGATGGACAGGACAATAATTTTGCCCAACTTTGCAGCTGCCACATTGAATTTGTTGGGTTTATTCGCTGCTCTGCTGGGGAAAGGAACTGATGTAATGAATCTTTTAAATAAGAATTACATTACCAAACTCTGAGCCTTGCCTGTTAATTTTTAAAACCTGTGAGCACAGGTTCTAGGGAAATAAGTCCTGCAGAGTGTCTGATTTCATTGCAGTTTCTCTCTTCTGCCATTATTAACCTGAAGCCCTTCTAGTTCTGCCAAACAACTTGTAAGAATTGGATTTTAGGCTGCTCAGATGTTCTTTTTCTCTGCATTAAATAAACTTAATGTCTTTCAGGAGTAATAGTTGGGTTTTTTTCTGAGTACCACAGGGTTTTTATATTTTGATTTCTTTTCCCGTTCCAGATTTTGCTAACTAATGGCTTGGCAAGATCCAGACCTTCCCTGTCCAAAGGTTCCTTAACTGCCATCTTCTCCCTTGCCTTGCGGTGAGTCAGCTGCAGCTGTTTGGGGGGGATTTGCAGCCAAACTTGTCTTTTTTAGTGTTTCTTGTTTTTTTTTTAAAGACTCCTCGTTCTTTCAGAGGTTTTGTGCCATTGAGAATATCACCCTGAGGAAAGAAATTGCTTTAGGCAAATGGCTCACTTTGCTGTCATCCTTTTTCAGATTAAAGTGGTTTTAAGTCAGGAATTAGTGTGAGCCTGAACTTGAGGGTGCAGTTCAGTTCAGGGTGAGCTTGCTCTGAGAACAGAAGTGTGAGTTTTTTCCTTTTCCCTGGGATGCTTCAAAGCCAGGCTGGAAAGGGCTTGGAGCAACCTGGGATAATGGGAGGTGTCCCTGCCCATAGCAGGGGCATGGGATGGGCTGAGCTTGAAGTTGCCTTCCAACCCAAGCCATTCCCTGTGTCTATGGTTCTTGCTGAGGGAATTCCCAGTTCTGGATGGCTCAGTTGGAGGTTGTGTTGCTTTCCCAGGTTGGTTTGAGCTCTGAAGTCTCTCTCTCTCTCCCTGTAGCCCTGTGGTTGCTGCACAGTTCTCAGACAATCTGCTGAGGTCCTTCCTGATCCATGTCATGTCTGTGCCTGCTATAATGACTCACCTTGCTACTCTCACCCCTGAGGTAAGTGGGTGATCTCACAGGACTGATTATCACACCAGGCCACTTGTTACTCCATTTTACCACCTCTTAGAACAGAGTTTTGGCATTTCTCTCTTTGCCAGTTTCTCTCTGTTGTGAAAGCCTTAGAAATACTCTGGAATTTTGCTGTAGAAGTTATTAACACCACTGGGATGATGGGCTGAACTGCCCTAAAATACCTAAATAATTAAATAATAAAGGCATATATGACCCAGAGCTTGAAATATTCACATCCTTGCTCTTCCTTTTCCGTAACCACAGACAGAGCCAAAGCCTAAATCACCCTGTTGGGTGGCAGAGGCTCTGTGGGAGTGACCAGTGGGCTGCCCACTAATCCAATTCAATCTGCTTGGTGCAGGCAGGCACGTTTTGTGCCAAATGGGCAAATCCTGTGTTCTTACAGACAGATCATTGCAAAAGTCTGGCTCCAACTCCAGCATGGCCTGTTCACCTGCCAGGGGTTTTATTTCCCAGCCCCGTGTCAAACACTCTGTGGGGCAACAGCCTCGACTTGCTGCTTTATTTGGGGAGAAAAGGCAATGCCAAGTGCTGCTGGCAGTTCAGGTGTGGGAATGTGCTGCTTCCCAGCCTCACTGGAGCTTCCATGCTGTCTTCCAGCGCCTGGCAGTGATCGAATCCCATGATCTCTTCAGGAAGTTCATCCTGTTCCTGAGCCGGGAATCCCAGTGCCGGGATGTCTGTGTGTGCCTGGAGGGCAGTCACACTCTCTGCTTGCTGGGTGAGCACCTCCAACACTTCTAGTGGGTTTGAAAAAGAGTCTGGATTCAGATCTTCTTTTTCCATGGGACAGAGCTGCCTCCAACTCATTATTTTTAATTGTTATTTTGATAATTTTCTCTAAATAATAACTGAGGTGTATTTTGGGATGTTACAAACAAGGTTTAAGACCTTTGCAAAGGGAGGAAAAGCCAGAGAGTTGCTCTTGTATCCATGTCATGCATCATCTCTGCCAGCTTTTCATTTGGACTCTGAGCAAGTCTCGGAGTGTGGCAGACTTGGATCTCCTTCCCGTAAATGTCCCTAAATGCTGCTGCATATTTAAATTCACATTTCTGCAAAACTAACAGGATTACCAGTTGGGACTCTGATATAACCATGGATTGCAGCTTGTAGCAGTTTGTAGAAGGTGTTGGTGGGAAGGTGGCCAAAGGGACACCTCTCTTCAGGGGTTGATGTGTGCAGGAAATGGCTTTCTGCAGGATGGCCTCTGAGATCATTACTGACACAAATCCTCTCCTGGCACTGGGAGAGGATTCACTTCACCTGTAACCCCTGTCCCACAGCATCTGTTCCTCCTAAAGCTTTTCTGTGCTGGTCCTTCCTCTAGGCAATCTGGTGTTCCTGGGCTCCCTGAATGACCAGGTGCTGGAGAAGGAGACAGCTCATTTTGTGGGAGTGCTCATCCACATGCTCTCCTACTGCCAGAAGTATGTGTCCCAGAAGAAATCCAACCTCACCCACTGGCACCCTGTGCTGGGCTGGTTCTCTCAGACTGTGGATTATGGGTGAGTGGGAAGGATCTCACAGGGAGAGATGATGAAGCCTCTCCTTTTATTTCTAATTTTTTTTTTTATATGTTGCAAAGTGTTCTATGTTTTGAGATGAACGGTGAGAATAATTTCTCAGATATTTCAGGTTCTAGCTACACAAGAAACTGTAGCATTCTTGCACAGACTGTCCTGTGGGTGGGTGCATATTCCAGTTTGGATTATGAGCTAAATGGATCAGTATCACTGCCTGGTGTTTTATTCCAAGCTGCCTTTAAACCTGTCCCTCTGCTCTGTCTTCCAGGTTGAACGAGTCCATGCCCCTGCTGACCAAGCAGCTGCAGCACCTCTGGGGAGTCCACATGATCCGGATCCTCTTCAGTGATGTGCTCAGCAAGAAACTGCTGGAAAATCAGGAGATAGCTCAGCTGCCAGCACAGCCAATCTCCCCTCAGAACAGCCTTCCTATGAAAAGTCAGTTCTGGAAGGTTTTGTGTTTTTTTTGTCTCTGTGTGTTTATGTGGATGTCTCTCCCAAACTCACAGGGCTTTGACTTTTCCACTTATGCCAAAGGCTCTGAATAATTACTTGCAGCAGCTGCTGCTGCTTAGGTGGGGATGTGATTCCTTCTGTTTGTAATTCCTCCTTGGAATGCTTCTGTGACCTGGGGCAAGCCTCTTTCTTTAGTGCTGGGAAAATATTTGCTTATTTTGGCAGTTTCTTTTCATTGTTTTCTCAAGTAGCTGGAGTGCTTTTGGCAAAACTTAAGACTTCCAAGGGAAGATGAGAGCATAGCTTCCCGTGTGGGAAGCAAAGTGAAGCTGGGTCCTGCACCTGTGAGGTGTGGTGGTCCTGCAGAAAAGGATTTGGGATAAGATAACTGTAAATCCAGTATTTTCTAGCTGTTGCCCATAACACTGGATCCTGTGGTCATTATTTGTTGCAGTCAGGACCACGGATCACGAGTGGTTTGGGTTGGAAGGGCAGTTACAGCTCATTCTGTTTTCACCTTGTCCTGTAGAGCACATATAGAACTGTGGAATGGTTTGAACTAGAAGGGATTTGGGGCCATGGGCAGGGACACCTTGCACTATCCCAGGTTGCTCCAAGCCTCATCCAACCTGGCCTTGGACACTTCCAGGGATCCAGGGGCAGCCACAGCTTCTCTGGGCACCCTGAGCCAGGGCCTCTCCACCCTCACAGGGAAGGATTCCTTCCCAGAATCCTATCTAACCCTGCCCTCTGGCACTCCTCCTGTGTTTCTGCCCCCAGACCTGTTCAAGAGAGCTTTCCAGAAGTCAGCCTCAGTGCGGAACATCCTGAAGCCGGTGGGTGGGAAGCGCGTGGACTCTGCCGAGGTGCAGAAGGTTTGCAGCATCTGTGTCCTGTACCAAACCACCCTGACCACCCTCACCCAGATCCGTCTGCAGATCCTCACAGGTCAGGGCACCTCCCTGCTGCTCAAATCCTTTCCAGTGCAGAGGAAAAAAAAGAGATTTTCTTATTTCTGTTGATTTGTTGGGAGTTTTATCACTGCCAACAGGTTATTGACTGGCTGGGGAAGGCTTGTTCCATCCTGAATCATCCGTGGGATCAATAACATTTCAGCATCCCTTGATCAAGCACAAACTCTCAAGAATACAAATTAAAGCAACTTTTCCTCTCATGAAACCTTGCTTACTCCCTCTCAACCTTCAGCCCGAGTCAGGGTTTTTGGGGAGCCTGGCAATATTAATCTTTTTGTGGTGGGAACACTGAATGCTTTCGTACCTCTTGAGAACAAATTGCCTGTCTTGGGAAGGGGTGGAGGAGGAGATCAGCACTGGTTTGGTCTGGTGGGTAGAGCAGGGGGTGAGTCCAGAGCTTTGGGTGCTTTGTGGTGACCTGTTGTGTTCTCATCCCTAAGGTGGATGTAGGATAACAGGAATTCATTATTTTCTGAAGTTGCTAAAGAGTTAGGGGGAAAAGATTCAAGATGTTCAAACAGTGCCTCGTTAAAAGCTTTTTTTTTTCGTGCTTTCCTGGTGATTGTCCATCTCCTGTTTATGCAGACAGGCCTGGGAGCCAAATGGGATGCTCATGTTCCTCTTCTGCTTTGCAAAAGGCTCTTTCAGCTTCAAGTCTCACCTCTCTGAGCTTTCACAAGCAGCAGAATGAGCTTTACTGGGTTTACTTTATATTTTTATAGGTCTCACTTACCTGGATGATCTGCTGCCTAAATTATGGGCTTTCATCTGTGAGCTGGGACCACAGGGGGGTTTAAAACTCTTTTTGGAGTGTTTGAACAACGACACAGAGGAATCCAAGAGGCTGCTGGCCATGTTGATGCTCTTCTGTGACTGCTCCCGTCACCTCATCACGTAGGTAGCACATGGATGGGGATTTGTGACATGGAGCTGTTGTGTTCCTTCAGGGTCAAGAGAAACATTTAAGGTTTTTATGTCTTTTCATGAAGTTAAGTAGGCAGGGTAAAGCAGCAAGCTGTTGGGATTGAGTTCTGAGAAAGGGCTTCAAAAGGGCTTTCCTCTCTCAGCCATGTGCTGCTTCCAGCTGGTAACAAAATTGGGCAGGAGGGGGAAAAGAAACAACACAGAAGATGGGAAAGGGTGTGGGGAATTGCCCTTGCTGATCACTAGAGACAATTCTCTCCTCTTGAACGAGGCAGAAATTTTCTTGGGAATGGAAAAGGTGCTTTTAAGCCTGAAACACTGACTTTGCTTGTATCTCAGCCTCTCATACCATCTTCTGTTAGGATCTGCTATCAATCAAAATCCATAAATAAGGTTTGGTTGTTTATGACTTTAGATCCTGATGGGTGTCAGTTGTCATAGAAATAAGAGCTGCTGCTAAAGGATAATGTGCCTTTATGAAAATTTCAACAGGGAATTAAATTTACACTTGTGCATTTGCATTTGTTTGCTCTGACAGGATTCTGGATGACATCGAGGTCTACGAAGAGCAGATTTCATTCAAACTGGAAGAGCTGGTCACCATCTCCTCTTTCCTGAATTCCTTTGTGTTTAAGATGATCTGGGATGGAATTGTAGGTGAGTGCTTTCAATAGCTTGAGTTGATGTTACTGTTAGAACCACAAATGGCATTAATTTTGGAATTTGAAGCTTCTGCTAATTATTCCTTGGCACAAAAAGCACTTCAGTGTGGGAATATGTCCCAGTCTTTTGATGTCCAGATGCCACGATCATGCTTTGTGCCAAATCCAGAGCACTTCCCTATTTCCAGTAAGGATTTGTGTAACAGACATGATGGGCATGTTGGTTTTTGGCAGAGATGAGGTTTAGTAAGGCTGGGCCATGTGTTGGACAAGAGCAGGGCAGTGCTGTGACCAGGCAGAGCAGCTTGTTTGGGTCTCTGTAGAATCTGCTGTGGATCTCTCTGCTGGTATAATTTGGGTACAGATCAGCACTCTGGTAATTAGCTGAAATAGTCCAGTTCTGATGTGAAATGAGATGGCTTAATTAGCTCTGTTTAAAGAAGAGACCATCTCTAAGGTACAAAATCCTTCCCTCCAGAGGCCGTGAGGGTCAGGAAAACACCCCAGTGCTGTTACTGGGGAAGATACTGGGGAAGATAATCAAGATGTGGCTCCTGCTGGTGCCAAGGGTGCCTGGACTTTGCTGCCTTGTTCCTTTTGTGCAGAGAATGCCCGAGGAGAGACCCTGGAGCTGTTCCATTCTGTCCATGGCTGGCTCATGGTGCTGTACGAGCGGGATTGTCGCCGGCGCTTCGCTCCTGAGGATCACTGGCTGCGCAAGTGAGTGGCCCAGGGCAGGGATCCTGGGCAGCTGCAGGCTGCTGATGCTCCACACCATCTGGGGAACCTGATTTGGGATTACTAATTGACATTCTGCCTGTGGGATCAAGGTGGGAACTCCTACCTGTGTTTGCAGTGTTATGGATGCCCCTTGTGTTGTGTTTTTCTCTGTGGTGGGAGGTTTTGGCACCCAAAAGCTGGGGTGTCCCAGGCCCTTTTTACCTTCTTAGTGTGTACACTGAGCACTTCAGTCATCCTTGGAATCATTACCAGTTCCCTCTCTCCCACATCTGGCCATTTCTCAGATTTCTGATTCTCTTCCTTTCTTTGTCAAGGGACCTCAAACCCAGCGTGCTCTTCCAGGAGCTAGACAAGGACAAGAAACGAGCCCAGCTGCTCCTGCAGTACATCCCACATGTCATTCCCCACAAGAATGTGAGTGGGATGGGGACAGAGGGTGGAGGCTGGGAATCAATGCTCTGGGTGGCCATTGGGGTGGGAGGGACATGTGTCTGGAGTATTTTGTGACATGGAGCTTCTTTTGAAATGCCAGCTGAATAAGTCTTCTCCTGCATCCTCACCTTCCCCAGTTGGTTTCCTCTGAATGTCTTGATTTCTGCCACTGACAGAGGATTGATCTGTGTCCTCACCCCTTCCTAGTGCATTTCCTTCAACTGTCTTGATCTCTGTGTTGAGACAGAGCTGATCTGTGTGTGCAGCTGCATGGAGTGAGTAGATGACAGCAGCACTATTGGAAATAGCTGGGATCAGGACAACCAGCAGCATTTCTGTGTGTCAGGAGCCTCCCAAATCCCTGCTGCACTGCAGGGTGAGGATCCCCATGGATTGAGACTTCCCTTTGTTTTCTTTCTGCAGAGGGTGCTGCTTTTCAGGAACATGGTGACGAAGGAGAAGGAGAAGCTGGGGCTGGTGGAGACGAGCTCAGCGTCCCCTCACGTCACCCACATCACCATCCGCCGCTCCCGCATGCTCGAGGTGAGGGACACGAGCCAGCCCACAGGGCAGCCCCTGGCCTGACAGAAACAGGGCAGGGGGTGTGTTCTGCCTTCTCTGGGGGTGCTGAGGGACCCACTCCCAGAACTGACATTCCAGGAGAATGCTGGACTCTCGTTCAGCTCAGGCTGCTGCAGACCTGGAGTTATGACTTGGAAAATGCTAGGTTTTTGTGAGCTCAGGACTCAGTGACAAATGCAGATTTCTGTGGTGGGCCTGTGTCCTGTCTCTGCTGCATCTCTGGGTGGGTGTTTCACGTGTCTCTCTCTGGATGTTCTGGTCTGTGTAGGATGGGTACGAACAGCTCCGGCAGCTTTCCCAGAACGCCATGAAGGGAGTGATCAGGGTGAAGTTTGTGAATGACCTGGGGGTTGATGAGGCTGGTATTGATCAAGATGGAGTCTTCAAAGAGTTCCTGGAAGAGATCATTAAAAAGGTGTTTGATCCTGCACTAAACCTGTTCAAGGTAGGACACAGGTGCCACTTGAGGTGACCTGGTGCAGGCAGAGCCATTCTGGCTCACTGAGCTCTTACCTCTTTGTGCAGACCACCAGTGGTGATGAGAGGCTGTATCCATCCCCAACATCCTACATCCATGAGAACTACCTGCAGCTCTTTGAGTTTGTGGGGAAGATGCTTGGGAAGGCTGTGTATGAGGTGAGCCAGAAGCACCAGGTTGGCATCTTGTCAGTGATGGTGCCTTTGAGGCCATCTGTCCTGCTTGGGGGGGTGTTATTGAAGAGTGGAGTTTGGAAAAATGGCTTGGATAAAGATCCTCATAGTGGAACAGGCTGGCATTTCTTCAGGCATGTATAAAAAATAATTTTAGAAGTAAAACCTGGCTCATGCCTTGATTCTTCCTTATGGTGCTGGGACACCAGCCTGGTTTATTTGGTGTTACACCTTACAAACATCCATTTGTGGATACCTCAAAGGGACATGAGGCAAAAAGGAGGATGAAATGACAGAATGACTCTGACAGAATGATTTGGGTTGAAAGGGAAATTTCTAGTCCAATCCCCTTCCCATGGACAGAGACACTTTCCACTATCCCAGGTTGTTCCATGTCCTGTCCAGCTTGGCCTTGGACACTTCTACAGCTTCTCTGGGCAGCCTGTGCTGCCCTCACTTCCCTCACAGAGAAGGATTTTTCCATGTATCTCACTAAATTTCCCCTTTTTCAGTTCAAACCATGTAAGGTGGTTCTTTTAAAGAACACATGGAGTTCCCCAGGTGCCTCCTTGCACCTGCCTTACTAATTAATGGATTTTAAGAGGATGTAGGGTTTGTAGCTGATTTTGGTGCCTTGCAAAGTGCTTTTTGCACCTGTTCCACATCACAAGATCTGCCTTTCAAGTAACCCAAGATGCCACAACCACAAGTGTGTGGCACGACCTTACCTGAGCATTCTTCTTGTCCACAGGGAATTGTTGTGGATGTACCATTTGCTTCCTTCTTTTTGAGTCAGCTGCTTGGGCACCACCACAGTGTCTTCTACAGCTCCGTGGATGAGCTGCCCTCCTTGGACTCAGAGTTCTATAAAAATCTCACTTCAATTAAGGTTGGAGCAATAATTTTCCTGTCATTCACTCCCTGATTGCTGCCTGTTGTTAGAAACTGGAGTAACTGGTGGTTCTGCTGCTGAATCCTGACCTTTTTTCCCTTTTTTTCCTTCTCCCTGTTGTTCTCCAGCGTTATGATGGTGATATCAGTGACCTGGGCTTGACACTGTCCTATGATGAAGATGTGATGGGTCAGGTAGGGGTTTTTTCAGTGATTTGTTGGACTTTACCTCTGCTTTGTCCTCTTCATGTTACCATGGAAGGCTGGCTCAGCTTCTCTGAACTCAGCCATGGGACTCAATATTTACCTGTGGGCAGAGAACAGCTTTTTTCACAAGAAAATGTTCCCCTCTGACCCTTAATTTTTCTGCTGCCAGGGTTGAAAAAATGTTTAATGCTTCCCCTGCCTAACTGGTGTTCCCCTCTTAAAAAAAAACCCTGTGAATAGGGAGGAATTCCTTTCCTTCCCACATAGATGTTTCTGTCAGGGAAGCTCCAAGTGTGTCAGGAGGTCTCTTGGCCTAGAGAATGAAAAGCTGTTTGGCAGTCCCTTAGGAAGACTTGGAGGTACTTGGTTGCACTTGAGCCCTGTGAAGTTGTGTGTGCAGAGCTGGAAAATCTGGAGAGATTAGATAAAAATGCCCTTTTGCTGGCACTGTTGTGCTGCAAATTCCATGGGGAACGCCTGCTGCTGCCTCGGGATTGCTGAGGTTTCAGCTTGGAGGGTTCTTCCATGTGAAAAATGAAGGTTAGGAGCAGGATGTGGAGCCCAGCAATGAGACACTGAGGGCTGTGGTTCACTGAGGTTAAAAATAACCCAGGCACTCCTGTTTCCCCAGTGCTTTGGCCATGCTGAAGGAGTCAGGTGGGGTCACCCTGTCTGAGCTCTGTGTCCCTGTAGCCACAGCCATGTCACAGCTGAGCTCATTCCCTGGGCTGAGCTTCAGGCTGACCTTGGAATTCACCTGGAAGTCTCAGGGAGGTTTCTGTGAAGTGGGAATGAGGATGTGCTGCCTCAGCTTGGGCAAAGATGAGTGGTGACTCTGCAGGCAGCACCTGGAGGATCCTGCACTGACCCTGAGCTGGAGATCAGCAGGCACTGGGAGATCCCTCCTGGCTCTCTGCCTTCCTGCCTGGAGTGCCCTGCATGAGACCTGTGGCTCAGCCAGTTTTGGGTTGTGCTGTTAGACTGAGCTCTCTGAGCTTGCTCAGCCTCTGGATTCTGGGATTGTGACAGTCCCTCAGGGCTCTTGGAATTGATTTGTGTGTGGTTCAGCAGTGATGGATCTGACTGCAGAGGAGGCTTCCTTGGAGAAGGGCTGGCTCCACTGGTGGGAGAGCTGGAGTTCCTACTGTTCAATTACTCTGTTAATAGTTAAGTGAAACTGGTTCAAGGCAGAAGCAGGATTATTACTTAAATTTTAAATCCTGCTGTTTTATTGTAAAAATAAATGTTTTATGGTGAGGTAACAGCTTAGCATGGCATTTCCTTCCATTGTGGTTCCAGGCAGTAATTAGCAATCCAATCATTTCTTCCCTCAGCTGGTTTGCCATGAACTTGTTCCTGGAGGGAAGACCATTCCCGTTACCAATGAAAATAAGTAAGTACAGCAATTAGATTTTTAAGGTCACCACTGCACAATACTTTATTCTGGTTCCTTGGCTTGCATCTGGAATGAATTGAGATAGATTGGAGGAGAAGGAGCACATAAATATCTTAATAGAATTTGCTGGTTACAGTTCATCGGCAGAAATTGTATTAAATTTGATTTGCAAAATAAAAATTGACAATTTACTTCTTGAAACAGCACTTCTGAGGTCAAAGGCACCCAGTCAGGGAGATTCTGCAGGATTTAATGACGGTGATGGATACAGACAGATGGATTCAAAGCAATTCAGGCACACAGTCGTGAACACAGAGGGCACAGATGCTCAAAGACACCTTGGAGCAGACAGATCTCCTCAGAATGATAACATGTGGCAGTTGTATAAAGCACCGTGTTCCGAGCAGACGGTGCTGAATTCAAATGTACTCGACAGTCGTTCTTTAGAGCCAGGAAATCAGAGGAGACACCGAGCCCCGGGGCTGTTTTCACAGATAACCGGCTTTTAGATCGTTATCAGAAATGTCAACTCCGGAGCCTGCAAACCAACCCCACCTTTTTGTTCCTTTTTTTTTTTTTTTTTTTTTTTTCCCTATCCCCTTCAGTGCTCATAAAAGCAGAATGAAATATCTATTAAGCAAATGTGCGTTTGAACTGGTGATCTGGGGGTTGTTATCTTCTTCCTGAGAAATGGAAGCTGGATCCCACCTGGATCTGTGCTCTGCAGTTTGATGTTTCCAGGCTTTTCCCTTCTCCACCTCTGGCCAGGGAGTTTGCATTTGAAAGGATCTTCCTCTGGCTTGTCACAAGTCAGCTCAGGGAAAAAGTTGCAATTCCTGGATGCTGCTCTTGTAATTTACAGCAGAAATTTTAAGCTTTTGTGTCCAAATTGGGATTTGGGAGGGAGCAGAATTGTTTGGAATGGCAGCAATCTGTAAACAGCTCTGCCTGGGGACACTGGGGTCACCTTGCCAAAAACCCAGGCAGTGGAATTGTGGTGGGACCTGCTGAAGAAGAATCAGCAAGTTCAGGTGTTTTGCCTGGAGAAGAGGAAGAGCCTCCCTCTAACAAAAAGTTCACCTTTCCTGCAGGAAGGGAAACTGCTTCATGGTTTTGATGTGGTGTTTCTCCAGCCATGGGGCAGCAGAGCCCAGTGAGCTGTTGGTCAGACCTAGAGAATTCTGTCTGGAGAGCTGAGCTGTTAAAAGGAGTTGGAGCTGTGTCCAGCCAAGGTTGATCCTAATTAAAGCCAATTAGGCCCTGAGCTGGGCTGGAGCTCTGAGAAGAGCTCCCAGAGAGGAGGAAAGGGGCAAAATCTGGGCAGAAAAACATCTTTATCTGCTTAAATAAAAAGCAGGGCCTGGAGGGGGAAGTAGAACCCAGTCCAGGCTATCCCAGTCCTTTTGAGGCTGGAGAAACACATCAGGGACATTTCAGTGGGGGTACCCCTGGCAGCTCCATGTCCCCTGTGCCACCTGCCTGTCCCACAGGATCAGCTACATCCACCTGATGGCACATTTTCGGATGCACACCCAGATCAAGAGCCAGACCGCCGTGCTCATCAGCGGCTTCAGGTCCATCATCAAGCCCGAGTGGATCCGAATGTTTTCCGCGCCGGAGCTGCAGCGCCTCATCTCTGGGGACAACGCCGAGATCGACCTCGAGGACCTGAAGTAAGTGACAGCTGGGGCTCCTCATCTGGCCTGGGGGCTGAGCCCTTCCTTGGCAGGGCTCCTGGGAGGTGGCAGGGCAATGGCTTGTCCAAAACTTCTGCCGTTCCTGCTTGAAACGTGAGGAGCAGACAGGAGCTGAGCTTTGGAATGTGTTCCTGAAGGGTAATTTGGGATGGGAGCATTTCTTTCATTGGTTCCTGGGAGCAGAATTCCTCTCTGCTTTTCCCTTTCCTCTGGTCCAGTGCCCAGGAAGTGCTGTGGGGGCTCAGTGTCAGCAGTGAATCCTGACCCGTGGCAGGTGTTGGACAGGGCTTGGAGCAGCTGGAGTTTGTCCCTGCCCATGGCAGGGAGTGCAACAAGATGAGCTTTAATGTCCCTTCCAATTCAAACCATCTCACCTGAGTGATCCTTCCAGCACTTGTGCCCCTCCTGCTGCAGTGCCAGGTCTGTCAGAGCCTTTCCTTCCCCAGGAAACACACGGTGTACTACGGGGGCTTCCACGGCAGTCACCGTGTCATCATCTGGCTCTGGGACATCCTGGCCAATGACTTCAGCCCTGAGGAGAGAGCCATGTTCCTCAAGGTGAGTGAGGAGCCATCCCTGCCCAGCTGGGATCTGGGGTGGTGGGGCCAGGGCTATTCTCCAGTTACCTGGGTGCTCTTTGAAGGGGCATCAGAATTCTTGACCCCTGGAAGTGCCCAGCAGGGCTCTGTGGATGCTCTGGTGTCACCATGAATGGCCCTGCAGAGGTGGCAGTCCCCAGAGGCTGTCAGACACACACTGGGGGGATGCTCAGTGCCAGTCCCAGCAGTGCTGGGTCTGTGTCACAGTGTGACTGTCCTGCCCTTGGCGCTCCCATCGTCACCATGTGGCACTTTGCAGTTTGTCACCAGCTGCTCCAGGCCTCCACTTCTGGGCTTTGCCTACCTCAAGCCTCCTTTCTCCATCCGCTGTGTGGAAGTGTCTGATGACCAGGTAGGCATCCTGCTCTCAGGGCTTGGGAATTCCCTGCCCAGCTTCCTCCCCTCCATCTGACCTGGAAACCCTTAAGGTGGGAAGATGAGATGTTAGGATTAGATATCAAGGAGAAATTCTTCAAGAGTGGTGAGGCCCTGGCTCAGGTTGCCCAGAGAAGCTGTGGCTGCCCCATCCCTGGAACGTTCCCAAGCCAGACTGGATGGGACTTGGAGCACCCTGGGATAGTGGAAGGTGTCTCCTGGCCGTGGCAAGAGGATGGAACAGTTTGAGCTTTAAGGTCCTTTCCAATCCAAACCTTTCTGGGATTCTATACCTGAAAACAGCCCTACCCCAATAGAATGCTCATGGCTGCACACACACACGGCAGCTCCAGACTCTTCCTGCCTAGATTCCCTGGGTTCCTGCAGGGTTTTCATCCAAAACATCCAAAGGGATGTTTTCCCTTTGGCATCTCCCTGTGTCCCACCTGTCTCCCTGCACACCCTGCCCTTGTCAGGCATTGAGTTATGAGCTGAGCTCCTTGGAGAGGGGTGGGAAACTGAGCTTTGGGCTTTGCCTCTCCCCATTCCCAGTGCCAGGTTTTGTGTTGGTTCCATGCCAGGAGCACAGAGGGAGGTGACAGCTCTGTGCCCTTGCAGGACACGGGGGACACCCTGGGCAGCGTTCTGCGCGGCTTCTTCACCATCCGCAAGAAGGAGCCGGGCGGGCGCCTCCCGACCTCCTCCACGTGTTTCAACCTCCTCAAGCTCCCCAACTACAGCAAGAAGAGCATCCTGAGGGAGAAGCTGCGCTACGCCATCAGCATGAACACTGGCTTTGAGCTGTCCTAGGCCTGGGCTCAGCATGGGGCTTGCAGCTGCTGCTGGAAGGGGAGCCCTCCCCACGTGGAGCAGCTCCATGGGAGCCGACTGCTCACTCCAGGCCTGGCGAGGCAGCTGCTGGTGGAGGTTCACAGGGATCCAGGGAAGAGCTGCTGGGCTCAGGGCTGGTTTTTCTTAGGCACGGCTCCAGGCTGGAGGAGGGGATGGGCCTGACCAAAAGCCCTTCACTTGACACCCACGGAAATCGTCCTTAATAGCAAACCCCAGGGGGAGCATGGAAGGAACGTTCCAAGTGCCACTCAGATTAGTGACAGTGAGACCCCCAGCAGGCTGGGCAGCTGCTGCCATGGGAGTGCTGCTTTTTCTTTTCCCAGGAGCTGGGCTGGCTGAAAGTGAGTCTGGGAAGCTGCACAAGGGCAGAGGAATGACAGAGCCCACGAGGAGATGTTGGCGTTGGAGGTGCCTGGACGGGCACTGCTCACTCAGGACAGGGAGATTCCAGGTGTCCCTGCCCATGCAGGGTCCTGGGTGTGTGTGTCTTGGAGAAGGAGTCACAGGGAAGCAGCAGCTTAATCAGGAGCAGATGGACCCTGTGGCTCTCAGGAAGGCTTTGGAATGCCAGAGGTTAAGGGCTGGAGCAGCAGCAGTGGGCTCAGCCAGCTGTGCCTCTGCCAGGCTCCTGCCAGACCCAGGCCTTGGGACAGAAAGGATCATATCTCAATTTCTCAGGAGCAGGAAAGGTTTCATTTTCCTTGGTTTCCAGAGGACACGAGCTGGCACACACGCAGGCTCCTCAGCATGGTGCTCAGGTGGGGCAGATTCCTCTCTGGAACTGGAGGAATGTGTCAAATCCTCTGGAAACCTCCACTGGCAAAATCCCTCTGGGATGGAAGTTTCCCTTTGCTTGCAGGCCCTTTCTTAGGGAGTTGTATGGACCCAGGGCAGGGTCTCTGTGTAAGACCCACATTTGCTTTGTTGCCAAACTCTTTGTTTTGGTCACTTTGTCTTTCTGGCTTTAGTTCTGTCAGTTGGTGTTTGCCTGGAGCAGGCAGCTTTTGTAGGGGTGACTTGGGAAGGTGTGGATCCTTCCTGCCAGTTTTGAGACAGTCATAAAGTGTCTCTGCAGCTTCCCATCTTTGGTCCCTTGAGCTGCTGTGAGTCCTGCCCTGGCCCAGGCTGGAGGGAGGAGAGCTCTTGGGCTGTTCTGGCACAGAGGAGAGCCATGGCATTGCCCTCTTTGGGGACAGGGTTAAAAGCCAGTCACCTCCTCCCCTTCACCTCACTGGTAAAACAAGCTCCTTCACAGGCTGCTGGCTTCTGCCCAGGATTCTCTTTCCCTCCCTGTGGTACTGGGGGTCCTCTTTCCCCACCCTGGCCATATCCCACCTCTCCTGCTGCCCTGCCTGGTCCGTCCCACGGGATTCCTGTGCCCAGGTGAGCTCAGCAGGGCACAGGTCTTCACACCCTGGGCTCTGGAAGAACCCTCTTAACCACAATATTTCACATTTCCAAGGGGTCGCAAAACCCTCGGCACTGAGCAGCAAGATGGCCTTGGCTTCATCCTCCTCCTGTCGTGCTTCGGATGGATTTCAGAGAAATAATCCTTTTTTTAGAACCTATGCCTGGAAATGCATCTGGAAAGCAATGTCAGGATCCTTTTCCTCTGTCAAATCAGTGAGATTAAACAGGAGTGATGGGAAGTGTTGGTGCAGACAGGAATGTCTGCATCCAGAGGGTTCAGGACACTGGGCTGTGAGTCAGAGAAATTAAAGATGATAGTAAATTTCTTTTTTTTTTTTTTTTAATACATAGAACATTTTGGCATTAACCAGTTGGTGACTGCGTAGTTGGGAGGTTTAGGCACTGCCTTGGATCTCTCAGAGTTTAAATATCACCTAAAATCTCCTTTTTCCTTTTAGGAAGCGCAGTCTGTCTGACTAGAGCACAATGAGCATTCAGTGAAATGAGTTGTTGAACACTGAGATAAAATCCTTGCTCCCCTTTTCCCTTCGTTCCTCAGGAGTACAATTCCTAGAAGAAATATCTTACTGCAGACTTAGCTTGGTCCCTCCAAACTAGGAGATGTTGCACTACAAACACTGCTCCCGTGCTGGAGCTGGTGTGGAAAATGTGATAAATGTCTGGAAAATTCCCAGTGGATGCAGGCAAGGATTCCTGTGGAGGGGTGATTCCTGTGTCCCAGGCAGGCTGTGTCAGTCCCTGCCTGCTCTGTGCATCCTGCCCAGGGATGGTTTTGCCATGGGAGATTCACGAGGATCTTTTCTATCCAGGACTTGCTGCTGTGGAGACCTTGGTTCCATCCCTGTGGTCTGACCTACAGAGAAAATAAAGCTGGGATGAATTCAGGTGGTTGGATGTCTCTGGTCCTTTCCTAGGGCAGGGAGTGTGCTGGTGGGATGCTGCTGGCAGAGCAGAGCATTGGGGCCCTGACACCTCTCAGGGTGCCCAGAGAAGCTGTGGCCACCCCTGGATCCCTGGAAGTATCCAAGGCCAGGCTGGACAGGGCTTGGATCAGCCTGGGATAGTGGAAGGTTTCCCTGCCCCTGGCTGGGGGTGGAATGGGATGAGCTTTAAGGTCCCTTCCCAGCTAAACCAGTCTGGGGTCCTGTGAGTGCCAGGCTGGGCATGGAGCCTGCTGCTCCCATGGGAATTCTTGTTGCCAGGCTGGCTCCTGATTCCTCTGTGCTCCTTAGAGCTGGGATCTGTGGGGTGCTCCAGATGGGGGGATACAAGGCTTGCTGAGCCCAAAGGGACCTGGCAGCATTGTTTGAAGCAGGATTTGCTCATGTTGGAATTTGCATGGAGAAGCTCTGCCTGGTCCTGCAGATTGCTCTGACTTTGGTCCTTCCTGAGGGTGTTGGTGCTCCTTGGATGCTGGGGCAGTTGCTGGGATCAGTAGCGCTCAGTGCACATCTGGGAATGGTGACTGGAACCACTGGTGGAGAAGGAGATGGGATGGAAATCCAAGTGGGATCCCCCAGTGCAGGAGTGGGGGCAGCCCTGACGAGCAGCCACTGGAGCTGATGAGGAGTTTGATGTCAATATTATAATATTATGTGTTTCTGCCTGGGCCTGATGCTGCAAGCTCCTTGGAGGAGTGAGAGCTGTTCCTGCTGCTCCAACTTCCCTCTGGCTGTGGCTTTGGAGCCCTTCACTGCCCCTCCATCCCTGCCTGGAGCCCTCCTGCCCCCCCTGGCCATTCCCAGTGCTCTCTGGATCTTCTGGGAGCGGGAGCACGGTGGGAACAAGGGAGAGGCTCCCAGTCAGTGTGCAAGTGCCATTGTTTTGACACACAGGCATCTGGCACTGTCAGGAACAGCAAAAAGCAAGCCTAGAGCATCTGCTGCCAAAGCAGAGCTGGCAGCAGCCAGGCCTGCACTGCCCCTGCTTCCCTGGTATCAGCCAGATCCAGGCATGGGTGAGGAGCTGAGAGGGATCCCTGGAGCCTGGTGCTCACTCAGTGCTGGGTGTCCCAGCCTGCTGCAGGCACAGGATGTTCAGCAGCTCCTGCTACCCCTCTTCTGTTCCTACAGGCTGTCCCAAACCCCTGGCTCGCACCCAGGCTGGTATTCCTGTGTTTGATCCCTCTGTTCTGCACCTGTGGCCTGTGCTAGATTCCAGGTTAGGATGGAGAGGAGGCTGTGCCATGCTCCAGTCTCCACATCCCTGAGCAGAGTGAGGTCTGATGTCTCTGCAGCTCATTTTTGTGTTTGCTCACATTTACCAAGAGGTGCAGCAGCTCCTGCAGCAGGTGCTGGAGTGATCACACCACGTGGCACTTGGCATTGTCACCACCTGGGTAAGTGGCACTGCACTGGTGCTCACAATCTGCTTTTGTGGCTGTTTCTGAGGTCAAGGTCTTCAATTCTGATCTTCTACAGTTTCCTTGGGGTGGTTTGAGTTCTCCCTATGTCTCTCTGCCTCTCTGTGCCTGCCCTGCCAAGACAGGGACGGGGCACTGGGTGGGTATTTTGGGCCAGGCTGCAGCACAGGGGGAGCTGAGGGTCCCAGACAGCCCCTTCCTCCACAGACAGGCTCAACCTGTCCTGTCCTGGGCTCCTCTGGGGTGGGGAGGGGTTTTCCTTGCCCATTTCCAGGCTAAATGGGATTTTAGGAGTTTGTGAGACCACAGGACTTGCCCTGCTGGAGGACTTGGGGTGTCCTCTGCTCCTGCAGCTCCAGTGGAGCTGTTGGCTCCCCACTGGGAGCACCCCAAAACTCACCGGGCTGGGGCATCCTGTCAAGGTGGGGGCTCTCATCCCTCTCCTCCCTTGTGAGCCCTGGCCCAGGAAATGCTGCCTTGTGTAAATTTACATCTGACTTGGCACAATGGCTGTTTGTGTCATTGCCGGCAGAGCAGCAGCCGCTCGGCTGCTCCCACATCGTGGTGGTAATCGAGGTGCTTGAGTTATAGCCCAACTTATTCCATTTTACAGCTCCTACAGCGTTAACAGATGTACGGGCGTCTGATCCAATCATGCAGCAAGAGATTTTGGGGCCAGTTCTTCTCGTTTTGACAGTGTGGAAGCTGGGAGCAGCCATACATTTTACAAACAAGAATAAACGACCCTTAGCAACATATGGCTGTGCTGGCAGCTCCGGAGCCATCCCAGATCAGGCACCCTGCGAGGCAGGAATGTTGCTGGGCGCTGGAGCCGGCCAGCCCGGACAAAGCATCTGCCTTCCCCTGTGATATTAATGAGGTGCAGGCACTGGAATCCCTATGCTGTATGGCTGGGAGGGCTGGGAAGAGACAAAGAGCTTGGAAAAACAACTGCCAGCCCAGAGCAAGGGAGCTTTATTTGGATTTAAAGGCTGGGTTTTGTTTTGGTCACTCTACTGCTGTTGCCTGGCTGATCTTGAGGGGTCAGGAGCAGGGGTAGCTCAGCTGCCCTGTGCCTCTGCTCCAGCCTGGTGAGGAGAGTGCACCAGAGCCTGAGGAATCACAGAATCCCAGAATCATCCAGGCTGGAAAAGCCCTCCAAGACTGAGTCCAAGCTGTGCCTGATTCCCACCTTGTCACCAGCCCAGAGCACTGAGTGCCATGTCCAGTCTCCTTCCTTGGACACCTCCAGGGGTGGGGACTCCAAACCTCCCTGAGCAGCCTCTTCCAAGCCCTGACCACCGTTCCCATGAGGAAATTCCTCCTGGTGTCCAACCTGGCCCTGCCCCTGGCACAGTTTGATGCAGTTTCCTCTCCTCCTGTCCCTGTTCCTGGGAGCACAGCCCAAACCCCCCTGGCTGTCCCCTCCTGTCAGGGAGTTGTGCAGAGCCAGAAGGTTCCCCCTCAGCCTCCTTTTCCCCAGGCTGAGTCCCCCCCAGCTCAAGAGCCCATGGCTGTCCTGTGACCTTGAGGACAACTCTCAGAATGTCCTGGCCCTGGCTCTGGCCCAGCCCTGCTGAGCTGCAGCTTTGTTTAAATTCCCTCCTAAAGTCAAACCCTGCTTAGTGACACACGAGGGTCACCCCAGCAGCTCCCTCTGCCTTAGCCCTGCAGGAACAACTACTTTGGGTAGAGAGGGAGGGGGCAGCTGGGAGCACCCCAGTAAATTTAATCTCTCCATCATGTTAAGTGTAGTAGCTTGATTTATTTCTCCTTGCAATCCAAACAATGCCAGCTTTGGTCCCAAAACAGTAGTGAGATTTCTTCCCCCCAGCTGGAAAAAAAAAGGAAATACTATAAATCCCTCCCCAAGCTGATTTATGGAGCATTCATGAAGAATTTATATTGCAAAGGATTTTATTAAATTAAACTTGAAAAGCCTCTTGATTCCTGAGATTCAGTCCCAGAGCCGGAGCTCTCGTAAAACTGGATGGAGCAGACAGAGGGAATGGCTGAGGTGACACTGCAGCTGATGGGACCATCCAAATCCAGAACATTTGTCACCAGGATGTGTTCCAGGCTGAGGCTTGGAAAATTACTCCATGAAAAATGTGCATTAACAAGAGCCATGAAATACCTGCCTCAAACCCAGGTGAGTGATGAGACGGGGGATCTGTTAGTGCTGGGCATTCCTTGCTTATTCCTGGGCATTCCTCCCTGGCTAAAAAGGGACACAGAGCCAGAGATTCTCTGGAGAACAAGTTTAAGGTTGGTTCTACTAAAATAATTAAATGGGGGAAGGGGCAGGATGGATTTAAAAGCTGCCTCGCTAAACAGAGGACAAGCTCTGGATGGGCATCACCACCTTGGAGCCCACAGCATTCCCAGGGGGAAAAATTACACCATCAGGCTTCACATGGATTCTCCCCAGTTGTATTTCCAAGCTGGAATGGTCTGTGTGATGTGAGTGTGAGCTTGCTCCAGCCTGCTGTGCCAAAGGCTCTGTGGAGCAGCATTCCAGGGTCAGGATTCCTGGGAGGAACCCTCGGGGTGTTGTCCCTCTCACCCAGCTCCAGCAGCACCCTGCTCCTCATCCCAACCTATTTTCCTGCAACCTCAGTGCCATGGCTGCTCCCAAACACTGGGCTCTGCTCCTCCAGCTGTTCCTGCAGCTTGGAATGGTCCCACCATTCCAAGGGACATCTCCAAATGGAGACAACCCCAGCACACGGACCCTGGGATTTGGCCTTTCCTGCTTCACCCCCTCCATCCTGTGGGCCCTGTTCCTGGCAGAGGATGCACTGGATTGTCAGGCACAGAGACATTCCTCACATGCACAACAAGAAGCAGCCAGAGCCAAGGAATTCTTGGTGCATTCCTATAAATCTGAACAGCTCAGCTCCAGCCAGAGCTGATGGATTGGAAGGGACTTGGAGCAGCAAAGCACACAGGGCTCGGTGTTAAAATGTGACAGTTTGTGGCCCTTTGGTACAAGGAAATTCACATTTATTATTTCAGAGCTGAGGACACAATTCCCAAATGCTTCCAGCTGCTGCTCCATATGAGCACTGTGACTTCAAAGGAAGAGCTGATTGTTTTCCCTTCATCATCCCTCAGTCCTGTCAGAGCCTTCCCACAGCACCTGCTGCTGCCCAGGGAAATGAAGGCATCTCCAAAATGTTACTGGAATTCTCCTGCCTCAACTCCCACCTGGGAGAAGCAGTGACTCCAGAGCCATCCCCACATGGGATGTGTACACCAGGCCCAGGACACAGAACAGATGTGTTTGGGTCTCTTCCAACTCAGGGTATTCTGTGATTCTGTTCCTCTCAGGATTTATCAACAAGGTCCTGGTTATTTCACATGGAAGTACTTTGCTTGTTCTCTCTCCCTTCCTTGATGGACAAAAGCAGTCAACTGGATTTAGTTTTCCATGATAAGGAGAAAACATTCCAGCTCCCAGCTATGGCTCAGGTTTTATGTAGATTTTCTCTTCCTTCCCTTCCTTCATTGCAGCGTAACGTGCCAGGACGAAGAGATAATCACTGAGCCTGGAAAGCAAGGAAAACAGTGATCTTATTCCAGAAGAGAAACTTGTTGAGAAGCAATACCCCCACAGTTTTATTCCCAGAACTAAGGGAAGGCTTCAGTAGGACAGGGCAATGGTTTGGGATTTTATTTTTTTACCTGTTTAAATACTTGGCCACGTTTGGATCTGCCTCCCCTGCTTGGACTAAAGGGACCACGCTAGGAAAAGCAAAGGAAAATGCTGGTGTTTAATTTTCCAGCTCTGAGTGCAAAGCTGGAGCCTCTTCCCACCCCAAACCTCCCCTGGGGTCCACACTTTGACTCCAGAAGTGAAGGATCTTTGCTTCCTAGAGGGATCTGGAAGGGGTAAATGAAATGCCAGAAATGTTTGTGTCTGCCCTGGAAGCCCCCAGCTCTGCTCCTCCCGGGATACTCATCCACGGGAATCACTGAACAGAGAGAGACAATTTACAGGGCCTGGAGTGACAGGACAGAGGGAATGGCTTCCCTCCCCCAGAGGCAGGGTTAGATGGGATACTGGGAAGAAATTGTTCCCTGTGACAGTGGTGAGCTGCCCTGAGAAGCTGTGGCTGCCCTTGGATCCCTGGAAGTGTCCAAGGCCAGGCTGGATGCAGAATCCTTAAAGGTTTGGGTTGGATAACCCAGCTAAGGGAAAGGAAGAACAGAGCCTGGCTTTGTGTCTCCTGCACTCCTGGAATTAGACTAAACAAACAAAAGCTTGGCTTGAGCCCCAAGCCCAGCCCAGCCCTGGTTTGCTGTCACTGAAGTGTCCCCAATCCCTTTGCTCAGGGTGATCCCAGCACAGCACTCACCACCTCTCAGCTCTGCGGCACACGGCTCGGGAGAAGTGGAGAGCAGCACTGCTCCTGCCTCCAGACTGGAACAGCAAGGAAACAGCACTCAGAGTCTGCAGCAGCAGGGACAGCCCCTCCTGCCTCCCTGCAGGGGCTCAGCACCCCTCACACACACAGAACTGACCCCCGTGCCACAGCCAGCCAAGGGAAAGATACACCAGTACAGCAGGGTGGGGAAATGTAACCCCCAGCTCCTCGTCCCTGCTCTTCTCTTGGCATTTGCCTATGGAAATAGCAGCCTCCCAGGCTGTTTTCCCATGGTGAGCAGGGCTGTCCCAGGGGAGTGAGGCAGCACCTACAGGCAGGATGAAGGCTCTGAGGGGAGGGAGCTGCTCTGAGTAACTGTCAATCCACTGCTCCAGCTCCAGGACGGGCTTCTCACTGAACGATGTTCGTTCTACAGAGGGGAAGGAAGAATCGGCTGAAAAGAAGTCGTTCAGACAACAAGCTGAACTTTAATTTTGCTTCCTTGGATCAGCAAGTCCTAAGAAATCAAACACATCCCTCAGCATCCCACCAGCACCACCACCCACGCCAGGCTGTGCCCAAGAGCTGCCATCCCAGGAAAGGCAAGACTTACTCCGGTGAGCCTCCCTGGCTGAGGAGAGCGGCGTGGCCAGGTTGGAGCCCACATCCTGCAGCATGCACTGCACCTGGACAAAAAAATCACAACTGCTGTCACTCCCAGTCACAGCATTTTGCATTCCTGTGCCCAGCAGAGCTAATCAGCCAAACTCACAGGCTGCCCAGGCAGGATCTGTGTCACTGCTGTAGCTGGTTTGTGCCCCGGTTTCAAACCTGGAGATCTGTTACAACAAAACTCATGCTCATAATGTAGTTTAGAATAAACCTAGAGATGAATCTGTCTGCCTGTAACTAACCACTTGATCTACCAGCTTCCTTCTTGATTAAAGAAATTTAACTCTAAGAGAGCAATCAAGGGAGTCTTAAAGACTTATATATTGAAGTACTAAATGTATTGAATTTCTGTGTGTCACTGGGAGCACTGTAGCTAAAATGAAGGAGTTTGTGTTTTAATAGCACAGGTAAGGGACTGCACTGGACGAAGATTATCATTAATACTCACTTTATGAAGTTGATCAACAAACGTGTGGCCCTTTTCACTGCTAAACTCACCAGCCAGCCTTGGTTAGAGAAAAAAAGAAAAAAAAAAAAAAAAAAAAAAAAACCATAGAGCTGGGAATGAAGAGATCATAAACAAACATGATTTCCCATATGATTTGGATACTCGCAGCCGGTCCTTACCCGATGGCCGAGCTCAGCTCGTCCGTGGCTCCCAAGGCCTCGAAGATCCGGTCGCCCTTCGGCCGCCGCTCCCCGGTGAAGGTGCTGGAGAATCCTTTGGGAAAAGCGGGAGGCGCTCAGGGCTCGGGAGAGCTCTGCCCGCGGCCCCCGGAGCCCCCCGGGCTCTACCTGAGTCTCCCGTTCTCGTGTAGATCCTCGGGGCCCGCTCGGCAGCGGCGCGGTCGGGACTGTGGAGGCACAAACCGTGAGGGGGGGGAACGACACCGTGAGGGGGGGGACGACACCGTGAGGGGAGGGAACGACACCGTGAGGGGAGGGAACGACACCGTGAGGGAGTCCCGGCCGTCCCACGCTCACCTGCCCGCCCCGCTCCGCCACCGCCGCCCCACCATGCCCGGTGGCCCCCGCAGTGCCCGTCCCGCCGCCACCGCCGCCCGCCGCCACATCCCCGCCGCGCCGTGACCCCGCGCGGCCGCCGTCCCGCCCCGAGCCCACGCTGTCACCCCAGCGCCGCGCCACCCCGCAGCGCCCCCTGCCCATTGGCTGCCCGCGAGTCCCGCCCCCGCGGCGCGCGCGGCGATTGGCTGAGCGCAGGGAGGCGGGGCAGGGCGCGGCCCCGATTGGCGGGCGGGGCTGTCAGTCGGCGCGGGTCGTGAGGCGGCGGCCATGTGGGCGCGGGAGCTGGCGGTGTCGGCGCCGGGGAAGGTGATCCTGCACGGGGAGCACGCCGTGGTGCTGGGCAAGGTGAGGGCACGACGGGCAGAGCAAAGGGTGCCCAGCTCGGTAGGGGCTGCCTGGCTGATCTCCGTTCTCCACCCGCAGGTGGCCCTGGCCGTGGCGCTGGACCTGCGGACGTTTCTCCGCCTGCGGCCCGGCGCTGAGGGCCGGCTGAGCGTCTCCCTGCCCGGTGTCGGTGTCCGGAGGAGCTGGGACACCCCCGAGCTCCGGGCCCTGCGGGGCCGGATGGCAGGCAAGGGCCGTGGGGAGGAGCCGCTGCCCCGGGGCAGTGAGGGGCTCTCGGTACTGTTCGGTGCCTGCTACACCCCGGTCACCGTGCTGGGACGTCCCCATGAGGTGACCTCGCAGAACCTCCGTGGGGTGACTCTGCAGGGACCCCCGTGGGGTTGTTTATCCCCCCCTGCAGTGTGTCACAGCCTCGCTGTCTGATCCCATTCACTGACCTGTCCCTGCAGCTCTCCGTTACTGACATTCCCCATGTGCCCCTTGTCACCCCGCTGATGCTCAGGTGTCCGTGCGTGGCCCTGTCCCCTCCTGTTTTAGGTTCCAGGGGCTTGTCCCGGTGCTGTTGTAGCTCGGGCAGTGCTGTGACACAGGCAGGAGCCAGCCTGGGGCCACATCCCAGTGCGTTACTGGTGGGGGACAAACTGGAGCCTCTCTGAGGCTGCTCAGAGCTGGGGGCTCCTGGGGAAGTCAGGGATACAGGACCTGTTTTCCTGCCTGTCTGTCCCACACCAGCCCTCAGGGGAATTTCTGCAGCACCTTGGACTGGCTGGAGCCCCAGGATATTCCAGTTCCAAAGCCCACATTCTTTAATGAAGAGTTTGTGACTTGCTGTGTTTTCCACAATGATTATGGATGGATTCACTGGGAGGTGTAGGCAGGGAAACAGTTGGAGGTGTGAAGTGTGGAAACCCTGGGATTTCAGAGTGGCTGGTGGAGATTTTGCTTTTATTTTATCACAAATCCTCAGGTAGAACCTGAAATTGGCCCCAGCTGTTTCTGCCTACTGTAACAGAAGGTTATGTTGTAAATACTGCTCTCAGTGTAACAATTCCCTGGTTTTTAAGTGTTTAAACTCTCCCCTGCTTGCTTCCTTAGCTGACTTTGATGAGTCCAAGTCCCCCAGCGTAGAACAGCTGGATGCACTGAGGGAGTTTGCTGGAATTGCTGCTGGAGCCTCAGCTCCAGAAAGCCTTGCTACTCTTGCCTTCCTGTATATGTGCCTGGCTATTTCTGCTAAGTATGGGTAAGGCTCTGCACCTGCCCCAAAATTTTGGGGGTGGGTGGGTGCCCCAGGCAGGTGAGCTGGGAGTCTCTGCTCTTGGTTTCGAGGGCTGAAACCAGAACAGTTCATGCCACAGTCACAACACAGACACCCCTCCCTCCAGCAGGCAGCTCCTGTCATCCTGGCTAAGGCTGGAAAAACAGAAATAAACTGTGAATTTGTTGCCTGAACTAAGTCTGATTTCTTTATGGGCTGAATCTCCCTAAAACTCAGAGAATTTGGGGCTGTTCCAGTTCCCAGCCTTGCCTAGCACTGTTGATGATCTTGAGATGACTGGATGGGTACTCAGGGCAGTGTCAGAAACCAAAGCAGAGCCCAACTTCCATATTCTCATCCAAGAAATCCAAGGTTAAAGAACTGGGATGTGCAGCTGGGTTGTGGTTTCCTTGCAGTCTCAGGGTGGCACTGGGACTGTCACTCAGCAGCACTGAAAAGCTCCTGGACTTGATTTTGGGGCCTGTAACACAACCCAGGTGTGTTCAGTGGAGCAAAGGGACACAGATATGTCCATGTTCCATCTTCCCCACCAGCCTGTTGCTCCAGTGGGATGTGGCTGTGCAATTACAGCTTTGGAATGTTTACACTTTATTTAGAAATACATCTAAAATCCAGCTTACAAGAATGTCTGAAGGGGCTCTTTATGGTGCTGCTCAGGTATTTATTTACCAAGTGCTCCTGCTAGCAGCCTGACAAGCTGTGCCAATCGTGGACCAGCTCAGGAAGGTTTTATTCCAGTACAGTGGCTTGGCCAGGCTGCTCCATTCAGGAATGAGCCCTCCTGAAGCCCCTGTGTGTCAGATGCATGTGCTGATGTTGCCAGTTCTCAACCAGCTTTCCCTGTGATCAGTCCTAATCGGCCTCCTTTGCCTTTTTAATGTTGTCTGGAGGTGGAATTCAGGATGGTTGTGTCAGTACCTGTGTGTCTCTTTCTCCAGGGATGTTCCCAGCGTGGATATCGTGGTGTGGTCGGAGCTGCCCACGGGAGCAGGGCTGGGATCCAGTGCTGCCTATGCTGTGTGCCTGGCTGCAGCCCTGCTCATGGTGTGTGGAACCATCTCCTGCCCACTGCAGGAGGGAGAATCCACAGCCAGGTAAGGAATTCCAGCCTGGGATGCACAGCTCTGCTCCCTTGTGCCCCTTTTCCTTTTGCCTGCACACATTCTGGCCCTGCCACCTCTGCTGGTCTCTCTTGGCTGTCACCACAGGTGACACCCTGAGCCCATCTCTGTGCCCAGTGTTCCCAGCCCTGTCCCAGACTTTGTAAAACTCCCCCTGTTTATCTTGTCCAGGGTAAGATAAACAAACCTAAAAAAGGTAAGAAAAGCTTTCTTTTTTCAGTTGAATAAAACACACTGAAAATTTTCAGCCTCAGATTCCTCTGTCCTTGAGCATCTTCCAGGTTTTGCTTTGAGTCCTCGAGGATCCTTTCTGGGTTTGGTTTTTGTTTTTGGGTTTTTTTTTTTTTTTTGTATATCCCATGAATTCTTTTCTGCATGTGCTATATTTCCTCCTGATCTCCTGCCTGTCTTTCCCTTTTAGTCATACCTGGTGGAAGAGAGTTCCTTTCCTTCTACCCTTGGAGTTCCCCTTTGAAAGCCTGGAGTGCTGTGCCCCTGTGAGAAGGGGCTCTGTTTGAAGCTGTTAAAAATCCAAGCTGGAGGGGCAGAACCTCTGTTGTGTGGGATTTTGAGTGGGACTGAGAGTGAGACAGCAAGGAGGGCGGTTCTGTGTTCTGCTTCTGAACCAGAATTTGCAGCCTGACCCAGAGACAGGTTCTTTTTGGGAGCACTTTGTCCCCTGTGCTTGAGCAAATCTCCCAAATTGGGAAATAAAAGGGCAGCTCCAAGCGGTGCAGCGAGGATGTCTTCATTCCCTGCTCACCCTCCCTGGCTTCAGCATGGATCCAGCATAATTCCTGCCTTCCAGCTGGTGTGCAGAGAGCTGGGGGTGTCAGACTTCAGAAGGGTTTTGCTTCCCGTGGCAAGAAAAGAACAGCGGGATAGAAAGGCTCCTGTGTCGGGAGGAATCGCGGCCTCTCAAAGAGGATTAAAAACAAGTGCTTTACTCCTGTTCCTGAGGCTGCTGGTGTGAGCTGTTTGCTGAGTGCTCCCAGATTAAATCCTGGCAGGTGGAATGCAAGGTGTGTGGACATGGATAAAGACATACAGCGGAGGCCCAGGGAAGCAGGAGTGAAAGGGAACCGTTTCGGGATAGCAGATGGCTCTTGGAATTTCTGCCTTGCCTTGCAAGATGCTGTGAGGCTTTTCCAAATTGTGGATTTGTGCCTCTGCTCCAGCATGGAATAGCTGTTGAATGGACTTGTGCTGTGCAGGAAGGGTCAGAGTGTATTTTTGTGCTTGACTGAGAGCAGGATTAGATGGGATATTGGGAATTCCTCCCTGTGAGGGTGGGGAGGCCCTGGCACAGGCTGCTCAGAGAAGCTGTGGCTGCCCCATCCCTGGAAGTGTCCAGGGCCAGGTTGGACTGAGCTTGGAGCAACCTGGGATAGTGGAAGGTGTCCCTGCCTCAGCACCCTCACAGGAAAGAATTTTTTCCTAGTATCCAATCTAAACCTGTCAGTCTCTGTCAACTTAAAGCCATTCCCCCTTGTCCTGTCCCTTGTAAATAGTCTTTCTCCACCTTTCTTGTACCCCCTTCAGGCACTGGAATTAGGTGAGCACAAAGCTTCTCCTCTTCAAGCTGAACCATCCCAACTGCCTCAGCCTTTCCAGTGTGTGTGGTAACACACTGTGTTTGGTGAGGTGGGGATGAGTCTGGACTTGAATTCCATTAAATCTGATCATCACCAGGCCAGGGCTGAGATCTTCCCCCTGAATCTGATCCTCCCTATCGAGTGGTTTGTGCTGAAGTTATTTCCTTGCCTTCCAGGTGGACAGAAGAAGAGCTGACACTGATTAACAGCTGGGCCTTCCAAGGGGAGCAGGTGATCCATGGCAATCCATCGGGTGTGGACAATGCTGTTGGCACCTGGGGTAGGTGTGTTTGCTGCTTCCCAAGCAGAAACTCCCAAATTCAGGTCCCTGTTTTTACCTGAGCACAGGGAATCCTTCCCCTGTCTCAGTTTGCCCCATCTGTGAGCTGGGCCTGGAGCCAGCTGGAATGTTGGGAACTGGCTGCAGGAACACCAGAGCTCTGTCCCCCCCCAAAGTAGGTGCCACAGGGTGGAGACCTCACTGCAAATAACTGATATTTAGACATTCTGCAGTGAACAAAGAAACCTAATCCTGTCCCAGGGATAATGCAGGGGGGAAATGCAGTTGGACAGCTGTCATTTAGTTTCAATTAACAGAGGCTTCCCAGTGTTTTGAAAGTGTCCTTGGAGACTGTTAATTATCTTTCTAATGAGACCTAATCACAGTGCCTCTGTGAGGGTAGGAGCCAGGTGAGACATTCCTGCTGGACAGTGGAATTCCATGCTGCAGGATGGCTGCTGACACCCATGCTCAGCCCATGGAATCCCATGTGCTTGGCTCTGCCACGGGGGAATCACTGCTGGATTGTTTTTTCAGGAAAGGTTTCATGCTGGCCAAACTCTTTGCCTTTTCAAAAATTATTTGATGTCATCCTGGAGGAGAGGAGAGCAAAGGGAAAGGCCTTGGGTTGAGCATGCCCAGCCAGACCCTCTCATTAAGGGAGCAGGGTGAGGCAGGGCTGTGCTGCTGGAGAACATGGTTCATTTAGCTGGTGCTTCTTGCAGTTACTGTCACAGGCTCTGGGTGAGGTTCTGAAGATGAAAGACCTTCTGTGTTATCTCTCAGCTCGCTCTGTACTGAGACAATACATGTATTTCACTTTAGGTGGAGCCCTGAGATACCAAGCAGGAAAAATCACACCATTAAAGAGGTAATATTGGAGTTTAAAAATAACCCTCACACACGGTGGGTGGAACATGTCAGAGAGGTTCTGGGTGGGTGTTGGAGGGTATGAGGATGCTGGGAGATGGCTGGAGTGTGGGAAGAGCTCTGCAACCCCATTTTGGGTGTGGGCAGCCTCAGTTGTTGGGGTGGATGGGGACAATGAAACGTTTGGTCATTATCTGACATTAGATGAACACAGCACAAAGGATCAATATTAATTTCATGGCATTATGGGCAGCAGGAATGGATCTGCTCCTGGCAGCAAATGACATTGTGGGGAGGGGGAGCTTTGTGCTTACCTGGTGGTGGGAAAACCCATTGGCAGGGAGAATTCTGGGTCCTGTGTGTTCCCTGTGCCTCCTGCCAGAGAAGTATAATCTGACTCCATTAAAATCTTTCACAGTGCATGAAATTGCTCTATTAGCAGCTAATGGCCACTGCTGGCTACTCTTGTAGAGAGGATTTCAAAGGAAAAAATTTGCTTGAAAAACATGGATTTTAGTAAATACATTACAGTCCTATTTATAGCTCTAGTACAGTTGTTCCTTGTATCCAGGAGGAACAAGCCTGAACCCAGCCAGCACTGAAACACCTGCTGAAGTTTTGTAAAATGAATGGGACTCCTTATCTTGGGTTCCTGCTCAAAGAGGCCTTTTGAGGCAGAATAAAGCTGTAGCCTTGGGGAGTGTGAAGGAAAGAGGCCAGGAGAGCTTCCATGCACGTGGCAGGGGGTTGGAATGAGATGAGCTTTAAGGTCCTTTCCAATCCAAAGTGCTCTGGGTTTTTCTGTCTCCTGTTGCTTCCAGGGTGCCCACACTGAGGATCTTGCTCACCAACACAAAAGTCCCTCGGAGCACCAAGGTTCTGGTGGCTGGTGTAAAGGAGAAGATCCTGAAGGTACAGGTGGTTGTGGGATGGAGATGTGGAGGATAACCTTTGGGATATAACCCTCATGTGGGGCTGCAGGTGCCAAAGGAATCTTTTGGGACATCTCTTCTGTAGCCACTGTATTCCTATTTCCCAGCTGCTTGGGAATGGGGTTTCAGTTCATCTTCTCCCTTCCTCCAGTTTAACAGGAGTTAAAATCACCAATTTGCAATCCTGAAAAGAGCAGTTCCTTCCTCTGGCCTGTTTCCTTCTCTTCCTCCTTTTCTGCAGTCAGGAGCTAGATTACCATTGTCCTGCTCTGGGAATGAGTGAGGAATTGCCCAGCTCAAAGAGACTAGGACCAGTTTCCTCCCAGTGGAAAAGCAGCAAGCAGGCACCTCACATCTCTCCTTTTCCCTTTCCAGTTCCCTGCCATAATGAACCCTGTGCTGGACTCCATCAATGCCATTTCTCAGGAGTGCCAAAGTGTTCTGGAAGCGATGCCTGCAAATCCATCACCAGAGCATTACCCTGTGCTGGAGGTAAGGGGCTTGCTTGCCAGTATTTTTAGCCACTGTTACTGTTGAACATCAAAATGTCATTTAAAGAACATTAGGTCTGAAAAAAAAAAAAAAAAAAAGAAAAAGTGAGAGCAGGAAATGTTCAGTTCCAAGCAAAACCGTGGTCTGGGTGTGCTGCCTTTAATGCCCTTCCTGGAGCCAGGAGACAGAAGCTGCTGCTGGTGCCTCTTCCCAGCTGTGTGCAGGGAGGGAGGGGGCAGGCCTGGGGCTCTGGGGACCTGTGACTCTGGAGGGTTTGTTTCTTTTACATTGAGTGCCACGGCTCTGGCAGTCACTGCCTGTGAAGCAACTGCTCTGTCACTGCCAGGGCTGGAGTGAGGAGAGCCCAGAGTCACTGGTTTGTGATGGACTGACTGGTTCCCAGCCAGCTCCTGGTGCTCCACGCTCATCCTGGCTCCAGAGAGCCACAGACAGAGCTGTGCCCAGAGCTGACCTGACATTGATGCACGAGGTGCACACAAAGATCTGTTTGTCTTGGCTTTGCTCAAAGAGCAGAGGCTGGGGAGGGGGGAGGAACAGGCTTCCAAGTGGAAGAAGTGCTGAGAGTGCTGTAATGCTGCTCCACAGCACTGTGGGGGAGGGATATGTGGCCATGTCCCAGCTGAGGCAAACCTGGCCTGGCCCTGGGAGCCAACTTGGACACTCAGGAACCATTTGGTACCTGGATGTTGGCATCTGGATGCCTCCCCTTGGCTCTCAGGAGGACCTCTGCTTGTCCTTGCTCTTGCTCCTGGTTGTTTCTGTGGGATTCTTGGCAGAGTCCTGCTCCCTTTTGCACCAGAGGGATGGTGGGGTTCTGGACCCCCAGGGTGAGCTGAGCTGCCATCAGCTGAGGAAGGTCTGCAGTCTGTTCACACACGACTCCTCATCTTAATTCCACATCCTCAGGCTGTCAGAAGTGTCGGGGGACAGGGAAGAGGGGGGATAATTTGAGTTGTGCTTTGAGATCCTCACATGGAAAATGCCAAAGCATCCTTGTGTCCCACGCCCGGGAAGCAGCACTGCAGTGAGAAGGTTCCTGTCTTGAATCTTGTTGTTTTGTCTTGTGCTTGAAGAGCTCACAGAGGCCCAGCTGATTAGATGCAGCACATAGATATATAAATACATCTTTTGGGCTGTTTCTGAAATTGCTGCTCTGGCCAGCACTGTATTTGAGCCATGGAACTAGTCTAGTGTGTCATAAGCTGTCATCGGATTCCTGGCAGATTTTGGATCAGGAGATGACAGGTGTCTTGGATCATCACAGGCAGTACTGTGCCCTCGCTCAGGCATATAAAGAGGCCTCTGGATGGATGTGTGTCCTGCCCAGCCTGAAATGGGTGCTGGCTGAGCTCTGCCTGCCACCCACTCCTTCCTCTTCCCACAGTCCCTTAAACACTGGACAGAAATGCTCTGGAGGGGGGAGAGGGATTTTCTCTGCAGTGTCCCCTCCTGTGTGGTGTTTGCAGGATTCCCAGGTGGAGCTGAGGGAGGGGGATGTGGCTGACACCTGCCCTGCTGCTCCCTGTGCACAGAGCCCCTCCCAGCTCACCAGGAGCTGCAGGGGAAGAGCTCAGAGCCACTTGCTGGGGGAAGGAGCACAGGGCTGCTGTTAGGGAACCTCTCTGCGACTGGTCCTGTCCTGGCTGGCTCCTGGCTTGTGACACCCTCTGGGAAGAGCCACCTCATGCTTTGGAAGTGATGGAGTTGGGATCTCAGACCAGTGTTGTTGAGAACAACCTTCCTCCACGTTCAGTGCTGATGTGCTGGGACAGCCCTGTGGTGCTCAGGGAGCCAGTGTCAGCTCCTGGCCTGCCCCAGTCTTGCTCCAAACCCAGGCAAAGCCCTTCCCTCTGCTCCTGAATTCCTCACCTGTCCTGCTGGGAGGGGAGAAGCTGTAACTTCCACCTCTGTGTGGAGTTGTCCATCCCATGGACTGTTTGGCCCTTGCTGCTGGGGCAGCTTTCTCCAGGAGTAGCGGGTCTGGCTGGCTGGGAAGCGTGGCAGGGATGCTCCCACAGCTCTGCCAGGAGGCTGGGCTTGCTCAGAGAGGGGCCTGTGCTGCTCCCAGAGGGATGGACCCTCTTGACCCCACTTGAGCTGGGTGCCAGATTCCCAGCATGGTGCTGCTGAGAGGCTCCTTGGCTCCCAGCCCTGTGAGGAGGGAGAAGTGCTGCACAGAACAAACAAGGGGACGTCCCTCTGTCACCTCTCCAGTGATGCCTCTGTCGTGTCAGAAGTCCCTGGATTTGGCTTTGCTGGATGAATTACAGAGCAGGGCAGGGTGACAGCCAGGAATGAGAGCTGCTGGCTCGGTGCCCTTCCCACGCCAGCAAGGGGCCTTGCACAGCCTCCTGCTCAGCACTCAAGTGACAGGGCAGAGGAGAAGCAGTCAGGAGGCATTGGAGAGCTCTGGAAAAAATTCCTGCTGGCAGCTTGCAGTGATCAGGATTTTCTTGGAAGGTGCAGGAGCTGTTGTACCCCTGTCACTCTGCAAGTCGTGGAGAGGGCAGGGGCACATGAGCAGCCCAGAGTTCAAACTCTGGCCTGACCTTGCTGCTGGTGCTGGTGGCCAAATTTCTGCAGAAATGAGGTGGTTGTGAAGGGGTGGCTGGGCAGGCAGAGCTGCCACTGCTGTGAAGAACCTCTGTCTCAATGTGTGCTCATCTCCTCTCTTTGTGATTGCTTTTAGGAATTCTTTGACATAAACCAACACCACTTAAATGTGCTTGGAGTGGGCCACCCCTCCCTGGACAGACTGTGCCAGGTGACAGCATCCCACAACCTGCACAGCAAACTGACTGGAGCTGGCGGGGGTGGCTGTGGCATCACCCTGCTGCCACCAGGTCAGTACAGCCCCTTGGGCATTTTCCTTTTCCTCACGGCCCTGGGGCAGTCAGGTTTGGGAGCCCAGGAATCACTGCCAGCTCTGGTCTGGCTCTGGAGGGATGGGTGGGATGTGTCCCAGCACTGCCTGGCACTGTGGGTTGCAGTGTGTGATCCAGGGCCCATTCAGAGTGTTCA
This sequence comes from Certhia americana, assembly GCA_018697195.1. Classification (NCBI taxonomy): domain Eukaryota; kingdom Metazoa; phylum Chordata; class Aves; order Passeriformes; family Certhiidae; genus Certhia; species Certhia americana. The sequence continues at coordinate 3,130,480 of CM031871.1, forward strand.
TTTATGTGTGTCAGCCCCTGAGGGTGCTGGCCCTGTGCCAGGGGCTGTGTTTGGAGGAGCCATGGCCCTTTCCCTCTCCCTGCAGTCGCTGAGCTGACCTGCTGGCTGCTCTTGCCTTGCTCTTGGCAGACACCTCCCCGCTGGCCGTGGAAGCAGCCAAACAAGACTTGTGTGCCTGTGGATTTGAATGCTGGGAGACCAAGATCGGGGCCCCCGGGGTGACCCTGCACTCCTGCTCCTCTCTGAGTGCCCAAGTGCTGCACGTGCTCACCCAGAGCTGAGCTACTGCCTCTGGCAGGACTGAGCTCTTGGCACCACATCCTCGGAGCTTTGAGTGCCCAGATGCCTGGAAACTTCTTTCCCCTCTCCTGTGTGGCTGAGGGCCTCTGGATGTGGGTATGGAGCCGGTTTGGAGCCTGGTGTCACTGGGATTTGGGGCTGTGATGGGGACCTGGGAGCACCCGCCCAGTGGTGTTTGACCAAGGCTCTCAAAATCTTGGTTTGCATTTCCTTCCTCAACTGCTGTGCTAATCCCAAGGGGCAGGAGGAGAGGGGCTTGGCTGGATTCCAGGGTGGATAATGACACTTTGCTGCTTCAGATGCATGTGGTGTCTCTTCCCTCATTCCTGGTGCCTTGTGGGGGCTGGCAAGGTGGATGTGCATGGTGCTTTGACATTTTTGGGTGAAGAGCATCTTTGGCGGCTCAGGGCTTGATGCTTGGGTCTGTTTCTTCTGGACTACATTCCCAGTGAAGAGGAAACCTTTAATACAGCTCTTCTCTGCTATTAATTAAGAGTTGGGTAATTAAAATGCAAGATAGAGCACAATTCTAGTGAAATTACTGGTTTTAACTCTTTTCCATAGTCTCTGCCTGGGCTGATAAGCAGAGTTCTGTAATCAGGCTCTGGTTTTTATTCACATGTGCAAGGTCTGGCTCGAACAGCACCTGCAAGGAGGGCAGCTCCAGGCCAAGGGCAGGCTTAAAATTCCTCCTTGTAAAAGCTGTTCTCTCACACTTCAGTCTTGAACCAGCAAGTCCCTGACCCTGCCTGGTGTTGGGTTTACTTTGGTGTAATTAAGTAGGGGAAAGAAACCCAAACCATGTCCTCAAAAGCTCACCGTAAGTTGCAGTTGACAAACTCTAAAACCTAAATGCATTTAGACTTATTACACAAACGTAAATGCATTTTTTACTCGTGAAATTTTAATGAGCTGTGCCACAGAACGAAAGGGAAGTGGCTGAGGCCAGAATCTATGGAAGCCATGAGCTGACTCTGAGGGGCTGTGGTCTCTGCTGTACCTGCCAAAGGGGGTTTTATCATCTCTCTGTTTGTCTGGGGTGGGTTTTTTAAGTGGGTTTTTAAGTGTAGCTGTGTTCAAGAATGGCTTCACGCAAAGCTGAGTAATGAATTGGCAGAGGTGGGGAACTTGCCTCCCCCTTCCAGTCTAGGGATAAAAAAAATCAAGTGTGAGAAGCTGAAATGTTCTAGCTCTTAACTCCCAGCATCATGGTGACCAGCTTCAGTTCCCTGATCCCATGTAAAACTGTCTCTGGTTTTAATAAATCCGTGTTTTTTTTATGTGCAAAGTGTTCTTTGATAATTATGCTGGATACAAAAGGAAAAAAGCATCTTACACTGCTTCAGGAAAGCAGGTCTCAGATGCTGCCTTTCTACATGTCTAATTACAATTCCAATTTGCATCTGAGAGCGGCTTTACACTAATCACAAGTCAGAAAGGCTGATAAATAATTTACCATTTTCTAATACAGTGTAATCAATGTGAGGATCTGGGAGCGTGTTGACTTTAACCACTTACATGTGTCGACTTTGTGATGTTGGCACAAAGAGATGCCAGATCCAGCACGGGGAACTTCCCTTCAAAACAGCTTGTCTGGGGCTGAGCCTTGTTAGCTCTGAGGGCTGTGGACTAGAACTGAGAGGAAATACACAGAATCCCAGGATCATTCAGGTTAGGAAAGCTTTCCAAGGTCATCAAGTCCAACCTGTGCCCGATCCCCACTTTCCCACCCAGCCCAGAGCACTGAGTGTCACATCCGGGTGTTTCTTGGACACCTCCAGGGATGGGGACTCCAAACCTCCCTGGACAGCCCCTGCCAAGGCCTGACCACCCTTTCCACGAGGAAATTCCTCCTGATGTCCAGCCTGAACGAGCCACCTCTGCAGGGTTCCTCCAGGAGCGCTCATCCCACTCTGCTCCATGACAGAGTGGAAGTGGTGACATTCCGGGGCAGGGAGGGTGGTGGCAGTGTCGTGGCAGGAAGATGACCCACACTGGGGTCTGCAGGAAGGCTCCAGGGTGACACAGGCACTGCTGGGATCTGCCTACTTCATGCCACAGGGAACCAGATCTGCCGAAGTCAGCAGCTGGAAGCAGTCCCAGTCTGGAGCGAGCACAGATTTCACATCCATCTGTGAGCACGGGAGTGCCCATTCCGTCCTTTCCAAACTCTTCCTTCACCAGCTCCATCAAACGCTTTGCAGGGGCATTGCTACACCCGGCGGGATAACCCGAGGGGTGGCTGGAATGTTTCTGACCCCACCTTCCACACCGGAATCACTTCTTCACTTACACCGAGTCACAAACTCCTGCTGTGACTCCTGAGCCCTGGGACACAGGGAAGCCATCCCTGCCCTTCCTCTGCTGCCCCACGGGGACACGGAGCGGGGCAGAACGAGGCACAGCCCTGTCCCTCTTGTGTTTTGCTGCTTTGCAAGCAAAACTGAAGCCTGTGGAGCGTGTTCTCCCCACGGCTCAGCCCCTCCTCTCCCAGGCACCCCGCGGGACGGATGTGCAGCAGGGCAGCGATTGCTGCTGAAGGATTAGCCTGGTAATTTGGCTAATTTTTCTTGAGCTTCATTTTTCACATTACGAGCTCTGCAGCAAGACTAACGAGCCTGGCTTTGCCTCTAATAGCCAGCACAGGGATGGGGAGGGGAGGCTGTGCTCCAGCCTAAAGGAGGGATTGAGGAATTGCAGAGCGTGGGGGTCCGGTGAGAGCTGGGGGTCACTGGTGTTTGGTGACAACAAAAAGGAAAACACTTTATTTATATAAAATTACCTTTTGAAATCTTCCTCATCCTTCACAGCCAGTGCTTGGGGCAGCATCGCTGCTGGAGTGTCTCCCCCGTCCCTGGGGAATGTCCTGATGTCCCAGAGGGCTCTTGCCCCTCCACCCCAGACACATCCTCCCCTGAGCGGGACCCCTGCTCTCCCCGCCCGGCCCTGGCAGGCACAGATGGTATTATTGTTTGTTTGCACTCGGTGTCAGCAGTGCCTTCTTTCTGCTCCGCTGAGTAGATGCTGAGGAGGCAGTGACATTATTGGAGATCACGGCGAGAGCAGGAGCAGGGTCAGGGAGAGAGAGGAAATGTCAGCGTGCAATCACACGGGGCTGGGGGGCTGCTCACACCCCCGGCGCTCCCACTGCTCCAGGGGTGCCCCCTGGGGACAGGAGGTGACACTGGGACCCCTTGCGTAGCCTGAAGGGACAGTGCCATCTCCTCAGACACACCTGGAAGCTTTTTTTGGGGGGTGAGGGTCCCCCAGGGCAAGAGGGACCCCCCCAGAGCCATTTGAAGCTCGATTTGTGCATCTGGCACCTCTCTTGTCCCCTCTGCTCCCCATCCCCAGGGATTTTGGGGCTCCCCTATTCCCAGGGCTCACGGGGAGCCCGTCCCCCCTGTCCCTCCCTGTCCCCCTCATCCCTCTCCCCTCCCAGCACGCTGAAGGTTTTGAAAGTTAAGTATTACCGTCTGCTTTGTTGTTGCCTAACTACGACAGACAAATTGAGAACTAGTTGTCAAAATGTCAGTGCACAACAAATCAACATTCAAAATGAGTCTCAGCGCTATGTGGTGTATAATTAAAAAAAAATCCTTTTTAGAAATTTCAGCAAGCGTTGGCTCTGCTTTATATTTGTCTGTGTGATTAATAAAGGCAGCTAATTTTCAGACTTTAAAAACAGCTAGAAAATAGCTCCTAATTACATATTAGGTTCCAAGCGGCCCCCGCTGAGCGAGGCTGGTATTGGTGGGCCAGAGAATTTGGCAGGGGCTTAATTACATTCTGAGCATCATCTAATTTTAGTTAAATGTAATGTAATCAGCAGCAGATGTCTGAAATAAAATATGAATTATGAATATGATGAAATTTCATTCTTGAATAAAAAAGTAATTTGCTATTTAGTTCATTAAAGTCGCAGAGGTTTATTAGGGAGCAGGTACACGGTGTGGCTGGGTTCTATTAAAATGATATTTCAGAGGGAGAAGGAAATTGCATTAAAGGTGCTAAAATATTCTGCCAGGATGCTGTGCCGGGTGGGAATGAACGTTTACAAAAATAACAGAGCCCTGGGCCAGTGCCAGCCCCTGGCTCCGGAGCTTCCGTTTACGCAAGGTGACGTCCCACATCCTGGGGGGACCTGGGATGGGCTCTGCTCCCCTCTGGGTGTCCTGAGGGTAGCTGGGCTCTCCTTGCTGGGGGGCTCTGTTATTTCACAAATCCCAGGATCATTCAGGTTGGGAAAGCCCTCCAAGTCCATCGAGTCCAAGCTGTGCCAAATCCCCACCTTGTCCCCAGCCCAGAGCGCTCAGTGTCACATCCAGGACTTCTTTGGACACCTCCAGGGATGGGGACTCCAAACCTCCCTGGGCAGCCCCTGCCAAGGCCTGACCACCTTTTCCATAAGGAAATTCCTCCTGATGCTCCCCTGGCACAGCCTGAGGCCATGGGGACAAGGCACCCCGGCACATATCGAGCTGGGATCTGTGTGCCTTATTCCAGCTTAGCCAGGAAAATGAAACCTCAATTCTCCGTCAGCTCTGGGACCACAGATGAACCTCCCAGGCACCATCTCCTGGACACTCGCCCTGCAGCATCCTCTGCAGTTTCAGCTCTGAAGTTGAAATTGCTTTTCTCTATCCCTCAGTGGCCTGAGCTGACAGATAAGCATCTCCTGGCGAGGGGGAAGGATGGCGTGTTCATTATTTCCTTGTATTACAGATCCTGTCATTTTAATCCCTCCTGGATGCTGGGCATCAGCTTCGAGCCCTGCCCACTTTCCAGGGTGCTCTCCAAGAAAACCCCGTGGCAGATTCATCCTGCATGGCAGGAAATCCCAGGACACATCCCGGCAGCTCCGGTGATGCTCTGGCACAGTCCCAGTGCTGGTGCTGTGGCACAGCCGGGCCGCCACGCTCGCCGGCGTGAGTTCACCATCCTCCTCTTCTATTCATCAAGGGCATGACAGCTAAAATTCATTTGAAGATGAAGAAAGTGCCGGCTAATCCTTTCTGGGAGACAGTGATAGACTGGCGGCTCGGGAAGAATTGCACAGCAGTAATGAAATTAGGCTAAAACTGCTGGCGGATAGCAGATAATTGCCCTTGTCTGTCACGAGGAATAACATCTCCCAAATCCAACACAATGATTGTTAAAGTTGCAGGAATTTATTTTATTTATTTTACGGGCTCGGGCTTGGCTTTCCAAAGGTCTTTCCCAGGAAAATAAAGGAGCTGGAGCTGCGCGCTCGCCTCCCGCCTTCCCCGGGTGCTTCCGCCGCCGCGGCAGCTTGTTAGCCCTGACGAAGCAGCATCCCCACGATGACAAGGACACCCCACTGGGGCCACTCCCGGGGAGCAGGAGCTGAACCAGCCGGCACAACAAGCTGCTTGGAGGAGCTGCTGGAAGCACCAGTCCATCCCCAGCTCCCGCTGGTGCTTTCCAGGAGGAATCCATACGCCAACACCGGGTGCCTGGCTGGTGCTGGGGCGAGTCCCGGTGCCACGGTGGCCACAAAAGTCCCGGTCCCGTGTCCTGGCTGACCAGCAGCCATTTGTTTTGTAATTGATGGGGCGGTGGCGGCCCAGCACGGGTGAGTGACTGCGCCGGCCGGCGACGGCGATGTTTTATCCGCCGGGGCTGGCACGGGTAATTTACTGTGCTCGGCAATAACATATTTCACTTCCCGTCTCCCAGATGAAGATTACTTGTGTTTGAAAGTGCCTGAACACACACTCAATTCTGCTTAAACGCTCGCAGCCAGCCGAGCGCGGCTGGGCCCCGCGCCAGGGTGGCACAGGGATGAGGATGGGGACAAGGATGGGGACAGGCTGGAGCATGGCCTGTGCTCCCTCTGGAGCTGCTCACAGCGCTGGGGAAAACCCCCCGCAGCACCCGGCACAGCAGCTGGAAATATTCCATCCACCTTCCCTGACATTTCGTCTGGCTGGGCGAGGAGCTCCGTGGCATTTCCGAGAGGGGCTGGGGAAAGGTCAGGGGGTGGAAAAGGTTGGCAGGGTCGGTGCTCCTGCCTCATCCCGAGGCTGCTCCTGATGCCCCCTGGATAACTGTGGCACAGGCACTGCATGGGCTGGGTATCCCCTCCAGAGCTGGGATATCCCTTCCAGAGCTGGGATATCCCTTCCAGTGCTGGGATATCCCTTCCAGTGCTGGGATATCCCTTCCAGAGCTGGGATATCCCTTCAGTGCTGGGATATCCCTGCAGTGCTGGGATATCCCTTCCAGAGCTGGGAATGCCACTTGCTGTTCTGGGATTCCTGATCCCCCTGAGAGATGAGTCAGCACTGGCAAAGGGGGTTCTTGCACCCCCAAAAACTCCCTGTGAGAGGCAGGTGTGAGGGAGGACAGGAGCTGGGGCTGTAGGGGTGAGGGCCTCAGAGCAATGGGGACGTGGCACAGCCATGCTGCCAGGGCTGGATGCCATCCAGCTCCTTCTCCTGCCAGCAGCTCCATGTGGGCCCTGTGCAGAGGGTGTGAAAGCCCAGGGCAGCCCCTGCTGATCTCCTGTGACCCCTGGGCTCCCAGGTGTGGTGCTGCTCCCAGTGCTGCTGCTCCTCCTGCCGGTGCTGGCAGGTCCCCAGCGTTCCTGACACGGTGCTGCCGTTAATGGATGCTGATGTGTCACCCAGCCCATTTGTCTTCATTTGGTGCCAGCTAGCAGTCACAGGGACGTGCCAGGGCTGGGCACAACGCCCTGGAGCCGCAGCCTGGCCCAGCAGCAGGATGGGGGACTGGCATGGCCAGCACAACCAAAAGTGGATGTTGATGTCCATTCCCATTCCCAGGAGAATCCCTGGTCCCTTTGGAGGCAGGCACTGAGCCTGAGACCCCAGCAGGGCTGGGGACACTTTCCTTGTTTGTGCCACAACCTCTGTGTGCCACCGTGCCTGCTGAGCCGCTGTCCCAGGGGAGGTGGGCATGGATTTGGGGGCACAGCAAGGCAGGGACCAGATGGGCTGGCCCAAAGGTCCCTCCAGCTCCCCATGGCCACCATCATCCTCCCTCAGTGGGGGATGGCACCACCAGCACCATATCCCACCAGATTCCGGGATGGAACCTCTCCTCTGGAGCTGGGTAATTTCTGATTAAGGATTACTGTACCATCGGCTTCGGTTTGATTGCAGATGTTTTTAATTATATCGTATAAGATCGTATTATGTAATTGCATTTATCTGATTGAAGCCTTAATTGTAGGATTTCATAATGGTTTGACTGGGTAAATACACCGTCGCGTCTGTTGTCCCCCACCGAAAATTAGGTGCTTCGTGTCTTTATTGCATTATCCTGGAGAGGAGCTTAAATTGGGAAGGAAGGAATTAGGAGAGAGAGAAAAGAAAGGAAAGGTGAGTTTGTCGTAGGAATCCTGGAATGGTTTGGGTTGGAAGGGACCTTAAGGATCATCTCATTCCAACCCCGTGCCATGGAAAGGGACATCTTCCACTAGAATCCCATGGGCAGGGACAGCTTCTTTCCCTTCCCAATCCCAGAGCTCATGATCCCCTTCCTGGCACAACCAGAAGCCACCAGAGCTCATCCCAAACATCCCCTCCAGCTGGGCATCCCAGGGGCAGCCGCTCTTCCAAAAGCAGGTGAGGCAGAAATTCCTCTTTCCATTAATGACAGTACACAGCAAAATAATTGGAAAGCTCTCCACCTTAATTCCCTAAAAAAAGCATTAATGAGCTGCTGGCAGGGGGAGCCTGAGCTGCACCTCCTGCCCTCGGGGGGGGTCCCTGCACCTCCCCCTGGCAATTAAAGGGAGGTTTGGGGTTTTGTGGGAGCCTTTTTCCCTCTGTAATCTGCAACATGTGGTTCGCACGGAGCCTCCTGGCTAATGGGTTTAGGATTATGGGAATATGCACAAATCCAGCGGCTCGCTGTCACTCCGCTCGGCGCACTAAGGTGATTTCATTAGGATTTAGGTTTAGAGAAAAGTCTCTCTCTCTCTCTCTGTCTCTCTCTCTCTTTCCCCCCGCCCCTTCTCTCCCCTTAATATTATTTTTATTCAATTACATCAGCAATTCATGAAACTTCAAAGCCGTTTCATCAGCGCAACCCAAACGCTGCCGGATTGCGCTTGAAAGGGGGAAAGAGGAGGAAAACATAAGCTGCTGCTTTAATGGAATTACTGAAAGGGGCTTTTTAATTAAAAACAAAGGTTGGGTTGAGGTCTATCCATAATTCAGTGCCGCTGGATGTAATATCTGCCGGTGGTTTAATTTTAATAAATGTATGTATTATTAACGGTGGGATCTATATTTTCCAAGCCCAAGGAAGGCCCAGCTGTTCCTGCAGGAATGGCTCTCGGTGCCATGGGTGGCACGAGGGGACACTTGGTGGCCACGGGGCAGAGGATGGGGATGGGGATGCTCCTGGTGACCCCCCCACTGCCACAGGAGCTGTCACAGCCCTGAGTTAATTACCAGCAGCACCTGCGTGGGTTATTCAGACAACTCCAGCCCCTCTTTTTGATGATTTACTCTTAATTAGCCTTTATTAATGAGATGTGACCTCGTCCAGTGAGCTGGTTCCTCACTGCCATCTGCCCGTCCCGCCCTGGGGTGGGACAGCGCTGTCCCCAAGGCCAGGAGCAGCCAAGCTGCATCTGAGGGGACAATGACATGCAGTGATCCAGGTGCCACGAGGGATCCTCATCCCTGCGCTGCTCCAGGGGGATGGCACCCACCCCCCCCACCCCCTGCCAGCCGCTGCGTGCTAATAAAAACAAATTAACTTGTAGCAGCGTTAATTTTCCCGCATCCATCCATCCCGGCCTCATTACCAGGGCGATCCCAGGAGCCGGGGGTTTGGGCAGATTGTAATGAGGAGCATGCGGTAGTAAAAGTCCTTCTAATAGGATTTATTTACTGTAATTGTGATTCGAGGCACAGTGCCATCCCCGGCCAGCGGGGGCCGGGAGGAGGGGGCGTGGAGCTGAGGCTGGAGCACGGAGGCAGAGGAGGAGCCGGAGTTCCCTGCGGGGTCTGGAGGCTCCCACTGGACCTGGGGCACGGAGCAGGCGCTGTCCTGGCACAGCCACCCCTGTCCCTTGCTCCAGCAGATGTTTCCCGGAGTGTGGACACCACATCCCGCTTCCCAAGCGTCCCAGCAGGAGCTGCCAGGCAGGTCGTGTCTCCTGGTACTGCCAGGGATGGGGTCACCCATTTCAGGGTTTCCCAGTGGAGCTGGGATTCAGGGGCTTCTTCCATGGCCATCTCCATCCTCCTGAGCAGGGGCAGCTCGGAGATTTGGGAGGTGAGGCTGCTCCGTGGGATGCTCAGGGGTCACCACTCCTGCTGTGGTTTGGCTCCTCAACACACGCAGCACTGGCACCCAGATCCCCCTCTCCTGGCTGATCCCGACGCAGGGGGCTGCAGCAGCTCCACTCCACTCCAGCACTCATCCCGGACATTTGGAATGTCTCCTCTTGGGGTCCCCAAACCTGCTGGGAGTCCCCAGAGAAGGGAGCGGGGCCGAGAGAGCTTTTCTCTCGCTCACACTTCATTATTGTTGCTAAGGAAACCTCTTCCCAGGATCTCGCCTGGAACATGTCTGCCTCGGCGGGGCCGCACATCCATCTCTCCCAAAGTGCCCTGAGAGCCGGAGCCGGCACAGACAAAGGCGGGGATGGAGGCGGAGGCTGCTCCGGGACCACCGCTGCGGCTTTGAACAGCCCGGCCCGAGCGGGATGCGCCGCAAGGAAAAGTTGTCAGGGATCATACAAGACAAAAAAAAAAAAAAAATAATCCAAATGGAATTTGGAATTTGCTCCGCTAGGCAGCAGGGTTTGCAGCCGTGCTCCGAGGGCTGGCACCGCAGTGGGATGAGCAGGGACACCGGGGTGGATCATCCCGCTCCCGTTTCAGCCCATCATTAATTTTGGTTCCTAGTTTGTGGAGGGGACTGATGCTCCCGGCCCCGTGTCCCCCCCGTTCCCAGCTAATGCTTCCCACTGTAGCGAGACGAGTTCCCATCGTTCAGAATGAGCGATTCCCGCATTGATTTGCAGCTTCCTTTTGATGCGGCAGGAATTTATTCCTCGGGAAAGTGCTTTCTGTAGCCATCAGGGATTATTGATGGTGTTGAACTCGCTCGCTGCCCTCTGGATTGCAGCCGGCCCCGGAGCGCTGCGGTGCCCACGGGATGGTGGGGGAAACAGGGACACGACACTTTTGTAGGGATACAGCCAGGGTCTCCCCGTGTAAGAACTGCCAGGAACTGGGAAAAATATTAACAGGGCCGGGTTGGCCCCAAAAGCAACGTGGTGGACGCAGCACTGACCAAACCTGGTGGTGCTGTGGCACCAGAGTGAGCTCGTGGCACACGTGGCTCCATCCCTTTGTCACTGGTCATGCCACAAGCTCCTTGAGTGTCCCACCCAGCTCTGCAAGGGCCCCATGGGGTGGGAGCGGCATCTGAGCACAACTTCCAGGTGGGACGCACCTGGAATGCCCTGCATGGCACTGCCGGTCCCTTCCTCTGGGTGCTGGTGGCTCCTGCAGCCCCCCAGGGATGCTCCCTGAGCCTTGGGAGTGCCTGTCCCCAGCGGGGTCCCCTGTCCCTCCTGGACTGGGTGATCCCAGCAGAGCACAACTGCCCACAGCAATGTGCCAGCAATGTGCCAGCCCTGCATCCTCCAGAACCCCACGCCACAGCGGCGCCTTTTGTCCCACCCTTGCCAAGCCACTACCTCCACTTCTCCTCTTTCCCCACAACGTTCCTCATTAAAGAGAAGACTACAGATTTCCCAGCCTGTCTCCCGGTTTTATATTGAAAAGGCTAAATGATATGCTGACACCTTAATTACACCCCATTGTCACAATGCAGCGTGGCAGTGGTGTGAGTGATATGAGAAGAAAGGGCTGCGGCGTGCGTGGCAGATCCTTTGATTCGCGCTGGCAGGTTGGGAGCGACACAACCGGGGGCTCTCGCCAGCGTCACCCCCGTGAGCGCCACCGCGGCCCCGACAGCGTCACCCCTGCTGCAGGACGGCCGCTTCGGGGGACACGGTGGTGGCACTGCCATGGGAATATCCGAAGATGAGGGATGTGGTCAAGCCTAGACGCCGTGGGTGGCCGCGGTCATCCCAGCCTGTCCCCACTCTGTCCCCACCGAGGGCATGGGAGGCCACGGCTGCCGGCAGTGCCGAGGTTCCCTCCTTGGCAGAGACCCCAGCCAGGCAGAAATGTGCCAATTAAGCACTGGATGCTGATTAGCGGGGGCTGGGGAATTCGCTGTGCCGGGGGGGAGCGTCGCCCATCGCGTGTTTGGGAAATCAGCGTCACCCGAGCGGTGGCAGCGCTGGCTCCGGGCCATCCCCGCGGCGCCGCGCCTGGAGCCGGCCCCCTCCATCGCCCAGGGGCTGGCAGGCGGTGACAGTGACAGCAGTGGCCGTGGCACACTGTGCCCAGCGAGAAATAACCCCCCCTCTCTCCTGTTGATTTCCCTCCAGTCCCTGCTGGCGCTGCTGTCACACGGTTGGTGGCTCCTTGCGGACTTGGCTTTGCCCTGATGGGTGTTGGGGTCCCCAAGGGTGGGGCGGGGTGCAGATGGAGCCTGGCTGTGTTTTCTGGGGGTCCAGCCAGTGTGGGGCCCTGCTGGAGCAGCTCCATGCCATGGTGGCCTGGCTGTACCCAACGGGAGGGGTGCAGGTGACATCACTGTCCCCTGGCTGTCCCCCGGCTGTCCCCCGGCTGTCCCCCGGCTGTCCCCTTTCCCTGCCATGGCTGAGGAAGGAGCGTTGCTCCCTGTGCTACCTACCCGCAGTCAGGGTCGTTTCTCCTCCTCCTCCTCCTCACACCACTGCTCTGAAAGTGGCAGCAGCAGTGGGACGTGGGCAGTGCTGGTGGCACATGGCCTGTCCCCTCTCCTGTCCCGCATCCAACAGAGATGACAGAGAGGAGAGGGAAGAGCCCGGCAGTGTTTTCCATGAACAAAACGTTGCCTTTTAAAATGACACGATGCGGGAACAGACATCAAAGAGGCAGACGGATGGCCCGGCAGAGAGGCACTTCCCCAGCAAGTGCATTTGTTTTGGAAAATGCCATCCCAGGGGAGTGCGGGCAGGAGCGGGAGCGTGTTCCAACAGCTGGAAAAGCCTTTGTAGGATCCACAGCGGAGCTGCTCACACGGCTGGGCAGCAGCACCAGGAATCTGGGCACTGCTGGGCTGGTGGCTTCCTCAGGGGGAGGAAGTGTGTCCCCTGTGTCCCCACACTCTGTCCCCACTCCCTATCCCTGCTCCCTCTCACTGTTCGATGTCCCCATTCCACGTCCCAGCTCTGTGTCCTTGTCCTGTGTCCCAGCTCCATGTCCCAACCCTGTGTCCCAGCTGAATGTTCCTGCCCTGCATCCCTATCCCATGTCCTTGTCCTGTGTCCCTGTCCCGTGTCCCAGCCCTGCAGACATTGGTGACTGAAGCCATTTACTGCAGAGGAGAGGAGAGATTCTTGTCCCGGCTCCATGTGCCATTCTGGACAGTGCCAGGCCGTGCCATGCTGGGGGCACACAGACCCTTCCCAGTGGGTGCAGGCTGGGAGAGCCTCAGGTGGGACCAGACCCGAGCCGGCACCGCTGAGAAGGATCCAGGAGCCAATTTACATGCAAATGTCCTTATGAATCAAGGACAAGAGGAGGAATGAGCAGAAACCCCCCAGCACAAGGGCAGAGGCTTTTTCACCGGATGCTTTTCAAAGTTGCTAATGAGGCATCAGCAGCTCTTTTCAGAGCCAGATTATTTGCTGTCTGGATTCTCCAGCGATCCCGTCTCCGCTCCCATCCTGTCTCCAGCCTGTCCCCAGCCTGTCCCCAGCCTGTCTCAGCCCAGCCCGGCTGGAACGCCGGGACCCGGAGGAAAACGGGAGCAGGGATGCTGCGGTCCCGATTGCAGGGGAAGGATAAAGCCCTGGCTCTGCAGAGCCCGTGAGCACCTGAACCTGCTGGCTGGGTCCTGCCCCGGGGTCAGTGTCCCCACGCAGCGTCCCCAGCTGTCCTCACGTGTCCCCATCACCCCTGAGACATCCCTGCATCTCCTCCGGTTGGCAGGAGAGCCTGGAACCCCTCCAGGCCGCTCAGAGAGACTCTGTGTCCATCTGGACCATGTCCTTGTGTCCCCTCACTGCCCGCGGTGGGACAGGGACCCTGTGGGGGACTCGGCCGCCCCCATTCCCGGCCCAGCCACCCCATTCCCGGGGCCCTTCCCGTTTCCAGCGGCCCCATCCCGTTCCGCGGTGTTTATTCTTTGTCTGCTGCCCTTAATCTGATTTCTTGCAGTTCAGGCGTAGGAGCCTTGGGAGGGGAGGGGGAGAGCAAGCCGGGGGGGCTCGAGGGGGGTCTCAGAGGCTCCGCTGCAGCGCCCAAGGGGGGGGAAACCTCAGTGGATGCTTTGGGGGGGACCCCCGGGGCCGTTCTCCCAATCTGGCTGAGTTCCCTGGTTTCCACCCTGCGATGGAGGGGTTGCAGAGGGACTGGGAAACTGGGGCACGAACTGGGGTTGCAGGGGACCCTGCCCACCCTCAGCTGTCCCTGTGGTTCCCCACAGCCCACCCGTGTCCCACTGAAGGACTCCAATCAGCACGGGGAGGTGACCCTGTCCCTGCTGCCAGCCCTGGAGAGGGATCTGCCAGCTGTGGGGGCAGGAAGGATGTTGGCCCCTGGCACAGGCGCTGAATCTGCCTGGACCTGGGATGGTCAGGGACACTGAGGGCACCTGAGGCTCTCACCTGGCACTTGCAGTGCAGCAGGGATGGCTCTGTCCTCACTGAAGGTCCCATCCCTGCCCTTTGTGCCAGCCTGGCCCTCAGGCGCTGGAGAGAATCCAGGAGCCAGGATTTCATGGATAAAACACTGGGACTGCTCCACGTCCATCCTGCCTTCCTTGCCCAACTCTGCTGCGAGGCAGAGCCAGCTTTAAAACCCACTAATAGGACACAAAAGTCATCAAAATAAAATAGACTTGTTGGGGTGACTCCCCCTGCACAAACAAACGCTGCCTGATTCAATTAACGGGGCAGTTAAGCAGATAATATTGTTAAGCAAAGCAAAACAGCCTTTTGATGTGTTAATCATCCTCGTGCCTGGAAAAAGTCACCGAAAGCAAAGAAATCTGGGCCTCCATTTGGGGGGAATCAGCGACACAGGGATGGCAGGAGCAGGGTCGGGGTGCTGGGGTGGGATGGGGATGGAGCAGGGCAGGAGGGGGTGGAGGGGGACCCGTGTGCCATCACCCACCTTTGCATGTCATCCACGTCCCTGATTTTATTTCGATTTCCTTTAACTGAGGCAATTTCTGAGCAGCTCTGGGTCTGTGGCTTCCAGCGCCGGCTGCGTCGTTTCTCTGGAATTTTATACAATTTCCCAGTAGGAAAGAGCCAATATTTGAGATCTCGGGCAAAACCTGTCTCTGGTTTCCTCCCGAAGAATAAAATAAAGCGGGGTGGGGGGGTGTGGAGCAGAATCTGGAGCATCAAGGGGATATTTCAGCCTCGGTGGGTCCTTTGGGTGCATGCTGGAGTGGGCAGCTCCCCGGAGCATTCCCACATATTCCTTCTCAATCCTACCGGGAATCTCAGCCTTGGGGATGGAGGAGGCAGTGAGGCAGAGGGGATGCACAGAATCTGGGATTGTTCCTCTCCCGGGAATGCTGCAGCGGGCTGACCCCAGAGGAGCCGGGGGTGAGCCCTGAGCCCCCTTTCTGCCGCCCCAAAAAATGTGATTTATTTCCCCCCACATTGTCCCCCAGCACCCCGCGGGAAGCGCTGGCAGCACCCACAGTCCCCACAGCCCCCGCGGGGACAACCCCTGTGTCCCCAGAGCCGAGCCTGGGGACAAGAGGGGCTGTGACTGCCGGTCCCCAGTGCCATAAATCACGGTGACACCTCCCCGGGGCAGGACGGGGCGATGACAGGGACCATTCATGTGTGTGACAGGACGGGGTGGGGAGCTGATGGTGACATCCACGGCAGTCCCTTTGCTGGTGGCACCTTGGGGCCAAGACCTTTGGGGTGATGGTGTCGGGAGAGGATTTTCCTTCTGGAAGTGATGGGGAAGCTCTGGAGCATCGCCCTGCCCTGGGGCTGGGTTGGGGATGGGATGAGGAGGGGACAGGACGCTGGGCATGGCTCGCTCCTCGCTGTTGAAACCACAAAACAAGGTGGGTGCCAGGTGCTGGGCTGGAAAGATTGCTGGAAAGATTGCTCCCAAAGTCAACAGAAAGTTTATTCAAATCATTCCCGCTGCAAATTGCCTCTGGAAACCAACTCGTAAAGTGGTTCTGGAGCAATTAGCTGATTCCACAGCAGCCAAAGGCGCAGGTTAATAGGATCAAAGGGATCCCATGGGAATCAGAAATCCCTCCAAGGAGGCCGGGTGGGTGCTGTTCAGCGCCAGCCACCTTCCCATCACCCTCCCAGCAGCAGGAATTGAATAATTGATGCAATTTGAATAACACTGGGATTTGCAGTGTTATTCAAGAGGGTTGGAATCAAAAGCTGACGGCAAACAGTTGTTTCCGTGCAGGTGGGGACGGTGCTGCAGGGGTGGGGATGGTTCCCATCCCTCCACCACAGCTCTGGGGCTGGATTTTGGGAAGCAAACTGCTCCCACCTCAGCACCGGGGCTCCTGCCCTGCATCGAACTGCATATGCTGAATGATTTCTCCAGGAGCTCAACAATAAATTCTTCCCTGGGTGTGCGGCCAGAGCCCCCCAGTCCTGCCCCATCCTCAGGGTCCCCTGAAGATGCTTTTGGGGAGTGGGTGATGGAGGAGCAGCGTTGTCTTTGGAAAAGCCAAGGGAGGAGCTTTTTCTGGTGATCTATATTAGCTCTCACTCTCCTCTACGCCCTCTTGGCTTCACCTCCAGGACCTCGTGCTGACAATGTGGGGCTGGAGCACTCCCAGCTCCACTCGGGAACACCGGAGCTGCTCCCGCCCCCGGCTCCGTTTAATCCCTGCGATAAATAACGGCACAAAAGACTTTGTGAAGTTCCCAGAGCCGCGTGTGCCGAGCAGCCTCCAGGCACTGTTTGTGAAGAGAGGTTATTAAATTGATTTTTTTTTTCCCTTTCTCCCTTTACATGCTCAATGAACATTAAAATTAAAGTTCTGCTCAGTCTCCCCCCGGGGGCGAGGAGGGGCCGCGGTGCAGCAGAGGTGAGGTGTGCCCACGTGCCAGGAGCTGGAGCGGCTCTGCCACTCTGGAAGGATGATCCCGGCATCACCGAGGGGTGTGGGATGGGGATGGGTGGGGGTGGAGAGGAGGCAGCGTGGCCCTGAGTGCTCCCAGCACCAGCAAACACAAGGAAATGTTGGGAGCAGGGAGCCAGCCCCGGGCTGAGGAGCAGCTGCAGCCCTTGAGGGCTGTCACACAGGGGTGGCAGTGCCAGGCTATGGGGTGGCCGATGGCTGGAGCCTGCTGGCACTCTGGGAAGGGGGATACAGGTGCCATGAGGGGGCCGGGGTGGGTGGTTGGACCATGGCTCTGCTGCTGGCCCTGCCCCTGGGGCACATCAGGAGCTCAGGGCACATCTGGGAGCAGCTCAGGGCAGGTTTTGCAGTGTCAGGAGGTGAGGTGCTGGCACTTGGGCAGGGGGGGCCCGGAGGAGGCTCCCCATGGCCACCCCTTCCTCCTGCTCAGCCCCATCGCTCCCCCTCCCGCCCCAGCCCCGAGGACTCGAATCATTGCCTAATTTAGAAAAATGACAGGGAGACGGTTTTCCACTGACACAGTCACTACTGAAAATTTACTTCAAGGTTCATTGTTGGCAATGTCAAAAGTGATGAAAACCAATAAAAAGAACCAGCACAGCATGAATGTCTGGGTGACAGCGCGCGGGGGGGGGCCCGCCCCAACCCCCTCGCCGCAGCCTGAGCCTGTACAGATAAAAGGTAATTGAAATGTTAGTTCCATTAATATTTCAGCGTGCCCCATATCTGACAGCCGCGCTCCTCACGCGCTCCCAGCCCTGTCTCTTTAGCTGCTGGGGGTGGAGGTTTCCCACAGCCCCAGCCCGGCGTGGGTGTCGGGCAGGGCTGGGTGGCACCCAGGGTGTCCCTGAGTGGCATCTGTGTGCCAGCACGTGATGCTCACGGTGCAGTCCTGGTCCTGTGAGAGCTTGGAGTCACACAGGTGCCAGGATTGGGTCGGAGAGTGGAGGTTTCCCACAGCCCCAGCCCAGTGTGGGCAATGGGCAGGGTTGGATGACACTGGCCCATGTGCCCTCAGAGCTGGGGATGTTTGGATATCCCAACAGGACCCCTTGGGATGAGGTCTTTGGACCTGCCTCAGCCCTGGCTGCTGTCACAGTCTGGAGTCTCACCCCGGCCGCAGAGGGTGTCCCTGAGTGGCACTGGATGTCCCTGAGTGGCACTGGAGTGGTGTCCCTGCTCCAAGTGATGCTTGTGTTGCAGTCCCGGCCCTGCAGGAGCTTTACGGTCACTTCACCAGGTCGGAGATGAGCAGAGACAATTTTGGCCACCACTGGCACCTCTCACACTGGGCACCAGCACACCACACTGGCACAGCTCACATGGGCACAACTCAGACTGGAACAGCTCACACTGGAACAGCTCACACGGGCACATCTCTCACGGGCACATCTCTCACTGGCACAGCTCTCATGGACACATCTCTTACGGGTACAACTCTCACAGGCACATCTCACAAGGGCACATCTCTCACAGGCACAGCTCTCATGGGCACAGCTCACACTGGCACATCTCTCATGGACACAGCTCACACTGGCACAGCTCTCATGGACACATCTCTCACGGGCACAGCTCACACGGGCACATCATCTCTCACGGTGCTCGGCACATCTCACACGGCACAGCCCCCCCCGCCTCCGACAGCGCGTTTCATCTCTCCCCGCGCCCGCCTCGCCGCATCCTCATCTATATCAAAGCATCAGGCAAATTAAATTGTTTGCAAAGCACCGTCTGCGCGTCTGTTTTATTCCTGCTTTGGGAGAACACGACGCTGCCGCCGCCGCGGCGGCTGTGCCATTTTGTTGAGTTTTCCTGTAATTCCTGTTCAAAGCGGCGCCGCGGCCCCGCGCTCCCGCCGCCGCCGGCATCAAAGCCCCACCGGGAGCACGGGGGGGCTTGGATTGGGGAATGGGTAGGGGGGGGGTTGTGTGCTTCTCCTTGCATTTGAAGGGATGGGGAGAATTCCCGAGCAAGGCGTCCCCTCCGGGTGACAGCACCGAGTGTCCCCCTGGGTGTCAGGCAGAGGGAGGAGGATGTGCGGATCTAGGAAGGATCAGCCAGCCCTGAATTGGGCACCCTCTGTACCCCCGGAGCCAGAGAAATTGGGGATAACCCGACAGGATCCCTCGGGATGAGGCCCCAGCGCCCGGCCCGGTCCCGGCTGCTGTCACAGCCCAGGATTGCTCTCGCCAAAGTAAACAAACAAACCAACTCAACTCTCGCCACCAAATCGTTCCCCATAAATCCTCCGCTTCCCGCTGCGCTCCGGAAAAAGCTCTTTTTCTTCTCCATTGACTGGTGGTGGCTGGAAACCACGCCGTGTCCCAGCGCTCGGGATGTTTGTCCCTGGCTCCACGGGAGCTGCAGCAGCAGGGAGAGGGCAGACACCAAGTCACCTTTTATTGAAGCTGAGCCCTTCCAGGCTGTTCCCTGCTGGTTTTTCACTCTTTCTCATTTTTACGACAAAGAATTGCATTAAACTTGATTTTTTTTTTTTTTTTTAATGGGGTGGCAAACCCAGCGTGTACCCAAGGTGCTCCTGGCGTGATGGGAAACGCTTGGATCCAGGCCTTACCAGGGGCACCTCCCTACTGGGGGCTGGGGGAATTATTTGTGTTGGCAAAAAAAAAGCAGATTAAAAGCCCAGAGAGCAGTTCTTTGCCACTGAATTGCAAACGCGCTGTGTGCAGCAGGAGCTGCTGCAGTTGTCTTGGTCCTGAGCCACGGTAATTGTATTCTATGAAATATTTATTCATTTTCATTTCAATTTCATTTCCAACATGTATTTCCTATAAAATGATGTGGGGAAAAAAAAAAAAAGAAGAAAAAAAGTAAAAAGAAGAAAAAAAAAAGAGAGAAAACCCGCCCTGGATGCATTTATCATCATCACAGGTTCCTTGCCAGAGCTCCCTGAAGGGGCACCTCTGGGCAGGACCACACAGGCTGCCAGGGCTGGTTTTTCTAAAAACTTTAAATGCCATTTTTCATTCTGCTGGGAGCCCGTGGGAGCTCTGGAGGTGCTGGACAATCTGGAGCCCAGATCCTGGGAATTGCATGGGATCGAACGGAGGACAGCTGTGCACAGGGACAGACACCTGTGGGTGATGAAATGCAGAGTAAAATACCCCTGTTCACCCTAAAACGCATCTATAGCACACTGAAATATCCCTGTGCACACCAAAAGACCCCTGTGCTCTCTGAAATATCTGTTTGTATCCTAAAATACCCCTATGTACACCAAAATACTCCTGTGCGGAGTAAAATACACACCAAAAATATTTCTATGCCCCCCAAAACATCCTTATGTACCCTAAAATACCCCTATGCATCCCAAAGTGCTCCTGAGCACAGTAAAATACGCCTGTACCCCTCAAAATATTCCTGTACACCCTAAAATACTCCTGTGCACCCCAAAATACCCCTTTAGACACCAAAATATTCATGTCCACCCTAAAATCCCTCCCTGCAGACTCCCGGCTCTGTACCACTTTATACATCCCCAAATATCTCAATGCACCCCAAAATACTCCTGTACACCCCAAAATATCTCTATGCACCCCAAAATACTTCTGTACACCCCAAAATATCTCTATGCACCCCAAAATACTTCTGTACACTCCAAAATACTCCTGTACACCCCAAAATATCCCTTTAGACACCGAAATTCCCCTTTAGACACCAAAATATTCATGTCCTCCCTAAAATCCCTCCCAGCAGACTCCTTGCTCTGTGCCAGTTTATACACCCCAAAATACCCCTTTATACACCCCAAAATTTCCCTTTACACCCCAAAATCGCCCTTTAGACCCCGAAATATTCATGTCCAGCTCAAAACCCTTCCTCTGCAGCCCCCGGGCTCGGTGCCAGCCAGGTGCCCGCGGGCATTTCGGTCACCTGCCGGTGCCACCCTCCATCCAACCTCCTCCTCCACCCATCCCCAGCTCTTCCCGGGTGATTATTCCCAAGCTTGTGGCAGTCCCCGCCTGATAAACAGTTGATTACTTCTCCTCCCAGCCCCGTGCCCGATTTGCATACAATAAATATCGCCCTCGGAGAGCCGAGCCCGGCTCATGCCTTATTTATGAGGGATAAACCCGGGATCGAGTTTGCATAATCAACACGTATTTAATTTGCGAGTTCTTCCACGCGGGTTCGGGCTCTAATCAGGCTCGGCGCGCCGCTGACAATCAGGGTGGAAATATCTTCATTAAGGGCTGGCAGATTCCAGAGCCGACGGGAAAGAGTCAGACCTGGAATGCCAGACCTGGAATACCACAAGCCACGGCTTCCCTTCTCCCCCACTCCCAGGAATTTCCCTTTGCTGCCTCAACACCAGATTTTTTTTTTACTCTAATTTGGTGACTCTCCTTCCTCCTGCATGCAAATATATGCAAAAAACCACCGGGGCTCCTATTAAAATGCCATGAAAATCTAATGAAATTAATGTTGGCAACAAATATTACCTAATGGAAGAGCCTCCGGGAAAAAGGGAAAAAAAAAAAAAAAAGAACCAACCGAGTGCAAATATATATTTGCACATATTTAAAGGCCTCTGTCAAGTAGTTTAGCTCCACAGTTTGGATGTTATTAAAAAGGAGGGGGAGGGAGCCTGGTGTTTTCCGAGCCCAACGCAAGAGGAAGGACTTTCATGAATTATATCTTTAATTTCAGCGGAAAGTGGGGCTGGTGTGGCTGGGATGCTCTGGGTGCTGGATGCTCAGGTGGAGCAGCCCAGGGCAGAGGTGGGAGCTGGGCTGGGAAGGGGAGGTGAGCAGGGCATGCTGCATCCCATCGTATCCAGGGAGTATTGTATCCTGCCTGGTGAGCATTCCATGTGTTGTACCTGGGGAGAATCACACCCAGTGGCTGTCCTGTCTGGAGAGCAGCCCATCCAGGGGGTATCCCATCCAGGGGGTATCCCATCCAGGGGGTATCCCATCCACTGGGTATCCCATCCAGAGTTTATCCCATCCAGAGGTTATCCCATCCAGGGGATATCCCATCCAGGGG
>CM031871.1:3152323-3171173 GCA_018697195.1 Certhia americana
ATTTGAAGTCAAGCCTTTGCAAAAGCCTGCCCGTAGTTATAGTCACATATATAAATAAGAAGCTCTATTTTTATTCTTATATCAAAATGAAGCTCACTTTCAACCGTCAGCACATCCAGGAAAAAAAAAACCAAAACAGCAACAGAATTCCACTTGGGAATTGAAAAGCTTTGAGCCACCTGCCCTTGGAGCCCCCAGACCTCTCTGGGGTGAGGGGATCACTCTTCATTTTAAAGTCCAATCCCCCCTGCTTTGCCCATCTCTCTTCCCGAGTCCAAAATAGCTCCGGCGGTATCCGCTCAGCTTTTCCAGAAAGGATTGTTCAATATTTCTCCGTGAGCTGTGGGATGTCTGCTGTTAGTGAGCACATTAAACAGGGGTATAAATTCGTAATGAGAGCCCTGAAATGAATGGCTCTTATCATTTATGGATGGAATAATTAAAGATACTGTACTTGGAGGTTTTACACGGGCCTGTAAATTGTCAGCCGTGAAAGCAGGGAATCAGGAGAGTTGGAACAAGCTCAGCTCGGGCAGTGGAGGTGGCACTTTGGTGCAGTCAGAGCTCAGGGACCCTGGAGGATGCCAGCAACGCTCTGGGGACATCCCTGTCCCTGCTTGTGCTCCTCCCTTCCTGGCTCCCAGAAAGACCCAGCCCTGGCTGTCAGAATTTGAGGATTTAAGCTTTTTCAGTGACTTTCTGGCCCTTGGAAATCTCCTGCTGGCAGAGCCAGCCCTGGTGCTCCCACCTGCTGCTCTGCCCTGGTGCCCAGGGCTGGCAGGGCCGTTGGGGATGCTCTGCTCCGGCATCTCGGGGCTTTGGGATGGCATTCCCTGGCACTTCCATGCCCAACCCAGCCCATGGGACACCCCGTGGGGTGGTGGGTGCAGGGGGGGCACCAGCCCAGGATGCCCCAAGGGGCAGAACCACCTCTGCCAGCACCTCGTCCTATTTTAACTCCGATCATCTAAAATACTGTAACTATGGCAACAGCTGCAGGTGAGACTCATTACAGTTAATCCTCTAATTACTAACTACCTCTTCAATCAGTTGTAATTACTTTGGGGACACAGTTAACCTCTCATTAGAAACGCATGGCCACGTTTTACCAAAAGCACAAACAGTGACATGCCTGGTAATTTAGCACCGCGGCACTCAAGGCCACTCTCCGGCTTTTATGCCGGCACAATCTCATCCCTGTCATTAACCAGGAATGGTTGTCATGACAATTAATCATTCAATCCCTCATCAGCAACTTTTGCCAAATGTCACCCTGCTCTTGATCAAATGAGAAGGGAAAATTAAATGAATCAATTCAGCACCTTGGCATTTGTAACTATTTTTTTTTGGGGGGGGAGTGGGGTGTAAGTTGGCGGCGGCCCAGCAGCCAGAGTGCCACGTTCTGCCCACGTGTGAGGGGTTTGGGAGCCTGGCCTGGGGCTGGGGGGCTCCAAAAGGAGCACCCCTAGAGCTGGGGGGTCACTCTGCATCCCTCGGGGCTCATTGACCTGATAGTCCAACCCTGTGGCCGTGGTGGCACCGCCAGCTCCTGCCACGGCCACCCAGATGTGCTGTCCCCAGATGTGTGGGGCGATGGCTCAGCCAGCCTGGTGACCTCCAGAGCCGAGCAGAGCGTCCCTTCCTCTGCCGTGCCCCAATTTTGCAAACAATCCTCTCTCCGATCATTTTCCTTTTAAACCTGTAATTAGCTGGAGTCATTTGCTGCATGCAAATCCCAGCCCTTAATTACCAGCTCTAACCTTGAGCCGCGCTGGGGTTCCCAGCAGGATCAGCCTCATGGCCCTGTCAGACCCCCCTGCAGCCCCCAGCCTGATTTGGGGGTTCACACGGGGTCAAGGGGCTGCTGTGGCTTTGTCCCCACAAAAAACGGGTTGGGATCTCAGTGCTGCCAGTCAGTGACAGCTCTGCACCTGCCCCTGGGCCTGGGGAGAGGCTGTGCAGCCTGTGGTGGGGTTCACGGCTCCCAAATACCCGTGGCACTGCTCGGGGCTTCATTGGCAATTTTGGGGGGCTGGGAAGGCAAGGGGTGCTCACCCAGTCGCAGGGACCCCTGTGAGGTGGATTTGGGATAGCTGTGGATTTGGGATGGCTGTGGATTTGGGATGGCTGTACATCAGCATGGCCATGTTTTGGGGCAGAGGTTCATCAGTCCTGGGAGGTTGCCTCTGGCACCCCAGGGCACCCTGAGGCCACATCTCATCCCAGTAGGGATTTGACCCCCATGGAGAGCACGACTTTGGGGGAGATGCAGCCGCGATCCACGTGCCCTGTGACAGGAGGGGAGCCTGGGGAAGGGGAAGTTTCAGTGGCACTCGATTATAGGAGATTGTAAAATCGCATTAGGGAGGTTGGCATTTCAAGCCTGATGCGTTTGGACAGGGTGTCTCTCCCCGGCTCGGAGGGATCGATTATCCATCAGAGGGACGGCGAGCTGGAGCTGGCACTGCACACATCTCCCAGCTCCCACCGGCATCCACAGCCAGGCAGCCAGGGACCCCCAGCCAGGGCTGGGGCCGGGGAGATCCCCACAGCACCTGGATCCAGTGTCCCCCTGCACAGGGCAGGGACTGGGTCCCTGGGAAAATGCGTGTCCCTGTGCTGGAGAGTGGGATCCGGGGGTGCTCCCCCAGCCCAGCCGCTGCTTTAATTGATAGCCCGAGTGGTGAATTCCTGTCCTGTTTTCACAGACTGGGACTCCATTCCTGCTCACAATCCCGCCTGGGTGACCATTTGAGGCCAAAACCTCCTGGTACCGGCACCAGCACCCACTTCCCTCAGTGCCTCTGCTGCCATGCCAGGACCAGGGCCTCTCTTGTTCCCCAAACTGTTCAGTGCCACCTCCCTGGGATGATGTAGGAAGTGTCACTTTGCCTTGGGCTCACTTCTTTCCGCTCCATGTCCCACCACAGCCAGGATCTGGCGCCGCTGGGGTGTGGGTGAGCATGTGGGGCTCCAGGGAAGGGGATGGTTGTTATATTGGGGTATAATCCAAGGGCCAAATCCCCCTGGGTCCAGCGAAACACTGGATGCCTCCAGCACGGCTCCAGGCACCATCGGCCGTGCCGGGTGCCGGCATCACCTTTCCCACCCCGGCTGTCCCGGCTACCCATGAGCCCTTGATTAATTCCCTGAAACCTGCAGTGCGCAAATGAGTAATAACCCCAGCAGCGCTAATTGGTGAGCTGTGTCCTGACAAATTGATTTGCGCTGTGTTAACATCGCACACCCGGCCGGCCCTGTGCCCACCGCGCCAGGGTCACTCCGGCCTGCTGGGATCCCAGAGCCACGGGGGCATGGATGGCTCCTTCCTCCTCATCTCCTGCCTGCCCCGGGCTGGCCAAAGACTGGGGATGAAGCCAGAGCAGCACCCAAAGCCCCCTGACTCTCATCCTGTTTGGTCTCAGGGGGTCTGTCCTCTGCACAGCTGGAGTTTCCAGAAGCTGGGCAGGATGCCGGGGCAGGAGCAGGGCAGGAACTGGGAAGGAGCCCGGGGCAGGAATGGGGCAGGAACTGGGAAGGAGCCATGGGCAGGAACGGGGCTCACATTGGGGCAGGAGCTGGGGCTGGAGCCCGGCGAGAGCCTGGGGCTGCGCCGCTGCCGCTCGCTCTTGTCAATTCTTTATGGCGCTGCATCTTTAATAGCTTTACAGAGCCCATTTAATGTGCTCCCAGACATGAAGTGCTGTCTAATCAGCACATTTAGGAGAATTGCCCACATCCTGGTCTCTCTGCCATAAAACAGTGCCCACAGAAGCATCTGTAATTAATGTTTTTTTTTCACTCGCTCTCTCTCTCTCCCACTGAATCAATTTATAAAGCGCGGACTTCCTCTGCGCTGGAGCTTTTAGGCTGTTTTACTCCGGCAGCCGAGGTGACTCGGCAGCGTTCGTCAATTAAGCAGCTGTGTATAATGGATGCTTCAGAGTAAAAAACACAGCCTGATTCCCAGAAATGATCAATGCGCATTTTTCTCACAAAAAAACCCCAGGCTCACACGTCCCCACCGGGGTCTGCTCAACCTCCCGGGGCTCAGCGGAGCCACCGAAAGGGAAAGGGGAGGGGGGGTTGGAAAAGAGCCGCTCTTTTCGCCTGCTTTTGGAATGGGAAATTAAAAACGGGATGAGAATTAAGGACAGAGATAATTAGCATCCCCCGCTGGGCAGGACCTGCCTGTTGCCACCCAGAGTGGGGGCGAGGTCCTTGCGGAAGTCACTGGGAGTCCTGCGCTGGGGGAACACATCAGTGTGGCCACAGAAGGTGGGAGGGAGCATTTTGGGACCCCCAGGGGGTTCTGTGAGGTGTCACGGCCCCCGGCCCCGGCCAGGGAAAGTTTACAGGTTTTATTGCCGGAGGTGGCTCCTAATTGGGAAGAAGGAAATAAAACGGGAGTGAAAGTGGGGCTGGGCCGGCAGAGAGGGGCCAGTCACCCCCCTGTGCCCCATTTTGGGAGACTTCAAAGCCTCCCGGCGCACAAAGGCGCTGCCTTTGCTCTTTGGCCGATCAAAGCCCGCGGTGGGAGGGCACCGGCAGCGCACGGAAAGCTCAGCCATGCGCGGGGGCCCCCCGGCCCCAGAGCCCGGAGATGCCCGGCACCATCCAGAGCTGCCACCTCCTCCCTGTTCCCATGGGATCCCCATTGCCTTGGGATGCAGCAGGAGCCAAGGCCTCCAGCACCCCGTCATGGCCCAATGCGGGTGTCCCCATGTGTCCCCAGGGATGGGACAGGGGCTCAGCACCAGCTACAGGGACTCAGGGCTGGGAAGCCACCCCGGGGTGAGGAGGTGGGATCAGGAGTGTTCCCCAACACAAGGGCAGCCCCAGGCTTTGGCAGCTCGGCTGGCACCCAGCTCCAAACAGCGGCCACCCCATGGAAACCTGCTCCGAAATGGAAAACTTACAATGCTGGTTAATTGGTTTTTAAGCAAAGCCTAATTGGGATTGTACACCTGGGCACCGTGCTAGTTTCTGAGCCATAATTGGCCTCAAAACTGGGAGAGGGGGTGGTGTGACTGGGCTGTGAGTGGTGGGATGCTGGGAGCGGGATGCTGGGAGCACATTCCTGGGGACACAGTGCTGTGAGCTGGGTGCTGGGAGCTGACTGCTAGAAGAGGGATATTGGAAGCAGGGATCTAGGAGTGGGATCTGAGAGCAGGATGCTACAGGAGGTGGGGTGGTCCTGCCAATCCAGTGGGCTTGGCAGCCCTCATGTGGGAGCGTTGCCAGGCTCCCGTTATCCTGGAACAACAAAGCTCTTGCCCAAGAGTGCTGTGCCTTTTCCAGGGGGGATTTTGGGGCTGGCTCCATGCAGAGCCCGGCCCGGGGGCACACAGAGCCCGATTTGCACGGTCCTGGTGTCGCACAAAGGCGGAGCCGTGCTGATGGTGACGGATGTGCTGGCTCAGTCACCGAGACACGGCTGCCTCATCCCCAGCCCCAAGCTGAGGATGGTGAGGATGGTCCCACAGGACAATCACAGCCCAAGCAGGGCTGGGGATGCCCAACGCTGCCAGCTGGGCTTCTAGGGAAAACCAAGGTGTTGCAGAGAAAGCATTTTCTGAAAAAAACAGGAGAAAACCCTGATTGAAATTGCTGTGAGGCAATTGGCTTGGGTACACCCTGCTGAGGACATGGGCAGGTCCCAGTGCCAGGTGACAGAGATGGCATGGATGGATTTCAGAGCTGCCAAGATGTCTCATTTCTCCTTCTCTGGAATACACCACATGGGAACGGAGCTCTTTGTGCTCTCCACATCTCCATTAATCTTCCCTGGGTGCTGTGGGTCATCAGGAAAGGATTCCCAGATCCCAAGGAGCCAAAAGGGACAGGAGGAGCTGAGCCTGGTGCTGTCCTGGCCACAGTGCCACGGCCAGGCTGGACAGGGGACAGGCAGAGGACTCAAAAATGCCTTTCCAGAGGTCACGGCTCAGCTGTAGTACCTCAAGGAACCTGGATGGGTTTGCCTGCAGCAACGTGCCAAAAATTAATATGCAAGTGGAAGGATCCTTCCCCCTGGAGCGGGTTGAGTGAGGGGAACACAAACCCGGCGGCTGCCACGGGAGACGACGCTCTTATCAGAGCAGCGACACCAACAACCCGGCTCTATACATTTTTAATAAATCATTTGAAATTCCTGGCTGTCAGGAGGATTGAATCGGGTGCTTGCCTGGCTGAAAGGCCGAGGGGCTGTGCCAGCTCTCCTGGCAGCCCTGATGGGGGGCACAGGGGTTCTGGTCCCACCGTGTGGCATTGCTTGGAGCCTCTGGGTGTTGCTTGGTGCCCTTGGCACTGCTCTGTCCCATTGTGGAAGGTTCAGGGGTCATTCACCTTCCTTCTCCCACCAGAGACGGTGCCTTCCATGGTGCTGGGGCTGCTGACAGCCCGGCAGAGCTGGGAGCAGCACAGGGAGAGGGGGAACCTGCTGAAACAAGCAAATTGCAGCGATTCCCCTTTTCCAAATGTCAGCAGATTTGGAGGGGAAAGAAGCAAATAAGTTAAAGGTGAAGATCTCCTGGGAATCTCCAGCTCGCTCTGCTTTTGTTCCTGTAGCTCGGCTTCCTGGGGCTGCCCCCCTTGGCAAGGATCACCCTGGAATCCAGGCTGGCAGCACATCCCAGCACTACCCCATAAATGCAGTTAAACACCACAGTCGAGACTTTTGGGGCAGAAGGAAACTGGATAGAGAGCAATGGGAGGGAAATAAAATATTGGTGTGGGGGGGAGGTAGGAAACACCACACACAAGGGATGGGGCAGGAACAAGCCCAGCCCAGGAACAGGCCTGGCCCTGATCATGTCCTCTTCCAGGAACTGGTCACTCACAGCACCAAAAGGTTTTGCCAAGGAGCTGGTGAATTCACTGTGGAGGGCTCTGAGGCCCTAGCACCCTGGGGACCAGCAGGGAGGAGGTGATGCCCACAGTGGTGAAGGACAACACCCAGCTGTGCCCACCAAGCCCCTCCTGGGAGCAGCACCTTTGCTCTGCCCACAGAGGGTCCCTTCTGCAGCTGGAGCCTGGGGACCCCCCTGAAGCCTCTTGGCCTCGCCTCCACCCAGTGATGATTTGAGCACTCCAGCACAAAGAGGCTGTGGGACAGCCCTGTGCCGGATATGAAACATGCCCAGGTGAGATAAAACCAAATCACCTGTCAGTCAGCACTGTATCTCAGGTGGCATCAGAGCCTCAGGATTAACAGGGATAGAAAATGCTCCACAGGCTGGAATTGGCTCTTCTTTATGCTCCTGGCCCTGCTCACAAGGGCTTTCACCCAAGAGTTTGGTGAAATAGATTGAATTTTTCACAAAATACCATCAGGAGGGAAGATAAAGGCACAGGATCTGCCCTGCCAGTGGAGAGTGAGCACACAGGGACCTCGGGGTGCTCCTGGTCACTGCCAGGATGCAGAGCTGGCACAGGGCCATGCTGGGGCAGGGCTGGGGCTGCTGCTCATCACACTCCAGCCCCAGCAGCACATGGATATTTCTGTGCCCCCACCACTGCTGTGGTGTCCCCTCAGTGCTTTTTCAGGATGGGAAGGGTGCAGGGGGCTCTTGCAGGAAGCTGGACTCTGCTCTTTGTGTTGGAGCTGGGAAGACCCTGAGGGGAGTCGCAGAAGCGATGATCCATCATGTGCCAGTGACCCGGACGGGGATATTTTTAAGCAGGGAATAAAAATAGACTCGGGCTGGCGGCGAGCACTCACTCCCAGCGACACTGTCAAGGGGGATGGGGGGGAGGCAGGGTGGATCCCAGCCCCTCACCCCATCCAGCCCACCCCTCACCCCACAACCTGATCTCCCCACCACGGATGGTCCATCCTGGCTTGCTCCTGGGGTGGCTTTTGTGTCACCACCTGTGCCCTGGGGACTGTCACCCTGCCTAGGCCACCCCCTGGCCCTGCAGATGCCAGGGGTGGGGTGGCTGCCAGTGGCCCCCAGAAAATGCAGCCTGATGCACTGGGAGAGGACGCAGGCGCCGCTGGCCCCGGGACCCGGCTGGAATGGGGATTTGTTTCAGCTGAATAACTTGCTGAATCTATAAATAAACCAGGGGGAAGCAAGCACAGAGCGTGGAAGCTTCTGCCTTGCTGACCCCACAGCACCCAAGGCAGCTGCCCCCAGATGCTGCCCACCTCCACCTCTGTGCCCACCCAGGGCAGTGGCACCTGGGGGACAGCAGGGAGGATCTGCTGGACACAGCTCCTTGCCCAAAAAGGAGATTTCTGAGCCTGGATCAGCCTCCTGCCCTCCGTGCCCTCTGTGCTCCCTGGATCCAGCTCTCACATCTTGCCCCAGCACTTGGGGAGCTTCTGGCCCGAGGACCCCAGCAAGGAGCCATAAGGGACCAGTTTTTCCCTGTGGGCAAATTCTGCTCTCGCTCTGGTGAGATTTGGGATCCAGGAATGAGCCCATGCACTGGCACAGGGCAAGGGGCAGCCAATCCTCTGTTCCACAGCAGCAGCTTGGAGACACTCCCACTCCTGCCTTCCTTCCTCCTCCTCCTCCTCCTCTTCACGCCTGGCTGCCCCTGGCCCTCTCACTCTGCTCTCCATTTGCTTTTCCAACAGATGTTGGTGTCTCTCCTCTAACGAGCATTTTAACGCCAGAATCTCTCTCTCCCCTCTGACTGGGAAGCAAAAAGCTTGACATCTCCCAACAGCATCAAAGTTGCTCGCCCCAACACCCTGCACCCCACCGTGCTCCGTGTCCTCAGTGTGGTACTGCCAGGGCAGCATTTGTGTCCCCCACGTGTCCTATCCTTCTGGAGCCACCTCTTAGATCCCCATGCCCTGGAGGGCTGCATTTGGAAACAGCTGGGAGCTGGGGGAAACCTCCAAGGATTCAGTGGGAATGGGAAGTGGGGTTGTGAGCCAAAAACCAGACATGGGAAGGACTCGCTGGAGCAACAACAGCACCGCTGGCAGCGATAAACCTCAGCAGGGTGGGTGGGCATCCCTGCGTCCCTTGCTGTGCCCTGATGACATTAAATACAGGCAGGAGCTGGCAGGGAGGTGAAGGTGCCATTTCCCCCTCCGTGTCCTTCATCATCCCTTTGTGTCCCCGCTGCCAGCACAGAAGGGCTGCACATGGGGCAGGAGCCAGCGATCCCAAATATCGACGGTGGCCCCGATCAATGCTATCTCCTCTTTCCATGCCTATGAGCTCATTGATTTTTTTTTTTTTTTTGTTGTTACCTCTGTGTTTATGTAATGTCTGAACTTTGCACAACTGAACCGTTTAATGTGCAGAAAAGAGCCCTGTTGCCATGAAAACGGACCTGCAAATGACAGCACGGATGCGGAGATATCCCTGTTTTATTGGGCCATACGGAATGGATTTTAACCTTGATAAGTCAATAACTTTTCGTACAAAAAGAACGAGAGCAGATAGAGCTTTCAGAACCTTGAATGCATTTAAAGCAGAGAGTAATGGCCCGGTTTTAATCCCTGGGAAATCTTTCTCGTTACGAGGGCCAGGCATTGCCAGGGCAGAGTGACATTTTGGGCAAAGAATTACAGTGTGCATTTGTCAGGATGAGAGATGGAGACACTCCGTGTTCCAAATTGCCAGTGCCGGTCAAAAATAATGATATTAAATTAAAGGGATATCGTTATCTGAAAGAGCACAGAATCAGAGAAGAGAATCAATGAATGGTTGGAGTTGGGAGGGACATTAAAGCTCATCCTGTTCCACTCCCTGCCATGGGCAGGGACACCTTCCACCATCCCAGGTTGCTCCAAGCCCTTCCACCTTGGCCTTGGACACTTCCAGGGATGGGGCAGCCACAGCTTCCCTGCCTCTGCCAGGGTCTCACCACCCTCACAGATAAGAATTTCTTCCTCCACTTGAATTTAAACCTACTCTCTGCCATTCCTGTTGTCCTGTCACTACAATCCCATGTTATTCCTGTTTTGGGAGCATGGAAAACTTCGGGTAGGCTCCCCAGTGCCTCAGGGGAGGGACTCACCCGCCGCCACCCCAGACATGCTGATGCATTATTTATTTGTGCTAAAGCAGAAGGACTTTTAAAAATCTCTCTCCTCCAGCTTCCTCCTTGCAATTCAATCCCTCTGGAAGTGGCAGCAGAGCCGGTCTCACTTTGCAGAGCTCATTCATTAGCAGATTAAGGCTCTCCTTGTGTTCCCAACATCGCTGGGGGAAATTTATGTTCCGGCAAAGTATTCACGGGTTCCCTGAATCACAAAAGTGTTTCTCCTCTCTAAAGTCTTCAAAAAAAAAAAAAAAAAAAGGGGCGGGGGGGGGGGGGGGGGAAGAAAAAGGATGGAAATGGGGAGGTCAGAACTGCTTAATAGTATCTCCTTGAAGGCAGTGCCAAAACACCCACCTTTTGAAGTTTGCTATTCTGGGACGGATCTCTTCCCTGGCAAAGACATCGTCACCCTTTCAAGTCCTTGTGAGTGACTTCAGGTGGCTAAAACATTTTCTGAGAAGAATGAAGGCTCCTTTTTATATCTTTTTTTTCCCCCTCCGAATAAAGAGCAATCTTTCTTCCTGCCTTCCTAATAGCTTCGATTAAATTATCTCTGAAAAATCTAAGTGCTGTTCGCAAATCTGTAATGGTTTTATTCTTATCGCCGGCCTCTATTGCAACACGGGGAAGCAGATAAATAAGCTGCAGAGAAGGTATAAAACTGCACCAGAACCTGCCAGAGAGATGAGCTAAAAATGTTTGAACTGAAACAAATGAGCAGTATGAATAGCCCTGCTCCGAGAGGGAATTTATTCAATATAATGTATTTTCACAGGGAGGATAATACGTGTTATAATTGCACAGAGGAGTCGCTCTCCTGAAAGCAGATCTAGCTATTATTTTAATTTCCCAACCTTCAGCATTTACTGGATCAGAAGTGGTGACTGGAGCAGCTTCATGTGTTTGGGGAATGGGCCCTGGGTGTCAGCTCTCCCCTTGCCACCCCCGGTCACAGATGCCTGGAAAGCTGCTGGTGTGTCCATGGGTCGAGGAGGTGGAGAGGCCCCAAGAAAAAGCCAGATCCACTCAAAACTCCTCAAAACTCAGGAAGAAGCCAGATCTCTCTGAAACTGGCCAAACCTCAGTGCTGAGAGGCAGGAGGGATGCAGGGAGGTGATGAGCCCTGGAGGCTCACGCTGGGATGCTGATGGGGTGATCGGGAGCTGCACATGGCCCTGCGGGACCATTGTGGACAAGAGTGAAGGGGCTGCCCCCCTTCCCACAGACTCTCGCACACGTGAAGGGGCAAAAAGAACCTGCTGCAGGGATTTTGGGGAAACAACGATGGATTCCAGGATTTGAGGGGGCAGCCTCAGCTACAGCAGTGCTCCCTCGGACCTCCCAGTGCACAGGGTTCACGGGTGCCTCGGCTGCTGAGGCCACATCACCTTAGTTTTCTCAGCCCTTCTGGCTGTCTGTTTTATTTGAGCCTGAAATTCGCCCATCCCTGAGCATGCTGCGGCGGAGCCCCTTCCCTCCTGGGGCTGTTTTTTAATTGCATGTTGCTGCCCTGCCCGGCGAAGGGCTCTAGCCATGGCCATCGGGGTGTTCCCAGGCGAGCTCCAGCCTGGCTCTCATCCCCCGTTAGCTTCTGGCTTGTCACCTCGTCGTCCGCGCGGGGTGCCCAGCTTCCCGCTCCCCCGCTGCAAACCCCTCACGCCCTCAGGACCACAACTCCCACCATGCCTCGCGGCGCCTCGCCGCGGTGCGGCGCGGCGGCCGCGCGCGGGGCACGCCGGGAAGCGAAGTCCCGCCGTTGGGACTCTCCCGCGAACGCGCGTATCCCCCGGTACCGGGAGGCGGAGGAGGAGGAGCGGGGAGGGGGGGGCCCCGCACGTCCATCGGGGACGCTCCGCCTCCTTTTTCCCCCCCTCCCCTCAGGACGCGGCGCCGTGACCATGGTCACGTGCGCCGGTGCGTGGGTCCGGAGCCGCGTTGCGCGCCGCCGTGCCCCGTCGGGGGCGCTCAGAGCCGCCGCAGCCGGCGCACCGGCGGGTAGTGCCGCCAGCCTGGGCCCGCCCCGCCAGCGCCCCCCCCTGCCCCCGCCCACTCCTGCGACACCCCCCCCTCACGCCGCGCCATTTAGCTATAGGTTGTGCTCCGCCGCTTGCCCCCTACCGCGATTAGCCCCGACCCCCCGCCCCCCCGGCCACCGCACCGTCCTGGCACCGACCGCCGCCGCCAAAGAACCGGGCAGCCACGGTGTGATGCCCCTCGGGTCGCCGTCGCCGCCCAGGCTCAGAGCCGCGCCGGTGGATTTGGGTTGAACTTATTTTTAAAATTTTTTTTAATTTTTTTTTTTTTTTGTTTTTTTTTCTCACCGGATATTTTTGCTCTTCCTCCCTCCACCACCACCTACCCCACCACCCCTAACCCGCTATCCCCGCCTTGCCCCTCCGCCGTTCCCCCTGCCGGCTCCGGACCCGCACGCTGGCCGCTCACGGGGCGGGGCGTGCCTGCCGGCGGGGTCGCGGGGCCCGGGCGGGCGCCGCCGCTGCTGCTGCGCGGCCCGGGGGGGGCTGCCCGGTGGGCGCCCCGAACGCAGCGCCCCACCGTGCCCGGATCCAGCTCTGACGGTAACGGGTGGTCCGGGCCCGGGGAGTGTGTGGGGAGGGGTGGGGTGAGGTTACGCAGGCGGGGGTCGCGGGGACCGGGGGCTCCGCCGCTCCCGGAGCGGGAGGGCAGCGGAGGCGGTGCTCGCCGCAGCGCGGTGCCGGTGTGCCCGCGGAGCCGCCGCCGCGCCGCCGGGGCCCGGCTCGCCCGCCGCTACCGGAAGGACGGGCAACTTTTGGGTTTTTTGGTGGTTTTTTTTTGGTTTTGTTTTTTTTTGTTTTTTTTTTTTAATGCGATTTTTTTGATTTTTTTTGGTTCTTTTTGGGTCGCCTTGCTCATAAGTGGAAATAAAAATATCCCGGGTCCATCCAGGAGGAAATCTGAGAACACTGATCCAGCGGGAGCCGACCGTTGAGCCTTCCGCCTTTTTGGCTGCGACCCTTTTTTCTGCCCATTTGTCGCCTTGCAAAACAAAAAAATAAAAAGGAAAAAACAAAAAAAAAAGGTTTTATTCCTCCTCCGGGCAGGAAAGTCGTCCCGATCCCACCTTCGACACCGAGCGGGTGGTGGCAGAGCATGACCCCCGCATGGACCCCCTGCGCCTGGTGTGGATCCCGCCTGGTCACAAAGGAGAGCAAGAAGGACCCCCAGCGATGGTTTATTTAAACACCCATCGCCTGGCTGCCTCCCGCCGGGTCAGAAGCTTCTGACAGGAAAATATCCCCTCTGGAAAAAGCACCTGCTGCGGAGGCAGCATCCTCCCCTGGCACTTCTGGACCATCGGTCTGGTATACGATTCACCGGGTACGAGGCGTCGTGTCCGAGAGCCTGCCTGGGCAGCACGGCTGGCATCCCTCGGAGCGTGGGCCAAGCCGGTCTCCCACCGTGGGAAAAAAAAAAAACCCGAGCGGGTGTGCCGCGTCTCCGGCGCGCACCCCCGACAGAAATTAGGTGCTGCCGGTTGGTTCTCTAGCAGCTCAGCCCACGGTCCCAAGCATCCATCTCCGGGGAGTACCGCACAAATCGTGGAGATTTAATGGCTGGAGAGGCAGGCCTGGACGGCAGCGAGCTGGCGGCTGCACTGACACACTCCGCTGGCAGGGCACGGCTGCATACCACAGCGGGCTCGTCTGGCCCGCGGGTATTCCGAGGAGAGGCATTGCAAACGTTCCAGCCTTGCTTGTTGTTTGCCCAAGGGATGAATTCGTTGCATTGGGTTTTTGCCCCGGCTCTGGTTGTCAGATCTCCGTAGGGATAGGTTTTTGATAGGGGGGGTTTGTATTTATTGTGTGTGGTATATATTTATTTTTATATATATAGATTTTTATATGTGCATCCTCCTGCTTGGACTCTTGTCCAGAGAGGCTGCAGGCTGCTTTGCCGCCCGGTGGTTGATGAGCTTTTCATGAGGGCATAGTGGCCGTGGGGCTCGCAAGGCACGGGGACATAGCCACTGGCCCCCCTCTCTCTACAGGAGCGTCAGCGCCGTTTCTCTGGGGATAATTATGGATCTGGCTTTTTACCCCTTCTCTACCCCGTGGTGGGGTTGACTGCCCGTGATGCCGGGCACATGTCCGCTGCTCATGGCTTGCACAATGTGGACCAACGCTACGGTGGGACCGCAAAGCTCTAGTCACAACCCAGGCTGAGATGGGAAACGTCCCTGGCAGAGGGCACCCGCATCCTGCAAGGTATTTTTCCTTATGAAGGATCCATGAACTTTGAGGTAATGGATTGACGGCACTGGGGAGTCCGTGGTGTATCCGGGTGCGGTCGTGTCAGGCGGCCTCCGACAGCCGCGGGGAAGTGAGAGGGAAGCTCTTGCGCGGTGCCTTCTGCGACCTTGTGTGTAGAGCAAGAAATGGAAAGCCATTCCCTGGCTGTGGGAGCCCGGCTTTTTTCCCCCGGCTTTCAGAACAGCTTTCCTGCTTGTTTGAGGGTCGCTACCAGCAGGCACGTTCTTGATGCTGGAGCAGCAAGGCAGCACCGGCTGTGAGCTGGGCCCTGTCAGCCAGCTGGGTCGTTCGATGGAATACTCGTTGTGATATTTACCCTCAGGCTGGATCAGTAAGCCCATAGAAGTAGGACAGAGTGGCTGCCTAGCAGGCTCTGAGAGCCACGTCACCTAAGTTTTCCTCAGCCCTCTGGTTGTCGGTTTTTATTTCGAGACCTGAAATTCTATCCATCCCTGATCATGCTGCGGTGGAGCCCCCTCCCTCTGGGGCTGTTTTTTAATTGCAGGTTGCTGCCCCTGCCCGTCGAGGGCTCGGCTTCTGGGAACGAGGTCTCCGGTCCCACGGACCCCCCGGGGGTGGTTCCCAATCCCGGGTGCCCTGTCCCCAGCTGCCCCAGCGCTCCCCGCCGTGCGGCGGGCATAGGCCGTCGGTTTGCATCCCTGCGCAAGCTCCGAGTAATTTTTGCCTGTAGGCGGATTTCCTGCGTGTCCTCACCTTGTGGTAGTAAATCTGCGGTGGAGCCGGCAGCCCCGCTCCTCTCCGGGCGTGATCCTGCGGGCACAGCAGCGGTGGTCTCGGTAATGTGTGATGGAGCCACCCACTCCAGCCCCCTCCGGCTATCGGGGTAACACGGTCAGGGATTCTTGGTCCTGAGCGCGGGTGTGATGGCAGGAGTCCTCCTGGCCGCCACGGCTCCGGTGGGACAGCAGGATAGTTGTCCCTTGGTAATGTCTGTCTGGTGGCGTTCATCCTGGGATGGAGGCAAGTGTGTGGTGACCCCCCCCACCAGGCTGGGAATGCTGCATCTGGTGGGGTGTGGGCCCGTGGGCTGCACCTGCCGGGGACCCTCTGCCGCCCCCTCCGGCATCTGTGCCGCCGCATGTCCTCTGATCAGGCTCATCGCCAACAAAAATACTAATTTCTTGCTTTCTCTTCTGCCTGCGCATTCCCAAAAGCTATATTCATGAAGGTACTTCAATCAAACCACGATGCCTATCATCTACTGCAGCAGAAGCTGGCGCAGGGGGGAATGGGAGCCAGAACACAAAAGCGCCTGTTTTATATTTACCTCTGCTTGCCTGAGAATGCTTTTCTCCTCCCTCGGTGAGCCGCTAACTGGCTTTATTATGTTACTATTTTTCGTGTCAGAGCTTTGTTCCTCTCTTTCTGGTTTTTTATTTGCTCGATGCAGGGAATCAAAGGCGAGGCGAAATGATGGCTGTTCAGTGCTCCGCACGCTGGGGGCACTGATTGGTTGCTAATTGATTTGCATTCCACCGGTAATCGCTTTATCTCGGAAGGATTCGTGTATAATTATAAAGCCTACTGACATCTTTTGCAATCTGCCTACTGGGTGTTTTTTAATTTACCATGGGAATGCATAGGCTAATTTGTGTTGCTTTGCTCATTACAGTTGGGCGAGGTAGGCCTAAAATACAGATTTTCCATAGATGTGGGGCACCGGCAGGTGATGAGGCTGGGATTTTTGGCTAGTTCCTGCCCGCCAGGGATAGGGTGGAAGAGCACAAGTCCGCCGTTTTTTTTTTGTGTGAGTTTGGGGTTTAATCCCCTCATGCCCAGTGCACGACACGGCATTGTGCTTGGTTCCGTGGCTGGTCTTGCAGCCATCCCGTGATAAAAACATGAGGTGGCTCCTGGATGCTTCCAGATCTGGCTGACCCCCAGGACCCCCCTCTGCAGTCTGGGATAGGCATGGGCGTTCTGTGCCAGCCGGGACAGCCTGAGGTCTTGTTCAGCGAGGCCCCCATGCAGGGAGTGCGGTGCTTCGCTGCAGATCCTATGGAATTGGGTGTTCTGGTAGTACCTGTGGAACCATCATGGGATGGTTACATGGGATTGGGTTTCACACAGCATGGCAAATAAAGCTCCTGAGCACCTGTTCCAGCCCTGGGCACCTGCCCCAGCAGGATCCAGGGTGAGCATCTCGCCCCCTTGTTAGGGGCATTGGCAGGGGCCGTGGGTGCCTGTCCAGGTGGGCAGCAGGATGTGGGTGCTCTGATTTGAGTGTGGTTGCTCTGAGATTGTTCCAGTTGTGGCCTGGGTGCATAGAACCACTTGTGGGAAACATCCTGGCAGGAAACGCCGGGCTAGCCGTGCAAGGGCTCGATTTTGGTGTTTCTGCTGTGCTATTGGAAAGCCTAGCTCTGAGGGTGCAGGCAGTGGTGATACGAGGGGGTTTGTGGGTCCCCCCAAGGCTCTGTGCACTGTGGACTGATCACTTCAAACACGCAGAGATCCTGAACTGGCTGGTGCTTGTGACAGGCTCATGGCTGGGCTAGTGAGATGTGTGGGGCATGACCAGCAGGGACAGCTCCAGCCAGCTGCCTCCTTCTCTCTCCCCTCAGGAAAGTCCAGGACTGAGCCTGCAGCAAGCGTTCTGCATCCCTCAGGCCGCACACAAAGTGACCCCACAATTTGCAGGTCTGAGGTGGCTCGTGGGCAGTGCTGGTGCTGACAGATGGGCACGGAGAAACCGTGCTAGAGGAATTTATAAGGAGAGCGAGTGCTGGACCCACACCTTGAAGTCTGGGCCGGGCCCCCCTGTCACGGCAGTCCATCCCATCCCATTCCTCCCATCCCATCCCATCCCATCCCAGCCTGTTCCGCTGGCGAGCGGCAGATGCGGGCCGGCCGCTATTTATGGGCTGGTCTGTAAACAAACTCCAATGAAAGACAGTTATGACCTAGACGGACAGGAGCCTGCTGGAGTTTTTTATAGCCCTGGGACTCCTTTTTGCTAAATAGAGGAATACATCAGCGGTTTTTAACCCAAAACGGCGAGAGCCGTGCGCTTGCGTGTCGGGGGATGGCCCCAGCCTGGGGATGAGTTTTGGAGGGGCTGTGCTGGGGTGATGAGGGGCTTTTGGTAGGGGATCTTGACTCTGTTGGGACCGTGGTGCAACAGCCCCCGTTTTCAGGAGCATGTCCGGCATCTGGGCTCTCTAAGGCTTTGCCATCTGGCGCTCTTGTAGGTCATCTCTCTGCGCTCCAGGCAAGAGCGGGGGCTGGCTTAGCGTCTGGTAACCCACCCACTAATAAAGCCTATACCCTCGCCGCCGTAAGAGATTCATCACTGTCAAGATAAAATTCATATTGCGTTCCATTCACCATTGGCTGCACGACAAGGGCAAACCGTGGGTGGATACGGGAAGTCTGGGTGTGGGGGTGCTCTGAGCCCCGCTGGGCTGCCCGGCCGCTCCGCCTTCCTGGTGTTTTTTAATTTCCATGCGCCTGGCTAATTGTGGGGTGTGAATATCATCCCCAGGGCTCTGCGGGGACAGGATGGCGAGCGGGCACTGTGGTGCCCCTTGCCCGTGCCCCCGCCTCCTCCTTCATTCTCACCTCCGCTCGCCGCGCAGGTCCTCCATCTGCACCGACGCTTGTGATTTACTGAAGAGCTGTCGTGTAAACCTGACAAATTGAAGGCAGTTTTAAGTGGTTTCAGTTAATTAATAGTCAGGAAGTCTCAGTTTTTTTTTGTAAGATGCTCTTGGCTTGCGGGGAGAACTGAGTTGACTTGTCTTTGGAAAAGTAAACCAGCTTCAACAGGTGGGCTGCCCACGGCAGGGGGATAGAGCCAGCAGAGGGTGGAGCGGGAACAGGGAAGATGAGCTTGACAGTGAGATGGAGCCATGCGAGGGGATGGATGCTGGACAGGGGATATGGAACCAGGCGGATCTTGAGGCCGGTGGTCGACTGCTCTGGTTTCCGTTCCACAGCCTCACGTTGCTGTTGGGATGTCTGACCCCAAGGTTACTGGTCTGAAGGATTTTGCTGGACAGGGATGGACAGGGCTGTCCTGTGTGGCCCAATCTCCACGCTCATCTCAGTGCCCCTTTGTGCCTGTGTGTCCTCTCTCCTGGGTCTGTGCATGGCGGCAGTGCCAGAGAGTGGCATCTGTGCCAGGAACCAAGCGAGAGATTCATCCATAGCCCCTGTATGGCCCAGCTGTGTCCACAGTGTCCCTGCTCCCGCGGGGGACCCGGGTGTTAGCACAGCTTTTTTAACAGTTCATGGTGTCCATCTGGGGCGGGAATCTGTGGGAGCTGACCTGGATAGTGGAAGCATCCATCCACTCCCCTCATGTTTTCTGGCACACATGAAACCCCGGTGCTTCATCTGCTAGCCTGGGATGCGAGGGGTTACAGATTTTAAAAACATCCCAGTGAAGATTAAAGGAGGAGAGAGGCGCAGGCTTTGAGTGTGGCATACGGAGGCTCTGTAGCTGTGGTGAGAAAGTCTCCCTCCATTGGGCACAAGGTACCTGAGCAGTTTCTGGGTTGTCACAGTGCCGGACGCCTCGTCCCTCTGCT
>CM031871.1:3179377-3202447 GCA_018697195.1 Certhia americana
CAGGGGGATAGAGCCAGGCAGAGGGATGGAGCTGGACAGGGGGATAGAGCCAGGCAGAGGGATGGAGCTGGACAGGGAGATAGAGCCAGGCAGAGGGATGGAGCTGGACAGGGAGATGGAGCTGGACAGGGAGATGGAACCAGGCAGAGGGATGGAGCTGGACAGGGAGATGGAACCAGGCAGAGGGATGGAGCTGGACAGGGAGATGGAGCCAGGCAGGATGCTGAGCCTGGTGTCACTGCTCTGGTTCCTGTGCCACAGCCTCACGTTGCTGTTGGTATTTCTGACCCCAGGTTACTGGTGCTGAAGGAGTTGCTAGGACAGGGAGGGACAGGGCTGTCCTGTGTGGCCCAAGCTCCACTGCTCATCTCAGTGTCCTTTGTGCCTGTGGTTGTCCTCTCTCCTGGGGTCTGTGCCATGGCTGCAGTGCCAGAGAGTGCAGCTGTGCCAGTAACCAGAGAGAGATTCATCCATAGCCACCTGTAGTGGCACAGCTGGGTGGCCACAGTGTCCCTGCTCCCGCGGGGGACCCGGGGGTGAGCAGCAGCTTTAACAGGTTCATGGGGGTCAATCTTGGGCTGGGAATGGGAGCTGACCTGGATGAAGTGGAGCAGCATCCACTCCCCTCAGTTTCTGCACACATGACCCCGGTGTTCTCATCTGCCAAGCCTGGGAATGCTGAGGGGGGACAGATTTTAAAAACATCCCAGTGAAAGATTATAAGGAGGAGAGAGGGCCAGGCTTTGAGTGTGGGCAGCACAGGAAGGCTCTGAGCTGTGTGTGAGAAAGTCTCCATGGCACAGGGACCTGAGCAGTGTCTGTGGTTGTCACAGTGCCATGGGATGCCACAGGGGTGGGCAGCTCCAGGATCTGGCTCAGGGCTGTGTCCCAGAGCAGCACAAACCCTTCCATCAGGCCACGTGCTCTGCCTTTCCCAGCACAGAGCAGGATGTGGTGGGTTTCCAGCAGCCCTAATTCTTGGGAATATGAGAGATTAAGGTTAGTGACCATTTTTTAACTCAATAAAGGGGAAGACAAGCTGTAGTCTGCAGTCCAGAGATATAATTAGTTCGCAGCAGTGGTGCTTTCTTGATTTAGCTTCAGAGAGCAGAACAAGACAAGGATGTTATACCCAATTAGCAATAACATACAGCCCGAGCCTCGCTAGGTGAGATAACAAGCCATTTTTATAGCTCTTCTTTACGGACCTTTTTTCTTTTTTTTTTTTTTTTTTGGAAAAAGCGGGGGAAAGAAGAAAGGGACCGAGTCTCGATTTCTTTTCATCAGGGAACAATTTTTAGTGAGCTCAGAAAGCCCGAAGCTGAGTGATCTGTTGGCCAGTGCTGATGATAAAACAAATCAAACAGCTCAGAGCTGGGCTGAGGCCGTCTCTCCATCCAGGCTGAGCAGGTGACATCCGTGTCCCGGCAAGGACACAGCCAAGGGCCACCCACACACCGTGGATGATTCCTGGCTGCTTCTGCCAGGGTTTGAGGCACATAGCCTGGCCGTGCTGCCCGTGGGCACCTGGTGCAGGTGAGGTGGCCATCGGTGCTGCTGTGGCTGTGTCCCACGGTGGGCAGCGGGTCCCCAGTGAGGTGACCCTCGCCGTGTCCCCTGCACAGCCCCGGTCAGGTGGCAGTCGCCTGCCGTCTGCCGGCACCACGGTCCCTTTGTATTGCAGATCGATGGCCATCGATTTTTCCTCCCGTGTAAACCTGGCCGTGCCGGGGCTGTGCACAGCTTTTGTGCACGTCTGGTTTTGTCTCTGCCATGGTCGGAGCAGCCCGTGCTGGTCCCTGAGCCCACCCAGCTCCCGCTCACCTCTGCAGCAGTGAAACTCAAGGACATCCCGGAAAAACAAAGCCTTGTAAAGAGTCGGGAAAACTCGGGTTTCATTAATCAGCTGGGCTCGGTGGGGTATTTGCAGTCTCTCTCCTCGCTCCCCGGGGCAGCAGCCCCAGCCCCTCCTGTGGTACCTGCTGGGGATGGGACAGTGGCAGTGGTTTGGGACACCTGTAGGAGCAGGGTTGTCCAGTGCTTCCCTGTGCTTGGGGACATTCCTGCTGCACAGGGGGCTCAGTGTGGGTGATATTCTCCCTCCTGATGTTGCCCTCGATGCAGCCACCCCCTCCGATGTGGCAGAAGGAGCAGGAGGCTGCTATCCCCTCCGTGTCCTGCCTGTCCCCTCCGTGTCCTGC
The DNA here is from genome assembly GCA_018697195.1 of Certhia americana. NCBI lineage: Eukaryota > Metazoa > Chordata > Aves > Passeriformes > Certhiidae > Certhia > Certhia americana. Next base: position 3,181,579 of record CM031871.1, read on the forward strand.
CTGTCCCCTCCGCGTCCTTCCTGTCCCCTTGTCAGAGTCTGACAGCCTGACAGGCAGTGGTGTGGCTGCATGGGACCACTTAAACTCATCCCTCCACACCTCAGCCCACCCGGGAGGGAGCTGGGCTGGGACATCCCCGCTTGTCCCCACCGGGAACAGCCTCGGAGCAGCTCTCCGGGCTATTAACACCCCGCGATGATCATCAGCTCTCGTCGTAATCATTAAGACTATTAGAAAGAAATGTTGGCTCGCAGCTCGTGTCAGACTTTCCGTTCTGCTTTGCAAACGCGCACAATTAATGCCAATCAGGCGGGGGAGGCAGCCAGCTCCGATCCCGGCTGCTCCCAATCCCGGCTGTCAGCTCTCCCCATCCCGCCTGGTACATTTTCATACAATTGCTATAAACATCTGAGGGAAACTCCGTGTTCTTCGGCAGCGCTGAGTATTGTTCTCTGTTCCTTTTAATTACTCGGCATTCAGCGGCTCATCCGGCCTCGGATCGGTGGGGAAAGTAGGGATTTGTAAAACAAATAGAGAAATCTGGAGAGATGCCTTATTTTCCTTTTCAGCGGCTGCGTTCGGTTGTGTGTGGCTAAATAAGAAAAATCTCATTTTTCTTTGTCTTTTTCTTCCTCCCCCTCCCAAATTGTGTTCTCCCCACGAAGACACAGCCTGGTCCCTCTCCCCAGGGATCCCCAAAAGCAGGGTGAGCTTGGCAGAAGGGGGGGAAGAGCCGGAATTACTTGACCGGATGGTGGTATAATCCTTGTTACAAAAGTACACATCAATTATAAGAATTCCTACAGTAATCTTGGAAATCTATCTTTTCTGCTGAACCAGCTCATTAAAGAGCACCATTCATTTCCATCTCTCCGGGTGAGACGGGTTTAAATCTCCAGAGCTTTGTGTTACCAAATAGACTGAGGGTGATGGACCCGCGTTAAATATTAAAAGGAAGAAGTTGATTTTTATTTTTTTCCCCCCTTTTTTTTCCCCAAGGCTGGCAGCACAGACGAAGTGGAACCTAAGGAGGGGAGTGTGGGGGGGTCCCCCACTGTGAGAAGCTTTCCCCAGCTGTCGGTGGGCGACACAGGGCTGCGCTCAATGGGTGCCTTTGAGGACCCCCATCCCCTCCCTTGGCCTGGGGACCCCTCCAGTGCTGAGGGAGGAAGGAGGAAGCGAGGGAGGTTTCCCCAGGCCACCCTGGCAAGCCCCTGAGCCTGCGCCGGAGCCGGCCGTGGCACAGGCAGGGCTTTTGTGTGCCGGCGGGGCAGTGGGCGGCTGCGGGGTGAGGGACGGGCACAGAGCCCCTTTGTGTGCAGCTGCAAGCAGAGCAGGATGTGGGATAGGGCCCAGCCACGGGGATGGAGAGCTGGTAGCCAAGGAGGAGGAGAGGGTAGCCAGGGATGGGGAGCAGGACCGAGGATGGAGAGCAGCGGCTGGCCGGGGTCGAGGGCGGCGCGGGGCGATGTGTGCGCTGCGCCGAGGCTCTGTGCAAACATGTTAATTTGTTTTCTTTCTTGCCTTGCCTTTCAGGGTAATTGGTTGCATTTGAAGCCTTTGTGAAAGCCTTTGATTATAGTAATTTCAGCAGCGCGATCTACCCTGGATTCCTTCCTCAGATTCTTTCACAGCTCCGGCACTTGGGGCTGTAATTACGGAGTGGAGCACGCCTGGCTGCCGAGTGTGGGGCAGCTGGATGGGGCACCATGGCCATGGGAGCACAGGGGTTGTCACTGTAGGGGACAATCAAACCCCTGGGATGAGGGAGGAGCGAGCTGGGATAGGACAGGAGCTGTGATGGGGAGGTTTGGTCTCTACACTGCTGAGTTTGTTGGATCCCAGCTGGAGATGTGATGCTGCGAGTGCCCATGGTGTGGTTGGCCACGCTGGGGTTGGCTCCTGGCCTGTTGGGGCCCAGAGTGCTTTTAGTTGCTGCTCCATGGAGCCACTTGGTTTTTCTGCTGGTTGATCCCAGGTCTGTGCTGGGGCTGGGACTAAAGCCCATGAGCATCCCGAGCATCCATGACAGACAGCTCCCCCCAGCCCCTGTTCCTGATCCCTGTGCAGGAGGAAGGCACGGCACGACTGTGTCAGATCAGTGAGGCTTTTCTTTGAGGAGCTGGTGCCACATCCCAGGGGACATGACTGGCAGGACCTGGCAGATCCTGCCCGCCCGCTGTGCGCTGGCCCTGCCAGGACCTCGGTGCACGCAGCCAGGGCTGAACCCTGCCAAAAACACCGATGGCACCCAAGTGGGGCCCTGACCTTTCCTAACGGGGCTGCTCCCCCTTTGCTCCTGGCATTTTGTTCCCAGTCCCACGTAATGACCTTCTCAGCAGCGCCGTGCCAGCGTCTGCCACTTCCAATTACCCACGGCTGCTCGGCGCCCGCCGCAGCACGCGGGGTTCCTTCCTCCCCGGCAGGATGGCAGTGGGGCAGGGGGATGCTGCACTGTGATCTCCCACCCTCCTGGCTCCTGAGGAGCTTTAGGAGCCTCCCAACAGCACCCAGGGCTCTGGGTTCCTGCCCCGGGGTGCTGGAGGCACTTGGCTCTCCAGAATCATTATTAACCTGTTCGAGAGCTGTTCCCGCTCGCAGCGAAAATAGATCTTTAATCTCTGCCCAAAATAGCTCATTTGATGAGAGGCCTCCTTAAAGCTGACACATAAATTTAACCAGGCCGCCCGAGCCCTGCACGGGGGACGTCTGCAAATGCTCAACAGCACTCGAATTGTTGGGGTTTTTTTTAAATTCCATCGTTAGGGACACATCTGATACTGTGTTTCTTCTGTAGAGTCTTTGGAACTGCTCAGGAGGTGATTTGCCGTGCCCTGTCCCAGTTCCTTTGGCCCTACTTGTGAGCAAAAGGTTATTTTGGGGTATTTTTTGATGTTGGCTTTCTTAGAACAGTCCAAGGGGTTTCTCCTTGGAGCTGCCTTAAGAGCAGAAACCTCATCCCTGGGTGGGAAGGGAGAGACATGAGATGCTGCTGTAGGATGCCAGCACTGAGGGTCCTGGTCTAGTGCCACTCTGTCCTTGACACTGTGCCATGGCTGGTGGGCTCCGTGCCATCCTGGTGTCACAGCAGCCCAAAAAAGTGGGAAATGGGGATGCTCATGGTGTCACAGCTCTGCTCAGCGCCGTGTCCAGGGCTCGCCCCAGCATCTTCCCAGCATTTCCACAGAGCATGGGCTGGGAGAAGCCACTTGGCTGCTCTGGGTCTCTCCCCCAGCCCCCCACAGTCCCCACATCCCAGCGAGACCCTGAGCAGCAAAATAATCACTTCCAGCATCATTATCCATCGCAAACCCCAGCTTCCAATTTTAATCAGAGGAGCTGGTGTTGCTTTAAGATCTGCGGGTTTTAAAGATCACAAGAGGGGTTAGAGAAAATTACCCTTGACTCTTACATGCTAATGTAATCTCTAACCAGATCTGCAGCACTGCAGCTAAAATTGCTTTTTAGATTAACATTTAATTATTAACAGGGCCCCCTGAAAGGCCTGGGGCTGGAGCACGCGGAGGGGAGCGGATTAGCCGGGCAGGATGAGGGAAGGTCGGGCGAGGGAAGGTCGTGGGGTGACTGGCAGCACCTTTGGTGACAAACCTTGGGTTTATTTGACCTGATGCTCCCCGAGGTTCACAGTGGGGTGACCTTTCTGTGCTCGCCCCTTGTAGGGCTGAGCTGTGGCATCGCTGCATCTCCTCCACCCTAAATCTGGATGGGAGATAGGTACAGCAGTGCCAGGCAGCAGCACCAGCCAAAATCCTGCTCACCTTGCAATGGGGTGGGCATCCACTGTGTGCAGAGGGGAATCCTTCCTCCTCTGGCACCTCCTCACCCTCACCATTAGTGAGAAATCAGTGAAAAAAAATCAGCGTCCATGGGACCAGTGGTGGTGGCAGTGACAGGGGGTGGTGAGAGGGAGCTCTGATGTTTCTGGGGCTGTGAGGAAGGGGAGCTGCATTAGGGTGTGCTGCATTCTCCTCCATCCATGGTAGGACGAGAGACAGGGGTGTTCCCAGTTGTACTTTTGGTGTACTCTGCACACCAGGGGCCAGTGAGGGCTTTTGCTTTGTTTCTCTGGTTGCTGCCAGCCTTGACCTTGTCCCACACTGTCTGTGTGTCTGTCTGGCACTGTCAGGAGCCTCTTGTGCTTCTCCCAGCTGGGGTGACCACTCACCTCCTGTCCTTGTGCCAAACCCAGTGCTGGCTTTTCATAGCCAGAGGGGACATGGCAATTGTGTGACTCAAACAGCTTTGGTCCTGCCCCCCCTTTCCTCTCCTAACCCCAAAAGCTCCCTTTTATGGGATTACACCCAGATAACACCTGGGGAAGGATCTGGATGTGTTCCACCACAGCCTGGATGGTGACCGAGACCTTGTCCCTCACGGTCCCTGCCCTGCCACAGCTCGGCAGCTGCACAGACCCACTTCAGGCTGAGACTTTAAAAGTTCCTTTTTTCTTTTCTCCCCCCTCCCATCACATTTTCTTTTATCTAAATCCTCGCCTGCAAAAGCCTCTATCGACAGCTGCGCTGGCCTTATCTCGCAGAAGGGACCTTCGCAGGGCTCTCAGAGGAGATAAGCCCGACTTATCAGCTGCTGATGTCAGAGGAGGTGCCAAACCCTCCCATCACTGGGGTTTTAGACATAGAGGGTGGTGTTTTTTATTAAAGTCACAAAGACCTTGGGCTTATAAATAGTGCGATGTCGAGATGGATTAGCTGGGTGTGGGGCAGGATGGAGTGGTGGGAGAGGGGAAGGATGGAGTTGTGGCTCCCCCATCCCTGGAAGCGTTCAAGGCCAGGTTGAACAGGACTTGGAGCAACCTGGTCTGGTGGAAGACATCCCTGTGTATGGCAGGGAGTTGAACAGAATGGGCCTTAATGTCCCTTCCAACCCCAAACATTCTGTGATTCTATAATGCCAGAGCTGTAGGGTTGGGGCTCCTGGGGGATCTTGCTCCAGATGTCCCCAAGGGACCCCACTGTTGGTGGCACTCGCTGTGTGCCCCAGTGCTGGATGATGTTGGGTGCCTGGGCACAGCCTGGGCAGAGGACTCGGGGGCGTTCCAGCAAAACTGCTGAGTGTTGCCTTCCCTGCCACGAAAGAGCCAGAGCAGCTTGAACTAAATCGGATCCTGCTGATTGGAATTAGTTCAAATGCAGATGGAGCTAACTAAGCCGGCGCTAAGCGTTGGACAGCCCAGTGCCCAATTCCCATCAGCTGATTCAGGGGCTTTTCGGAGCAGCATTAGCAAAATGCCACCCTGGCACAGATGCCCATTGTGCCAGGCGCCCACCCGCTCGCCCACGGGCCTTCTGGGGCTTGGGGCTCCCGACAGGGTGGCAGGGTGGACAGATGGACACTGCTCTGGGGTTGTGGCACCGGACCCTTCCCGATTCTGAGCGTGCCTGTGAAGGTGGGGTGAGGCGCAGCGTAGCTGTCGGAAAAATCATCTCGGCTGCGAGACGCCGGGAGACGGGAGCAGCAGCAGGGTCTGAATTAATCGGTGGCTTTATTCAGTTTGGCGTGTGGCTCCCGCGCCTCCCCCGCCTGCTGCCGATGATGATCCGTGCCCAGGGTCGGGATGGCTCCAGGAGGGAGCTGGGCTGTGCATGGCAGGGTGCAGAGAGCCATGGTGGGGACAACCCGTGCCAGCGTGGGGGTGTCCCCAAGGACCTGCCGGGCCATCAGGATGCCCTCAGCTGCATCCACACCCTCCCTGTGCCCACACATGGGTTTGGTGACCCCCTGGGTGCTTTCTCCTCGCGTGCCCCGGGGACCACCAGGGATCTGCACCCGGCAGTGGCACGAGCCACCCACGCCGCCCATGTCCTCCAGGGACATGGGTCAGTGTCCCCACGAGGAGCTGCCTCGGCGCAGGGAGCGGGTGACGTCCGCTGCTAATCGTCCAGATGGTGACACCCGGCGGGATGCCAGCCCTGAGGTCACCGCAGAGCTCAGGCTCAGGTACGGGGAGAGCTGGTGCTGTCATCCATCCCCTGCACGGCCGTGGGTGCTTTGATTCAGGGCCACCCTTTGGGGACAGGGACTGGGATGGGGATCAGGTCAGGGTGGCAGCTCCCGTCATGGAAAATCCAGGCGCTGGGCACGTGCCGGGGGAGCTGAGGCGCCAGGAGCAGGGCTGCGTAATGAACCCCGAGTCCCGGCGGGGAGAGGAGAACTCCTGGCAGTCAAGTGTGCTCAGGCTCTGAATAAGAAGCACTTCATTCTCTTTTCAAATTGTATAATTTCTGCCTGATTGTAATGGCATATTTTAAAATTACCAGAAATCGAAGCCAGAAAATGGATACGGCTGCTTTTACTGCGAGCTGCGTTAACAAAGGATATGTAATGCATGAAATAAAAACACCTCCCTGCCCCCCTCCTTTTTTTTTTTAAGACAGTAATAGGAGAAAATTGGTTTTGAAACTGAATAAAAGTCCCTTTCAGAGGAAATCATTTCTTTCAGGGTACCTTTGCTGAAAGTAAAATAGTGAATAATGAAAGGTGGTTACATGATTGTCTTTCATTTAGAGAGCGCGAGGACAGATGGAATCTGGGAGAAATGCACGATTGGAATAATTGCATGGTAACAAGGCGCTTGTTGTGAAATTAGTATCTTAAGAAAGTAGTGAAAAAGGCTTTTACTCATGAATACTTCATTATTAGGAGAAAACAGCACAATTTGGGTTCTCCAGACACCTGCTCGGTATTAGATGACTTCCTCCCCTCCTCCTCCCCCTCCTCTTCCTCACACCTTTTGCTGACGAGTCTCTCCTTGTCCCTGTTTTGCTGGGGGAGTCGGGGTGAGACCTTGAGCCTGATGAGCCCAGCTAAGGCATGGACACCGTGCATGGATCCCATCCTGGGGATTATCCCAGAGCCTGGCACCCCCTGCCTGGTGGAGGACACAGAGCAGGAGCGAGCAGCACAGAACCCGTTGTCTGTGCCCGTGGTGGCTCTGCAAAGGTGTTTTGAAGGGTGACATTTAAACCAGCAGAGCTTGGAGAGCCCTGGGCACAGCTCGGGGAGCATCCATCTGTGCTTTGTTTCCTGGTGCTGATGGTCACAGGCTCTGCCAGTGCCTGCCAGGGGCCACCATGTGCCTGAGGCCACCACATTACCCCCCTGCACTGGGACATGTGGGAAACATCCCAGATGGCTGCAGGAGGGCACAATTCCCCCACAAATAGAAGATGGAGTGATGGACCCAGCAGCGGCACCCATCCATGATGTCCAGTTGTGACCCCCAGCCATCCATAAACGTTCAACCAGAGAGCAACAGGAGCTGAAACGCTGGCGAATGAGCACCACTCCTGCTTTTCTGCTGCTCCTGCCCACGTCTCCCTGCCCTCTCCGAGTGGGAATATCTCTCCCTGCGCCAGCCAGAGCAGTGGGAGGGTGTCAGCAGCAACTGGTTATAACTCAGGGCCCCGGCGGCGGCTGGGGAAGGATGTACAATGAGCAGCACCGTGGCGACGACGACTTTGGCCTGACCCCTCCGGCTTTTGTCGAGCAGATTTTGATGCCAGCTGGGAGCTGGCGACAGATCCCAGGACCCCGAGTGGGATGTTAACGCTGTCTTTCCCCAGCCTTGGCCGGGGTCACTCTGTGCCAGGAGGCACTGGCTGGCACGCCAGCGGAGCGGTCTGGCACTGCCGGGGCACGGTGCCGGAGGGACGCCCCGGCTCTGCCACATTCCCGGTGGGAAGGGCGGAAAGCTCTGCAGGAAACGCAGCTCACCCGCTGAGACTTTCATATTTATTTTATATACATCCCTATTCATTTCAGGCTTTCGGAGTTAGTTGTTGATCTCCAGAGGAGCAAAGGCACACTGAGTGCTGGGGAGCTCCTGCCAAGTGGCACGGGGGGTGGTGGCAGGGGGTGGCAAGTCCCTGGCTCACCTTGTGTCTCCTCTCTTGCAGGGTGCGGGGCGGCAGCGCCCGCAGGGAAGCCCAGACCATGCTGGCCTGCCTGCAGAGGACCCAAAACCCCCCAGCCCAGCACCTCCCCTGCCCCAACAAGGCGCTGGAGCCACGCAAGTGTAAGTGCCCGGGGGCGGGCGCCCGCTTTGATGCTGTTTCCCTTATTGAAAAAGACATTTATTTAACCGATAATTAAAAAGAGCAGGAGAAGCGGGGAGGAGAGGGGGAGGAAGGAGCCAAGATAAGCAAATTAAATTGGGTTCTGTGGTTGATAAGTCCAACTTCAGCAAATGTTGCAGAGCTGCCTGGGAAGCGTGGCGGCAGCAGAGGATGGTGCAGTCGGCCCCCCAAACCTCCCCGGCCCTTCCCCCCCTAATTACTTTCCCCGTTTTGCCGCAGCTCGCCTTCCCCAGGAGCTGGCCTTTCAGATAAGCTGTAAACTAGTTACATTAAAATGGGATCCAAAAGGTCACTCCGGCAAAGCACCTGTCTCTCCCAGCCTTTGTCTCTCAATCCAAACCGTGATTAAATGTATATTTAATGAGCCTGCTTTAGGCAGGCGTGTTTGACCTCCCCGGCTGGGAAAGACGCATTAAGATTCTCAAGTGATGAATGTGTGTTTTAAAGAGGGGAGTGGATATTTTTCTGCTGGTCTCAGTTGGATTTTTAAACATTGCCGGCTGAAGACAAATCAGCTGCTAAAGCTCTGCTTGTTAGGCTGTGACAGCCCCTGGGTGTTTGTTTAATGAGCTGGATTTTCCTGTAGATGTTTTTTTTTTTCCCCTCTACCTGGGCACCCTGAGCAGCCAGGTGAGTTGGGCACGGGGTTTGGGCAAGCTGGGCACGGATTTTGGATAATGCTCAGCCTCCCTGGGGACCCCAGGCATTACTTCTGCATTGCACTGCCAGCCAGGAGGGTTATTTATCCTTGGAAGTTATTTTATCACTGGAAATTCTTTTATCCCTGTAACTTATGCCTGGAAGTGTTCATAACCAGGCTGGACAGGCCTTGGAGTGGAAGATGTGCCTGTCCATGGCAAATGTGGGGGGAAGTGGGTGATCATTAAGGTCTCTTTCAACACAAGCCATTCAGGATTCCATGATTTTTTGTGTGAAGCTCCCCAATGGCCAGCACAGGGAATAGGACACCCAGGCCAGAGATGGGATTTTGGACACCCAGGTGTCACAGTGCAGCTTTCATTGCACTGGAGCATGTGGTGCCTCCCAAGTCTCCTCCTTATTGGTGTCTGGAAGGAAAAAGGATGCTGCTCTTGTGAATTATTCACAATCCGTCACTCCTGACCATCGTGGCAGCGCAGGGCTGGCGAGGGGTGTTCAGCTCCTGGAGCACCTCATTGCCATGGAATGCCAGCTCAGCCATGTCCACATGGTCTGAGACCCATGGGCAGGTTGAGCCTGACAGGGTTTTCTGGAGACTGGAGGTGTTTGGCATCGACAATCTTTGTGTGAGCTGATTGTGATCCAGAGGTCAGGATACATCTGCTGGCCCCCACAGCATTCCCTGGATGCAGCTCAGAGCTAAGGACTGTCTCAGCTCATGAAACAAAGCCCAGAGGCACCTTCCTGCTGGGGGGATTGGTGCTTTCTAGCATTTCCCACCCTGCCATAGGTGCTGAAATAAGGAGGTTTGGGAAGCAGGAGCTTCCCTGACACATATATGGTGTCACATATGATACCATGGGTGTGAGAGATGCTCCTGGATGCAGCTGCCTGTGTCCTAGGAGGGTCCCAGCCTCAGAGTCCTGGTGGTCCTGGCATTGCCAGTGGGATGGGGGCAGAGATTTGACCCCACCCCAGACCCTGGCAGGTGCTGGGTACCCAGGAGACAGAGTTTTCGACTGGTCTCACCCCATCCCTCAGGCAGGACTATACTCACCTGAGATCTCCAAGAGACTTGTGTCCCCTGGGATGGGTGGCAGCAGCCAAGCTCCCACCCAGACCCCCACGCCGTGCTCGCCACCGGCTGCCACCAACCAGGTCACCTTAATCAAAGTTTAGCTGCCCGTATGTTTCCGCTCATTATGGGCAAATCCGGCACGTCTCGCTCCTCTCTGCCTCCTGCCAGCACAAATTAAATTGCAGGTGACATCCAGGGCCACGCATCTGGCTTGGAATACAATTTTCCCTTCCTTATTTACAGCACCTGTGGGAAGCACGGTGGAGGGGCTGGGAGCTGGTGTGGGGCCGAGCTCCCACCGCCACCGGAACGGCCGCGCGGGGAATCGGCACACGGAGAGCGCGCTCTTCAAACCCGGCGCAATTTAGAAGTGCCTCTGATTACTTAATTTGCTCCTGAGTATCTCAGTAATTATCTTTATGGGTCTTATTTCTGTCCTCTGGCATTGTTTCTGTCGATATTAAATGAGTCTGGCTCTCGGCACATTGGCCGTCTGGCCCGGCACCACTGTGAAATCCTATTATCCTGCCCGCGCCGCTGATTAATTTTGGTATTAATTTCACGTAAAAGGTGAGCTGACTCATTTTCCTGCCCATGGAGGGAGCTGCTGGCGCCTTCACCCCCGGTTCTGCCCCTGGCCTTTCCTGCTGATTGTTGTCCCCCCGTCTCCATGCCCCCCACATCGGTGTGGCTGCATCCCAGCAGGCCGGGAGCATCCCACAAAATCCATCCTGATAAAGCTGGAGGTGACTTTGCTGCTATTGCCAGTGGTATTCCCAAGGCTGTTCCGTAGGAACCAGGCCTTGAGGAGGATGCAGGAAGGTGCCAGAGCCCTTCCTGCCCTGCCTGTGCCTCCAGCAGAAGAGCAGGAGCCTGTGGAGAAGCAGCATCCTCAGGAAAATATCACATCCAATTAACTCCAGCAGCCTGGTCCCTTTTGATTTTATCCTGGGCGCATTACAGGAATCCTGAGCTTTATTTAAATTATAAATCAAATAATGCCCCTCTCAGCTTGGCCAAACTCTTTGCTGCTCCCACTCTCAGCAGTCACGGAGCAGTGGATGATATTTAATGAAATGTTACTTTCCATGTGCTCTTCTCCAGTCAGCCTGGTGCTGGGAGTGTGGCAGGGAGCAGGATGTGTGCCCCCCTAAAGGGGCTGGGAGCCATGGGGAGTTCATAGAGTTGAACCTCACGAGCATCCTCCATGGCCTACAAGAAAGATGGAGAGAGATTATTTACAAGACTGTGGAATGGCATGGATGAGTGAGAATGGCCTCACACTGCCCAGAGGGCAGGCAGGGGTAGATGGGATTTTGGGAAAAAATTCTACCCTGTGAGGGAGGGAAGGCCCTGGCACAGATTGCCCAGAGAAGCTGCAGCTTCCCCAAACCTGGAAGTGCCCAAGGCCAGGTTGAATGAGGTTTGGAGCAACCTGGGAGAGTGGGAGGTGTCCCTGCCCACGGCAGGAGGTGGCACTGGATGGGCTTTAAGGTCCCTGCAACCCAAACCAGCCTGGGATTCTTTCACCATTCACATCCTCCATGCCGGGGGGTGTCCCACGGGAGCTGTCCCCTTAGCCCCCCTGGGACAGTGTGATAAATGATTCCTTGGAGGTGGCACAAACCCTCCAGGGGCCCACCTGGGTATTAAAACACTAACGAGAGGATGGCCCTAATGAGAGATGATAGCCAGGGCTCCGTGCCAGGGACTCAGCTCCAGGGTCACCCACAGCTCTCCCTGCACCTGTGGGGACTCTCATCAGTGATAAACCCGTTAATTGCACACGGGATGAGGCCCCGTTTAATGGCCTCTCGTTACCCAATTCTGCTTGTTCCAAGGGCATTTTCATTAGAGTGGCTGCAGCGAGGCTTTGCTTTTGTACACACCCATAAAATATCATTTTAATTTCATGAGGGGTTACACATGAGCGAAGTAAGATTAATTCTTTCATTTTCAGTTTCTGGAAGGGATCGGTTAATGATGGTTCTGTGTATTTATATACGTGCCATAAAAAGGAGTTCAATTAACTGCTGGGCCCAAAATGTGCTGTTGACTTGCACTTTCCCTGCCAGGAATCGCTACAAAAACACTTTTCCATCGGTCACGTGTGGGGATGGAGGGTGAGGTGGGGCTGCTCAGTGCCCATCTCCCACCAGGTCAGAGCCCTGGATTTGGGGTGGGCTTGGCTGGTGACTGTGCAGCACACGAGAAGGTTTGGTTTGTGTCCAAACTTCCCAGGATTGTGATGGTCCATTGGCCACAGCCCAGGTTCCTGGGCACTGGCAGACCCCAGGATGGGGCACCCTGCTTTGGGAGTGCCCACCCTGCTCCCCTCAGCAGGTACAGAACCTGTGTCTTAAATTAATTCAAATATTAATTGAAAGAGTGAGCGGAGGGGCTGGGGGCAGCTGGGATGAGAGCTGCAGGTCCAGCAGAAATCCCTTCCTGGTCCCTGGTGAAATGGCATCAGGATGGCTTGTGAAAGGTGGCACTGGGACAGCAACGGGATGGCATTGGGGTGGTGGTTGTGTTGGGGTGGCCTCAGGGCTATTCTTGTGACATTTAGGTGACATTAGGGCAGTACTGTGGCAGCATCACGATGGTGCTAAGGTGGCACTTGAGCATCGTGAGGGGGTGGCATCAGGGCAGCACTGGTGTAGCATCAGGATGGCACTGGGGTGGCACCGGGCTGACAGTGGGACAGTATCAGGACGGCTTTGGGGTGGCACCAGGGCATCCTGGCACGGTGGCACAGCGGCCAGCGTGGCACAGAGCACGGTGCCGGTGCCTCACTAATACCTCGTGGAGGAGACAAATGGGAAGTGACACGTGTGTGTGTAGACGGGTATTTGTGGTGACGCTTTGACTGCAGATAATAAAGTGCTCGCCCCGAGGTGATCCAATTCAGCAGCCGCCTCGGCAGAGCCGTGCTCGACGAGGGGGAGAAGAAAGGGGAGGAAGAAAGGCCCGTCTGAAATGACATGTCAGCCTAAAAAGGGAACGTGTTAACGGATGAATATCTGGGGACGGGCGAGCCCCGGCGCTTCCCTTTGTGCTTTGTCATGAATTTTGTTGTCTTTGCAGATTCCGGCGCTGCCGCGCGGGGTTTGCCACCTACGGTTATTCAGATGGATTTCTCCCGCTATTATTGCTGTAGTTGGTTTAATTTAAGCCCCCGGAGTCGAGGCGTGTTTGTCTCAGCTCCTGGCACCGGGGATGCTCCGCCGGAGATGCTCCACACTGGGGTCAGGGGGTCCGGCAGCAGCGGGGGCTCAGGGTGCAGCGATTTTGGGGGCTGAGCAATTTTGGGGTGCTGGTCATATCTGGTGCTGTCCCTTCGGTCGGCAGAGGGGGGTGGCAGGGATCCCCACGGCATCCGCGGCGGCGCGGTGGCCTCTGCGCCACCCATCCTGGGGACACTGTCACCATAGAAACCGCCGGTGGCGAGGGCTGGGAGGGCTGGAGGAGGTGGCAGCCGCCCAACCTGCCTGGAGTGTGTGAGTGGGGGGCACGGTGCCCACGGGCTCCATGCCCAGCAGCACCCAAAAACCACGGGCAGCACCCAAAAACCACGGGTGACTCGTGGCTGCTCTCCCCCCCACGCTCATCCTTTGGTCATCCTGGTCTGGGCAGGGCAGCATCTGATGCCAGCCACCCCCCAGCTCCATTTGGGACCCCCTGGAATCTGCCGTGCCCCTTGGCCAAGGGGTCACCAGCTCCATGTGCCAGCTGTGCCAGGCTTTGCCCTCCAGGGCAGCCAGATCCTGCCAGGCAGCTTTGCTACTTGGGGCACAGACCCAAAACTTGAAGGACTGTCTTGATTTGTTAAATGTAGCAGCTTTTGTTTGTTTTTCTTCTAAGTGTTTTCCAAATATTGAGGTTTCTTCCAAGTGTTTTGCAAATATTTAGGGTTTTGCTCTTACAAAATCTGTTCCCAGTGTGGCAGGCAGAGAAAAAGGAGATTTTTTGATGCTTTTTGAAGCTTTGAAGGCATTGGGATCGCCTTGCTGCAAGGAGAACAGGGATCCTGGTCCCAAAGCTGGGACAAGCTCTCTGCTCTCACAGAATTTAATTCATTTGGAGGCTGCAGCACTATTATTTTTTAATAAGAGCCATTGGCACGGCTGCTCAGGTCCCCAGTGTGCTCCTGCCTCTGCCCGGCATCGCTCCCCTTCCCACCCCTCCTGCCCCTGTGCCAATTAAAAATCCTGCCTAATTGCTGCCTCTCTGCCCTGCTGACTCAGAGCTGGAAAAGCCAGTGCTGTTCTGGAAAGAGGGGCAGAGCAGGCCAGGGATGGAGGGTGAGCATGAGCAGGGAGGCTGAGGTTGGGTAGGATGCTCAGGGCTCCAGGAAAACGCCCCTTCCCAGGGTGAATGTGACAATGGGACCACGTGAAGTCAGAGCTGGGGCAGACGCTTTCCTTGAGCTGCTTTTTGGGGCCGATCCCTCTGTTGCAGCTTTTTTCTCATCTGAAAAAGGGGTGAGAGGAGCGTTTTCCTTTGGGATCACGGGAAGGCGAGGCCCATCCCCGGTGCTGGGAAGCTTCCAGCCACGCGTCGCCTTCGGCAGCTTTATAAAGATTCCCTGCCGAGATTACTCCTTTCATTTATTGCAAAATATTGTAGCGCCTTCGATGTGTAAAAATAAGGATTGTCCCATCTTATCTCGGAAGGAATGGGGGGGAGGGAGGGAGGGAGCAGCATGTGTAGTGTCTCTTGTGCTGTTAACCAGCGAGGTGCCATGTCCTGCCACATTCCCACTCTACTTCTGCCTGAGGCTGTGGTGCTGCTGGTGCTGATCCCCAAATTGTTCCTTCTGTGTGCCCAAATATCCTGCTCCCCATCCCCTGCCAGAGCTGGGCAGCTGCCAGGCAGTGCAGTCTCACAGACTGGAAATTAAAGGCACAAATTGCTGGTGCCTGTGCTCATCCTCCTCCAGGAAAGAGGGAACCCAGCCAGGGATGTTATTCCAGCACCAGCCTGGGGGACACTCAGGCATCTGGGCTGTGGGAGCTGAGTGGAGCTTCCTTCTGTCTGCTGCGTGTCCATCCTGGCCTTCCTGGTCCAGAGCATCCTTCCCAGTACTGAGCATCTTTCCTAGTACTGGGAATCCATCCTGTCCTTCCTGGTTCTAAACATTCTTCCTGATCCTGAGCGCCCTTCCCAGTACTGAGCATCCTTCCTGGTCCTGAGCATCATTCCTCTCCTTCCTGGTCCTGGCCATCCTTCCTGGTGCCATTTTGGTCCCACAACTGCTTTAACGGAGCAGAGCCTGGTTAGCTTCCCTTCCCTCCTTTCTTCCCATCTTCCTTTCTTTTTCCTAGACTTTGTGAGCTGTGGCTGCAGCCAGGCATGGTGTGGGGGTCCCTGGGGACAGCAGGGATCGAAGGAGTGCAGGGGATGCAGGGAACACTGTGAAGTGGGGGATTTGGGAGATGCAGGAAATGCTGGATGCGTGGGAGATGCCGGGGATGTGAGTGATGCTGGCAGCAGGTGGGCACGTTTGAGAAGGTTTTTGGGAGGGATTTCTCCCACCTCTCCCACGCTTCCTGCAGCCATCCCTGGTCCCTGTTGGACATTTTGCCTCATCCTGCTGCTCCAGGACACAGCAGGGCCGGAGCTCCCTGCTCCATAAACTGAGATTTGTTCCGGACCACGGCCCCAGCGGGGTCTGGGATTTACATCTGTGTCTGGGACTGGGTTTGGTGGCCAATTTGCTAAAGTAAAAAGTTGTTTAGCTGGAGGCATAATCTCATAAGCCCGTGCTGCCATTAGCCAGGGTCTCCTCTCTGCCTGGCTTTCCAATAATGCTCCAAGCAGAAGCTCAGAGTAATATAAAAAGCCATCGGATTATTACTGCGGGCGATGCATTTTCCATTTACAGTAATAAAATACTGAAGAAACAAAACAATTTAAAATTCCAATAAAATTCAAACCAAATCTTTGGCTGCTGAGCAGATTCAATTATTTAGCTGTTATTGAGTGCAGGCTGGAAAAATAGAGCGGGTCAGGGAGGGAGGGGGAGCTGGGGGAGAGCCGGACGCATCCCACGGGAATGCCAGGGAGGGATGGAGCTGGGATGCAGGGGAAATCTGGGGGAAGGGGCTGGTGGCAGACGCTGGGCTGGCTTTAGGGATGGCAAAAGGCGCTGCGGTGATGACTGCCGAGGGATGAGCCGTGCATCCCCATCCCTGCGGGTCGGCTCCAAGGCCAGGAGGAGACGGGCACGGAGCGAGCCCGTGTCAGGGTCGGTGCCGCGGCGGCTCGGGTGAGTTTGTCTCTCGCAGCAATTAGAGCCGCTGGAAAGCAGTAATTACTGCGGGGAGCGGCGGCGCCGCAGCCGCCCGAGTGCCGGCAGCGGCCGCTTTGTAATTTTCCCGGCGGGGGTGCGGTGCGTCACCCTGAGATGTGACAACACACCGAATTGGTGGCTTGTCACATCCAACCCAGCTGGAGCAAAGAGGCGACAAAAGCTGCTCCGGGCGCTAGAGGGTGGGATGCTCT
This sequence comes from Certhia americana, assembly GCA_018697195.1. Lineage (NCBI taxonomy): Eukaryota > Metazoa > Chordata > Aves > Passeriformes > Certhiidae > Certhia > Certhia americana. The sequence continues at coordinate 3,197,941 of CM031871.1, forward strand.
CGGCCAGGCTCGGCTCACCGGGCCAGTGCCACGGTGCAGGGCCACCCCTAAAGTGTCACCTGTAGCCCCAGTGCTTGGGGACAGGGTGTTGGTTATGCCCTGGTTATCAGGGAACCGCGGTGCCTGCAGGTGACACCACCCCCTTCTCTCCCTCCTGCAACAGCACCTGGGTTTTTAATATTTTTTTTGGCGGAAAGGAGCATTTCCACGGAATGGGCTCATTAGGGATTCTGTGAGTGTCACCAGCTAATTAGTGTCATGTTAATTGAGTATTCACCATGCTGCCACCTCCAAGGACAGTGGTGCTGGCATGAAGGGGAATGCAGATATGCGTGCCATGCCATGCCGTGCCTCTGGGCAGAGGGGTCCCCATTCTCAGCCCCCTGCACCCTCAGCTTGGGGGGTGCCCAAGCCCAGCAGAGCCCACCGTGCCCCCTCAGTGTGCCCTCACTGCCCTGCTGGCTCTGCAGGAGCATCCCCAGAGGCCAGAGGGTCGGTGCCTGGGATGTCCTGGTGCCACACATCCTCACGTGTCCTGCTGGAGGGAGCTGCTGGTGCTGTTCCTCCTGTGTTCCGGCAGCTCCATTAAATCCTCCTCAAAGGCGCTGCTTTTAATTGGCTTAATACACTCGTTAATAACAATGTCTATTTAAGACACCTGTAAAAAGCCCATGACATCAGCTTAATGGGAGCAATGGCTGGCGCAGGCACTGCGTCCTGCCTGGGCAATTACTGCACTGATGGAGAGCACGGAGAACACGGAGAGTAGCCATGGATGGAGAGCATGGAGAGCATGGAGAGCAGCCACAGCCTCGCTGCTGTGTCCCCCTTCTGCTGCTGGGAGTGGGGGTGATGTGGAGAGTCACAGATTCCAGAGCATCCCTCCCGCTGAATCCTGGTTTTAACCACTGCCTGGTTCATCCGGGCATGTCACAGCTGCAGAAATGTCACTCAGAGAGGGACTGGGACAGGCAATCCCTTCATAGGGAATGTGGAATGTACCCAGAGGTGCAGCTCTTCTGTGGTGACTTTGCCACCCAGAATGTGATAGCACCAGGGGTTGCTGATCCTGCTGGCATCAGGAGGAGCAGAGTGCTCCAGGGAAGGCTGGGGCTCCCCAAATCCCCCAGTTTCACCATCTCTCCCTTCCAAAACCTTCCTCTGGCCAGGCAGCAGGTCTGGCATTCCCAGTGTGCCGTAGCTGTCCCTTGGCAGGGTTGGGAATTTTGGGAACCAGCTGGGAACTAACCATGGTTCCCATGTGCTGACGTCTACGCGCATGTGCCTGCGTGTGCGTGTGAGAGTGTGTGTGGAGATTTTAAACACCTAATTTATTCCATCTATTAGATAGATTTTGTAGATTTAATCATTTTCACAGTTGGTGGCTCATTGGATACTCAAGATAAACTCCAAATGAAAGTATAATGGGAACGACAAATGAGTTTTCACACCAGAATGGCAGAAACTTGCTCAGGAAAGAGTTTGAAAGGAACAAAACTATATACATATATAATTTTTTTTTCTGCAGTGGCTTTTGCTGACTCCAGTAGGTTACCACAGTTAATTTCACCAGTTTTGTTCATCTGTAAAATTGCATAAAAGTGACATTTTTGTGCTCATTATAGGAACTGCTGATTTATGGCTGGTAAATGCAATGCTTTTCCATTTTTGGTGAGGTTCTCGTAGCAGCGCAAAGCACCCATGAAATTGCTTGTATAATGTAGTTTAAATCCAATCTCAGAGAAAGATTCCCCCGTTGGGTAAAGTGACATTTCCATTCTCCACACCGAGTTTATTTTAGGCCACTTACAAGTGACTCCCGTCAGCGGGAGGGGACAGCTCGATGCCGTGACCTGATTTCTGCCGGGAGCGGGTGGGATCCTGCCAGGGGAGGATGGTGCTGGGGTGCTGGGTCCCCCCCATCCTGGTGGCACTGGATTCACCCCAAGCTTTGCTCCCACAGGCGAGACAGCCCCCATGCATTCCCCGCGTTACCCCAGCCCCGCCGAGCTGGACGCCTACGCACAGAAGGTGGCCAACAGCCCGCTGACCATCAAGATCTTCCCCACCAACATCAGGGTCCCCCAGCACAAGCACCTTAACCGGACGGTGAACGGCTACGACACCACGGGGCAGAGGTACAGCCCCTACCCCCTGCACGCCGGCGGCTACCAAGGGCTGCTGGCCATCGTCAAAGCCTCCGGCAAAAGCGTGGTGAAGAACTCGGAGGGGAAGCGGACTAAGCTCTCTCCCGCCCAGGTGGGCGTCGCTCCCTACCCCGCCTCAAGCACTTTAGCTCAAGGTCCCTCCTGCGCCGGGCAGCTGAGCTACCACGGCGGCCAGAAGCAGCTGGAGGGTCCCGTGCCCCCCAACGTGACGGTGGCCGCCTCGGTGCTGCCGCTGGCGGGCAGGAGCCTGGCCCTGCCGCCCTCCAACCTGCCCTCCATCCAGAGCATCATCTACCAGATCAATCAGCAGTGCCAGGCGCAGGGTGCCCAGCCCGGCTGCCCGGCCGTCGTGGCAGCCCACCCCAGCCCGGCCAAGCACGGCGCCTTCGGCCCCGGTTACGGCAGCACCGTCCTGCCCGAGTGCCGCAAGGGTGCTGAGCTGGCCTTGGGCTCCAACCCGGCCGCCGCCCTGGGACCCAAGGCGGGCGTTTACCCCGAGGGCATGGACTACCTGGTGTGGCAGCAGAAGCAGCAGCAGCAGCACCTGCGAATGTACAGCGGGGGCAGCGGGGGGGCCCTCAGCAAGTCCCCCGAGACGTGCGCGGGCGCCTCGCGGCCCTACGGCCTGGGCGGCGCGGCCGACAAGGTGAGCTCGTCCCCCTTGAACTGCATGCACGGCAACTTCGCCGTGGGGCAGTACTTCGCTCCCCCTTGGAACAGCATCCTGGTGACCCCCAACAGCGACTGTTACAACCCGCCGGAGCTGGGGGCCGGACCCCGTGAGCTGGGGGTGCCCCCGGCCGAGGGGCTGCCCAGCAAGACCCTCTGCAATACCTCCATCCTCAGCAGCAGCCTCCAGTCCCTGGAGTATCTCATCAACGACATCCACCCGCCCTGCATCAAGGAGCAGATGCTGGGCAAGGGCTACGAGACCGTGTCTGTGCCAAGGCTCTTGGACCACCAGCACGCCCACATCCGCCTGCCCGTCTACAGATAAGGCACCGATGCTGCTCTTCCCAAACCCAGGGCGAGGACTTTGGCGCGAGCTGCGGGTGCCGGACCGCGGCAGCGAGGGCGGGGGGACAGGGAGGGGGACGCGGGGTCGGCTGCCGAAAGGGCTCCCGGGACGCTGGCATTGCACCGGGGTCCCCAGACTGGACACACCCGCGACCCGCTGGAAGCCGAGGCCGAAGGACCGCTTGTCTATATAGCTCAGAAATCATTTTATCTCCACGAATGTGAACAGGGAATTGCTACGAGTTGCTGCTATCCAGGGAGGGGAGGCTCTGCTGCGCTGGCGGTGCCCAGAGCGGGGCAGAGCCCGGCGTCGTGGCCGGCCGGGAGGCTCCAGGGTGGGTCCCAACCCAGTGTGTGGCCAGGAAGGCTCCGTGGTGGCCACTGCTGACCTGGCAGCTGTCCAGGAGGCTTCACAGTGGCCCGTGGTGGCCAGTGCCAGCCCAGTGGTGGCCGGTCCCAGCCCGGCATGCGGCCAGTGCGTGGCCACAGGGAGCTGGCGCCTGACCTGTAGCTGAAGTCCGTAACTTGCACTGCTTTGATTAAAGCTAATAACTGGGGACAGTCTGGAGGCTATTTAAGAAAAAAAAAACACTTGAAAACTTGAACAGATTTTTTTGTTTTGTTTTGTTTTGGTTTTTTTTTTTTTTTTTTTTTTTTAGTTGACTAGGCTGTACATCTACTTGTTGGCTGCTACAGAGTCTCCTCCCACCCCTCTTCCTCCTCATCCTCCTCCTCTCGCCTGGCTCCATAGTGGCCATGGCTCCTATTCCCACTCAACCAGGAGGTTTGGGACCCCCTCAGCCCCTCTCTCCTGGGAACCCCCCCTGGCTCTCACACTTCCAGGCTGTTTTATTTCCCCCTTTACTGTCAGTTCTACCTTGGTTCTGGGTTGCGGTACCGGGGTGCTCACATACCTCCTTTTTTTCCTCTCTCTTTTTTTTTTTTTTCCTTTTTTTTTTTTTTTTTTTTTAAAAAAAACCAACCCAAACAATTCCAAAATGCTCATTATGGTCCGTTATTCACTCTATGTAATTCTGTGTTTAATAGATTTGTTCATTTACGAAAGGCTCCTCACCATGAAATACAAAGTGTTTTGATGTTTAAAGGTGTAAAAGAAGAATAATATCCCGATGAAACCCAAGGTGATTGTGCTCGGAAAAGAGGTACTGTATCCCTGAAAGCCTGTTCAAGCACTAAGTGCATTTACAAATCTCTGAGAATGTTTTTTTTTTATACTAAAATTGACCATTATATTCTACTGTGAGAAGTGCTGGCTGCACTATATTGTTTTAAAAATGAGAAAACAAAGTGGAAAAAAAAAA
>CM031871.1:3204983-3263306 GCA_018697195.1 Certhia americana
ACAGCAGCACACATCCCTGTACCACATCTTCACATCACATCCCTGTATCACACCTGCACACATCCCTGTACCACACCTGTACATCACATCCCTGTACCACACCTGTACACATCCCTGTACCACACCTGCACACATCCCTGTACCACACCTGTACACCATGGCCCTGCACCACATCCATGCCCCACACCCGAGCTCAGCAGGATGGGTGGCCATGCCCAAAGGCACAGCTCGGCTTGGCACGGTTTGGCCTGGCCTGGCACAGCACGGCACAGCCAGGGAGCAGGCAGCTGCTCCATCCCTGCCCCTGCCCTGCCGGCAACCCGGAATCACTGTGGCAGGTCAGCCTTTATTACTAAATAAATAATCGTATAAATCTTGTGCAAAACTCTGTGGCAAACCCCTCGGCCTTGGTGAGCGGCGGGGGCAGCGCTCCCCACCCCCGGCCCTGGCCGAGGCTCCCGGCACGGCACGGCCCGGCCCGGCACAGCGAAGTGAAGCGGTGGCACCGGAGCTCGCCGGTGAGAGCCGAGATCGCTGGGACAGAACCGAACCCCCCATCCGGGCCGGACACCCGGCGGGACAGCGGCTGCCGGAGGGACAGAGGCGACGCGAATCCCTGAGGAGCAGACAAGCACCATCCAGCTCAGCCGCGACTCCGGAGCCGCTCCGGGAGCCCGGGCAGAGTCCATCAGCTGCCGGTGCTGCCGTGCTAGAGCGGGGAGCTCGGGGTATGGCCGTGCCGCCGCTCCCGCGGCTCCGCTGTGCCCATGGTCCCCAAGGGCACCACCACCTCCTCCGGCGGGCAGCTCTTGTTCAGCTCCACCACGCGTGGCACCACCGTCGACCACCGATCTGTGGAGAGGGAGGGAGATGCACAGAGCTGGGAGCTTGTGGCTGCTCCCCATGCCCTCAAACCGGCTCCTGGGGCTCCTCAGAGGCTGCCAACAGCATCTTGAGGGATGCTCCCAGCCCACAGCACGGTGCTCACCTCTTCGCAGCCGGCCCATGGTGTGGGAGAAGCCGTAGTACTGGTACGTGTCGCTCTTGCCTGGGTCCTCACTGATGATGCCCAGATTCTGGTTCCAGTGGGACCAGTTCACCTCATCCACCCTGTGGGGAAGGTCAGATCTGCTGCACAGAGCACCCAGGAGCCAGGGCAGGAGCCAGGCCTGGCAATGCCAGCTGCCTCCAGATCTGTAAAAAGCACCCGGCAAATGAGTGCACGCTGCCAACCCCCCCCAAAATTCAGCTGCTCCCCACCTTTACCTGAAGCACCAGCGGCGGTCAGGGGTCCCGTCCGTGCCCTTGCCCACAGTGACCATCTCTCCCGAGCGGAAAGCTTTCCTCAGGAACACCGGGAAGGAACGTTCGATGTCCAGGATGGTGGTGGCCCACTGCCAGAGACACCAGGGACTGCTTGAGCACGGAGGTGCCTTACCCATGCAGCTCAGGACACCTCCATGCTGCAGTCCCCCAGGCACAGGCAGCTCCTGGAGCCCCTGGGTGGTACCTGCAGCTTCCAGATGTGCTTGCTCTCCTTGGAGACTTGGCCCACGGTCTCGCCCATGAGGGCGATGAGCATGTTGAGGAGGAGCACAAAGGTGAGGATGATGTAGGTGACAAGGAGGATGATGAAGACGCCGGGGTACTTGGCGCTCTCGAGCATCTCCAGGTCGCCCATGCCGATGGTGAGCTTGAAGAGGTCGAGCAGGAAGGTGCTGAAGGTCTGGCTGTCCCGGCAGGATGGGTAGGTGGGCACTGTGCAGTTGGACTTCTCGCTACAGGACTCACTGCTGGGACATGGGTTGAGGAGGGACACCAGGGCTGCGGGAGAAGGGACAGTGAGTCTGCAGGGGCAGTGACAAAGACAGGACCCACAATGGGATCCAGTGTGGCTCCATGCTGGCTGACACCTTCTCCACCATGGGAGGAGGCAAGGCTGAACCTGTGGGCAGGTGGGATGGAGCTGGGGGTCTGCAGCCCCCTGCCCAGCCATGCTGAGCCACAGGGCTTGTCTTGCCCCCTGCCAGGGGACCTGGCTGGTTACCTGATGCGTAGCCGATCATGAAGAGCAGGTAGACCAGGAGGAAGCGGAACAAGTCTTTGAAGAGGATCTGAAAGTGATGGAGAGCAGGGTGAGGTGTGCTGGACCGCAGCACCGTCACCAAGCTGTGCCACCGGCACGGCTGGGCTGGGAGCAGAGCAGTGGAGAGCCACAGGAACCCTTCACAAAGCCTGGAGGAACCTCTTTAGGATGTACTTCCACAGGAGGATCACCCCTGGAGGAGGACAAGACCCACGACCCCACCAGACCTTCTGGATCATGATGCTGTAGGTCCCTGTCAGCTTGAGCCCACGGGTGAAGTACAGGGCGTTCATCCAGCCCAGGACCAGCGCAAAGACCATGACAGCCAGATAGGCCTCGATGCCACCCAGGTACAGCCCCGCCGTGACAATCACCAGCACTGAGTAGATGAAGCTGGAGGAGAGTTGGGGTCAGACCCTGCAGCCACAAACCGGGGGGGTGCAGTGCCTTGTGGTGGCCCTGGGGGTTCCACACATACTAGAGCAGCTGGAAGGAGCCATCTATGAAGAAGGAGTTCACACCTGGGCACTTCTTCATGAACAGGTCTTTGATCTGTGGGAGAGAGCCAGAGGTTGGAGGGTCTGGGTTGCAGGGACCCCCTGTCTGGGGCCACTGTGGCAGCAGTGGATGCTTCAGGGGACAGGGCTGTGACCCCTGGAGACCCCAAAGGGTTCAGGATGCCCCCCTGCCTTGCCACACTGACGTTTGTGCAGAAGAAGAGGATTCCAGTGAAGAGGGTGATGATCTCCCCGGCCAGGCGCAGGTAGTCAGCGGTGCTGGTGTAGGGGTAGGGCGGCTGTGGGGAGAGGACAGAGCTGAGCTGCTCCCCCATCCCCTGGGACAGAGCTGAGCTGCTCCCCCATCCCCTGGGACAGAGCTGAGCTGCTCCCCCATCCCCTGGGACAGAGCCCTGGCAGACCCCCCTGGCAGGCAGTGCTGCCCCGTGGGGCTGTGGCAGCGAGGGGACTCACAGGGCCTTCCATGGGGCGGTAGTAGGCGATGAGGGTGAAGATGATCATGGCGCTGAGGTAGGAGACCACGCTGATGTAGAAGGAGACAGCCCCAAACTTGCGCCACTTGTCCCTCAGCAGCTCGTTGATGGGCTCCACGGCCAGCATCTCGTGGCGGTTCTGGTGGGACACAGGTGGTGACAGAGGGGACAGGGCCACCCAGTGCTGTCCAGTCCCCTCCCAGGCCCCCCAGCCCCTGCACACCTCGATCTTGCTGTTGTAGACGAGGATCTCCAGCACGGACACCTCCTCCCCACAGGTGTCCAGTGAGGAGAGGTCGTAGAGGGAGGAGTAGACGGGGCCGTACGCCCAGTCCTTGAACTTCCGTGAGAGGTGCCGGGCGTCCTCGTCCGTGATCTCCCGCCGGATGATGTGCTGGAAGATCTGCCAGAGGGAGGGAGGGAGGGAAGGAGGACTGCTACCTACACACCTGGCCCCACCTGCTTGGGGCACCCTGCTCTTCTCCCACCCCATCCTGGGTGCATCCCCCAACCCACTCCCTGCACCCCAGTGGGCTCAGGATGTTCCCAGGTGCTCCCAGGTGTTGCAAAGACACTGCCTCAGCCCTCCAGGGTGCTGCAGCTTTTGTGTTTTTGATAACACCCCTGCCTGCCCCACCAGAGGCCAAAGGCAGGTCAGGGGAGAAGATGGACTGTGTGAGGGTCTGGAGTTAATTAGGAAAGGGCCAGAATGCAAAGGGGTGTTAATTAGCCAGGTTAATAGGCTGCACATCCAGGTTTCCACCAGCATCTGCAAAGAGAAGCCGTGCATGCACTGAGTGTGACCGGGCTCAGCAGGGATGGCAGGGACACGTCCCCCAATACGGGGGGGACACCGTACCCCGATCTTGCCGGTCTTGGCTGCCATCATGAGCGGCGAGAGCCCGTCGTTGTTGAGCAGCGTCTCCAGGTTGGTGTCGGGGAAGAGCTTGGCGCACTTGACGAGGAGCAGGTCGTACATCTTGGTGACAAACTTGGTGTTCTCGCGGGTGTTGTCGGCGATGGCCACCAGGGCGTGCAGCACGGTGTTGCCGCGGGAGTCCTGGCGCCTCAGGTCCGCCTGCTTGTGCCCATTCTCCGTCAGGTAATGCACGATGTGCGGCTGGTTGGTGCAGGCGGCCAGCGAGAGGGGCAGCTCACCTGCGGGGGCGACACCGGGGCTCCTGTCACCCCTTTCCCCGCTGCGGGGACATCTCGGGGGTGACCCCCGCGGGTCCCTCGCTGCTCACCGAAGTAGAAGTAGCCGCCCTCGCCCTTGGGCTGGAAGAAGCGGCCGCGGGCCTGGGCATGGACATCTGCTCCTTTCTCCACCAGGAGCTCCACGTAGTGCTTGCAGCGGCGCTCGATGGCGATGTGCAGGGCTGTCTGACCTGTGACACCACCGCCCGTCACCCACCGCCTTGCCCCGGGACTTCCCCCGCGTCCCAGCCCTCCAAGGTCCCTTCTCTGGTCCCTGAACCACCCCATCCATGCCCAGGCGGGGCCAGCAGTGGCCCCACGCCCCCCACCTCGGTAGTAGACGTCCCTGAAGGGCGAGTTGATGAACTCCCGCATGTTTCCCGTCTTCTCGGCGATGTCCAGCAGGACGGGGATGGTGTCGTTCTTGCCCCCGCTCAGGTTGAGCAAGGCTTTGGGCAGGCAGGTCTTTCCCGTGGAGGGCTCTGCGAGTGGAGAGTGCTGAGGAGGGGGCCAGGGCAAACCCCTCAGGCCCCCGGCTCCCCGTGCCACAGCTGTGCATCCCCATCCCCCAGGAATACAGGGATCGACAGCGCCAGGGCAAGGCACACCCAGGTCCTCACCTCGGAATTCCTCGTCTGTGAGGCGCTTCTTGTGGGTGAGCAAGAAGGAGAGGAGCCCATCCAGGCCGGCCGGGGACCCCCTGGAGACGATGTCGAAGAGGATGGGTCTGTTGAAGACCTTGAGGACGGGGGGCGGGTCGGGAGCCGGCCCTTTCGCTGCCGGCGGCTGCTTCCTGCGGGAGATACACCTGCGCTGGGAACAGGAGCCGCTGCCTCGGCTTCCCCCACCTGTGCAACGAGCTTGAGGGTGCTCACTGGGGAGGGGCACGAGGGGACACCTCCCCGCTGGGGTCACCTGTGAGGCTAGGGCAGCCCCCCCCAGCCACAGCAGCCCAGTGTTCCCAGTGCCTTGGCAGTTCCCCCCCAGGTGCTGCAGCGCTCGGGGCCCCCAGGTGTGCCCCCCGGGAGGGACGGGCCGCCGCCTTGGTCACGCTCCGGCAGCACGGGTGAAGCCAGACCGGTCGGAGCAGTCGGCAGCACGGGAAGGGGGGATGGATCGGGGACAGCTCCGGGAATGGGGGCAGGACGGACAGCGGCTGCTCCAACCGGGGACTTCCAGTCTGAGGGTTCGCGGAGCATCCTGACCCCCTCCACCCACCTCCAAGGGAGCACATCTCCTAAGCCGCTTGCACCCCTGGGTGGGGACACTGGCGGGCGGCCCCAGGTGCCCGGCACAGAGGGGCATTGTGCGCCCGGCCGCGGGCTGCCCCCCCCGGCTCCGGTTTCCTGGCGCTGGCAGGGCGGAGGCCCTCCTGAAAAGCCCTTTCATGCCGCAGCCAGACGGCCGCACCGGCCAGGGGAGCGGCCGGGCGCACAGAGCCTCTTTCATGGCTCCCGTACGGGGGAAGGGGAGCGCGGTACCGGCCCCGTTGTACCGGGGGCTGCGGACCCCCACCACGGCATGGCGCAGCCACCGGGACTCCCCGGGAGCTGCTCCCTGTGCTCGGCATCTCTGCCCAAAGCACCCCAAAGTGCCGCTCGAAGGTCTGCCCACGTCCCCAGCTACTGAACGTCCCCATCCCCAGCGGGGTGCCCCCACCCTAGCACCCTCCGCCGCACCGGGGGGGCACGGGGGGTCCCGTACTCACTCCGCGACCCTCCTGCGCCAGCGCTTGTTCTCGCTGGGATGGTGGCGGTAGGTGCCGTAGTCGAAGAGGGAGTCCATGGGGGCTTTTTTGGGCGCGGGGACCACGGGGGACTCGTAGATGGTGGCCTCCAGCAGCTCCATGGGCTTCGGGGCGCCTTTCCGAAAGGCCCCGTGGAATTTCATGCGGAGGTTTTGCTTTCCATCTCCGCCGCCCGGGGGACCCCGGGCTGCCTCGGCGGGGCTCGGGGTGTCCTCGCTCTCGAACAGGTTGGCCAGAGAGGAGAGCGGGAAGGATTCGTTCTGGAGGGAGCCGTCCTCCCCCGCGCCCTCCCCGGCATCGCGCGGGGTGTCCTCGGTGTCTGCCATGGTCCCTGCCCGGAGGGACGGGCACGACTGACCTGCCTGGCTGGCTGTGACCCCCGGCTCTTTCCACGAGAGCAGGAGACCTGGCAGAGGAAAATCCCGTGTCACTCCCAAAAGACCCTCCCCATCCTCTCCCTGGGGCTCCGGGCTCCGCGGCGGGACAAGTCCCGCACCCACCCTGGCAGAGGTTGGGGCCGGCGGGACTCCCTGCAGCTCAGAGTCTCCCGGACGGTCCTGCCTTGTCCCGGCTCTCCTCGGCACCCACCTACCCGCTGCGGGGACCCCTCACGTCTGCGGGGCCCCCTCCGGCTGCGGCGCTGCTGTGCTGGGCGAGGGCGAGCCCGGCCCCGCTGCGGTCAGCCGGGGTGCAGCCCAGGACAGGGCACAGAGCAGACCCTGTGCGCTGCGATCTGCCGCCCAAGGAAAGAAAACATTCCTTGGGATACTCCCCACATCCAAGGAAGCGTCCAGGGAAGCGCCCAGAGGCAGCAGGAGCTGCCACCGCAGCAGGGCTGGGAGCGGAGCCAGGGCTGCTCCTGATGCTCCACAAACCAGGGGGGCTCGGTGGGACCCGGATCGGGGCACCGGGAGGGGACGGGCGCGGCACGGGGGGGCTGCAGCCCGCGGGAGGGCAGGAGAAGCGGCTGCGACAAGAAATTACGGGTTTAGATTGCCCAGAGGGACGTGGAGATGGAGAGACGACGTGTTATCAGCGCGGCTAGCAGAGCACTGTACCGTGTCACCGTCCTGCCCGCCACGTCCCTCCGGTCACGGACAGGTGACCGAGCTCAGCCACTGCCCCAGCCTCGCTTTCCACCGAAACCCTCCGGCAAAACCCAGCAGCGTTAGGGCTCAGCTCAGCTCCCCCCCTGCGGGGAGCTCAGCACTCCCGGGACAGAAAAAGCTGCGGGAAACGTGTCATTTTGTGCTGGGCTGATGCTCTCTGCGACAAGCCACAGTGGCAGGCTGCGCCCTGTCGGGAGGGCAGCCCAGCCGGGGAAAGGGCTCGAATGAGGCAGCGGGTGCCAGCAGCCACGCCGTGCTCCCGGGGACACGGGGGATGAGGGTGGCAAACAGGCCGAAACCCTGTAGGGACAGGGAGGGGGTTCAGGCAGCGGCTCCTTCTCCCTGCCACCTTTGGGGACACCCAGCAGGGCTGGTGCAGCCCTGGGGGGCACCAAGTGGGGATGGTGCTGCCTTGGGGGGCAACTAGAAGGGCCAGTGTAGCCCTGGGGGACATTCAGTGGGGACAGTGCAGCCCTGGGGGACTCACAGCAGGGATGGTGCAGCCCTGGGGGGTACCCAGAAAAGACAGTGCAGCCCTTTGGGACACAGTTTCTCCTTTTTGCTGACTTTCCTGCCATCCCCATCTCTGCAAGAAATTCCACAAGCACCTGCCAAAACCCGCAGGTCCCACATCCCGACCCCATGCAAACAGGGGCCCTCGCATGGCCGGGTTGACCTTGGACAACGGAGAAGAGGGAATTGCCAAGCACACGGACCCTGCGGGCTGGGAGTGGGGACGGAGCACCTGACCTGTCCAAACTGTGCTGGGAGCCGGAAAAATGCAGCTTTAGGGAAAACCCGGACACAGCACGGGCTGTCACACACCTGATGTCACCGGCCGGGACTGAAGCTTGTGTGGGAAATGAGGGATTCGGGGTTGGTGCCGTCAGCTCGGGTGCTGCCAGGAAAGGTGCTGTCACAGGGGTTTGATTTGGCCCGTTAGTTATTTGGGTTTAGATTTTTCAGGCTCCCTCACCTCATGGAATAACTGAGTCAAGGCACAGCTCTTGCATCCAACACAAACCCCACCTGTGCTCCCACCTCTTCCCAGCTTCCCACCAAGGTGCCTCCCAGTTGGACCAGTGTCCCCAGTCAGCCCACCACGGGAGCACGGGGCTGTCACCAACACCAGGATGTGCAGGGACATCTATGGGTGGGCGGCAGGGAGGGTGTCCCGTGACATTAAAGGGTGATCCGGTGGGAGTGAATCACTGAAACCACCAAGCGGGCTCTTGTCGGAAATGCTCATCTGGAATGATGCAGCTGCTTCCCAACCTCATCCTCGCTGCTGGGCCCGTGCTCACCTCGGCAACAGCCAGGAGCTCGGGGTGGGCAGCACTGGGGGGGTTCAGAGTCGGTGGGAGCCCCCTCCTCAAAGCTCCACCTGGGAACACACCCAGCCCCTCAATCTCAGATCATCAGTCCCCAGGCTGTCCTCACATCCATAAGGGTCATCTGGGACCGGTCATCATCATCCGGGACATCCATAAGGGTCGATCTGACCCTGCCCAGCTCAGCTCTCAACCCCAGCCTCACCTGGGGTCTCCATCCTGCCCCGGTTCCCATGTATTGCCCGGAGAGCTCCATCCTGCCCCAGTTTCCATGTCCCCGCTCCATCCTGCCCCGGTTCCCGTGTCCCGGCCCGTCCCACTCCCGGTGGTTTCCCCCCCATTGCCCGCTCCCCCGGCTCCGTACCGAGAAGGGTCCCGTGGAAAGTCCCGTAGGCTCCGGCGCCGCCGAGTCGCCCGGGGCCGGTCCCCAGAGCGGCCCCTCCCCGCCCCGGCCCCGGCTCCAGCGGCGGAGGCGGCACCGGGACCCGCCCTCGGGATCGGCTCCCGCCCGCCCCCCCGTCCCCACGGCCCCGGGGCAGTCCCCCGGGAACACCGGCAACAAAACAGCCCACAAGGAACAGCTCCAAAATACCCTTCAAAAAATAAACCCCTCCAAGGAAAAACGTCTCTGATGAACCCCCTCCCAAAAAACAGCTCCAAAAACCCTCCCCAAAAACAGCCCCCCCAGGACATAACTTCAAAACAGCCCTGCCAGGAACAGCTTCCAAAACACCTTCCCTAAAGCAGTTTCCCCAAACACCCTTCCTGACACAGCCCCCATGAACAGCCCCAAATGAGGCTCCCAGGCCACGGGTACTGTCAGTTTTTATTAATTGCTGCTCCCGCCGGGGCCCGGGAGGAGAGGGGGGGGCTCATAAGGCACCGCAAACACCGCGGGGACAGTTCCCTGGTTTCCAAATCCCGACGGAGGGGCTCGATCCCCTGGAGGGAGGGGTCACCCGGGAAATTCTTCAGCTCCTCCACCACAGGCATCGTTCCGGACAATCCAGTGCCAATCAACACGAGGTGCCCGTCGGTGGGTTCCAGGCACAGTCCGAGTGCCACTTCATTCATCAGCAGGACACTTCATTCCCTGCCCCACTGAAGACAGGAATCCGAGAGCTGGGACTAGAAAAACTTGTTCTTCCTCTTGGGAAATCCGAGGGCGACACCTACAATTGTTTTATTGCTGTATTCTTAATAGAAAGTTAATTACTGTTATTTTTTTTTTGTTAGAAAAGATGTTATCCCACTGCAGATCCAGGCAGGAATCGAAGCCACCCGAGAGCTGGGAGTCGCCCCAGCTGCCTCAGTGATGAAGACATAGGTAACACCCATCACACGTTATTTAATCTGTGCCAATCCTGTGCCAGCTTTAGGCTTTGTAGCTCAGCTCAGCGTTCATCTTCGTGTACATCTCATAAATTGCATCCAGGATTGGAGTGACCCTCGTGAGAAACTGGTGGATTTTTTCTATGCTTTCCTCTTCCTTGACTTCTTTACCCTTCTCCAAGGCCTTCAGCAAATCGGATTTGTAGGGAAGAGCATAGACTGAGCCCTATAAAAAGGGGAGAGGGTGTTTGACTCCCACAAATCCAACAGAGACCGTGGGTTGGGTTGTTCCCATGCAGTAATTCCGTGGGGTCTCTGGACACTTGTCATTGCATGGGAACAGCCTCAAGGATGATGGCTGGATGCTTGGAGAGGGAGGGAATGCTCACCGTGAAGAGCTTCTGCAGCATCCAGCCGTGGTATTTCTTCAGTGCGATCTCGTAAGCCTTCAAGGCGTTCACTCGGATGAGGTTGGGATGCTCCTCATCCCTCTCGCCGTCAGAGATGCTCTGCAGCAACACCAGAATGAATTTCAGACCCCTGGGAGAAGAGCAGAGATGTTGGGCTCAGGGAAGTGGGTGCTGCTTCCCAGCTTCCAGCCTGGTGTTTCCAAGCATCTCAAAAGCCCACAATCCCAGCACAATCCTTGCCTGTCCCTGTGTGCCCATCCAGGGAACAGAGAGAGAGAAGGGCTGGGTGGAGCCCTCAGGGCAGGACACGGGGCCCAGAGCAGGATGGAACCCCCAGGTGAGGTCAGGGCTGGGTCAGGTGCAGCCCCATGGATCCTGCAGGCACTGCAGGGTCCTGACCTGTCCAATTTGTGGGCTCACACTCTGAGGTTGAGTTCCCCTGCACATTCCCAGGGAGGAGATTTGAGGAGGGGGTTCCCAACAGCTGTGCTCCCCAAACACAGCAGCCCACACTGCCCAGCCCTAGCCTATAGGGACCAGCCCAGCACACGCAGCCTCCATCTGGCATTTTCCAGCTCCCCACATGTCGGGACACAGCCGGAGCAGCTCCCGACGCCGTGAGTCACCTTTTCAACCACATCAGCGCCAGCGTTGCGCCTGTCTTGGGCCAGGCTGAGCCGTGCAGCTCCTTCTCCACCTCCAGGATGTTCTGCAGTGTTTTGAACTTGGCAGGGTTGGAGTCATAAACCGCCCGGATTTTCTAAGGGCAGAAAAGGGGATTGGCTGCCGGGAGCAGGGACTTTGGGGAGAAGCCTCAGGAATAAACCTGAGACTGGAGAAGCCACCACTGAGCCCACAGTCTCCTTTGAAACACCTCCAGTCCCACAGCATCTCTCCTCAGGATTTTCCTCTCTGAGCCCTCCTGAGTCCCTTCCTACCTTGATATTTCCAGTCAGGTCTGCTTTGACTGGCGAGTAGACGATGGGAGTCCCCAGGCAATCTGTGGAGACGGGGAGGGAGGACAATCAGACATTGGTGACACAGGGGACACCACAGACTTCCCGTAACCAACAGTCCAGGCACTGAGACACACCCAGTGAAATGAGAAAAGGATCTCTGAACTTCATACATGGCTGTTGGCCTTTGGGACAGCCCTGCCACCTACTGCGGCCCCACCAGTGACCTCCAATCCCCCTGGCTCCGGGACACAGCCCTGGCAGAAGGTCCTGGAACAGCCTGACCGGCACCGGACACTGCCCATCCGCAGGCAGGCAGCCCCATGTCCTGCCCTTCCGGGGCTGCCACCGAGCCGCCACACAAAGCTGACATTGTGGAGGGCAGCGGGCACATTGTGCCACGAGGGCGGCCACGCCGACATCCACCCATGTCCCGACACGGGGTGGGATCCACGGGAGGGATGGCGATGCCTCTGGATGGGGTGCTCCAGGGGATGGCAGGACGCTTCCCAACGGGGCTGCTGGGCAGGTTTGACAGGATCATGATGCAACCCCGGCCCCGGCAGAGCAGCCAAGCCCGGTGAGGCTTGGATCAGGTAGGGGGGTCGCCACCCAGAACTGGCGGGGGAGCACCCCGGAGCGGCTGAGCCTGCCGCAGGCCTGGTCTCAGCCCGCATCTCCCAGCCCCGGCCACCCCGGTCTCACCGAAGAACGGCGGCAGGTGCGCCACGGCCTCCAGGAAGGGCAAAGTCTCGATCTGCTTATCAGCCGGCAGCGGCTTGAACTCGTGTTCCAGCAGCAGCGCCATGACCGGCGTACACTCCCCGCCTTCCCCCTCACCGCTCCCCGGCTGAGGGGGCTCTGAAGGCAGCGGGGGCCGACCCGGCAGCGCGCCCACGCCACGCTCCGCCCCCCGGCACTCCGACCAATGGCTGCACAGCTCCCGCACGGCCGGTGCGCAGCCATTGGCTGGAGCCTCAGGGGGCGGGACTTGCAGCCGAATGAGGAGGCCACGCCCCCATCGCCCCCTCAGAGTCGGGGCCTGGCCGCGTTCTGGACCCCGCGCTGCCCCGGCCGCGTTCCGAGCGCCAGGCGGGCCGGCGTTAATTATTGACGGGACATAAATATTTTATAAGGAACAGGTGGAAAACAAACCTCAACGCGCGGGAGTGATGAAACACCTCAGTGAGGGGTTGGGTGGGAAAATGACACCGAGCGGGGACACGGAGAGGTGAACGAGGGGTGGGAGCGGAGGGAGGCTCAGCTCCGTCCGCTGCGTGGGGAGCGGACTGGCCGGTGACAGTGCCCCAAATACGGTGTTTTTTACCGGTTATTCTGGAAAAACAGGTCATGGGGCGATAGCGATCGGTGGCTGGCAGGGCGGGTGCGGGTACAAAGCGGGTGCGGGGAGCTGCGGGTCACCGGCGGGGGCTGCCGGCTGCTGCCACCCCCGTCCCCGCTGCCAGACTCCCGTAGTGCCCGGAGCCCGTCCGGAGAGATGCCCGGACCCCCTCCCGGGATGCTTGAAGTCCCTCCCGGGGTGCCAGGAGTCAGTTCCGTGGTGCCTGCTGTGCCCTGAGCCCACCCCAGGGTGCTCGGAGCCCGTCCTGGGATGTCCAGAGCTCACTTCGGGATGCCCTGAGCCCTTCCCGGGATGCCCGCAGCCCTTGCGGCGGTGCCCGGCCTGTCCCGGGTCCGGTTGGGTTCGCTGCCCCGCGCTGGTGCCTCGCCAAGGCGGGCAGAAACAGAAACCTTTAACCCCTGAAATATTTACAGCGCCACAAACCCCGCGGTTTTGTGGGCGGGCACCGCGCCCGGCTCGGGCTGTACCCGCACAACCTGCGAGCGCTCGGAGCGGGCGGGTCGGCTCGGAGCTCAACCGATCCCTCGCCATCGCTCCATCCGCCGTCCCTCCCTGCTCGCCTCCCTCTCTCCCCGCCTCCCTCCGTCGGTCCCCGCCTCCCTCCGTGCTCGCCGAGCCCGTCTCGCCGTGTCCCTCGGCGGGAGCCGTCGCGGAGCGGGCGGGTCGCGATGTCGCTGCGGTTGCGGTGGGGCCGCAGCGCGGAGCGCCGGGCGGCGGAGCGGCGGGAGCTGGAGGAGCGCAGCCGGCAGCAGTGGGAGAACACCAGCCGAGCCTTCGCCCGCGCCGCCGCCTGCTGCTCCCTGCAGGCGCGGTGGAGCGAGCCCCGCGTCCCTCCGCCAAGGTACGGCCGCGGTTCGGCGGGGTCCCGGAGCGGTGCCGGGGTCCCGCTGATTGCCGGTGTTTGCGGCAGCGCGGCGGCGGCGCGGAGGGACGCGGAGGAGGCGGCGGCGCGGCTGGAGCGGCGGCGGGAGCGGCTGGAGCGGCTGCTGAGCGAGGAGCAGGAGGCGCTGGCGGCGGAGCTGCGGGAGAGGCGGCGGGAAGGGATGCGGAGCCCGGAGCTGCGGCGGGAAGGGATGCGGAGCCCGGAGCGGCGGCGGGAAGGGATGCGGAGCCCGGAGCGGCGGCGGGAAGGGATGCGGAGCCCCGAGCGGCGGCGGGAAGGGATGCGGAGCCCGGAGCTGCGGGAGCGGCGGCGGGAAGGGATGCGGAGCCCGGAACGGCGGCGGGAAGGGATGCGGAGCCCGGAGCTGCGGGACGGCCCCGGAGAGTGCGGGAGGAAGGTGAGGGAACGGCCCGGCCGTGCTCGTCCCGCATCCCGGGGCTCGTCCGGTGAAGAGCTGCTCCCCATGCTTCAGCTGTACCAGCGGGGCTTGCTGGAGTTGCCACTGCTTGGTGTCCCTGAGTCCCTGCCAGCCTCGGTGGGGTTTGGGATGCTGAGCGCTCCCGTATCCTGACCTGACCTGACCCAGCTCTGTGTTCCCAGCTTGCTGAGCCGCTGCTGCAGGAGCGCTGGAACAAAAACAACGCGGAGCTCCGAGAGGTGATGTTGGTTTCTCTTGAGTCCCTGCTGCCTTGTATTTATTAAACCAGTTTTTAACTTGGAAGTCACCATATCTTTACTGCTGTCACTCATCTCGCATCACAGCAACTGCCCCAAGTTCTGATCAACAAAAGGCAAAGAAGTGAAAGGGTTTAAATAGTTTTAAGAAGCCCTCTCAAAGCTGTGTTTTTAAAAAGTCAGAAACCTGTTCAGACTCTGAGCAAATTTTCATTTTCACAGTGTAAATATCTCAGGTGTATAAAATATAAAAAGTAGAAATCTTAACATCTCAGCTCTACCTGCCATGCTGTGGTGCTTCCTCATTCTTTATTCCACCCACGTACTCAAACATTGCAGTCCTGTATCACTGTCACTGTGGTGTTTCCCATGTGACAGTGACCCTCAGCTCAGGACCTGGTGGGCACCTCAGTGGCCCACCTCTGCAGAGGCAGATCCTACTGGGATTTCAGGGCCAGCTGGTGCTCCAGAGAGTCTGGAAGATCCTGGGGGACAGAACCTGTGGCACTGATGGCCCTGCTGCATCTGTTGTGTCTCCAGGCAGAGTCAGAGCTGCACAGGAAGCACACGAGAGAGGCTTGGGGTGATCAGCTAACACAACAAAACAAGGTATGTGGGTAGCCCTGGTGTTCTGGTCACTGGGAGGACTCTGAAATGTGTGTGCAGGTGGAGGGGTGACACTCATGCCACAGGAGCTGCTGCCAGGAAGGGCACTGTTAACAAAGCCAGCCAGCTTGCAGGAGTCTGCACTGTGGATTTTCTGAGCCAGAAGTTGTTTCTTTGTGTCAGGCTAACCTGAAATGCTGTTTTCTTTTCTTTGGGAAAGGAAGAGGTGACCAAACTCGAAGAGAAGAAACATGAAAAGGAGTATGAAACGGCGCGAGGGGAAGCGCAAGAAAAAACGAGGCAAGAGGAAGAGAAGTGTCAGCTGAAAAAGCAGCAAGCAGAGATGCTGCTTCAACAAATAGAAGAACTGAAATTGCAGGAGACAAAGGTAATCTTGACTTTCTCCTCATGAGAGGAGGGAATTCGTTGCTTCACTTGGAAATACAGCAAGGCTGACCTGACCTCTCCATGTTTGCAGGGCAGGGAGGGTTTTCCCTGCCTGCAGAGGAGCAGGACAGAGTACAAACTCTGGTCAAGCATGCTCTCTGGGATGTTGTAGCTCTTTGAAGTACTCGCTCTTGGTGCTTGTGTTTTCCTTTTTAGGCAACAAAGCTGAAAAAGGAACAAGAGAATTTATTAAAGCAGCAGTGGGAGCTGGAGAATTTGGAAGAAGAAAGGAAACAAATGGAAGAGCACCGGAGGAAGAAAGAGCTCGGGTAGGACACCATGTAGAGCTTGTTTTGGATAGAATCTGTTTGTGTGCCCACAGCAGTGCTTGGGGCACAAGGAGATATTCCAGGTAGCAGTGGGAGGATGTGAATATCTGGGGTTTGGTGGACTTGCCCACAGCAGCTAAAGAGCAGAGGAGGCACTGGTGCTGCTTTTTGTTCCTGGTAGCAGGTTCCTCATTGTCACAGATGTACCTCTCTGAGCACTGCTGTACAATGAGGTGGTGCTTTGGGGTCAGTGTGGTACTGTTTGTTTTTTTTTTTAAATTTTGTTTTTACCTCCTTCAGTCGCTTTTTGAGGCATCAGTGTGACGTCCAGTTAAGGAGACGAGCGCAGCAGATACAGGAGGAGCTGGTAAGAGATTAATTTATACTTTATAGATCCTGTGTGGTGGAAAAACTTGTTGTGTGTGGTTTGTGTCTGCCTCTGATTCCTACAGATCAGGAGGCCCCTTCCAGCTTGTGCACAGAGCTGGAGCACAAAGCTCACAGGGAAGCAGCAGATGGAGCATCTTGCTGAGCACAGCCTTGTCACTGTCACCAGTAATTCCTAGAGGAGCCCTGCACACAGGCTGGAAGGCTGTTGGGTAGTTGTTAATCTCATGTTTTTTCTCCAGGAGACAGACAGGCAAATCTTATCAGCTCTCCTGGAGAAAGAGGATGAGGATCAGCACCGGCAGAACGTGCAGCGGGAACAGGCAGTGGCAGACGTGGCCTGGATGAAGAGGGTCATTGAGGAACAGCTCCAGCTGGAAAAGGAGAGGGAAGCTGAGCTCGAGACTATCTTCAGGTGAGTCTGCCCACCTCTGAACCTCACTGTAAGTGTGCTGAATGTTCTGGGCCAGGGGGTCACTGAAAGGCACAGGTGGGATGGACACAGCAGCTGGCAGGGAACAAATCTGAAGAGAAACCCAAGTGCTCCTCTAAAGCACTTGGGATAGGATAGCTTATCTGTGCCTGTCGAGTGTACAGGGGGGTTAACCTCAGAGATAATTCTTCCTCTCTCCTCTAGGGAAGAAGCAAAAAAAATGTGGGAGAAGAGGGAAGAAGAATGGGAAAGAGAGAAGGTGGCCAGAGATCGCCTGATGAGTGAGGTGATGACCTCTGTTGCTGATGTGTCCCCTGCGGCTCAATGAAACCATCATATTCCACTTGTAACCTACCACCCTCTGGAGAGTTAGAGCCTTCCATGCCAGGGTGGAATTTTTTTACTTGTCTGGTGTGTTTCCTGGGAACTGTTTAACCATCCCCTCCCTTTGCGCAGGTCCTTGCAGGCAGACAGCGCCAGATCCAAGAGAAGATGGAGTTAAACAGACGGGCCCAAGAAGAGTCCATTAAGTATCGAGAACAGCTGATCAAAGAACTCGAGGAGGTGAAGGAAGGGACTCGTCGAGAGAAGGAGCAGGAGGAGGGACAGCAGAGAGCCCACAGGAGGGAGCTGCAGGCACAGGTAGGCTGAGCTCCCCAAAACACACCTGGCTGCTGAGGCTGCCCCATCTCACCCGATTTTTCCTGCACAGGGGACAGAGCACAGCTTGAGAGAGGAGGGGGAACAGCAGGAGGGATGGGCCAGCAGCACCTCGAGGAGTTGGAGTGGCAGGAGCGTGAGCAGGGCTGGCACAGCAGGGTAAGGTCACACCAGGGTCACCCTGGCACATGAGCCCATGATGGAAGGTGACAGCATCCTTGTCTCTGATCTGCACTTCAGTCATCACAGTGCCAGGGCACAACACTGGGCTATTCCTTCCCCTCACAGAGCTCTACAGTTCTCTCTTTTCTTTTTTGCTGATATTGATATATTAGTCCATAACTTTTACAGAATTTTTGAGGCAGTTGCGTTGCTAATGCCTCAAGTGTCACTCAGTGCTGAAAGGGATTTATTTGCTGCATTGGTGCAGTGCAACTCCTCTGCCCCAATGTCTTTGATCACTGTTCTGCTTTGCCTGGCTCTAAAATCAAATTTGAGTAATCCTATCTAAAGCCCCTGCCCAGTCCCTCAGCACCTGTGCATGCTGAACAGCAGGTGTGGATTCATTCCAGAGCCCATAAACCAGTGCTGGTCTTTGTTTTGACTCCATTAATTCTACAGTTACCCAAGAGCAGCTTGGACCTGAGGAATAAGCATGAGATGCAGCTCCAGAAATAAAACTGAAGATTCAAGGAACTCCTGAAAGAATGGTGCCTCTGGAATAGCCTACAGTGAGATAAAGACTTGACGCAGTAGATTTCTGAAAACATTGAGTTGTGGTCATGCTGAAGAGGAGAAAAGCTCTACTGTCTTCAGGAATTTGGAGGTGTGCTCATGTATTTTAGTACGTGAGAGGCTGAAGCAACCCAGCAAATAAAAGGGCCCTATGGACCTGAGCCACAAAAGAATCTTTGTCTCCCTGGGACCAGGAGCTGTGAAACACCACAGGCTGTGTCAGACTCCCACCTTGCAGAATCAGGCTGTGCCTGGGTGCCCACTGGACTCTCAGGAGTTCATTCATAATGCACATTGCAAAGCAGTCAGATCATGTGTGCTGTGGCAGCAGTGCTCGTCCCGTTCCTCTCCAGAAGGTGCTGGAGACCTCATTAAATGTTGTTTTTCACTTGTTTCATAAATAATGAATAATTGAAACGTGAACAAGGATTTGGTTTTTTTTCACGAGTGAACTCCTGCAGCAACAGGAAAGGAGATTGAGTTGATTATTGCAGTTCATTCCTTCTTGTTGCCATCCACTGCTGCAGCTTGACATCAGTCCTGTCACAGTCCACAAGAGCTGTTGCAGGGTTGTGACAAAGACTGTCACTTTACTCAAGAGTAAAAATGTCCCCAAAGGTTTTTAGAGAACCAGCAGTCAAATAAGCCCACGTTATTTCACACACTGAAAGGGTTTTAGCATTTTATAGTAATACTGTAAACAAAAGATTAAAAGTCAAAATATTGTACAGACAGAATGACACTGATAAATACAAGGTTTGGAAAAAGGCAAAAAAAGCTTTTCCTTTCCTCTGCAGCATTTTATAAAGGAAGAAGCAAGTTTGTTTACAGGGGAACAAGAGGAGATCTAGTCCTGAAAGAAAAACCACATCTTTGTTATTTGAGGTGCTACAAACTCTGTGACTGCAGTGCTGTGAGTGGAGGGTTCATGAACTTGCTGCTGGGGGTTCCTGTGGGGCATGGACCACTCTGATTCCAGTGTAGCTGGAGCAGGGGCTGGCAGTTACTAAAGGGTCCCTTGGTTTTGGATCAAAAGCAGGTTTAAATAAGTGATAAATTACACCACAGCTCAGTGTCACCCTGCTTTGGAAAGCAGGTAAGATATGTTAAAAGAACAGCACACAGCAGTGTCCTGAGAGACTGAAAGATACCATCTGCTGCCTTTCCTAAAAGTTCCTAGAAGATTCTCAATTTATTAACTTAATTAATTGCCAGTTGCATGATTTTGAAGTAGGTTTCACAACAGTCATTTGCAGTTTTAATCCCAGCCTGCCTGCGCTGTCAGGCTAGAGCTGCTTCTGGGGTTCAGAAGGGCAGAAAGGAAATAAAACCCCACAATGAAGAATATTAATTTACTGGGCTGTCATCTCCTCTCTCCATTCCTTCCCTCCCTCAGACTCTGGGAGCCAGACAGCATCAGGAATCCAGCAGTGCTATGGCACTTGCTTGGATATATCCACACAAACACACCACGGCTGGCTCCTGGGCAGTGACAACACACTTCCAAATGGGACACAGGCAGAGGCAAATATCCATGATTTCCTGCACCACCTGAAATTCAGACTCCCCCAAAAATATTCTCATTTTTGAAATTATGGACTGACACACTTTTGTGAACTGTTATGGATGAGGAAACCTGGAGCACACATGGCCACTGGGGCCAGGCAGCCTGGCAGGGGTTACTCAGCAAGTTGTCAAATTTTCAAAGATTTGCATAAGAAAACTCAGGAGATAAGAGAAATGTTTTCACATTTGGATATGTTGAGGTACAGAGGTTATGTGCTGTGGCAGACACAGCTGCTTTTGCACTGGCACTCTTCTAACTTCCTTTTTTTGTTAATGAGCACAGAAATCTTTAGTGAAATTGCATCTGGAGTTACTGAGAAATGCTGCTGCAAACAAGACGGTGCCTCAAAGATGACAGAAAAATTCTGTAGGAAACTTAACAATGAATTACTAACTCAGAAACAAAGAATAATATTTTAACCACTAATGCCCTAAAGTAACATCAAACATATATATTAATGGCATAGTGACAACTAAAAGAAATAACTATTAAGTTTCAAATTCCTTCCAAAACAGATAAAGTGACAAAGACCTTGTAGAGTTACATGTAACAAGCTTGGATGCCCACAACTACTACTGGTTTAGCAGACTAAAAAACATATTGCACAACAGTTGATATGGGAACAGAGAACATTGGGCTTGTACCCCGTTACCAGGACAAACCTTCTTCCTGCTGGGAGCAGTCCCAGAGCCTGGGCAACCTCCCCCAGTGGGATCCTGGCAGGGGAGGCTCCAGAGGGATGGAGATGCTGCCCTCCCATCCGTGCAGTGATGTCAGAGCAGTTCCACCAGCAGGATCTGAAAGCAGAACGTGGCCCCAAGGAAACATCTACAAGAGCTCGGTACAGCGCTGGGACATGAGAGTGGCTCAACAGCTACTTGCAACATGCTATTATCCATAACTACACTGGCAACACAGGCACAAAATAAGGCAGTGGGTTAAATTAATCATAAAGTTGTTAGAAAACATGCAAAAAATAATACTGAGTTTAAAAAACAAACAAACAAAAAAAAACCCAAAAAAAAAAAAGCTTCTTGCCCCTTGAAGTTTTTTTTTCCTCGTAAAAATGCGCATAGTTCCACACCTCAATGTCGAAATCCAACCTTTTAAAAAAGCCCCCAGAGTTAAAAAGGCCCGAGTGCCTCAGTTGTTGTTCTCTTTGGTTGTGATGGTGACCAGCTGCTTGGCAGCCTTGGCGATGTCGTAGGCGCACTGGATGACCTGCTGTGTCACCAGCTGGATGTCGGGCGCGGGGCTGGGCTCGGCGGGCAGCGCTTTCCTGCACTCCGACTGCAGTCTGTAGGCACTGGATGTCAGCAGGCGCAGGGAAGTCCTCACCAGCTCCGACTTGGGCTTCTGGGAAGGCAAAACAGACGCTGGAACAGGCAGAACAACACAACCTTTTAATTAGCCGGGAGTGCTCACAAGGGTTCTTTGATGCGGGGCCAAACCCTGCCTTCCCTGAGCGACATTTCTCCTCCTCTCAGGGAGATTCCAAACGGCTGCCAGGCAGCAGGCAGGGAATATTGCTCCGTGCCCTCCCTTAGGAAGTTACTCATGCACATTTCTGGTGCCTGTTTACTGTCCCAGCCCACGTCCTGGCTAGCAGGAGGGGACAGCATGTCCAGGACGAGCAGTGCAGCAGCATTGGCTCTTTCCTCGTAGTTTTGGAGAGGTGGGTAAGACTTCACAAGAACTCAGTCATGGGGATTTCACCCCCTAAATTTGCTGTGAGCAAACAGATCACTTTAATGGATGGAGAACAAATCTAAACGTTGTTGCAGGAAAGAAATCCAGGCAATGGCACTCAGATGGAAAAGGGGGTGATGAGTCTGGTGAAATTCCTGTATAACCACACAACTCCAATCCAAGCCAGATCCAAGCATTTCAGTTCAAGCCAGACCCAAGCATCTCTGCTTTTGTGCAATTCTTAAGGGTTTTACATTCAAGAGTACAATTAAAGGCCTGGACTCACACTTGCTAACAAATACAAAGGTGCACCATAACCCCATCATTTCTCCCTACCATTTACATTTTGAAGGGAAACAATTTTTGATTTTCATTCTGAAGGGGAATTACACATGGGGAACGAGGCCAAAAGCGTTCTGATGGTGGCAGGTACCAAAAACCTCAGCAGCTCCCCCCAAAAACCCCATAAAAAAAACCCCAAACCCACTTACTTTTGGGAACAAGGCTGCCATTTCTGTCACTGCCACATGTATTCTCTCGGAGCACGGTATATAGCTGCAGAAAGATGCCCTGGGTTATTCATTGTGTACAGACTCCCTCCCCTTCTTCCACTTCACTGCTCAGTGACTGTTATTCTAAAAACAACCACGTGACTTCAGAAAAAGCAAGAACTCAACCAACAGTGCAAAGTTATTTCTTAGATTTTCATTGTTCTTTAGAGTTGGTTTGAAGGAATAACTGTCCGTACTTTTTTATATAAAACATTGCCAGGAAAGTCTCCACTTGTGTGCAACTTCAGAACACCAAGATGCCTTCTTGAATTAATTAATACCCAGTAAACAGACAAGGCAGAGTTCTCACACACATGCATCCCCAAACTACCAACTACATTCAGAGTCTGTGAGTTCTAGGCTAAATACTCACTAATTCTCATGAGTTAGTTAATAAAACAAAGGCAGATTCAATGAATCCTCACAGATTTCACTTCTGATTTATATGCCAAATGAAAACTGGTCTGTTCCAACAGAACTATTTACCATAAACTGCTGTGAATAGTGAAGTGTGTTAGTGTGCTCTCTCACAAGTCTCATTTCAAAAGACTCACTTTTATGCTTCAAAGATTCAATTTTAGCATAAGTTAGTTCACATGGTGCAATCTGAAGCAAGAGAATCTCAAAAATCACAAGGCATTCAAGAAAACCGTTCAGCATGTGTGGGTTATGGTAGGTCAGTGCCCTTTCAAGCAAATGGAGCCCCCAAACCCACCCTCCAGTCATTATTTATTTGAGCTTCTTGCAATGCCAAAGGTGCAAAAAAAAAAAAAAAATCAGTCACTTGCAAATGCACTGAGAGAAAAGCAACACACTGGGGTCATTTTGGCAATGCAGGAAAATTGCTTTAAAAGGAGTACTTCCATGTGTTTCAAGTCACATGAGTTCTTCCAAATAAACTAAAAGTGGAAAGAGGTCTTCCAAGTTCACAATTCCCCTTCTGCTGTAGAGTTAATGATTAATCTGCTCCCTGCAGCCACAGTGACCAGCACCTTACCTCGTTAAAAAGTCAATTTACTGATTAAACAAGGCAGAGAAAGCCCTGAGAATAACCTGAATGAGATACTCAGGTGTAAAACAAGTGTTTCATTGTATGTTCTCTAGGTCAGCTGCAAAGTTTCCAGTGTGGCCTGGAGGAATGGCTTTAGTTTAATGTCTAAACACTCACTGTGAGCTCCTGAGATGCTCTGACACTGTGTTGGGTTTACACACATTCCAGTGAGACATCAGGAAGATATTCAAGTGGTGACAGCTTGGAAAAGGAATCCCTCATTAGCAGTAAGTGGTGTTAATCTCTTCCTCCAACCCTGACATTTGTTGGCTGGGGTTTGAACCTGAGCAGTTCTGTTTTAAAGAGCTGCTCACGCAAATGTCATTTTATTTGAGGCACTAACAAAAAATATTTTGGTCAGGTTAGAAGCTCCTATATAAACACGCATCTTTTTTCATGGATTTGGGATACTAATGATCTCATTTGACCCTCAGCTGTCAGGTGTAAATGTTCCACCTTGGGAATGTGAAACTCCTGCTACTCTTGCAAAGGTGCAAAGAAGCAGCAAGCACGTGTTTTGTTCATAAAATCACAGAATGGTTTGGGTTGGGAAGGACCTTCAAACTTCAAAGATTTCTTCCTAAAGGAAGAAGTTCTTCCCTGTGAGGGAGGTGAGGCCCTGGCTCAGGGTGCCCAGAGAAGCTGTGGTTACCCCTGGATCTCTGGAAGTGTCCAAGGCCAGGCTGGATGGGGCTTGGAGCAACCTGGGCTAGTGGAAGCTGTCCCAGGATAGGGTGGAACAAAGTGGGGTCTAAACTATCTTCTAACCCCAACTATTCTGTGATTCCATGAACCAACCAAGTTGTAATTTAATTTATCCTGACAGACAATAAGAAACCGAAACAAGAGACAGAATACACCAGAGGCAGCTCCAGGCTGTGGTTCTGCTCCCCACTGATAACTACTGAAGGAGCTGAAGGGGCTGTGCCTGGCCTGCAGGGGCTGCCTGCAGTTCCCTCATCCCCTGCACCATTTCATGCATCGCCTTCCACGACCCCGTGGGGAGGGAAAGAGGCAGCAGAGAGAAGGAGAAAGGACACTGTGCCTGGGAGGCAGGGACAGAGGCCAGAGTACCAGGAGGCAGGGCCGGGCTGCTGGCTGCTCAGAGGCTGCAGGGACACTCGCTCAGCCCCGGGGACCCGTGTGCCGAGGCTGTGTCTGAGCTGGGATGTGCCCCCACGCTCCACGGGCCTGCTCAGCCCATGGAGCACAGGGAAAGGGATGGGAGAGAGTGAGAAACAAAAGGAAGAAGGGGTTTCATTAATAGATGATACTCTTGAATTTTTTACTTCCCAGTTATCTATGCAGCACATGGTTTTTCTCTACAACGTTCCCAGCGTGAGTTTGGAGGATGTGTTATTACATCCTCAAGTGTCTCATATTGGTAAGGAAGCCAGGGAAAATGGAAAATAAGGAACAGCAGCTTCCTAGTTCAGTGTTTTGCAAGATAATGCTCATCTGAGCATAGGCAAACACCCCACTCCACGTGTGGTACAGAAAATAAAAATACAGCATAACAGGTTTTTAAAAAACCTGATCAATTCAACAACGAAAGCCAGGTATGCTGCATTGTTTCCTTCGATGATGTGGAAAAAATTCACATGCTGTATAGTGTGATATACATAAAAACTACACTCATTTACAGCTTCCCTGTGTGAAATAAGCAACAAGAGATTGCATTGGAAAAGGTTACGCCAAGGGCAATGAGCTCAGCACAAACACGGCAGAAATCGTCACTCGATGAGAAGGAGAGGCCACGCCGGCCCTGCTAAAAATAGCAAAGTACAAGAAGGAAAAAACACAGAACAAAACTGGCCCCATTGTTGTGCACTTCTCTGAGCGAGGCAGGAAGTGAGGGCTCAACACAAACCACTGCTGCTTCTCCCAGGCACAGAGGGCACCGAGCTGGGGACACAGCAGAGCCAGACCTGCCAGGGTTTGCTGGAACCCAGAATGTTCCAGCCCCAAAATGTGCTCACTCCTGGGAACAAATCACTTTGATTTACAGCCTTCTAAAAGAGCTGTGTGGGGAGCACCACCTGATGATCAGCAAGGGCAGCGTCACTTTTAGTCACCCACAGCTATTCTGGAAATTGTTCAGGTGGGCCAGAATTCCCTGAGGGAGCTGATGCTGCTGCAGCCTGATGTGCTCAGTCAGTGTTCTGCTTACTCAGCTGGGTCTGTATCTAAAACCAATAGTTCAAAATACTTTTGCTGATACGTAATTTGTACTAAAATACCTCAGTAGGAAAGCCAAATTCTCCCTCTTTCACAATTTGTTCCTGAAGCAAGGATTGGTGTTATTATCACGTTCTGCAGGGTGTAATTACCTATGGATATAGAGGGGGTGAACACCCAAGAAAAACTTGCAGAGAGTTTTCTACAACACATTTGATTTGTGTCTAATACAACACTTGTTTTGCAGAAGAACTCATGAGTTAAGGGCAGGGCAGGCAGCACTGCAGCCAGAACCCACTCACAAGGGGCTGGTCACTCATCCCCAACTTGCCCTGTGGCACTAAGGACACCAGGGAACATGACAGACCTACACATTTTACAGGTGTGAAATAGCAGAGCTGTATTTCACTTTCACCTGTGCTACAGCTGAAAACACCTGAAGAATTTCCTTTATTTTCTCACCAGCACCTGAGCTTTTCCAGCACTCCCTCCTTACCTGTCATGTTTGTTCTCCTGTGCAGCTCGCAGCAGCTCCTGGATGTTCTTGGTGATCTGCTCAGTTTTCCGAATCACATCTTCTGTGCTGGGCAGACTGGAGCTGGGGGCTGAATCTGTGTCCTCAGGGATGGACCCTTCCCCCTGCCAAATGACACTGCGCTGCCGGCCCTTCCTGCCCGACCTGCAGGGGAGCAAAGCAGGGGTTGGTGTGGGGACAGAGCAGTCTCCTGTCACCCCCAAGCTGTGCCAGCTCTGTCCCAGCACTTACCCTGGCTCCTCCAGCTCCACAGGGGTGGTGGGGTTGTCGTAGTCGCTCTCGGACACGCTGCTCTGCTTCTCCAGCTTTGAGGCCTGCAAAGAACAGATTTACTTCAGCCTGTGCAGGAAAGAGCAGCCCTGGGCTGTGCCAGAGCTGTGAGCTGTGCACGTGGATTTGTTCTTAGCACAACAGCTGCCCTGGAGCTCTGCTGTGCCCCTCTCCCCATGCCAGGCTGCTGCTTGGCTTGTACCCAAAGCCCTGGGCATTGCCAGCACAGCACAGCCCCACCAGCCCCTGAACACCCAGCACGGCAGACAGACAGACAGACAGAGCACAGCCTCCCTCCCTGCCACTGAAACCACCCCAGGGGCATGCTCTGAGAGGCCACCAGGAGCAGAGGCCAAATGGAGAAGCAGCACCATGAGACAGGAGCCTGAACAGTGAATAAGAACTGCTGGAGAGGGACAGAACCCCGGACTGAGAGAGCAGAGCAGAGGCCAGAGACCACGGTGGGGAGGCTGAATGCAGAGGGGAAAGCAGCTGGTGGGAGGCTGCAAACTGGGAGCCCAAAACAAGGGCTGAAGACTGTGGCAATGGGAAAGCCAAAATAAAGACAGGAGGCAGAGAAGGGGAGGCCAAACTGCAGGTGGGAGACCAAGGGCATGTATGGAACTGATGAGACCTGGAGCTCATTACAATTTGGGGGCAGCACAAGAGGGGTTAAAGCCCATTGCAAAGTGAAGCCCAAAGTATGAGGAACTGAGACCCACTAAATGTTTAATACTGGTACAGAGTTGGGAGATCAAAGAAATGAAAGTTGTGCCCCGGAGCACAGGATGCAACAAGAGCAGGAGGCCCAACCCTCAGAGTAAAGGGCCACAAGAGAAAAGTGTCAAAAGGATGATGGAGCCAATTCCAAAGTGGAAGTGAAATGAGAGCAAGGAGGCAGAAGCTGGATTGAGCTCTGTAGGCCCATTACAAAGTGGGAGGCTGATCCCAGAGCAAAGGCTGAATGAGGAAATGGACAGCAAAATGAGTTCGGGGGTCAAATTCTCAGCCAGGCCCCAGGATCACCACCTATCTGCTTCCTCAAGTCTTCTAGAAACTGCAAAGCTTCACCCAGGTGCCCAGCACAGTGTGTCCAGAGTCAAATACCCCATGCTGGTGTCACTCTGATCACAGAGCAGCAGCTCAGGGTCCTTCACAGCCCCAACAACCAGCCCTGGGGCTCTTCCAGAAACCTTGAAGTCACCATGAGGGAATCTCCACGGTTAAACTGTAAGGGACACCTTCAATCTGCATCCCTGACCCAAACATTTAGGTATCTGCTTACCAAATAATATTTCTGCCTCGAGGACAGACCAAAAATGTGATCAGGAACTGGTTTTCACTGGCTGAGATTCAGTATATTTGTTAAGCAGCCATCTGATGTTAAACCCATCAATTCTTAAGTGAAGCACCTGGAGTTAGGAACACTTTTCAATTTTAAAGTTACTCTGCACAGAAGGAAAAAACCAGCATTTTTTGAACACTCCTCTCTCAGGACAGCTGGTAAAGATCAGTTGTAAAAGTGATATGTATTTTGAAGACAAGAAACTATTTTATGTAGAGTCTGACCTCTCCCCTCTCTCATGTGTACAGAGACAACAATTCTGAGAGTGGCAAAGTTCTACCATCTGGTCAGAAATACAAACAACAGTGATGAATTACAAGAAGAGAATACTATGGAATCACTAATAAAGAATCAGTGTAGAATAAAAACAAGCAACCAAACCCTCTACAAGTTTCCAGTACCAGACAGCACTGCAGCCAAACCCAGATTTCCATTTAGCCAAGCAGGATATTCCCTTGAAAGTTTTTTCTTCTATCCCTACTTGCAAATCTAATCTTTTCTGGACTAGTATGTCCAGACACTGTACAGTCAAAATAAAATGGGGAGAGAAGGAATTAAAAAGCAGGTTCTGTGTCCTGGCAGGGAGAGACCAGAGTAAACATTTAACCCCCCCAAATTTGTTATCTGTAAGGCAAAGAGTCAATCAGGACCACCTGGATTGGTGCAAGCCACCGGCCCCCAAGGAAAGCAGCTTTGAAGCTGGGCCTCATGCAGTGCTTTTAGTCAGCAGGAGAGTTGGAAATTGGCTTAGAAATACCAGTGAGAGCCTGGAAAATCACTGTCCAAACAGCAGCCAGCTTGTCTTGGGGCTGTTGTGCAGCTGAACAAGTGACCTGGAGAACCGTGCGTGGTGTTAAAGGGTGAAGATGTGAAATTAGAGAGAGGCAGGAGCCCAGAGCTCGGGGCAGCAGGATTGGAAGGGAGGAAGTTCTGCTCCATGCAGGCTGGAAGGCCAGGCAGTGAGAGGGGGAAGAGAGAGGATGTGGTTCTGGGGAGATTGGCACCTCCTCCAGGGAAAAGACCCGATTGGGAAGGTACTTAACCCTTCGTGTGCTCTCATCCCTCGACCAGGAAAGCGTGGAGGGGAAGGAAGGTAGAGATGAAGAGGAGGTCACAAACGCACTCCTCCCGATCTAAAAATGGGAAAGAGAAAAACCAAAACCAAAACACAAACAAACTCTTAACGGAAATTAAAGGAACATTCTTAAAACCACGGAGATGACATAAAGCAAGAATGATGTTGAGGATCTGGCTGGGGCTGAGGGGACTTAATTCTTTCAAAATACAATTGAATTCATGCTCATTCTCATACTGAGATTCCAGAGGTGCCAAATTCCATGAAGAATAAAAAAAAAATTACCACATGCCAAATTAACTCCACAAAAGAAATCAAAGCTTCAGAACTGCTACTGCTATCCAAATTTCCACCCAAATGACCAAAAGACATATACAAAGCACTGCCACATTTTGCAAACACTGTCACAAACAAATGAATTCTGACATTTCTTGCTGCCAGAACTGCCATCATCTCAACATGACAATATAATTTAAAATGATCCAGATTTCATAGCTTAAATTAATTTAATTGAAGGAGGGGACTAATTCCCTTGGTGTATTCAACTGTTTTCTGCGGAATGTGCATGGAATATTTGCCCTCCCTCATGCCAAAGGTAACTTCAAAATACATTTTAAAGGTCTTAATAATTTAACTGGAAGGAAATACAAGATATTGCTACCAAGAGAGAAAGATATTGTCAAAAATTCACACATTTTAAATGTGTGTCTAAAAGATACTGTCCTGCATTCCAGCCCACAGGGCAATCTAAGAAGGTGAAATAAAAAATTAACTGTGCTAATTAATTAAATGCACTTGTTAATTAAATGCACTAGTGTGTGTTGGGTCACTTCCGTAAAGTGTGAACACCTCAGTGCAAAATCCCTCTGACCAACAGAGAACTCCCTCTCTGTATCACACAGAAAAATACTAAACCAGAAGAATCTGCTTGACTGGCAGATCTAAACCATTTCCAGCCTCCAGTTTCAAACTCAGAATAAGAAACTGGTTGTCTGGGGAAGACTTTTCCCTTTTATTTTATTTTTGTAAGATGGTTCTGAAGTTCCACAAATTGGTACCTGTGTGTTTATCTCCAGATATACATGAATTATACCTACCTCCTTGGAATACTATTACCCCTCCCTCCCTAGTTTTTAGGTAACTACATATTGATATTTTATATATATATAGTGTTGTTAAAAAACCAGCTGAGCAGAAGCCAAAAGCTCCAGTTTACATATTCCAGAACTTCTACAGCTTCTGCTTTTCAAACCATCAGGCTCCTGCAGACATGTTAATACAGCAAACATGAACAATTCTCCCAGCTCTTTACTCCCCCCTGTTTATTTTTTTCCCTCTGAGGCAGAAGCAGAGTCGGAAGAGACAGGAAAGCTGAACGTGAGTGGCAATGCAGAAGCAGCAGCAGTTTTACTCACGTGTGGAGGGAAGGGCTGCAGCCTGGTGATGTTTTCTTCTGGGTAGGTGACCTCCCCCATGGGCAGGTAGGGCTTCTGCCCCGAGCCAGTCTCGTACATGGACATGGGCCTGCTGCCCCGGGCCGACGGGCGCCGCTTTAGGGAGGAATTGCTGCTGGGGTCTGGGTACTCAGAACCACTTTGCACCTGATAGATATTGGTTGTGGCCTGTCTTCTGAGGTTGGTATTTTCACTCTGCAGCGTTTGGAGCTGAAAGAAATGTTTAGCAGTGGGACTTGGTTTCCTAAGAGCAAGTGCCAAAAGCAAAGCGAACACGCGACACTCGCTTGGCTCAGCTGTCCTAGAAAATCCAGGTACTGCTGAACTGGGGGTTCATTTCTTTTTCCAAACCCACTTGACTTGCTTGGTGTAAGCATAGAAACACCTTTGTTCCACATCTGGGAATATTTAGGTGTTGATTTCCAGCAGCTGCTGGGATGTAAATAAAGTTACATATTAAAATTGGCTGCTGTAGTTCAAAACACAAGACCCATTGCCTCCAGCCTGCTCTACTGGCAGAGGAATCCTGGGATAGAATGAGGCTGTGGAGGAAGGACTGCCAATACAACAGTTTTCCAAGCAAAGGGATCCATTGCAGCAGCCAATACAAGGACTTAGAAGAATTTAACATAAGGCCAGTGAAATCTGACAATGCCAGAACTGCAGCGCAGACACCAGAGGCAGCACAAAAGAACTTTGAGCTTGCTCTGCAAAGCAAGGAGAGAGTTTAGCTTATGAAAATTAGGCATCAGCTACTGCTCTCTAAGAAGCCAACAAGAAAGCATTTTTAAGCTATGTATTATTATGTATTTATTTGATAGTAAAAATGCACCAATTCTGATTTATTTTGTGGACTTGGAGTAAGTTTGCTATATTAACACATCAGAAAGAAAAGATACAGTGCAGAAAAACTGCAGGACATCTCCTAAAACAGAGATATATATTTCCTAAAGCCTCATTAATTCACATTTCCCAAAGGTTTGCTTTTTTTTTTACCTTAAATGATTATATCTGTCTAAAGAAACCAATTGTGAAGTGAAAAGTTAATTCAATTGATGCAAGGGAAATGCTGAAACCAGTCCAAGCTGTTGGAAGACCAAGGAAACACCCTGAGCTCTCCCAGTGTTCACCATTCCAACTGACTGGAAGAGAATGTTGGCACTTAACAGACAGGGATATTCCAATCTGCTGAGTTAGCTCAGACTCAGGTGCAAACAGTTCAACCACTCTCCAAAATCCCTGCTCTGTCCCAGAACAGCAAGCCCACCCTACAGCCTGAACAACTTTCTCTACACATGACTCTTACAGGATGGTAATTATTTGGAAAATAGGATTTTAAACGCTAATTAAAGGGATTAATCTGAGGGTAAGCAGCCAGCTCTTTCTAGCCAGCCAGGATACTGAACTCAGATATAAATTGTCATTTGCCCGACAAAAAATATAGATAAGTGCACACTTAAGGTGTGCTGACACTTGTTTCCTCATTGTTTAAAGCTGCTTATATTGAAGCATGACAGCAAAAGCACCCAAGACTTGCCACAACTTGTTCTGTCACTTGGAAAACTGATGTCAAAGTTTTGATGTAAGTCAAATCATCCTCATCATTTGCAGGGCTGGATCACCACCAGCACCATGAAAAAACAACATTCAAAGCATGTGGTGCACAGAAATATTTATAGTTTCAGGTCTGATCCCAAAGCAGCTCCACTTTAAAATGAGTTTTCTCCCTATCCAAATACTGGATTATTTCATCCTCAGTTCCAGCAGTTTTATTCTGACAGCTTCAGATACCCCAAGAGCTGGAGGGAAGGGTTCCTCTGTTACCTTTTTCTGCATAATCCTCAGCTCATCACTCAGGTTGATGTTCACTTTCATTAACTGCTGAATCTTCACCTCAGAAGCCACCAAGGCATTTTTAACCTGCATATATTCCTGGGCTGTGACTGGTCCATCTGACAAGTCTGAATCCAAGCTCTAGGAAAAGGAAGAGAAAAATACTTACACCATTAAGAAGAAGAAAACAAGACCATGAGATTTCAACAGCTTTGCATGTGCTCACTTTAAAGGCATCACAGTTCAAATGATGTTTAAATTAATAAGATCCATTAACCAGAATCTTTTGAAGTCCTCTGGAAAAGCAATCAAATGTCAATCAGCTCTTACTCCTCTAAAAACATTTGCATCAGCATTTCAATGATAAAATGTTGTTTTATAAGGATTAAAAAAAAAAAAAAATGCAATAAAGAACTGCAAAATTTTAAAAGAGAGATTGCTAAATATCCAGTGTGCATTCCCAGGGAAGATTAAAGTAGTCCCACCAGGTTTTACTGCCCTTTGATGCCATTCTGCATTACTCCTGGAATGGTTTAACTCACTTGTTCACTCCTGGTCTGCTGTGAGTATTTCTCAAGTAAGAAGAAGTAAATATTTGTGAAATACCATGGAATCACTGATTCAGAGCTTTTTAGCAGATCCAATTATTTAATCTATGCAATTAAATCTATATCTATTTCCAGCCATACACATTACTTTTCTAGAGAGGCTATTTTTTTAAAATAAAAACTCCTTAAGCAACAATATTTTATTTAAGAAAGTTCACAGACTGAGGCATGATTACAGAATTAATTAAAATATTAATTTTCTGAGAATTTATGCAAATTACCTTTATGAGAAACACTTGGGGGTGTATCATTATTTCAATCCTACCTTCTGCCTGTTTGATTTAGCTGC
Organism: Certhia americana; assembly: GCA_018697195.1. Lineage (NCBI taxonomy): Eukaryota > Metazoa > Chordata > Aves > Passeriformes > Certhiidae > Certhia > Certhia americana. The sequence continues at coordinate 3,237,046 of CM031871.1, forward strand.
ATTTGTTTCCAGATCTGTATCTTCATCTGAAGCAACACTGTCATAATCAGGCTGGTCATTGTCCTGACTCTCACTGCTGTGCTGATTGCTGATTGATTTGAGGATCAGCTCCACATTTTCTGCAGATCAACACATGAAACACATACCAGTCAGTCTGGAGAAGAAATGGAAGTTCATACTTTGAAAAAAAAAATAAAATTAATTTAGATCTAACCAGGAGGAATCAGTTATTATTGTTCAAAACTTGCAAGTTTTATGGTTTTGTCTTTTTATTTCTTCTAAGTGTTTAGGCAAGTTAAAATAAGTGGTGAGAATTGTTTAGCAGCTTAATAAAATTCAAACAAATTAAAACCCCAACAGACTACATTGGACAAATAGATGAATGGAAATATAAATGAAAAATATAGGGGAAAATTAAAAGTTAGAAACGATTTTTGGGGTATTTTCTCCCAGAGGGAAAAAAATATATGAAAACAATATCTGGATTTCTCTCATAAATTTGGCTCTGCTGAGAGGCTCTGGGAGTGATTAAACTACTGAAGAAGTGCCTGCAAAGGAGCTGACAAGAAAAGCTCACTCACCTTTGGAACCAGTGAGAGAATTCCCCTGTTGTCTTCGTTTGGCATCACTTAAAATGTCTATAACCAGTGTAGCAAACTCGTGGGCATTAAATCGAGCCAGTTTCTGCCTCCCCTAAACACAGAACAATGGAGAGGAAAGAAAAGTACATCCTGCATCAGAAGAACAGCAGAGTTCCCAGGAAAAACTAAGACTACACACTTGGAGTTGACTGTTCAACTATATTCATTGCAAAAAGTGTGATTTAAAGGGAAAACGTGAAATTATTTTAAACTCTTTCTAAATAGATGCAACTCTTCTACAATAATGAAATGCAGAAAAGCAATATTACTTAGGCCTAGTTAATTACCTGGGCTATTAAATTAGTTTTACATTATTAAGATTTCATACCTGATTCCTGGTTGAGGAATATTCAGGATTTACAGGAAGAAAAGGGACCACAGTGGTCTCTGTCACGAGTGTGCTGTGGTTCTGAGTAGCAAGCCAAACTGCTCCAGAGGGAAAAAAAAAAAAAAAAAAAAAAAAAAAAAAAAGAGAAAAACCTTCCTGGTACTGTTTGACAGTATTTCTTCGTCAAATAAAAGACTGCAATTTCAAACACAAACACAATCAATTCGGAGGAAAGCTTTTCCCCAGAGGGTTCTCTGCTCTGTGAAAAACACAGGATTTTTTCAATTAACATCCCCTTCAGGCAATGCAAGACAAAGAAACTCCCCTCTGCAGTAACTGCTGAATACAGAAGCACTTGAACAGAACACGTGCTTGGATTGGCATCTTGTATGTAAAGTGAAAACCCAGATTTGTTTGATTTCATTCCAGAAAGTCTCACTCACCTGCATCTGTTTCCCTTCTGTCAACTTCATCATACACATCCATGGCAAGTTCTTCAAATAAGTGGTTGCTTAGCTAAGGGTAGAGGAGAATAATTAAAGTTTGAAAAGAAATGAAATCCAGTAAGATCTCTGATAACAGAAAAAAAAAAAAAAGAGGAAACGTAAGAGCACAATTCTGCTCTTTTCTCCAGCCTCTATAATCCACAGAAATGCTCCTTTCTGAGCCTGCAAGGCAGCAGACATGTATGACCACCCCATCTCTAGCTACAGAAACATCCAGCCTGTTCTACACTCCTCCATTCCTGGTCAATGGATTTTTAATTTTTTTTTCTCTCCCATCTGACCACAAAAAGACCTTTTGTGTTTGGGGCGAGGCAGAGGCACTGTGGGAATGAGGTACCAAATGCCAGAGGTGGACTTCAATGAGCAGTGAAGGCTCACAAAATATTTCTGTGTTTCAAGCTGCTCCTACAGCAGATGGGTCAAGATATGCTGGGGAGAGAGGAAATACAGAGTTTGCCACATCTAGAAAATGAGTTTTACTCACAGACTGAAGCTTCTTCTTGGCAGCTTTTGCCAGTTCTGATACATCCAGACTGCTATGAAAACAAGAAGTGATCATTACATCTACAGCATTTCATGGAGTCTACATATCAACATTTTACATTTTGGTAACTCAGTGATTAAAATGTCATTTTTACCCCCTAATATTTCAGTACTTTTAGCGTTGTTTTTAACACATTGATGTTATTAATATCGCTACTACAACATCACAATTAACATATAATTAAGCTTTCTTTCACAACAATTTTTAAATTTAAAACGAAATAATACCAAAAATTATTTGGAATATGAATACCCACGGGATTTTACCCACACAATTTTTAAGTTACTGAAGTTTTTCACAGAAATTTTGCAAGCAGGAGGTTGGACAGTGGTTTACTTACAGCCGTCTTATTTCCAATTGCACAGCAATAAAAGAGGAACAGGAACTTAAAATTAGTGCTTGATACTTCTTATACAAATATGATTTCATTGATCACAACCAAAAGTTAAAAGCATTACAAAAAACAGGACAATACCAAATTGGTCCTTAAATTATTTCCACAATCTGTGTCCCAAGAATTCCCCATGCATGTTCCCTTGACAGAAATGTCTCCCTTTCTCCCTGCATTTTAATAAATACAATCAGCTCCTCTAATATTTTGATTTTATTGATATCCCAATATTCTTTCAATGAAATAAAAGCTTTCAAGACTAATAAAGGCACACATAAAAGAGTTAAATGGCAACAAGCTTAAAAGGTGTTTCAGAAAGGAAAGAAAACTTAATTATTAGGGTTTTTTTACTCTGATGTTTTCACACATGTGACAGAATCAGCAACTTACCTGTCTGCCATCTGAGGTATAACAAAGTGCTGCCCATTTTTGTGCTCTAGAGTTGAAAACAAATTGCACTTTACTAGGTTGGTTCTGGTCTACAGTTTTCAATAATAAGCATCAGGCAATACTAAATAATTTATCTTGCATATACTCAATTTCCAATTACAGGCAACTAGGCAAGTTATAAAAGAAGGCTCATGCCAAGATTTCCAGGAGTTATCAAAGATCCCAATTAAGGCTTATTAGTTGTATTGAAATTCCATTAGAAAAGAAAATTAAGTTCTAACACAGGTACCTTTATGGTTAAAAATCTGTAAGTGTCCTTGTGTTCAAAAGGCACCCACTTAACAGAACACTCCCCTGTGTTGCATTTTAATTAGAATAAACTACTTGGAAAAGTTTCAACAGTATAGAAAGAACATGTATCTGTGGAAAATCAGGAAGGAATTTTGTTTTTAATTTATATCTATTTAAAACCCTGCAGCTTTATCCCAATTTTAAATGCATCATTTCTAATCTTGCACCTCATACTCTCTTTGGTGCTGCGTAATTCACGTAACATTTTGGAAGGGATACAAAAAGTGCAGTGCACCAAGGTGACACAGCAGAGTCTGAAAGCTCTAGAACTGCCAGAGCCAGGTCTGAGGGTGCAGGTGTTGTGCTCACCTGGTTTCCTGCCACAGAGGTAGAAAGCCAACCTGTCTGTGAGCTCGTACTGGATCTCCACCAGCCGCTCTGCCAGCTCGTGGTGCCCCCCTTGCCTGCTCACACACAAGGACAGGGAGCAGTCAGGGACACACAGAAATGGCCAGAGAAACAGATTTAGAATTTTGTTTGATGCATCAACCCATCACAGACTCATAAGCCTGGTTCCACCCCGTGTGCCCCAAGCCATCTGTGCAGTGTGGGACATTCCTAGAGCAATTCCCAAGATAACCCTCACTCCTGGAGCCTGAACTTGCAGCAACTCTTCTCTAATTCCTTTCCTGTGAGCTGCAAGATTGGCACAGCCTGTGTCATTGGCATCATAACTGATGTCTCAGGCACTCAGAACTCAGGCTGTGATCTGATGAAAATACTTATTCCTCCTTTTTATTCATTCACTCTTTCTGCAAAAATTATTATTAGCATTTAACAGACAAGTTATTTTAGGACAGAAACATATCTTAGCAGGTCCACTGTGTGGTTTATAGACATCAGAGATTCCTACCTTGCATAATCAACTGGAGTTTTCCCATTGGAATCTTGTGTGCCAGGATCAGCACCATAAACTGCCAATAGTTCTGCTTGCAAAGTCTGTCCTGCCTTAGCAGCCACGTGCAGCGGGGTGTTGCCTTTCTCCTGCAAGAGATTAAGGAAAAATACCTACTTAAACAACAGGTCTGAGCAGAAGGTTGAAATATAACATGAATCAGCTGAAATGAGTATAAATAATATGAATTGGAATTGATTGTATATCAAAATAATGAAAAAAAAGTGTTCCTACAGGATGAAAGAAGTTGGCTTGAGCTCCTAAGGAGAGCAGTCGCAAACAGGTCTCCAGATTCCCTGTCCTCACACTGGAATGGAGTTGCTGAAAAAGAAGAAGAATTATATTTAACACAGTAACAACAAGGGAGATTCAGGAGTTGATTTTCAGCTTCGAGAAATAAGAGCATGCAGAGTTCTCACTACAGCTCTTTTGTGCAAAGGGTTTTCTCCAAGTTCACCCTCAATTAATGCCTCTGAATCATCACTTCCAGTGATAACCACAAAAAAATGAGCTTCAAGTTGAATTTATTTAGGTAATAGTGCAGAAAACCAGAAACAGTTAAGCCAAAAACAAGGAAGGGAAGTCAGTGAGATTTGCCTGTGCTGTCCCAGGAGCCACTGACCTTGCTGAGATCCTTGGCAGTGACACTGTCATCCTCCCGGCACGGCAGGCGATGCACAAATGCTAACATCTGATATTTAGCTCTGATGAACTCTGCTTTGTTGGGACTGCAAAGAGAAATCCAGGCAACAAGAAGGGAAAGGAAAGAAATATCAGTGTTTTTATACGTAATACAGATGTTCCAGAAAAAGAAAAAGCTTCACAAGTGAAGATTGAATGAGAGCTTTGCGTGTTGCTGGTGGCAAAGTTAGGCATGGAAAAATATTTTCATTAAAAAACAACCCAGTACAGATTGTCTGACCATACAGAGAAAATGTCTGTTACAACCATCAAATAGCTGCAGACTGTAGCATGTGGTGTTCTGTTTCTTAACAGACTTTAAAATCATGCCAGATTAAGATCTATACTTACTCTACACATTTATTTACATTTTAAAATAAAGCACCATAGTCAGGGACAAAAATCTCTGAAGTTTTATTTAATTCCTCAACCAAACCCCATTTTGTTGGCAGCTTTCAGTTAACTGTAGCATATGACAAAGAAAAGTCCTTTGACTAAAGTGCAAGCAAAGGTCCTCACTTCCCAAAAGGAATCAATAATTCAGAGAATTCAAGCACTGCATTCTATTTCTGCAATAAATTAAAAAAAAACTAATACTGGAAATAAAAGAAAAAAATAACTACCACACACACAGAGGTTCCTACAGATTTCTTGTTGCCCTGAATAAAATAATCCCACTTCTCCTTGACAACAATTCTGCCTTTCCCACTTACTGCACTTTATCCTGCGGGCTGGCCTTGCGCCTCCCGCTCATCACAGAGGCAGGATCCAGCAGGGAGTGTTCCCAGATGGAATTAGCACCATTGTTGTACAGAGTTTCCACCATCTGAAAGTCAGAACACACAGACATTTGGCTGCTGGCTGCACTAATCGAGTATCTGTAATTATTTTCAAGCAGGTATCAAGCTGACAGATTCCCACTCTGTGTGCCAGCAGCTGTAACCTTGTTGGGATATCATAAATGGGCACGTGTTTAGGAGGTTATGATGTGTGGAATGTAGTGAGAACCACCTTGAAATTCTCTGCTCTTCCCAACGGCACCTCCAGTGAAAAGATAATTCAGGTTGTAGCAGATGCAGTGCAGAATCGTGAAAGAAAAGTTGTAGTGACCTTCCAAAGCAAAGGCATCAAAGATAATACTGACATCACAACACCCCATCACATCAAAACAAGTGAAATAAAATGAGAATAACTTAGAAAAACAAAGTTTAAAAGCTTAAAAGGACCAGCTCGCTCAAAAAAAAAAAAAAAAAAAAAAGTTTAGCTATTTAAATTACATTTAAAAATCATCATATGTGGTTTCAATGGAGGAAAAGGGTTTCCCTCTGTACCTGCAGCAGTGTTGGAGGCCACGGGGTGTGTTTGAGATGCCTCACTTGGGAGATGTGACGGCCCAGGCTCCTGTGCACACTGCAGCACTCATCACAGATCAGGATCCCTCTGTTTATGGATGCCCAGCAAGGATCTGCAAAAAAAAAACAACAAAAAAACCCCATCCATTATAACACAGGAAGCAACATGACCTTGGATTGCAAAAGCAGCTCTGCCTTTTAACCTTCCCTGCTCAGCCTGTGAATGTTCCAGCCTTGCTGGGGCTCTGGATGCTGGGAAAATGGGAAACCCCAGTCCTGGCACTCATGGGGGATGTGTGATTCCAAGGACAGTGAGAAATCTGGGAAAAAGCCCCACTGCTTGCAGTTCTTTTTGTGAAAATACTTTCTTTTCTAAACATAACAGGATATTGAATTTATCACCAGCTTGAAGTGCTTTACTAGTTATTTTGTGGATTCCCACAAAAGTATTCCTAACAACAGTGTCTACCTGCTCCTTGAAAAAAACTCTGGGTTTTTGTTGTTTTTTTTAAACTTGTCAAAAAAAAAAATCTTTTTAAAAAACACCAAATCTACACACAAAGTTGCCACAGCACTCAGGCTTTTCCCCAACTATTTAGTTTTCAGTTCTATAACAATGTCTTTTAAATTTCCACTTTAAATAATAAAAGCACACAAGAGTGTCATCATAAAGAAGGATACATACGTGCCAAGTCAAAGGCTCAATAAAATCCAAAATTCTCAAGCAAAATAATCTGAACTGAACCATCTTAGAAGCAGCCCAGAAAGAAAACTGATAGGAAGCAAAGTAGTAAATAATATATATGAGCTACTATGTAGCTTCAAACTTCAAAATGCATAAAATCAAGTAGGAATGGTACATTAGGTTGAAACAATAAATGCCCACAGGACACCAAACAGGTCCCTTGGCTGCTCAGAGCTCAGTCTCCAGAAGAAATTCCAATTTCTGCCAGTGACACGTGAAACTCATCATGCCAGCACCCTGCAGGAACAGGCAACTGAGCAGCCAGACAGAGCTTCAGACCTAGCACATCCCAGGAGAACAAAAATGGAAATCAAGATCTCTTTTATTTTGGAAAAATCTTAAATTTCAAACGCAGAAGTGAGTCTGAGGCCAAATAAGGGAGTACAAGGCGAGCCTGGTATTTGATGAGAGAACTTCTGAGTCCTGTCAGAACACATCTGAGCACTGGTGCATCACGTGGAAAAGTCTCCTCTGACCCAGGCAACAAACGGACCGAATCCCTGCAAATGAGATGTGATCACAGCTGTGCTTTCTGAGCAGAGTTGATGATCTGGGTGTGCTGCAGGCAGTGCACCTGTCTGAACCACGAGGGACAGGAGCATCTCCTGACCCACCAGAACCAGCCCAGTCCAGAGCCAAATTAAAGCAGGTGAGAGGAAAAAAGAAAAAAAAAAAAATCCATTTGTTAAAAAACCAAATTACAACAAGCACACAGAAGTCCTTGTTAAATCATTCAATTATTTAACAACTCTGACTTCCAAGAAGAAAAAGAACAGCAATGGAATGAGATGCATTCATGGCAACCTAATGACCCAAACTGAGGCAGCCTTCCAGATTAATGAGCCTGGTCCCTTCTTGTTAGAGATAACCTCATCACACAGGGCTGGGATCCTTAGGGATCCTTTCCCTTGCCCATTCCCAGGCTGTTTGTGAGCATTGCTCTGCATTCTCATCAGTCAGCACTCGGGATTTCTTCACCTCTGCCTCAATATCCAAAGATTCAGGTTTAAATTTAATGCAATGAAATGTCTGCCCTGGAATTTGAGTAACTTTTAAGAGAAACGTAATTATGGGCTTGATCAGAATATGTTTAAGCCAGGACCAAAATTCACAGAATCCCAGAATCACTGAAGCTGGAAAAGACCTCTGAGACCATTGAGCCCAACCTGTGACTGATCACCCCCTTCCCACTCAGCCCAGAGCACTGAGTGCCACTTTCAGTCCTTTCCTGGACACCTCCAGGGATGGGGACTCCAAACCTCCCTGAGCAGCCCCTTCTGAGCCCTGACCACTGTTTCCATGAGGAAATTCCTCCTGGTGTCCAACTTGAGCCTCCCCTGGCACAATTTGATGCAGTTTCCTCTCATCCTGTCCCTGTTCCCTGGGAGCAAAGTGCAACCCCTGCTGGATCCCCCCTTCTATCAGGGAGTTGTGGAGAGCCAGAAGGTTCCTCTGGAGCCTTCTTTTCTCCAGACTAAGTCCCTTTCCCAGCTCCCTCAGCTGCTCCTGGGGCTCCAACCCCTTCCCCAGCTCTGTTCCCTTCCCTGGACACACTCCAGCCTGTCCTCCACGCCCATCCTGAAGCCAGGGGCCCAGAGCTGGCCAAATCAATTGAGAGGCCTCAGTGTCCAGCACAGGGGTGGTCACAGCCAGGCCCTGCTGCCCACGCTGGCTTTGACACAAAGGACAATTGGGGAGAAGCTGCAGGGCCGGGCTTTCAGGAACCTGCAGGGTGGTTCAAAACAGGAAGCGTGAGATGAAGACAAGCCCAGGGCCGTGGGTCTGAGCAATGAGCTCCTGCCTCACGATAGGAAGTAGAGCACAAGAGCTCTGTAAGATCACCCAGTGTCCAAGAAAACCCTCCACGCTCTGCCGCAGAGACAAAGGGGGCATTGATGAAGTTCCAGGGCAAGCACTAATTAATGCAGGTGCCCAAAGGCTGCAGCCCCCAGATCTCCTGACACAGCCCCCCGATAAGCCCTCTAATGGGAGGGGCTGATTATTTTGTTGACAAAAAGATTAAATTAAGATTTCTTCACATATGTGGCTAAGCCAGTGGATTTCTAGTAAGTCAGTCAAGAGCTGGCAGTGCTCTGATGTCACGATAAAAGGCTGGGTTACAGGATTACTCTGATACCCCGAGGAGCTCAAGGAACACAATTCACACAGCTTTATCTCCCAGACAGAACACCCCTGATGTGTGGAAGCACAGATAGGCTACCTCGTGTGATAGGGACAATTGCCTGCCTGGGAGATGCCAGCTCTATTTACTGTAAAACCAAATTTCTACAGGTGTGCAAGTAGAATCCCAGAATCCCAGACTGGTTTGGGTTGAAGGGTGCTTAAAGCTCACACAATTCCAATCCCATCCATTTATCCCAGCTTGCTCCAAGCCCCATCCAGCCTGGTCTTGGACACTTCCAGGGATGGGGCAAACTTCTCTGGGCAACCTGTGCCTACTGCCCTCAGAGGGAAGAATTCCTTCTGTAAAATCGAAGAAAGTAACTTCCTGGAAGTTAATTTGGAACTTATAGCAATTTTTTAAACGTAACTCAGATTTAATAAAAGTTGTTCTTCCCTCCTCCACACCCTATCTTCTGCCAATTCAAGTGTTATCTACATTAAAGTGCTGCGATTCATTTCAGTATGTGCATAATTAATTTTATTGGATGAGCCTGCCCAGAACACAAACAGCAAAAACTAGAGAGACAGAAAAGATACAGACAGAACAAACACACGGAGCTGATGAAATACAACAGGACAGTTTTAGACACAAGAGCAGCAGAGCTACAGATGGTCAGGAGATGCAACAACCTTTCTAAAGACAAGATGTGTTTCCATAAACCCCCAAACCCATCTGCAGGGGGATACCTGTCAGCCCAGAGCACACACTGCTCCCTAAGCGCATCTCCAGACGCTTCAGCACAACTTTCCTTGGAAGTTCGGGACACCTACACCCAACCCCAGCCGTGGGGGGGTCCCAGTTTAACTCCCCGCTGACCCTGTGGATACGGGAATGGACGAACAGCTCCAAACCCTGCCCCACTCTCACCTTCCCCGCTCCCCCAAAACAGTGACACATTCCCACCAACGCCCTCCTCACACCTCTCAGCGCCGGGACTGGAAGGTGCATTTCTGTCAGCTTTCCTCCTTCCTGAACCGGGGAGCTCCTCGTTTCCTTCCACGCCGTTGCAGAGCTGCAGGCTGTCCCCGGAGCTGTGTCCCCGCCGGGCCCGGGCGGTGCCAGCGGCACCCGGACACTCGCACCCCGAATTTACAACCCAGCCCTGGAAATGTCCCAGGCCAGGCTGCACACAACAACCTGGGCTCCTGGAAGGCGCCCAGCCCATGGCAGGGGGTGCATTTCCCTAAGGTCCCTTCCCAGCCAAACCATCCCTCACAGGTGCAGCGGCGGCCGCTCCAGGGCGGTGACACCCCCCGGGCGCCCCCCGACCCCAAAGGGGTCCGCGGGATGAGCCCGCGCGCTGCCGGTGGCGGTGCCCTGCTTACCCTGAGCGCTGCAGTCGGCGCAAACCTCGCTGCTCCTCAGGCGCTTCGCCATCGCGGGACCGGCGGCAGCGGGGCCGGTAACGGGCCCCGCCAGCCCCGGGCCGGCCCCGCGCATGCGCGACGAGCCGCCCCGGGCCGCTCCGCGTGTCGCCCGTGCCGCCATCTTTACTCCTGGCACGAATTGTGCCTCAAACCGAATTCTGGTTCAGCAGCGCAGCACTGAGCGCTCCCTCCCGGAGACGCGCGCGCCCGCACGCCCGCTGCGCCCTCGCGGCGGGGTGAAGGGAGGCACGGGGCTTCGGGAGCCTGGTGGGAGAGGCCGCTGTGCAGCAAGCCCTGCCCTCACCCGGCATGGCGGGCGGGCGAGCGAAACCAAGGCCGGGCGAAGGCGGGGTGAGAGCGGCCGGCGCTGAGCGCTCCCCCCGCGCGGAAGGCAATGGGACAGCTGCGGGCGGGACGTTCCATCTGTCCGCCCGCAGAGGGGGAGGGGGAGCGGCTTCCGCTTTCCGTACGGTTGTCGGTGGCGGTGGAGTGCGGGGGGACCGCGAGGAGCCCCCCCTGCTCCGGCCGCGCTGTGGTTCCTCCCAGCCGTCCCTGGAGGGTCGGGGGCGGCTGAGGGGGAGAGAGCGGGGAGACCCCGGCTGAGGGCGCACCGGGAGGAGACCCTCGGGAGCGGGGGCTCTGCCAGCGGCGCCAGAAGCAGGGGACACCCCGCACTGTGGGGTTTTGCATGGGGCTCCCCTTGGAGAGGGGTGAAGGCTTCGCGGGGGGTTGCGGCCCGGGCTCGCACACACACACACACACACACCTGGGCCAGGTGTGTGGCGGGAGAGGCGAGAAGCTGAAGGGGGTCAGGGCTTGAGTAACTTGGGATCTCCAGCATCCAGAGAGGGGAGAGTGAGGGGCTGTGGCTACCCCTCCGCAGGTGTGTGCCGGGATGAGCTCCCCTGGTGGGGCCAGCAGCGCCTTCCCCCTCCATGTCCTGGTGTGGAATAACGACTACAGGCGGCTGGACGAGGAGCTGCAGGACCAGGTAACCGAGGGCCAGGGCCCTGGGAGGGATTGGTGGCCCCAAAAGAGTGCCCCAGTGCGGGGTTTGGTGGCCCTCGCTCGCTGCTGTCCCAGGGAGAAGCATCCTGGTGGTGCTGCCAGGAGCATTCGCTGGGCTTGAGGGATAGCTGCGCCTCGTTACCTCTTTATTTGTGCTGTGGGAGTGATGTAAGAAGGTGTAGGAATATATTTTTATGTCAGATACTAAACGTTGGCTTCTCAGCTGTTAAGCTCTTCTCTGAGCGTTCCAGTGCAGCTGCAGAGTAGTTTTTTTGGAGGAGTTAGGAGTTGCTCAAGGAGAGCAGCTGTGATGGGCATTAATTTATTTATTAAAGCAATAAATACTGGTTATCTTAATGAGAAGGCAACCTGGACTTCGAACCAGCCCCCACCTTGCTGAGCATCATCAGTTCTCATAGATTTGTTGCTGCCCGAGATTGAGGGCAGATTTTTTTAAAATGGTTGGAACGTTTTCAGCATCTCTGGTTTAAAAAAAAAAAAAAAAAAAAAGGATCATTGTTCCACGCTGGAGTGCAGAAAACACAAAGCTGTCCCCTCTCTGGGACACGGTGACGTAAGGAAACAGCCTGAAAGCTGCAGCAAAAATAAAAATCCTTCTGGCTGAGCTGCTGTGGAAAAGCTCTGAGAGGGGCTGGGGTGAGGTACAGTTAATAAGCAGAGCTGATTAATTAATTATACCTGACACCACAGGTACGTGAGCCCAAGAACCAGCTGTGCCACCCCCTCCTGACTGTCATCTGCAGCTCTAACAGTGCACCTGACTTACTAATTCCTGCTCAGAGCATGTTCCAGCCCTGGTTTGGGAGAATCTTTGGAATGCAGTCACTTTTTTTATCTAATTTATCTCACCTTATGCATTAACAAAACCTTTCCCCTCACTGGCACGTTGCTCCTGTGTGTGTTTTTTTCTGACACCGGTGAGAGTTTGTGGCTAAATGGGGATCACTCAGCAGCTCCCACCTGTGGAATGCTGCTGCCTCCCTCCATTCCCTGCGGAAACCAGCAGCACCTGAAGATGAACTGTGTCTCTTACTTCCTTTACCTGCTTTTAAACGCCTTTTTTTTTATTTTTTAAAGTGTTCCAAAGATATATTTCCCCTTGCTTCTTTGGGATGAGCTTCCTGCTGCCGGAGTGGCAAACAGGGTCGGGCATGTGGGGACCAGGGAACAGCAACAAAGACAGTGGGGAGGGACCCTTGGAGCCCTTTACCTGTTGGTGCTGCAGTGTTGGAGCTGCAGGAGGTGGGGAAGCAAATTAATTCCTGTTCCACCCCAGAAATGAGGAGAAGATGCTTTCAAGAGAAGCTTTCCCACTCTGTGTGAGATGTCCTGACTTGGAGCTGTCAGATAACACTGTTAACGTGCTTAATAACCTTCCTTTCTCATTCTGCTATTGACTTTCCCCTTTTCCTTTAGTTATAGATGCTCTTCTGTTTCAAATCTCTAAGCTAATAGTGAAAAATGTGTAAGGTATGAGTATGTTGTGCTTGCATGTTTTGGGTATTTGTGCCTGTGTAGTTTATTTTTTATTTTAGTGACTTGTAGAGAATGCCCTCACTCCTCATTGTGCTGTGTGTGCTTTGTGAAACACCATCTGCTTCTGTCCTTTCCAAAAGTGCTGTCCAAAATCCGTGTTGTATGCCCTGTTGCCTTTTTTATCCCCTTTTCCCCCATTTTGTTGTGCAGTTGAAGCCCTCGGTGGGGTCTCAGGCTGTCCGTGGGGTGATGCACATGGACCAGAACTCCCATCTCCTCCTGAGCCTTCTCGGGGGAAACAGAGGGGAAATAATGAGAGAAAAACAAATTAAAAGCATCAACAACGACTCTTGTCCTACAGTTTCTCTATCATTCCATAGGCCCCATTCTGCTTCTGCTTTTATCCACGTGGGGAAGCGAGCCAGCCCCGCAGAAGGGCAGTGCAGTAGAATTTGGGAGCAGATCCGTGGGAATGGCAGGGAATATTGACTCCTGGATTAGCCCTGTGTTTGTGCAAGCTCTGCTGAGCTGCCTTATTTCTCTCTCGGGCACTGACAGGATGTTGACCAGCGGGATCCACGGGGCCGGACCTTGCTGCACTTGGCCGTTTCCTTGGGTTACATAGAATCTGCCAAAGTCCTGCTGCAGCACAAGGCAGATGTGACCAAGGAGAATGCACAGGGATGGACGGGTAAGGACAGGCTGGGGAACAAGCTGGGCTGTGATTCTTTCAGTAGGAGAAGTTCTTTCTGTGGGATTTTGGTCAGCGAGCGAAGTGACACGAAGCCGTGGCTGGGTTTCTTTCAGTTTTGCACGAGGCTGTCAGCACAGGGGATCCAGAGATGGTCCAGCTGATCCTGCAGCATCGGGACTACCAGCAAACCTCCATGACCCTCGGAGGAGTTCCTGAGTTACTGCAGAAAATTAACGAGGTAATGATCTATGGAAGTGTAAACCCTCGCTCCAGACTGAAATCACTGCTTGAATTCTCATTCAGGTAGTTCAGTTAAGTGAACTACTGCAATCAGCTGGGCAATTGTGTTTTATTCCAACCTGCACATTCCATAGTGCTCAGGGACATGGAGGTTTTCCCTTGGCTTTATTTAAATTGTTTGTCACTTACTCCAAAGTTGGAGGCTGAATCTTGGAGGCATTACTGTCCCTCCAGTACAAGGAAGAACAGCTGCCCAGAAAGCAGCAGGGGCCAGACAGTGCCTGTTGTGTTTGCTACTTTCAATTTCAGTTTTAGCATTCTCTTATCATTTCTCCAGTTCTGCTTTCCTGTTTTTTTTTTTTTTTTTTTTTTAACCTAAAATGTTCACAGGAAATGCTGAATGTCCGACTATTTCATGAGGTATTTATCAGGTGTTTTCCTTCTGCAGGCTCCTGACTTTTATGTGGAAATGAAATGGGAGTTCACTAGCTGGGGTAAGAATCCTGCTCCTTGTTACCAATTCCAAGCTGTAAAAATGAGTTAGAAATGCCTCACAACGCAGGCAGAGAAATATCTGCTCCCCAGGATCCTCTTCTCCTCCATGTCAAAATGACCTCTTGTGCTTTTGTTGCACAATTATTCTTTGTTTCCTGTGTATTTGGTTAGTTGGTTTTTGGTAGTGGAGAATTTAGCTGTTGTTGCAGTTGCTGAAGACTTTTCTTGGGTTTTTTTTTACCTGTCCCTGGCCATCCACAACCAAAGTGATCGTGTGTCATCTATGGATGCACTGCCTTTTTGGGAAGTGTCTGCTTTTCCCTGATAGGAATGAACACCAGGCCTCACAGCTGACTAAATATTTCAAATATCAAGCTATTAGACTACCAGGCATGGAGTTTTTACCATTTCAAACCTTTCATCCTGAACAAATATCTTCTTCCTTTTCACAGTCATTAAATGAGACCGCTTTTGCCCTAAGCTGGTTGTTCTTAAAACTAAAGAGGAACACTATCCCACCTGTCTGAAATGACATTCCCAGGAGTGAGCACTCCCTGTGCTGGAGTTCATCTCCTCTGTGCTGCACCTCTTTGCACACTTTCCCTTTCCATTTTTCCCTTTTTTCCCAGTGCCCCTGGTTTCCAGGGTGTGCCCGAGCGACGTGTGCCGTATCTGGAAGAGCCGTGCCAAGCTGCGTGTCGACATCACCCTGCTGGGCTTTGAGAACATGAGCTGGGAGAGGGGCAGGAGGACTGTCATCTTCAAGGGAGAAGGTAAAGAGTTCACCTGTCTGCACCACTGATCCCCAGGTACTGTGTGAGCACAGTGAGAAACCCTGATTTTACACAAAAAACATCTCTTGTGTTTTATGAAGGTTTTATGTTTACATTCGTGTCTCATACAGATACTGTTTTATGATGGCTTAACTTCTCTGAGTAAATCTGAGGTAAAAATTTGGTGATAAGGCTAAAATTTCAGTATTTTACTGTTTCCCTCCTTCTTTTCTGCTGCCTTAAATATAAAAAAATCATTCTAGTTCCATCTCCAAGTTTGATCCCAGCAGAAACACCCGAGTTCGATACACGATATACCCCCAGCTTTTCACCCTGCAACACCTGCTGAGGTTTTTAACTTGAAATGTGTCTTTTCCACCAGACACTGGTGGCTGGGCAGAGCTCATCGAGATCAACCACGACGACAAGTTTGTCACGACAGAGAGGTTTGAGATCTCCCAGCACATGAAACGTTTGACGTTGGGATCCATGACACCCAAGAGGAAAGATGTGGAGAGGCGCCTCACATCTCCAATCATCAGCACGTGCCTTGATACCAAAAACATTGCTTTTGAAAGGTAAGACAGGCAGTTTCTCTCAGCAAATAAACATTTTAATGTTATGTTTGAAAAAAGCTTTAATGACAAACTCGCAAAAGCTTTGATAATTCAATCTTTTAGGGCTAGGTCTGAAATTATTTTAACCTTCACAAATCGCTAGATAAAGAAATTTGGGTTGGTCAAATTGCCACTATTGCTTGGCAAAAAGTTCCCAGTTGAAAGAAATCATTGGCAGAAAGCTTCCAGTTTATTACATTAGTAGGATAGAATCATTAAGGTTGGAAAAGGCCTCTGAGATTGACTCAGTTGCTCACTGCAAATTTGCATTTCACCCAAATCCTCGTGCTGGAACTGATGGACAAGAACTTGGATTTGTTAACAAGTAACTCTCACATGAGTACTTTAAATAAATGTGCACAGTGTGTCTTTTAACAGACACACAGATATCTTTCTTCATGGCTGCACCTCTTTATCCAGGTATCTGGGATTAATAATCTGTCAAATGCTGTTTAAAATGAGATTTAGAAGAACCAGCTGGGGGTTTGTGTAGAAATGCAGCTGTGTAGACACTTGTGGTTTTCCCTTTTTGTCAGAACCACATCTGGATTCTGGGTGTGGAGGACAGAAAAATCAGAAGGTGTCAATGGTTATGAAGCCAAGGTAAAGCCTGTTCTATTCTTCTGACAGATCTTGCAGCAAACTGAAGTCTGGCTGTGCTTTTTCTGTATTTCAGGTCTTAAAATTCCTATTGGGGTGTTCATTGTGTTGCCAGCAGAATTGGGCTGGAGTGAGGAACTCCCAGGCTTGTGGGAGGGATGGAGCCCGTGTGCAGGAATGTCACCAGGGGACAGAGGGGGATCAAAGAGGGGAGAAGAGGGACAGAAGATTGAGCAGAGCTGCCCACAGTCCTTCTTCCCTTCCAAAGGCTGGCACTTGACCCACACTTGAGCATTGCCATTGTTTCACTGGGGGAAAGTTGAGGAGCCTGTTGATAGTAACAGCATTGCAAGGGACCAGCAGCCATGGGTTGGCATCCTGAATTCAGGAACTGGACTCTGCCCTACACCTGAGTCACAGCTTCATAGAATGGTTCCACCTGACACTGGTTTTGGCCTCCATTTCACCTCAGTGAAGTATTTTTCTTTAAAAAGGTGGCTTTTTACAGCCTTGCTGTGGTAGGAATTTAGGTTCAGAATCACAAGATTTAATTTCCCCGAGTCTGTGTTTACTCCAGGTTTGGGAATTGGTGCAGTAGATTACATTTGGTGATTTCATTCACCAGAAGAGTAAGTGCTGAGTAGCTTTTACATTTATCTGAAGGTTTTCTCTGGGAAGATTGCAGAGCTGTTCAGCTGGACTGGGGGTTCATTAGTGTTCCTGCAGAACTAAACTGTCACTAAATATAATTTCTGAGCTCTTATAACTAATCTCTGATTAAAAATACTTTTCCCTGACTTTCCTTTTCCATTGCCTCTTAAAATCTCTTGGAAATGTTTGGTGTTGAGGTTGGTTCAGTTAGTTCTCTGTACATGATGTTTTACTGGGGAACTCTCTTTTTTTTTTTTCTCTAACCTGTGATGCTGTTTGGGTTTTGTCCCTGTGTTTTTTGTAAGGTCTACATGGCAAACAATGTGAACGTGATCACACGGATCAGAACAGAACATTTAACAGAAGAGGAGAAGAAGAGATACAAAGGTATCATCCCCATAGGAAAATTGGGAAAAAATAAAACCCTTTGGCTCTCTGGCACCTCCTCTGGATGTGAAGAACTGGGCAGACAAACAAGGGAATTTTTTTCTTGCTGACTTTGCCCTGCTTTTCTTTGATGTGTTCTGTGTCTGAGGCAGCTCATTATTGCACTCTTAACCTACAAGTGAACCTGGTTTTATCCCAGCTGTATTTAGAGGAAAGAAAAACCCTTCAAACCTGTTCAGAGTTTACTGACAGTTTTAAAAGCCTGCACTTTTCTGCTCTGGAATGTATTCCTGCCCTTACTTCACTTTGGCCATGGATACAAGATTCACAGAGGCTTTGTTTGCTTGGAATTTTTGTTTTGGTCTACTAATTTCTTCTGGTATTTGAATTAAAGGGTGACCAGCCAGTAACTTTATATGGAAATTCTCCTACCCTGGGGCCACTGAGGCACTGGGTCTCCTAAAGGTGTCTGCTAATCATAGAAACCACTGAAAATCTTTGCTCCATTCTGTGTGTTGTACCTGTTTTATACCATCAACTGGGCTTGCCTGGTGAAGCTCACAGGAGGTTTTTGGGTGGGAAGCCTGGCCTGAGTGCCAGTTTCCTGCTAATTAATACTAATGGCTGTTTTTGTTTTCCCTCCTGTTACCTGAAGCTGACAGGAACCCTCTGGAATCATTCCTGGGGACAGTGGAGCATGAATGTGGTGCTCAGGTGAGTGTCTGATGTCAGCACAGGTCACTGTGCCTGTAGGAATTCCTGGTGTGTGCAGTCACCTCTTGTTCCTTAGTTTGGCAGCAGTTTTGATTATGAGGTTTTCATTTCCCCTGAGGATGTTTTTGTTTGGTTGGAAATAGGTGAACTTTAAGGTTCCTTCCAACCCAAACTATTCCATGATTCCACATGGCTTTAGAAACTCCCTTGCTTCTAAACTGTGAAAGAACAGTGGATAATGGATTTGCTGGCTCCCTCTCAGGATGGCATTGCACATTTACAGGGATTTAGAGATTTTGGGTTCAAATTCTCCATGAAAATTCTGACTTTAGTAAAGGATTTGGAGCCTGGACATGCCGTGGCTCGTGTGTGTGCATTTCTGGTTGGTTTCCAGCCTTAAAGTATCTAAGTAGATTTTTCCTGTCTCTAAAAAGCTTGGAGGTTTTTAACCTCAGTAAAACCAGTCTAAATAACAGCTGGTGTTTATGGCTGTGTGTCACTGTGTCTGAAATAGGGAAGGAGTTACTTCATAAAGGGTAAATGAAAAGGTTTTTTCCTCTCTTTTCTTCTAGAGTATGTCCAGGACAACAGAGTATGCTGCAACCAACAATCCCACTGCTATTACTCTGGAGGAATACTTCAACCCAGATTTTGATTTGAAAGGCAGAGACATAGGAAGACCAAAGGAAGTCACTGTCAGAACACAGAAGTGAGAAATACCATCTTAACTATTTCTAGTTGGCCTCTTCCCAGTTATCTAATCCCTGGAAACCATTTTTACAAATATCCAGGGTGTGGTTTTCCCTCCAGTTTTCACAATTAATCAGAAGAGAGATCTTGAAGTATTCAGCTATAATCTATTTTTAATTCCACTGAGTCAAAGCAAACATTTGGGTTGGTGCTGTAACTTGTTAGTAACCTCCTGTCACTGCCCAACTGCCTGTTTTGCTTTGCATCTCTTCCTAAACTGTAAATTTAGGATGTTTTTATCCTACTCTGTCTTTAAGGTTTAAAGCAACCTTGTGGATGAGTGAAGAGTTCCCCTTGTCTCTTATGGAACAAGTCACTCCCATCATTGACCTGATGGCCAGAACCAGTGCTCATTTTGCCAGACTTAGGGATTTCATCACTCTGGAATTTCCACCAGGATTTCCCGTCAAAATCGGTAATATTTAGCAATTTTTATTGTAACATCTTGTCCGGTTTTTTTCCTTTAGTTTTTGCAATATATTATTGATAAGAAACCACATTGGCTTTTTACTCGTCTCACTGCTACCTGAATCATTGTTTTGTACCTCTGGAGTCAATCCAGAAGTATCATTTTAAAGACAATGTCATTCCTGTGAGAATGAGCTGTTGTCAGCCCCTTTCCTCTTAGCTTCAGTCTCTTGAATTTGGTAAATCTTATTTTAAAATAAGAGATTTAGAGAGAAATTGAGAAGCCACCTTCTTGGTGAAGTGAGTTCTTCTGTGCTTTGCCATTATAGGAGACTGTAGTGAAATACATCCCATAAACATGTGAGGGTATGGAAGTGAGCAGGGGTTCTGATTTTGACAAAAAAATCTTGTGCTCTTACAGAAGTTCCCCTGTTTCACGTGCTGAATGCCCGAATTACTTTTGAAAATGTCAACAGCTGCAGGACAGCTGAGAGAACTTCTCCTGGAGGTGCACAGGGTGATGCAGGTAAGGGAAGGTGCAGGGATCCCACTTTTCCACATCCCTGTCCCTAGCATGCACAGAGGAGAGAGAAGCTGAACTGCAGGGACTGGAACGGGGAGAGCTGCAATATATTCTTGCAATAACATTTATCAGAATGTTACAAACAGGACAAGGTGTATTATTTTTACCTTTGTTTGCCTTCTGTAGGTGCTAATTTTGAGGTTGACCAGTCTGTGTTTGAGATCCCCAAATCCTACCACATCCAGGATGATGGCAGGAACGTCCATGTGCAGGATGAGGATAATGAGATCATGCAGTTTGCCATCCAGCAGAGCTTGTTGGAATCTGGTGCAAGTAAAGTAAGTGCTGGGGTTTGTGCAGTGGCAGCTCGAGCAAGGACTGTGCAGCAAAAGCTGAAGGAAAACTGTGTAGGATCAGGTTTTTCTAAGATCTTAGAAGATAAAAATAATGTATTTCAAAGAAGAAATTAAAGTGTTTGGAGGGTTACTTTCAGTGAGTTTACTCTGCAGAGCTGGTAACTGTTGTGGAATTCTCTTTTCCCATCTCTAGGAACTGGAGGTGCTTTCCAACGGGGCACTTGCATATTCCCCAGACTTCAATATGCAATATCAGAGGTAAGTACCTTTCTTCATATCAAACCATGCAGTGACAGAGCAAAAATAACCCCCAGCAGTAGCATGAAGCAATTTGACAATTCTTTTTTGTGTATGTGAGTAGCAAATGCACAAAACTCAAGGTTTCTTCTTGTGCTTCTTCCAACTTTTCCAAGAAACAAGAACTCCAAACTGGGCTTCCCTGGTTTATGTTGTATAGTTCTTTCCAGGTGTGGGGCTGGTCTGTGCACACAACAGATTTCTTTTACCCAACATACAAATCCAGTTTTTCTTTGCTGTTAAAATTCTGAATTTGGTCCCTCTGTGTTGAATGTTTGGTTATTAGAGGCTGCACACTTTGAGACAGCTCTACTTTCTTTTCAAAATCCTTATGTAATCTTTAAAAACATAGATTTAATGGGCACTTAAAAATGGGCTCTGGTGTCTGTGGAGCCTTTCTGCAGTTAAATGCCAAGAAACCAAGAACTGAATCTTCTGGGCTCTTTTGTACATAGGAAATCCTTTAAACCAGGTGAGGATGCTTTCAGAGGCCCTTTGGAAATACAACTGTTGGTATCTATGAAAGATTCAAAGGAATCCAGGTTTAATATTGGGAATTTTACAGGTGTTAGAACAGCTGCTCTCATACCCTCAAACTGTTTTCTCCCCTCTGGGAAAGATTTTCAGGTTTGTGAGTCGGATCATTGAAGGGAATATGAGACAGGCTCTGTCTCTTTTACTTCTCAAAGTTGTTTTTTTTTTTTCCATCAGGGCACTGCAGGAGAGCTTTCTGACAGGGTCAGGGAACTCCCACAGCAGCAGCTCCAGTGAAACTTCCAGCTTTGAGAAAGACTTGCAGCTTGCCATGGAATTGTCTGTGCGGGAGCAGGAGGAACAGGAGAAGCAGCGTCGGGAAAAGGAAGATGCAGAGCTTCAGCAAGTTTTACAGCTCTCTCTTGTGGAAAAATAGCTCCTAAGTGACCTCCTGAAGCAGGGATGACCAAATCTGTGTAAAACTGGAGGTTTTCAGAGCTGTCAGTCTGAAGACCACTCCTGGATTGCTTAAAGGAAACATTTCACCTGCCTTCTTAAGTTGGCATCAGCTGCAAAAACCTGATTTATTTTTGTTTGGGGGAGTTCTAGATCACAGGACTCCACATTTGGTTCCCCAACCATGCAGTCTTAGCTTTGAAGGAAATATTTTTATCTAAACTTATTTATTGAAGAGCAGATGGAAATTTTGCTTTGCATCAGGATGTAGGATTGCAGTAAAGCTTGAAAGCCTGATTTATGGGGAGTTCAGGAAGGAAACTTCATTACTTACCAAAGAAATACTCATCTGCTTCATTATTTCTCAATAATTCAAAGCCATTGCCTGTTTTTCCAGCTGTTTCATGGGAGAACATCTCCCTGCCTATACACACACGGTAGTTCTTCATGCTGACAGATGTTTTCTGTTAGTTTTATTTAGATGTGGTTATCTCTCCTCTAGTTACTGAGATTTTTGGCTTAAGAGGGATAATTTTATACTTGAACAGCTCATCCAAGCTCCAGATTAAACTAGTGCTTTCTGAAAAAGGACAAAACAAATAGCCAGTAAAATTTTAGATGCTGAAATGGGACCATCTGTCCAGTACAGCAGCAGTTCCTGCAGTGATTCCAAACCAGCTCGTTCCCCTGGTCACAGGGCAGCAAGAAATTAAGGGATAGATACAGGTGCTTCTTTGGGATCTCTTGGTGTGCATGGCTGAGTGTGGGTGTTAAATGCAGCCAGGAAAAGAATTCAGGTGAGATTTTCATGTGTCCTTATTGGAAGAGAAGTTTTAGTTCTGCAAGGGAAACGTGTGTTGCTTTTTAAAACCCCGCTTGTCCTTCATGTGAATACATCTATTTTTTTACCTGAATATTTTTATTGATTTTAAACCAAGCCACTAGGCCTACGACACTCATCAAACTGGTCTTGTAACGATTCCTAGGTCTGTTTTAACCAGCTTTCCTCAGGTTTTTGGCCATACAGGATCTTTGTAGCTCTTTTATCTGCACTTCTCTCGGTGTTTACAGTACTCACACTGTGACTCTCAAGTGCACTCCACAGGTACACGATGAACAGCCACAGGAAAGCCTTACAGTTGTTAAATGTGAGCAATATCCCTCTGCTCTGGCTGGCAGGGCTGGAGGAACCTTTGGTACAGCTGCTCTGAGCTTGTTCCTAACACTGCTGCTGTTCCTCAGGCTAAACAGGGCAGTTCTGGGTGACCAGCTATTAATTAACCAATGTAAAATCACTATAAAATGGCCTTGCTCATAAGCAGTGGGGCAGTGGGTAACTTGGAGCCCTATTTTAAATAATAATCCATTGTTTTACATAGGAAACAATTATTACAATTCCTTCAGTGTACACTAGGACTGGCCTCTCCACACTGGTTTTGTTCCCTGGGACAACTTGCATCCCTAAAAACAGGATGCTGCAGGAATGGGGACTGTCCTGCACAGGGACAGTGGGCTGGGCTGGAATTTCTTTCTTTACAAAGGGGATTCCTGTGACTGTCACAGCTGGGAAATGGGAACAGGCCTCGTGTTGAGCTCCTGACAGGGTGGGAGGTAGGAGATGGAGCCGTGGGCATTCCTCCAGTGGGAATAAAGAGTGCTGTTGCCTTTACAAACCCGTCTGCCTGGCATTGCCTGTCTTCTGCTAAGCATTTCAAAGGTTACAAGAGGGGTAAAAATAGCATTTTTCAAGCTGGCTTGTTCTGGTTTTATATTTAAACTAAAGAACATTGAGCACTTTCAGTTGAAGTTTTGTTACGCTCCTGCTTCTTAGTCTGGGACTGTAAAATAAATTGGATTTGCTTTTGGGTTTTTTTTTTTTTTTTTGCTTTCTTTGACATTTGTATCATTCCAGCTAAAACTAGAAGGCCCTGCTTCCCTCAGCCAGGTGCTGCTTCTCTTTAAGCCTGACTTAACCCTTTCAGTGTAAGGTGGACATGCTCTGAGTGCTGGAAGAAAAAGGTACTGCACCTTATAACACACAGGTATTTTTTCTGACACTGTATTTCAGGTCTTTTTTTTTTTTAACTAATTATCTGTCTTTTAGTTGTCTTTTTGTACATTAAAGTGGCATTATCATCTATGAAATTCTCCAAGGTAGTTCTGGCTTAGTGTTGTGAATCAGACACTAATCCTCAGAATTACTTTTTGGACATTTTCAGCCACGTTTTGAGTCTCCCTGTCTTGAAAAAGGGGGGATCAGTACAACACAGATGCTAAGGCAGTGAAAGGCAGGAAACCCTATTAATTTCTCTCTGCACCTTCTTGTGAGAGAGGAGCAGAGGGTTCTGAGTATGTTTAATATTAAGGCCAAGACTGTTGTGTAACAAGAGTCCAGCCACTCTCTCTGAGGCAGATACAGGAAAGAGAAGCTCAGAGTTACAAACACCTATAGCTTCTTCTAAAACTATAACCAGCTTTGAAAGTTCTTTCAGTTGATGCTGTTAGTTCCTAAAAGCAAGACTATGTGCTTTTTTTGTGCTTTTGACCCCATTTCAAGGCTTTTTACAGCAGCACTTCATGATTTTCTTTATTTGGAAACACTGCTTTGGCTGAGTTTCGATTGATAGCTGAGCTGCTGGAAACTGCACAACTGTTGCAGGATGCACTTCCATAACTGCTGTTAAACAGTCCCTTGCTGACAAACAGCCATGGAAATGTTCTCCCAGCACTGCCATCCTGTTCCCTGGCTTTCCCCAGCACTGCCATCCCACTAAAAAAAAGGTAGGAGGCATGAGGGGACCAGAGGTGGGTGGGAATCAGAACAGCCTCACCCCTTTGTGGAGCTCCAGCCCAGTTAATACCAAACTGCACAGCCATGAATAAATAAGAGCCTGGATTGTTTACTGAGCGTTTTATTTGTACAAAGAAGCATAGCAGGGAGTGAGGAATGAGAGCAAACAGGAATTCTGCTCCTGGGAATGCAGAGCTGGGGCTGGGAGCTTCACCATCCACCCCCACGAGCAGCACAGGCTGCAGGCCAGGCTTCACAGCGATGAAGGACCAAGAAAAATCAGGAACACAGGAATCAGCGAGCAAAAGGAGGAGCAGAAAGCAATAGGACAGTGCTGCCTCACTCTTGGATTAACAACTCCATCTGTTCGAGGCCAGGCTCACTCTGTCGTGCCACAAAATCAAAGGAAATCCTTGTTCAATGCCAGCACTTAGTGTCCTTCAAACAGAATGGAAAACCCTTCAGATGCAGCACAAGGGCTTGAGAACAGGTCAACAGCAATTGTTCTGGAAGTTACATTTGAAAACTCGAAACAAATTACTAAGCGAAACACCCCTATGTTAAATATCAAAGTAATAATTAGTAAAATCCAGTTACTACTTGTGGCAGTGCAAAACAAAATAGCAGCATTCATATGGAAATGGGATTCAGTGTAAACACTCCTTTCTGAAACTGCATAAAATGGGTCTGGCTGGAGCTCAAACACTTCCACAGCATCTGCCTGGCTTGCAGACCTTTAGAAGCTCCTGTTCCCAGGAAGACAGTGCCCAGCACATGCTGGAATCCCTCACCTGCACCTCAGTTCCCAAAAGGTTCAGCAGGGCTGGTTTGATGGGAAGCTATCATGGCTTTCTGGCTAGGAGTTAAAGCAAAAACGTTGGGAATGAGAAGCCTCACCTGGGAAAACTACACCAGGATTGGGTCATGCATCAGTGTTTCTGCTCAGAGGTAAGGTCACCACTGCCGGGTGGGTCACTGAGCTTTTACCTTTGGAATATTTTTTGAATGGGACTTTAAAGCTCATTCTGTTCTACCCCCTGCCCTGACAGGGACACCCCCAGGTTCCTCCAAGCCCCGTCCAACCCCCAGAACTCAGCGTTCAAACAAGGACCTGAATTAATCAGAAAGCAAAAAAGTAGAGGTGATGTGACTGAGCACATGGCCAACGTCCCCAGTCTCGCAATGTTCCTGTGACCACCCAGGCCCCGGCTGCCTGCACGGCCCGGGGATGCTCTCGGGGAGCACACGGTGT
The DNA here is from genome assembly GCA_018697195.1 of Certhia americana. Taxonomy (NCBI): domain Eukaryota; kingdom Metazoa; phylum Chordata; class Aves; order Passeriformes; family Certhiidae; genus Certhia; species Certhia americana. The sequence goes on from CM031871.1 coordinate 3,262,405, forward strand.
CGGATCAGCCTCGCCCAAACGCTGGGATTCGGGAGGCAGGCGCCTTGCTCCAGACCCTGCTCCGAGCCACACGGGTTTGCTGCGCACACGCCCCCAGGAGCTCCAGCAGTCTGTTTGCTGAGGGAAGGGGCGATTTCCATTGTTGGAAACCACATCACGATGGAGCCATGTGATACAGCACGGGCAGAGACGGGTGAAAAGCCACACTCGCATCCTCAGGGCATCCCCAGCAGCTGACGGGAGCGGCGGCAGGACGGTGGGGACCGGAGAGGAGAACCTGCTGGGTCTGGAGCAGTGCTGACACGGTGGGGACCGGCTGGGAGAACCGGGCGGGACCGTAGCAGTGCCGGCATGGTGGGTACCACACGGGAGAACCGACAGGACTGAAGCGATGCTGGGATGGTGGACGCCAGGTGGGAGAACCAGGGGGAATGCAGCATCCTCTGGAAGCCCCGGCGGGTCCCGCTCCGCTACCGCCGCCGGACGGGCCGGTAGACACAGATGGCCATGAGGATGATGGTGAGCAGGAGAGCGCTGAGGATGCTGCCCAGCAGCACTGCGGCGGGAAGAGAAAGAATATTAATTAAACACTCCCGAGCCCCCGGCCGGGTCGTGGCAGGGCTCTACCCGGTGCCCCCCGCTCCTCACCCAGGTTCTGGTGCTGCAGCACGGCGTAGGGCCGGCTGCGCTCCGCCGGGCCCGGGGACAGCGGGGACAGCGCCCAGCCCCGCGCCGCCGCCAGCCCCATCGTGCAGCGACACAGCACGGACCCTGCCGGCCCCCGGGCTTTGTGCGCCGGGCCCGGCACTGCCCCTTCCTGCCGCCCGCCCCGCCCCGGGACCGGCCTTCCGGGGCAGCGGGGAGATGATGGAGCGGGGAGAGAGATGGAGCGGGGAGAGAGA
>CM031871.1:3271581-3336869 GCA_018697195.1 Certhia americana
GACCCTGCAGGGACCGGCATCATCCCACAGGGACCAGCCTGACCCTGCAGGGACCGGCATCATCCCACAGGGACCAGCCTGACCTTGTGTGAATAAACATCACCCCGTGGGTCCCACCCAGGGGAGGGGATTCCGGCTCAGTTTTGGGGCTGAGGTGGTAAAATGGGACCGTGTTTCCTCCTCGCTCCTGACAAATCCCTGTTTCTCGCTCCGTGGTGTGTTTTGCTAAGGAGGTGACACTGATGCTTGCAGGGGAAATCCGGGAATCATGGAGTGGTTTGGGTTGGAAGGGACCTTTAAAGGTCATCTCTTCCATCTGGGCTCGACGAGTCTCTCTGGGGTGTGAGCTGCTGGGGAAAAGCCACATGAAAGTGAAATAACTTTCACAGCTGAGCTGTGACCAGGAGGGGATGGCAGCGTCCCCAAAGCCACCACTCTGCCCTGTGACAGTTTCAATGCAAAATTCATTGCAGTGAAACGTGTCTGTGCAGGGCTTGCACATACCCGGGGTCACAGGGTTCTCCCGGGGCTCTGGGGGCCTCCAGCCCCGGCTTTCACAGCCTTTCCCATCTGTAATTAAAAGAAACTACAGGATGGATGGAGCTGGAGCTGCGGCTCCAGGGCCATGGGCCATGGTGAGCGGGTTGCTGTGACGACGTGACGCAGCTGCCCGGCACGGGAAGCCTCTGGACACTGTTAATCCCTCAGGAACACACACACAGACCCGTTAGAAACCTCCAGTTAAAAGCACTTTTTTTTGGTTGTTTTTTTTTTTTTTTTTTTTTTTTTCCCCTGCATGTGTCTGGCCCTGGCTGCCTGGGCTGTCACAGAGTGGAATCACAGAATCATGGAATTGTTTAGGTTGGAAAAATAAGTCCAGTCCCATCAGTCCCTCCACAGCATGGGCTGCACTCCACGGGCTTCTCCCTCTCCACTGTGGAACCTGAAACTCTTGTTTCTTTAAGACGGAATAATTGTTCTTTGAACGCCTCTCCTGTGAAATACAGCAATTTTCGGCTGGTGGGGCTACGTGGAGCGATGAGGATTTTCCCTGAGTGAAGAGGTTGGGTGGGGGGGTTCAGGGTGGTCCCTGGGCTGGGGGGGAGCGAGCAGAGATTGAAGGGGGTCCCGGCACAGCCTCTCCATCAACCCCTGCTCCTGAGCCCGGTGTGGCTGCCCCCGAGCCCAGCACACAGGTGAGGGACAGTTAATCTGCTCTGGTTTAGACGGGATTTCTTTCCCTCCTGGGGCTTTCCAGAGCCGTGGATCCCAATCCTTCAGCGTGGGAGTGGAGATGAAAGCCGAGGCTGTGGGGGCTGCCAGAGGGGCCGCCCGTGTCCCAGGTTTTGGGATGAAGGGGAGAAATCCCCGCTGCCGGGGGAGTGGGGCTTAACCCCCCCGGCCAAAGACCATCTCGAGGCATAAATAACAGAACTGAGGCAGCTGGTGCCATAACAACTGTGAAAAATAATAGATAATAGACGATAGATAATAGATAATAGCTCTTTCTCTGCCGCTCTTTCTCACCCGTTTTTTCTCTGGGTGGTTTACGTGGGATGGCTTAGTGTGACAAGTGAGAGACCCCCCTGTGTCCATGTCCTGCCCCTGCTCAGGAGGGCTCAGCTGATGGGCTCAGGCACTGCCAGGGCTCTCAGGGGTCTGTGGGGTCTGTGGGAAGCAGGGACAGCCGCCAGCATCCCTCCAGCAGAGACCCCTTTCTCAGTGTCAAGCAGCGGCCGTTCCAACTCTGGCGTCCGGTTAAAACTCTGCTCCTTTCTCTCCTGACGACTCTCGCGTTTCCCTCACACGGAGCTATTAAATCACACCCGGGGGGACAGAGCTGGGCCTGCAGGAAGGTCTGTGACGGGAGTTATCCATCCCCACAGCCGCTCCCGTGCAGCGTTTGCAGCGCAGGGATGCGCACGTTGCTGACTGGCATCTCCCTGTGCTCAGGCACGGACCGGGCTCCGTTCCCCGGTCCCGGCGGACGCCCCGTTCCAGCCGAGAGCTGAACAAAGCTGTCGGTTCAGTACCTCCATCCCTGACACATCCCCTCCGGGCACTCGCTGAGCCGTGAATGCTCCCGGTGCTCCCGCCCCGCTGCCCCTCCGCTGATGCGGCTGCGGGTCAGGGTCGCGCTGTCAAATCGATGAGGGGAGAGCTCTGAGATCTTCTAAAAGCTGCAAGGTGGAAAAAGGACTGCTGGAGATGGGAGGAGGGCAGGGGGAGCGGTGTCTTGGGGAGACCATGGGACAGTTTGGGTGGGAAGGGACTTTAAAAATCATCCGGTTCCACCTCCTTCCACACGTTCCACTAGCCCAGGTTGCTCCAAACCCTTCCAACCTGGCCCTGGGCACATCCAGGGATGGGGCAGCCACAGCTTCCCTGGGCTGTGCCAGGACCTCCACTCTCACAGGGAAGAATTCCTTCCCAATATCCTGTTTCTACACCTGCAACATCGCGGTCAGACGCAGTCTGTGCACTGCCTCATCTGCTTATTTCTGCTTTTCCCCTGTTATGTTCCTTATTCGAAACACAAATCACTTCAGCATGAAAATGCAGAGTTGAAATCCAACTCAAGTCAGATTTAAATTTGAAGATCCATTGCTTTGGAAGTTGTTTCTAAACACCACGATGACTTGATTAGCAGAATGCTTTTATCCCAACTGCTCGTCCGTGCAGGGAAATGCAGGAGAGTGAATTGTGGTCTTAAAACAACTATCCTGTTTAAGCCGCAGAGGCAGCAGTGGGAAGTTTAATTTAATTAGCATGATACTCAGAGATGTAACTTAATCACATTAAGTATAGATCAACGTGCTCTCATTTAAGCTCTCCAAGCTCCACAAAACAGGGGCCAATCATCTCCCACCCGTCTGTAACCCGGGGAGAAGCAGAATTTTCCAAGGAAAGCAGCAAGGCTCGTGGGGAGCTTGTCCCTGTGCTTCCTTCAGACGCTTTTCTCCCAAAGATTCTGGGACCCACCTGGCCCAGCAATCACATTCCCCCGAGCTGCAGCTCGGTTACATTTGTGCTGCCACCACCTCTGCTAACGGGTATTTAACAAGCAAATAAAGAACGAAAAGCAAACAAGAGTACACGGAAATAAGGATATGGCCCAGGCTGCCTCCTGGCCCCTGGAAAGTACAGAAGGCACCGAATTGGGATTAATCCCCAGGCCAGAGCTCCCTCCTGTTCTGCCAGCCCGGGAACCTTTGGGATTGTGGTCCCTGCTGTCATTAGGGCCACCGAGGAGGGGCACGGGCAGGAAAAGCTGGGAGGCAGAGGATGCAGGGGTCAGCCTGGGGGGGCTGGCGGGGGTGAGACCGTGTCCCTGCTGTCCATCGAGTCCCGACGGCAGCGGGGTCCGGGCGGGGCCGTGCCGGTGGCCGCCGCTGCCCTGGCACTAACGCGGTTTGTAGTTATTGGAAACTGGACTGCGGAGGAGCCAGGATGCTGTTTCTATGGAAATGTCCTGGAACAGTAAACGAGGGAAGAGGAAAACAGAGGAGATGTTAATGGAGCTGCAGGCAGGGCGCTCTCCGAGGGGCTGTCATGGGGTGATTTTGAGGCACTGGCGGGGGGGGGTGTCTTTGGTCACTGTCACCTTCCCGCTGGGCTGGAGCTCACCGGAGCGGCCTGGATGGCTCACGCCTGAAAGGCCGTGGGTGTTTCACCCCTGAGAGGGATCCCCAGAGCCCCGAACCCCTGTCCGAGACCAGGCACTGCCCCTGCGGTCCCCATGTGCGGGGACACCCCCTGGCTGTCCCCGTCCCGTGTCACCCAGCCCCGCCGCCATCCTCGGGCACCTTGGGGGTGCGGGGACCTGGCTGGGCTAACTGGGGGGGGGGGCTGGTGGCGACCCCGGGAGCTGGGGGACGGCTGTGATCGCACCATGAGACCGGTCCCGGTTGAAACCGGCACGGACCCGGTCGCCCTTCGGGCTGCCGCTGCCGGGAGTGCCGAGAGTGCCGGGGCTGCCGATACTGGGAGTACCGGGGTGCCGGTGCTGAGGATACCGGTGCTGGGGGTACCGGTGCTGGGGGTACCGGGATGCTGGTGTCAGGGGGTACCGGGATGCTGATACGGTACTGGGGGTACTGGTGTCGGGGGTACCAGTGCTGAGGGTACCGGTGCCGGGGGTACCGGGTGCTGGTGCTGAGGATACCGGTGCTGGGGGTACTGGGGTGCTGGTGACAGGGGGTACCGGGATGCTGGTACTGGGGGGTACTGGTGCCGGGGGTACCGGTGCTGAGGTTACCGGGTACCAGTGACAGGGTGTACCGGGATGCCGGTACTGGGGTTGCTGGGGGTACGGCATACCGGTACTGAGGGCACCGGTGCCGGGGGTACCGGGATGCTGGTACTGGGGGTACTGGTGCTGGGGTACCGGTGCTGGGAGTACCGGGGTACCGGTGCCAGGGGGTACCGGGATGCCGGTGCCAGGGTGTACCGGGATGCTGGTACTGGGGCTACTGGTGCCGGGGGTACCGGTGCTGAGGGTACCGGGTACCGGTGCCAGGGGGTACCGGGATGCTGATACTGGAGGTACCAGTGCTGGGGGTACCGGGTGCCGGTGCCAGGGGGTACCGGGATGCTGATACTGGGGGTACCGGTGCTGGGGGTACCGGGTGCCGGTGCCGGTCGCGGATTGGCGGCGGCAGCGGCCCCTCCCTGGCGGGGCGGGGGGCGGTGCGGCCCGGCGGGCCCGGCCCGGTGCCCGGCAGTCTGCGGGCGCTGCGGAGCGAGCGCGGCCATGGCGGCGGCCCCGGCGGGTACGGCGGGCGGGGACCGGCACCGGGAACCGGCACCGGGGACCGGCACCGGGAACGGGGGGTGGCGGGACAGGGCTGTGCTAACGGGTCTCTTCTCCTCATTTCTCCCCGCAGAGGCGGAGACCCGGCAGCGGCTGCTGCGCACCGTCAAGAAGGAGGTGGGTGCGGGACCCCCGACCCGGTGCCCGCGGGGAGCGGCGGCTGCGGCGGCTCCTGCCCGGGGGGAGCCCCGGAGGGAGCCCCGGAGGGAGCCCCGGGCCCGCCCGCCCGCGGCATCCGCTGGCTCCGGTTCTGCTGCCGCGGGTTTAAGAGCTCCCCCCCAAAAAAAGCAGCCCGGAGCGGAGCCGAGAGCCCACTCGGCCGAGAGCCCACCCGGCCGAGAGCCCACCCGGCCGAGAGCCCACCCGGGCGCGGTTGCGGGTCCCGAGGGGCGGAGAAGCATCCCTGCAGCGCCAGTGCCCGGCATCCCAGCGCCCCGCATCCTTGGAAAACCGCCTCTGGCTGGGGGCAGAGCACGCCACAACTTGGGATTTTCCGCAGGGAAAAAGGGGCGACTCCCGGTGCTGCATCCTTCCCTTGGGAGCGGGGATGGGACGAGCACGGCTCTCCTTGGCAGGGCGGGGGGCAGCGGGTGCTGGGGACCCCGGCCAGGAAAAGCGGGGGGCTCAGATATGTGTGCCCAGCGCAGGGTGATGGCGTTTGGCATCTCGCTGTGCTCCCTCTTCTCAGGCATCTTTAACTCTTATTAGTTTGTACGCTGTTTTATGCTGAGCCACCTCGAGCTCCGTGTTTATCCCGTGTGTTACACCTGAGCCCACGGCCCATCGACTCACGGAGCCGAGTCCTGCCCGGTGCTGAAGCGCTGGGTCACCGGGAGCTGTTGTCATGTCCTACCCACGCTCTGTCCCTGCAGGTCACCTCCCGGGATGCCGGAGGGGCGGGTGATGTGTGATGTTTTGTTTCTGGTGTTACGAGCATCTCGCTATCCGGTTTACAGGCTCCCGGGGAGTGCAAGACACTCCTTGGAGCAGGGAGAAGCAGACCCGTGGGTGGTGGGTCTGGGGAGGGTGCCAGAGCTGCCCGACCAGACCGCTTCCCACCTTTAATCCTGTGCCGGGTGTGGTGCTAAGGAATACTACTGGTTGCCTCAGCAACGGCTATTAAACCAGGAAAAGGGTATGACATTTATTTAGCGTTGTGGCTAGAGCTGCCATCTCATTATTACTGTCTGTGGCAGCTCCTGAGTGCAGCTGCTGCAGGGTGGCAGCCAGGGCTGCTCCTGGTTTCCCCCCAGAGCCTCTCCTGTGCTGGCCTTCCGTGCCCAGTTTCCCTCCTTCCCTGGGGGAGAGTGGAGCTGGTACCTCAGGGAGCAGAGCTGGGGTTGGTCCGTGCCCTTCTGCTGGCTTTTGGGGAGATAACGTGGGTTTGGAGAACGTGGCTAAAGCCTGAGGGAGGCAAGGGGTGTGTGGGGAAAGGGAAATCCCTCCTGCCCTGTGAAAAGCCACCGTGATGCTGTGACCTGGCTGTTTGACACTCTCAGGGCTCTGTCCAGCAGCCCCTTTGTGCTGGCACAGAGCAGAGGTTTTTTCCTAGTGATCTCATTGTTTAGGATGTTGGTGTGGATGTGGGTTCCCTGTCTGTGCAGGTGCCATTCCCTTGGGATTTGCCTTCCACTCCTGCTGGAAGTGCTGGGGCTGTGTCCAGCAATGGGGGCTGTGGGTGCACAGCCCATGGAGAAATTCCATGGGGGATCTGAGCTTTGCTCTGGTAGGAATTAAAAACCTGGGCAAACATGATCCTGTAGGTTACGGGGTTAGTTATTTATCACCATCCCTGAAACCAGGAGCAGGTGGGGCATTCTTGTGCCTGTTGCTCCCTGCTCATGCTTTTGGTTTTTCTTCTTCTTCTAGGCTGACCTCAGGTTAAGTCAGGATCTTGTGCAGACTCCAAAGAGCAGTAGAAAAGGGCCAATTGCAGAAATTTCATTGTTTTTTTGCCCCCACTCCTAGAATTTTAACCTTCCTCAAACCTGTATTTTTCTCATTTCACGAGGCCGCCACACCTGGTTTTGCTCCAGCCAGGGCACCTCAGTGCAGGTGAGCCCAGCTGGGAACAGGGACAGGCAGGGCTGTCCTTGGGGAGCTGTGCCACGTCTGCCACCCCAGGGCCACGACTGGGTGAGGCAAACACTGGGAAGAAGGTCTGATCCTAGCGGGGACAGAAACAATAAACTGGAATTAGCCAGGGCATTGAACAGCCCTCAGTATTTGGCTGTTGCCATGGTTAAGGCATTGAATTCTGGAGAAGTCCTGTGCTGCAGTGGATGTGCAGGCTGAGATGAGCTGTGTTATCTGCCACCATCTTCTTCCTCCCCCCTGCCCCATATGCTCGTAATAAATCAAACCAACCCTGGAAGCTGCAAAATTGACTGTTTGTCAGCAGGCTGCAAGGGGAGGAGTGAAGTCTGACTTTGTAAAGAGGCATCCTGTGTCCTGTTATGCAGGAGGAGCAGTGTGACCAACACTCTCTGATTTTTTTTAGAGCTTTTCTCAGATGGAACGAGGCTTTTTTACAAACCCAGAGCCTGAAATACGCAGGTTTGGAGGGGTATTCCCCTTGCAACCTGTGCTCCTCCCCTTCTTTGACAAGTTTTGAGTAGAGGAGAGGTCTGGGATTTGTTTTTGACTCCCTCCAGGCAGCTGCATTGCCCAGAGGCAGGGAAGCAGGTGTTACCTGTGCCATCCACCTGCACACGTGTCCCTGGAATGTGAGCTGGGTGAAAAGCTGAGTGGTGTATGAAAGCAAACAGTCATCTTGGTGTCATTCTTCTGCAAAAACTTAGTTTATGTTTAACTTGCCACTCAGGGAGCAGCTCTGTGTCTTTACTCGTCAGTAACTGTTGAACCTGGACTAAACGTTTTGCTGCCTGTTCTCAGAATTCTTTCAAAAATTGGGGTTGACCACAGCCTGCTTGTCTTTTACCAGATATATTGTTTATTTTTCAGTAGCTGGAATGGTTGTCACTGTGTAGCTGTTGACTAATTCCTTCATCATGTGTCATGGGAACAGCAGTCAGTCTCTTCCTCCCACCCTTTCAGAGAAGCCCCTGCTTTGCAGCTAGGTTGCCTGGTTTGTGGCTAAATAACACAAATAACTGGTAAGAGCAATGTTTTTGCAGCTTGGGTTTGTTTTTCTGTGTGCCTGCCATTCCAAAATATCAGATTGCAGGTGTCAGTGCCAGCTATTTCATTCTGGATAGGTAGAAAATTGTAAATTAATTTAATGTTACTAGGATTTGAAAAATTAATGTTAAGAGCTTTAAGTGTTCTCAAGGCCAGTTTATTTAAAAAAAAAAAAAAAGGTAAAAGGCCTTTGTGAAGCTGTCAAAAGTGTTCAGGCAAGATAAGGATGAGGATGATGAGCTGCAGGTTGGTAATGAAAGCTGCTGTTGGCAGAGGGACCCTCTGATGTCTCTCAAGCACCCAGGGCAGCCTTTTTCAGATGTTTCTGTACCAAGAGAGAACAGAGGGCCCTTAATGCAGCATTTCTCGATTGCCTGCATCGATCTGCTCTGAAGAGCAGCACTGATCACTGGGGACCATTTCCTCTCCTTTTAAAGATAAAAGCAGGGCCTTGCACAAGAGCTCTCGTGCTCCGGAAATCCCTGGCTTGAGTTTTCATCCCCAGAGCAGGTTTTGTGCTGCTTTCCCCCTTCCTCACACCTTCCCTGGGCCGGGGGGACCCTCTGTCCTCTGCTACTAAGATATCCTGCTTTTCTCCCTCCTGGCATCCTGGCTGTTGCCATGGAAATACCTGGCTTTGCACAGATTCAGGACTTCAGGGCAGTTTGGAGCTGGAAGTTGCCCTTGGTGCCAGCATCATCCTTTGCCATGTGTCAGTGATTCCAGAGGACTCCTCAGGGTGACATCCCTACCTGGGAAAAGCAGGAGCTTTGGGATGTGGTGAGAGCAGAACCCTGCTTCGAGGTGGGGCGTGCTGCAAACCCAGAAATGACTAAAGTTTGCCTTGAATGTTTCCTTAAATGTCTGCATTGAGCATTTGCAGCGAGCAGTGCCCACAGATGGCGTGGAAATGTGCGTTTGACAAGCACAACAGGAATAGAACCAGCTACAGCGTGATCCTAGGCAGCTCAAATTAGTGTTGTAAGCACGGATTTTTTGGCCAAAAGTTGGTGCTCTGTGAAGAAAGCCTGGTACAAAACACTATCAGCAAGTACACGTGGCTGGGATCTCCCCTGTGTCCCCCAGGGTGCAATGATGCATTATGGATCCTTCCATTAATACATTTTAAATTCATTTTCCAGCAGACTGCACAAATATTCGGGGTTCTTCTCTTCCCTTATCCCCCAAGGAGCCTCATGCCAGTCCCCAGCTGTGTGCACACATGGTTTTTGGGGAAGGGCTGGCCTGGAATTCCCTCCTGTGTGTCACATGGAGGATCCCTCAGCTTGCAGGAGGTGCCATGTTTTATTCAGCAGGCGGTCATAAATATTTAAAGAAGACTTTTAGAAAAGCCAAAGGTCTCAGTGGGCTGGAGGGTGATCGATGTTTCTGAGGCAGCAAGAAGAGGGAGCTGCCAAATGGCTTTCAGGGCAAGTGCCTGGTGCTGTCAGAGCTGTCCCTGTGCTGTCCCCTCGGGCCAGGGGCCACCCAAATGTCCTGTGCTCACAGCTGGAGCCAGGGGGGCTGTTTGTGCTGTTGTGGAACACTTGGTGATGTTCCTCTCGAGTTTACCTACAGCTAAATTATTAGTTGCTGTTTTAATTTCCTTTCTAATAAAAGAAGAGCAAACATCTCATTTCCCAAAGCTGGCATGAGATCCAGAGTGGGCAGCTTCATCTGTTGGGATTGTTCTGGCTACAGCCTGAGAATTAGCATTAAAATGCTGGAATGCAGCACATTCAGAGGCTGTGCAAGTCTCCTCTGTGGAGGGAGCCAAGTGTGGCTGAGCCAATGTCCCTGTCCCTGGGATGTGACAAACTCCCGTCGGATCTGGGGGCACGTGGTGATCCCAGCTGTGGTGGTGATCCCAGCTGGCTGTGGAGGGCCTGCTCCAAGGGGGAGAGTCCTTTGGGGTCTGCAGACAGCAGCACAGGAGATCTGTCAGGAGTTTTGGGGTTCTCTGGCTCTGAGCTGTCCTACAGATGCCAACTGTGTCGGTTTGGGCAAGCATGAGATGGTTTTGTTGGAAAACTTCCTTGGTATGTAGAGAAAATTTGGATCTCTTGGCTCTGGAAGTGTTGATTCTGTTCCCTGGAAGTGTCCAAAGCCAGGTTGGACATGGCCTGGAGAAACCTGTGCTAGTGGAAGGTGTCCCTGCCCATGGCAGGGGGTGGAATGGGATGAGCTTTAAGGTCCTTTCCCACCCAAACCATTCCAGGATTCCAAGATATCCCTGTTTTGTGTTACAAGGCTGTGTCTGTCTGTCTGGGGCTGGTGTTTGTGTTTGCCACACATTTCCAGTCCTTTAGACTTCCTCTTAGATTTATTTTTAGCGTTACAACCTCAGTCAATGCAGCGCAATTTAATTTTTTTTTAAACTTTTAATGAGTAATTTTCCACTAAACTGCGTCTCTTGGAAGGTGTTTTGTTTGTGCCTTGAGCATGCAGGTGGTTTGGGCAGTGTTGGCACTGAAATGCCCAGTCAGAGCCGGGTCCTGCTGTCCTGGATGGTCCCAGGCCCTGGACAAGCAGATGGTCACTGCCCTGGGGAAGGCCCTGTGGCAGGAGGCACTGCAGGCATTGTGTCAGGATACTGAAATTTCAAACAAATATTTGAGTGTAGTGCTTATATCGGAATATTTCCTGATTGAATCAGAAGTCAAAGATATAACTCTGCAGGTTGATTTTCAGGTGTGTTTTGGGAGGAGCTAAAATCCTGACACCACCAGAGCTGCCACGAGTACACGTTTAATATCTGTGTGTCCCCATTTTCTGGGAGATCAGTTGGATGTGTGAGAGAGAAGTGCTGTGTCCTGCTGATAGAGGAAGCTCAGCCTGCCTGGGTGAGGGTCAGGAGCCATCTCTCTCAACTGGGAGAGCCAAATTTCAGGGAATCCCTGAGGACCCCAAGATGTGACCCTCCCTGCAGGGGTGGCTTCTGGGCTGGGCAGGCTGCCAGAATATCTTTGGGGGACACTTGGAATTCCAGGTGGAGGAAAAGGGGCAGCTCTGTGGAGCACCTGGATGCTGGTGGACATGAGGTGTGTGCTGCTTCCCACCCCTGCATCCAAGTCCGAGGGATGTGTGGGAGACAGAGGCTCCTCTCCTCTTGCTGGCACTTGCTGTGTCCCCAGTTGCTGAAATGTAAAATAAAATGCTGCTGGAGGCCTCAGTGAGGATTGCAGCTGCCCCTTCCCTGGTGCCCAGCATGGAGCACTGGGAAAAGGGGAAAACTGTAGGAGGGGGGTGAGGAATGAGGGAGCACCAGGAAGTGCCCTGACCAGGGACAGCTGCAGTTTTGGGACAAAATAAAGCCCTGAGGTGGAAGATGGAGCTTTCACCTGGTCCCTGTGGTGGAGTCTGTTCTGAGCTCAGGGTTGGGATGTGGGAGGTGCAGGAGCTGGGCCATGCTGTGCCAAGAGGAATTTCCCAGCACTCTGAGCCAGTCCTGAGTTCCACATCTTGGTGACATTCCTTGCTGTGGCTTCCTGAGTCAGTACCAGCTCATCTGAGCTGCTGGCATGCAGGGAGGTCTCAGGGCTCTGTCTCCAAACCGAGCAGGGAGCACTGATGGCTCTGAGCATCTCTTGGCTCAGAGAGGACTCTGCTCTTCATCCATACTCAGGGTTTCCTTTATGGAGCTGTCAGCCGTGCATAACTGACCTTGATTATACCTTGCAAAGGAGCTTAATTCCCCAAATGATGCCATTAAAGGTCTCTCATTCATGCAAGGTTTGCTTGGCCAAGTCTTGACCTGCTCTATTTCCCTCCTCCCTGTGCCCTCAGGGAGAACACCTTGCTAAGCAGAGCTTCCTTCACACCTTCAGCTCTGTGCTGGGAACACTTTCCCCTGTGTTTTCCAAAACCAAGATGTTACAGAGACACTGGAAGATGAGATCCAGGCATTCTGACAGCTGTGTTGGAAAGGAAAAGTGGTTGGGAACTGAATGTTTAAGGAGCAAAGATTCAGCTGGGCTTTGGCTGGTTGCAGCAGGATTAGGGAGAGTGACAGCTGGGGATGGAAGTCACCACTCTGCTGCCAGGCCTGACCTGGTGGGTCTGACCTCCTAATTTCTGTGGGGTCCTGTTTGTTTTTGTCCCCTGATGAGCACTGTGACAGCTTCCTCTGGATCAGCTGAGTGCCAGTTGTGAGTCAGAGAGGGCAGAGCTGCTGGCACTGCTGTGCAAATGGAATTCCTGGGCACAGCTGGTGCCAGGTGATCACTGAATTAGGCATTGATGGATAGTTGCAGTCATTTGGGACAGCTGTGTCACGGGAAATTTGTCAAACAAAATGAGAGAACAGAAGAATGCTGTAAAAACCTTAGATATGAGATTTGGGTACCTTTATTAGATGACATTTATCTAAGTGATGCTCAGTTCCCTCAGTTAATTCTCGGATCATTGTTTTCCTACTGTGAAGTTTCTCAAAAATGGAACAACCCTTTTTTTATACCTGACTTTGTGGAATAGCTGGTGGTGCTCAGCAGGCAGAGCTGCATCAATCCTCCGTGAGATCTCCTCAATGTGCTATTGGGAAAACCTGGGAGCAGAGCAGGCTCCTGTGCACCCACCCCACTGCAGGTCTCCTAACTCTGGTCCATGGTTGAAATTCCATGTTTTCCCTCTGTCCTGCAGGTGAAGCAGATCATGGAGGAGGCTGTGACGAGGAAGTTTGTGCATGAGGACAGCAGCCACATCATCTCCTTTTGTGGTGAGTGTCCCATGCTGGCCAGGATTGGGGCTTTAGGTGCCACGTGCCATTCCTGGGAATACATTCCAGCTCCAGGACCTTGGGCTGGGGAAGTGGGGAGTGCCAGAGGATGGATTGTTCTGGCAGAGGTTGGAATCCCCAAGGTCTTTGTGCTTAAAATACACAGGGACGTGTCAAAAGAGGGAGGGATGCTGGCAGTGTGTGCAGCCATTGAGGAAGGGCTAGAAATAATATTTTATTTTTAAATTCCCTTGAGAATAGATTCAACTGAAAGTCTGTCGAGTCCAAATCTTATCTTTGCTGTTACGGAATAGGAGTTTATGGAAAGGAGGCTGGGCTTTTTTCCTTTCCTGCTGGGCCCTCACATCAAAGACACTCAGGAGCCTGTTCCCAGCCTGTGGCCCCTGTGTGGCATCGAAAGAGCAGAGCAGACTTCCAGGTGACTCATTCCCTGCTTTTCTGTGCAGCACGAGGCTTTTCAGCCTGGGATTATTTATAGGCTCCTGCAACAGGGAGCTGAGGCATCCAGGCACGAAGGGTTCCTTGGTTCCTTCTGGCCTCCTTGGTTCCTTAAGATGCTGCTGCTCTTCCCCTGGTTCCTGCTGTCCCCCTCCTGCTCCATCTGCTCTTCCTCTCCCTGGAATGCTTGCTGCACCTTCCCCGGTGTTGTGGCTCTCCAGGAGCTGGGTGAGCTTCTAAACAGCCTCTTTCCCTGCCAAGCAGAGCGTGCTGCAAGCCTGGCTCTGCCTGCCAGAGCTGCCCTTTTCCCTGGAGAGAGCTGCCTTCCCAGCAGAGCCCTCCTGACGGAGCCCTGTGCGCAGCCAGCGTAGCACAAACCCCTGGGGATGGAGCCAGTGGTCTGGCAGGGAAGGGCAGCAGCCCCTGAGCCCCCCGTGGTGCTGTGAGGGGGGGTTTGGAGCAGACAAACATGAGCTGGCATCTGTCACGGCCAGGATGCCCTGGGAGGCTGATGGGGAGCCGGCAGCGGGGCCCTGGGAGCCCAGGGTTTGGTGTCCACGTCAGCCAAGGCTGCTCAGCCTGAAGGTTTGGATCACGTCAGAGCTCTGGAAAGCTCAGGAATATCTTCAGTCCTTTGCCAGGAGTCAAAGCTCCTCTCTTACCTGGGTGTAGCTGAGCAGAACCCCTGCACCATGTGTGTCTGCTGTAGATTATTTCCTGTGTATCCTGGCTCTGCTCTAAGTTATATCCTGAGGGATGGGGAGAATCTCTTTGCAACTGAGCTCCAAAACTCATCCGATTTAAAAATCCCACCATTGCCCCTCGATTTAGTAGAGCACGGGGAGAGTTTTTCCTATGGAAGCTGCACATTTCCTGTAGTTTTGCCAGCAGGAGTGGTGTTATGCACAGGTTCAGATCTGGCATTGGGAACAGATGCTGCTGACAGCTCTGTCTTGATGCTCTGTGCCAGAGGCCTTTCAGGAGCTGAGATTTCTCCCTCCCTGGCAGGAGCTGGGATGTGCTGCCTGTGACTTGAGCACAGCAAGAGCACCAGTGCTCCTGTTTGTCTGCTGGGAATGGAACTGGTGACACTGGGAGATCACTCTCTTGGGCTTGCAGCCAGGGCTGCTCACCCCCCGTGGGTACCTGAGCTTTCAGCACTGGCCTGAGCTGGGCACTCCAAATGGGCACCCCTGGGTGCACTCCTAGGCAGGTGGGGCTGTTTGTCACTTGCATTTCAGCCGTGGAGCATAGGACATATGAGGGAGATGTTGGCTTGTCTGGCAAAGCCATGGAGCAGTTTGGGTTTTATTTTATTTGCTGCTCTACATAATCCTGGGCCAGCTGAAGCCCTCTGGGCTTTCATAGGGCTTGTGCAGGGACTGATTTCAAAGCCAGATGTCCATGAAGTGGCTCTGCCTGGCTGCTGGGGGTCAGCAGGACCCAAATTTGTTGTTGTTCTGCCAGCACAGGCCGTGTCTCGCCACCCCTTGGATGCTGCTGCTCAGCACAGAGCTCAGGCACAGCACGGAGCAGGGCAGGATAATGAGCCTCTTCCAGCCTGGGAGCTGCATGGAATGCCTTTTTCCATGTCTCCATGGAGTTGTTCAGCCGTAGGGAAGTGTGCCTTTCCAGGCAGGAGGTGAAGCAGCATCCGGTGGGCTCGGCTCTGCAGTGCTGGCTTCCTGGGGAGGAGGGAGCAGAACCCCTTGTCAGACCTGGATCAAGGGCCTGAGGACTGTGGGTCTGTGTGATTTTCCAGTGCTTTGATCAGGCTGTTTAATCAGTCTGTGTTTGGCACCAGACATCCATCCTGAGCCCTCCCAGGGGACTTTGGGAATGAGCTGCCAGCAGAGCCTGTGCGTGTGCGCCTCTTTCTGTGGAGTCATTGCTGATTCCTGGGATTCCCACTCACCATGGCAGGACAGGGAAGGTGTCCAGGGCTGGCTGGGCAGTCACTGGGGTTTGGTGAGTTCCTCTGGGCAGAGTCCAGGACATGGAGTCAGGCACAGCTTTCCAAAGGGGCTTAATCCCCTGAGTGCCAACGGAGTCCCCAAAGGCAGGCTGAGCTGCTGGCATTTCCTGTGGTTTATCCCCAGGTACTCTGTTCCTTTCAGCTTTTCAGAATATTTGTATGGACACTGAGATTTTGGGGGGGAAAATTGCCTCATTTCCTGTGCTGCTTTAGAAACCCTCGGTGTACCTGTCCTTGCTCCTGAGCTTTCTCTTCCTGACTCGCACCATCCCAGCACAGGGAGTGAAACCTCCTGTTCCAGCTGTGCCCATCCCTCAGACTGGGCCGAAGGGAAAACATCAGGGAGAATCTGGTTTCTCCACAATCCACCAGAAACCCACGAGGAGAGTGTCAGCCTGTTTGCCCAGCACAGCAGTTTGCCCTGCCTGGAGAAGCTGTGATACTTGTTAATTCCCATGTTGGATGGAATTACAGTTTCCTGAAGCCAAGGTGGGGGTGTCTCTGCCTTCAAATTTACTGTCTGAGGAGTTTTAGGAGCTTCCATCCATGGAAGTGTTGAAGGATAAGTTGGATGGGGCTTAGAGCAACTTGGTTTAGTAGCAGGGTCCTGATGAACTGTCCCTGTCCAGATTCCTTGTAGTCCCATCAGCTCCTGGGAGGTGCTGTGAGATCTCCATACAACCTTCTCCTCCCCAGGCTGAATAGCCCCAACTCTCTCAGCCTGACCCTACAGGGAAGGTTCTAGAGCACAGCAATCTCAGTCGGGCACAGCACGCTGCTAATACAGCCAAGACCGCGTGGTGCTAACAATTGTGTGTTCCATTGATGGGCCAGCCACTCAAAGGGTTGGACTCGGTGATCCCTGCGGGTCCTTCCAGCTGGGAATATTCTGATCCTGGGGCCTGTGCTCTCTGCAGCTGCTGTGGAATGCTGTGTGCTGTTTGGGCTGAAGCGGAGGGCGGCCGGCTTCCTGCGCAGCAACAAGATCGCAGCGCTGTTCATGAAGGTGGGCAAGAGCTTCCCCCTGGCAGAGGAGCTCTGCAGGAAGGTGCAGGACCTGGAGCAGCTCATTGAGAACGCGTAAGGCACCAGCGTGGCTGCCAGTCCTCTCTGCTCACTCGGGTTTTGGGGTGGGAAGTGGGGTTTGTGGCCAGCTCGACAGGAGGAATTGCTCCTTCAGTCTTCTCCTGGGTGTTTTGTATCTTCACCAAAGTGGCTGCTGTTCTAGGAGGCTGAGTTGTGGTTTAAGCAGGGTTGGACAAGTTCTAACTCTCTCTGCCCCGGCTTCTGGGACAGCTGAGCACGCTGCTCCTGAGCTGTCACACTTTATGGACCAGTTCACCAAGCCAGCTGGAACCACGTTTGGCCTGTCTCAGTGTGCAGGGCTTGAACCTGCAGTAACTCAGCTGCTGTTTGGGAGAGGATTACTCATCCTTGGACAATTAGCAGGGAGATGGATGGAGCAGCTCCCTGCGGGAAGGAATTTTAAGCTGTCCTAAGACGGGCTGCTCTGCCTGTGAGCTCAGCCATGTGTGGGCTGGAGGACTCTGCTGAGGGAGAGCAGAGTTCTGGGGTGTCTTTACAGGGGGGAACTGATTTTTGGTTTCAAATGCACGTGTGGCCCCTCTGGAGCAGGGGATGGGGTAGGGATAGGAGGCACCTCCAGAGCTCTGTCCCAGGCAATTCCCTGGGTCCTGCAGCCACCACAGTCAACACCCCCAAACCCCTGGTGGCAGGAGTGCCCTGGGCTCCCTCAGAGTTCAGGGATGAGCCTGTGGTGTTGTTGTCTCTTGTCTTGTACCTCTGAAGGCGAAACCAAGCCCAGGGGGTCCCGGAGAACACGCGCAAGGTGCCGAAGCTGCCCAACCTGTCTCCTCAGGCCATCAAGCACCTGTGGATCCGCACAGCCCTCTTTGAAAAGGTCCTGGATAAAATCGTGCATTACCTGGTGGAAAACAGCAGGTGAGCAGAGGCCAGCCATGTCTCTGTCCGTGTCACTGGGGGTGTGTTGGTGGCTGAGCAACACCAGTATCCACATGGGCCAGGGAAGTCCCTGGATGGCCCAGGCCAGGTGTGTCACCCTGTGCCCATCGTGGGGACACTGATGGATGCCCTGCTGCTGGTGACCACTGTGCACTCCCTAAAATACAGACAGGCCACACTGGCCCTGGTGATGGTTGGGTTGTCAGAGCTGCATTGTCCTTCTGGAATCTGCCTGCTGAGGTGTCCTGTCCTGGGACAGGTTAGTTAAGAGGTGGTGATGCTTCCAATGTGCTGCAGGAGGGTTTCTGTTCCCCAGGAATTTCTCAGCTGGAAGTAACAGCCTGTTTAGGGCTTCTTGCCCTCTCCCCATCGAGGGGAGATACAGAAAGAGAAGGGCATGACAGGGATTGAAACCACTGTCCATAACTTTGCAGTGCTCCAGCATTCTGCTGTCCTTTATTTCTTCTAGTAAGTACTATGAGAAGGAAGCTCTCCTGATGGATCCTGTGGATGGGCCAATTCTTGCATCTTTATTGGGTAACACTTTCTGAAATTGCTTTCCCTCCTTCCTTTCCAAACCTATGCTCCCAAATCTGTGATCTGCAGATTCGGGAGGTGACCGCGGCCATGGGATCAAGGATGGCTCCCTTATTTTTTGGGATGTTCCTCTCCACAGTGGGGCCCTGTGCACTGGAATACACGAAGATGAAGACTGCTGACCACTTCTGGACAGACCCTTCTGCGGATGAGCTGGTCCAGAGGCACCGGATCCACAGCTCCCACTGCCGCCAGGACTCACCCACCAAGCGCCCGGCGCTCTGCGTGAGTTGGGGGACAAATCTCTCTCTGCCCCTCCCAGATCCACAGGATTTGGGCTCTCTTTGCTTGGAAAGGCCTGTGGAGCCATCAGATGAGGGAAATCTTTGAGGCAGAGATGCTGGGAATGTGGCCCATGGGGAGCACTGCCCCTCCTGGCACTGCATTCCAGGTTCTGTTCCCTGGGGATCATCACGTAGTGTAGGATTGATGTGGGGTAGGATGGTTGGAATAGATGGAGATGAGAGATTTCTGAAGTTAAGTTTTGGAATTTGTGGTTTATTGTAAAGGGTGTGGGTTGTAGGGGTTTTGTTTGGAGTTGTTAGTTGTGGGTTGGAGTAGGTTTTAAAGAGAGTGAAGTTTTTGTTATAATAATTTTTTTTCTGTGTGTTGAATATTTTTTAATTTTTACTAATTAATTTAGTATAAGATATAAATTTTATACTATAAATACTTCTAGTATAAATAAGTAACATATATAGTATATATAATAGATATACTATATAGTATATACATAATATATAGTATATATAGTATATATATACTATAGTATATATATTATATATAGTATATAGTATATATATTATATATATATACTATAAATACTTATAGTATTTATATATAGTTTATAAGAATTTTTACATTATTATATTGTGTTACATTTTAAACTTTAAAAATTACTTTTTGGACTTTTTTTGCTAAGTTAGTAAGATTTGCTTTGACTCTTGGAGCTGTCTGTAAGCAGAGGGTATTGTCTAATTAAAAGGGGACTATTTTCAGTCAGCTACACTATTGTTTTTTGGTTGTTTAGTAACTAAGGTTTGGTATGTCAAAGCTTGCTTTCGTTTTAATTTCGCTTGTAGTTTCCATATTCTCAAAATCTTTTGCCAGGCAATTATATTTATAAGGCTTTCCTGTTTCATCTTCCCCAACAATGTAGGAACAGAAAGCTGAATCTGCTCTGTGCATTGCAAACAAAGCTCACTCCTGGGGCTCCCCTGAGCTTGGAGAGAGTCAGGAATCCCCTTAGGAAATTCCCTGAGGGAAAGAGGAAAAGAGGGAAAGATTTTTAGTAGTGACTCTCATACGTGTATAAGTGAGGAGGGAATGAGGTTCAGGAGAAGCTTTTGGGAAGCCAGAGGGTGTCTGTGCTCACCTCACATTTTTGGGCTTGTTTTTTGCAGATTCAGAAAAGACATTCCAGTGGCAGTATGGATGACAGGCCATCCCTGTCTGCCAGGGACTACGTGGAGTCCCTGCACCAGAATTCCCGAGCCACGCTCCTGTACGGCAAGAACAACGTCCTGGTGCAGCCGGTGAGTCCCTGCTGGGAAACACTGCTCTGCTCCTCAGCACCCACATTGCTCTTGGATGGAGAAAAGCACATTTTCAATCTGGGAAGACAGTGAATGGGCTCTGTTTGTGGGTGTCTTGGTGATATGGATTCTAGTGGGATGGAAGAGCTCTGCTCCAGTCTGGGTAGAAACACAGGCACCTCTCCCTGCTCATTCTTTACCACAAAACTCCTTCTCCTGTCCTGCCCGCTTCTTGTAGTCAAATAAATGAAGTGCAAAGTGCTTTTAGGTGGAGCAATTAAGTTTTCCTTGCTGGGCAAGTTGCTCTCAGCCCTTTTTTCAAAGCCTTGAGGTGTCCTGGAGTCTCTGCTAGGAGGTTTTCCAGGGACACAGTGGGTTTTTCCCTGTTGGTGACTGGGTGGGCTCAGGTGCAGCTGTGTGAGGGGCCACAACTGGGCTCCAGGGCTTTGTGCTTCTGGCATCTTCCAGCTCACTGTGTCATTGTGTTTCTCTCCCCAAGAGAGATGACATGGAGGCAATCCCAGGATATCTGTCCCTTCACCAGACTGCTGACATCATGGCACTGAAGTGGACCCCCAACCAGCTGATGAACGGCTCCGTGGGGGACTTGGACTACGAGAAGAGGTGACTGGCTCTGAGTGTGCCAGGCCAGGGGGGGAAAACGTTCCCCTGGGACAGAGTTTGGATCTGGGATGCAAAGCCATCACTGTTTTCCTAGAGCAAAGCCATCATCCTTGAGCCTGTAATGGGAAGGAGGCAGGGAAAAAGGGTGGCAGGAGGTGATGTGAGATGTGTCTCTGCTGGGAAGTGGTTTCATTTGTTGCCCTGGATGATTTTCTGAGGGGAATTCCTTCCCCTCCCTCCCAGTGCACTGGGTTCCCAGGTTTCTCCTGGCTCCAGGAAAGTGGGAGTGTTTAGGACACTGATGCTTTGACCTAGAGATCTTCTTCTGCAAAACTTGATCTCAATTTTGTTCATTGCCAGTTGTAGTTTGTTGAGTTTTGTTTACCTGTGTTCTTTTCATCTCCCCTTTCTTCTTGGCCCCTGGGCTCTTCAGTTGTGCCTGGTGCCCTCCCCTAAAATCTGTTTTCATCTCTATACTCCTTTTCTGAGTTCTTGCCTTGGGCATCAGCCTAAGTTCTAAAAATTCCCAGTGTCAAGACGTGACCAAGGAAGAAAGGAGGCAGATGGCACAGTAAGTATGACTGTATCAGGAGTGATTCTTGCACACCTTCCTGTCCTTCACGAGCTGTTTTTAATGTTATTTAAGCACTATTTTTATGAAGTGGCAGATGCTGCTGCTGCTCAGAATCTGGAAATTTGCTTTGTTGCAAAGAAGTGTGATGTGATTGAGTGCTGACACCCTTGGACAGCAGTGCTGGGCTCTCCACAGGAATAAAACCCTGCATCTCTGTCCTGCCTGGTGGCCTCCAGCTCTTCAGCATGTTCTAGGTTTGCTCAGACACCTCGAGGTGCCTGTGCTGAGACAGTCCTTGAACAGAAGCAGCTGAGACCAAAACTGTTGTGAGCTCTGAAAAAAACCCACAAATTGTAAGGGGTTATTTCCCCTCCCCGAGGCAGAGCAGCAGCCCAGGCTTGGACCTCACTGCACATTTTCTTGGGGCTCCAGGGCTGCTCCTGAGGGATTCTTGGGCTGCTCAGAGGAGAGTGCTCAGCTCTGCAGGGCTCCAGTCCCTCCCTGCAGTTGCCAGCATCCATGGACACATTTCCTGTGCTTGGGAACAGTGTGAGGGCAGAGAAACCACCCAGGGCAGGAGGGACAGGACTGGCCCTGGCTGAGCCGAGGTGACAGGGACATTTCCTGGTTCTGGAGGGATGCTGTCACTCATCAGACTGGTGTCACTGCTCTGGGATCTCATCCTTTCTGTGGCTTTGCCTGGTGCCAGGGGATCTGGAGCAGGATTTGGAGCTGCTGTGAGCAGCAGCAGAGCCCTCACACCCCTGAGGCTCATGGCTTCCCTGTCCCTCTGTTCCAGCGTGTACTGGGATTATGCCATGACCATTCGCCTGGAGGAGATCGTGTATCTGCACTGTCACCAGCAAGGTAAGGCCAGAGCCAGGGCTGCTGGGTGCAGCTTGATCCCTTGATCTGGACATGGTTCTGCTTTGCCTCCAGGGCAGATGCCCAGGGCTCTGGGTGGTCACTATGATTTAAGTGCTCCTAGGAAAGTCTTTCCTCCATCTCCTGGCTGTGGTGTTCGGCTGGGAGTGCTCCCTGCAGAGCAGGGCTCTGATTTCCAAGGGGATGATCCCAGCAAGCCTTTTCCAGGGCCTGTCTTATCACTGACTTAGAGAGGAATCCAATTAGAGACTCCCCACAAGGGAGGAGTGATTATTTTCCATTCCCTGAGCTTTCCTGCCCCCTGCCTTTCGGCCTGTGCTGTTTCCCTCACTGATGGCTGTGCCTGCTCTCTGCTCTCGCTGTTGCCAACAGTAGACAGCGGTGGCACGGTTGTCCTGGTGAGCCAGGATGGCATCCAGAGGCCACCTCTGCGTTTCCCCCGTGGAGGACACTTGCTGCAGTTCCTGTCCTGCCTGGAGAACGGCCTCCTGCCCCACGGGCAGCTGGATCCACCCCTCTGGTCCCAGCGGGGTAAGGTGAGTGCTTGTCTACAACCCTCTGCCTGGCATGAGTGGCTGCTGGGCTTTAAACGAGCCCTTCCCAAAATTAATAAGGAAAGTGGGGCTTAGAATGTGGTGGTTAGGTTTAGCTCACGGCCCTGCCCAGCTAGACAGACCCCTCTGGAAAGCTGTGGGGATGGTGTGGGAGGGCTGCCCATGGGGGTTTGGTTCTCTGGGCTGTACTTGCCCCGTGCCCAGCAGGGTTATGGATTCACCTGCCACTGGAAGCTTGATCCAGGGGCTGCTCCAGCCCAGGGAATTTTGCAGACATGGCAAAGCCTGTGTGGCAGGAGCTCGGGGAGGGAGTATTTGGGCTTGGGTGGCTCCTGAAGGGCAGGTTCTGCTCCCCCAGGGAAAGGTGTTTCCCAAACTGAGGAAGCGCAG
This sequence comes from Certhia americana, assembly GCA_018697195.1. Lineage (NCBI taxonomy): Eukaryota > Metazoa > Chordata > Aves > Passeriformes > Certhiidae > Certhia > Certhia americana. The sequence goes on from CM031871.1 coordinate 3,293,826, forward strand.
CCCTCAGGGCTCCTCCGAGTCTGCATCTGACAAGGAAGATGAGGAAGCCACGGATTATGTCTTCAGGATCATCTACCCCGGGACACAGGCAGAGTTTGGTGAGTGCAGGGCAGGCTTTGGGGGGGTTGGAGGAGCTGGGGCATGGGGCAAACCAGGAGGAGGGGCTCTGGTTGTGCCAATGCTGCCTGATCTTAAATGTCATCATTCCTCCCTGTGAGGGTGGGAGGCCCTGGCACAGAGAAACTGTGGCTGCCCCATCCCTGGAAGTGTCCAGGGCCAGGCTTGGAGCAACCTGGGATCATGGAAGGTGTCCCTGCACATGGCAGGGGATGGAACTAAATGATCTCTAAATTCCCTTCCAACCCAAATCATTCCATGATTCTATGGGTTTTTATTTAACTTCCACTTGCTACTGAGTCCTTTGTTTCTGCAGGTGCACCAGAGTGTTAATGGTCAGGAAAAAAAACCCTTTTACTCATAATTTCAGTAAAAAGATTCACTTTGATTGCTTGGGGGGCCACCTTCTGCCATCACAGGCCCCCAGGGCTGATTCTTCTCTTGCTACCCCTAGGCTGCACTAAATCCAGTGATGTTCCTTCAGTGGAACAGCTGTGGCTCCTGCAGCACACAGGGGAGGTCACAGCACCCTGCTCTGGGTGCTTCCAGGCTGCACCCACCTGTCTTCAGTCCCTAACTGGAGGGAGGGAATGCTGCTGCATTCTCCAAACCAGAAATGCCTCTTAATGTCTGGTGGTGAATGATCTGAACCTGGCTGAAATGTCTGTGCATTTGTCCTCACTCTTCTGTGAGATGCCAAGAACCGCTTTTCTGACCTCTGGGGACATCATAGGTGACTTGGCAAGGGGGAAGGCATGGGTTTTAGATAGAAGATTTGTGGAGTGTTTTTTAGAAAGCTCTAAGATCTGATGGAAACCTTTTTCCTACATTTTGGAGGCTATGAGGGAGAAATTACATCTGCTGTGACTCCTCTATAACGTCAGTTGAGATTATACTTGGTTCTCCCTGCCTTCAGCTGACTAACACAATTCAGTGAGTCAGATAAAAACCCAATTGAAGCTAAGACAGCAGATAGAGATGTGCCTTTCTGTGGCTACCTTTTGATCTACCCCTTAAAAATTCCATGCTGGGGGCCACATTTTCTGGGAAATGAATTGCTGCCATCTCCTCAGCTGGCATCATCACAGCCTGTGCTGTTCCTGTGCACCTCCCCAGCCGGGGTGGAACTGCTTCATTCTCTCTTCTCCACAGATTCTTCCTTTCTCCCCTTTCATTGGTGCCTTTGTCCTCTCTCCGTGTCTCTAGTTGCCATTAATGGTGCTTTTCACCCATTCCTTGCACCTGTGACTGCTGGGAGAGGGAAGATGGTGAAGATTCCAGCTGGAAGCAAGATGGTGGTGATCCCTAAATGGTGTCTGAGTCTCCCTGGCACATCCCGAGCTCTCCGTGCTGCTCTGGGCACCCCTTGGCATCAGTGTAATGAGCTGTTGGTTGGGTCTGGTGCTCAGCTCGCCTGTGTTGTCACTTGAGAGGTCCTGCAGACCTGTCCCTGTCACCACTGACTGTCACTGACCCATCAGCTCAGTGGGAGAGGAAGGGACTTTTGTGGGAATAATTCAGTATTTTCCCTGGCAATGTTGTTTTTTCCTTATCACGAGCAGGGAGAGACAGTGAGACCAAGGGTGAGCAAGAACACCTTTGCCCAGCCAGAAGATAAAATTCCTACCACAATTTAATTTCCAAGGAGGAGTAAAAAGGATTATTTTGTGTGTGGGTGGTACCTGAGCAGAACCCAAGGCCTTTGCAGTAGCACTTTGAGTTTAAGCAGGGATTAACAAGTGACAACATGCAGAGCTCCTGCTGTCCCTCTCAACCTCTTCATCCAGGTTTTCATCTCCTTGTCTTGTGATTTGGATGCTCCCTTCTTTCCCTGAACTTTGGATGGGATCCTTTGAGAGATGGGCCTTTTCCCTTCCAGTAATCCACTCTTCCTGGGACAGCAGCTGTTTTCAATCCTATTTTCTCTCTGCAGCCCCTTCTCTGGAGCCTCTGCCTTGGGTGTTGAGTTTCTGCCTTGGTCAGCACGAAGCAGTTTAAGATCAGCTTTCTGAATTAGCTGGTTAATTAGCAATGGTTCTCTCTCTTCAGTGCTCTTTGTTCCCTTTCCTCTCTCCTGAGCTCACCAGTGCTGTGATTCCCTCTGGTGGGTCCTACTTGGTTGCTGGAGCCTCCTTGGGAAGAGTGGGATGCTGCACTTGCCAATGAAAGCTCTCTCTCTGTTGTGGCCCTGTAGTTCCCTGACTCCAGGGCAGTGCCAGGCTGTAGCTGATGCTCCTCTCTGCCCTCCTGCAGTGCCCCAGGACCTGATGGATGCTCCGGGGGCTGTCCTTCCCCCCATGTGGCAGCCCAGCACCCGCAAATCCTCCTGCTCCTCCTGCTCCCAGAGCGGCTCCTCCGACGGGGGCCCGGCCAATGGCTGCAGCCACGAGAGGTACGAGGGCACAGGGGCACAGCAGAGCCAGGGCTCAGTGTCCAGGGACCATGGCAGGGTCAGTGGGATGTAGCTGAGGGCAGGTTTGTCCCTGCACCTGGGACATCTCAGCTGCTCCACAGCCTGGCAGCAGGAATTGCTGCTCTGAACCCGGGCAGCATCCCTGATGAATCTCTGCAGGCAAAGCTGGATCAGTGGGATCAAAGCCAGGCTGAGGGGATGCACAGGAGGGTTTTCTCCCCTCACATCCTGCTGGTTTTGTTGGCAGAGCTCCCCTGAAGCTGCTGTGTGACAACATGAAGTACCAGATCCTGTCACGGGCCTTCTATGGATGTGAGTACTTGTCACCCCTCTGCTGCTTTGGGATGAGGGATGGGATAAGGGATGAGATCCTGGGCTCTGGGCTGGGAGTGGTGCTGGGGCAGCTGGAAGAACTGGGACCAGCCTCTGCAGATACTCAGAGGGGAGCAAACAGCTGGACTCTGACTCTCATCCTTGAGCCCCAGGAGCAGCAGCACTGGGGGTACAAGGTGAGGGACTGGCAGACTCCCTACTCTGAGGGCTGGAGGGTCTCCCCCAGGGGTCCAGCCTTGCCAGATCTTCTTCCTGCTCACCATCCTCGTGTTTCCCGGAGTTCCACAGCTGAAGGTGTGGTGTTCCTGCTGCAGGGTTGGCCTATTGCAGACACCTGTCCACGGTGAGAACCCACCTGTCGGCGCTGGTCAACCACAACATCGTGTCCCCCGACGTGCCCTGCAGCGCCAGCGCGGGGCTCACCGTGGACATCTGGCACAGATACCTGCAGGACAGCTCGGTAGGGCCATGCCCTGGGGACACACCAAGCCAGGGCAGTGTCACTGAAGTAGCTGTAGTGTGGGGAGGTGCTGAAACACGTTAAGAAGTTCCTCAAGGAGCAAAGTCAGCCAGGCTGTCCCAGGCTGCACAGAGCCTGAGGCTCCTAATCCTTGGCATGTGAGAGCTGAGGAGCAGAAGAGCAAACACTGCTCTTCTTAAAGTGCTTCTGCTCAGCTGCTGTCCTGAGCGGGGTCCTGACATGCTGCCAGGTCAGAGGCACAGCAGTGGCCCTCAGTGACTTTGGTGAGCCACTTTTTGGTGTGGAGAGCCACCCACAGCAGCCTCTGGCTCTACTTAAGCCCGGGCAGGGTTCTCAGGGATCATCTGCAGCAGATGGGCAGTGGGGCTGGGGTTGGTCGGGGTCTGGGAGTGCTGTGGGTGTTGAGGGGTGGCACAGCCAGGCTGGGGACACCCGTACATCCCATGTCCTGGCTGTGTCTGTGCCCTGACCCAGGCTCTTCCCACAGAGTTACGAGGACCAGGAGCTGCTGCGGCTGATCTACTACGGGGGGATCCAGCACGAGATCAGGAAGGCTGTGTGGCCCTTCCTGCTGGGCCATTACCAGTTTGGGATGACGGAGGCAGAGAGGAAGGAGGTTGGTGAGGGGGTGCTGCCAGCTCAGCAGCCCAGTGTGCTCACTGGTGTGCCCTGGTCCTGCCCAGTGGAAGGGTCTGTTAGCAGAGCCCACCCTGTGAGCCCACTGGGCCTCATGTCCAGTCTGGGCCACGGGACAGACACTTGGGTCAGCAGGAATTGTTAGGGCCAAGCTCGTCACTGGCTTGTGCAGCTCCTCGTGTTCAGTGCCTTGTGCACCTTGGGAGGGCAGGGAAGAGATGGATGGGCATTTTCCCATCCAAATTTTGGCCACGATTTTTGGATCGGGCACTGTGCAGGGTAAGGATGGCTGTGTCCCACAGGGCCAGAGTTCACACAAACATACACCCCTCTGCGTGGGGTGCAGGGGAGGCTGGTTTAGGGCTCTCTGGGGACAGCCATCCCCAGCCCCTGTCCCTCTGTGTCCCAGGCTGACGAGCAGACCCGGGCGTGCTACGAGCACACCATGGCAGAGTGGCTGGGCTGTGAGGCCATCGTCCGGCAGCGTGAGAAGGAGTCCCACGCTGCAGCCCTGGCCAAGTGCTCCTCGGGGGCCAGCCTGGACTCCCACATCCAGAGGATGATGCACAGGGACTCGACCATCAGCAACGAGGTGAGGGCGTGGGGGGTCTTGGGCAGTGCCCACCTAGAGTCTGTGTGGGGTGGAGACATAGGTCCTGCCCACCCTCCTCCCCTGACCTGTGCCCACCTGTGAGTCTTGTTCCTTGCTGTATTCTGTGGGAGTGAGATGCTCATTACCTGATGCACTCCCGGGGCACATCAGGACTAGCTCTGTGGAAGATGGTTTGAAGTAGGGGTGAGGAGGGAGAGCATGTTCCTGGCACTAAAGGGCTGTGAAGCAAGGCACTGGGCTTCCTGGCTCCATTTTCCAGCATGAAAGAAGTCTCAGCACGTCCTCAGTACACTGGGTCATCCATGGGGACACCCAGCACCTTGGGACTGGCTTTTAGCAATGCAGTGAGGAATGAGATCCACAGCCCAAACCAAAGGGAATGGAGGGAAAAGCCTGTGAAAGGAAAGGCAGTCCTGGGAACAGAGTCTCGGGAGTGTTTCCATGAGAGTTTTGTCCTTGGAGGAGAAGAGCCCAGCATGGCAGAGCATTCCCTGACCTCAGGCTGCTGGCCCAGAGGTGAGGGGAGGTGAGCGCTGGAGACTTGATCTGCTTCCCTCTGGGAAATTTGTGTGGGTGCTTTGGGAAAGAGATGAGCTCAGCCCCAGTCCTGCAGGCTACATGTGTGCCCAGAGAGGGAGAGATGCAGGGGAGGCAGGTCTGAGCCAGGGGCAGGGTGGAACTGGATGATGCAGCTCTCAGGGTGAGCAGAGGTGCTGCTCCATTCCTGAAGCCCTGGGAATCATTCCCATCCCTTCAGCATCTCCTCCATGGCTTTTCCTTTGTACCCACGTGTGCCTTTTCTGGGAACAGGCACTGGGAAGGGAGCTGGCAGAATGAACACGTGCAAAATTCCCCCCTTTTCCCATCTCAACCTGAAATTTCCTGTTTTAAGTGCTCCCATGGTAATGGAGAAAAACTGTCGCCCTTCCTCTCCCAACCAGGGCCCTGCCCAGCAAACACCCACAACACAAGGGTGGGGACAACTGCTGTTCTGAATGTACTGTCTATTCTTAAAATCCTATTGTTTGTGTGTGATGTCATGGCCGTGCTCTGCACCTCTGCTCAGTTAATGGGGATGACTTGCTCTCATTGAGGGCTGGTTGCTCAGAGGGACCCCACAGAGCCAAGCACGGAGCTGGTGCCTGCAGAGCACAGCCCTTCCCCCTGGGCTTCCCTGGAAACCAGAAAAGGGTGCTCGTGTCTTTGAGAGGAGCTGCTTCCACTGAGTCTGGCTTAAAACATCAATATTTGTCCTTGAAGAAAAGGAAAAAAGCATGAATATGCTTGGAGGGACTGTTTCATAGCCTGACTTCATTGTTTATATAAACTGAGCTGGGCTGAGCTGCATTGCTGCCAAATTAGGACAGAGATTTGTAGAAATTTGCACTCCAGGGAGGCACCGTGACCTCCGTGCAGGGCAGAGGAAAGCAGCTCCTTCAGACCCAACACAAAGCACTTGAACAAGTGCACTGACCTGGAGCTTTGGCTTTGCCACCTTCCCAGCAGTGTCAGGGGCTGAGGCAGGGCAGCACTGATGTGACAGGAATGTCCACCATGGGTCAGATATTTACTGGATGCATTTTCTGCTTGTTCCTCACCTGCAGAAGTGCCACCTCTGTTTGAATTCCCTCGCCCTGACCCTTTTTTCTGCTCTTCTCTTTCTCATTGCCCTTTTCCCTGTCCCCTACAGTCCTCGCAGAGCTGCAGCTCCGGCCGGCAGAACCACGCCCGGCTGCAGAGCGACTCCAGCTCCAGCACCCAGGTGAGCACCTTGTCCCTCCCTTCCTTGTCCCCACGGTTCTGCCTTGGCTTGGGCTGACCCCTCACCACAACCACAATGATTTCTGGCAAACAGAACCAGTGCTGGAAGAGGTAAATGAGTCCCCAACCTGCTTTGGAGCTACTAATGTCAGAACTGTGCTCTGCCAGCTCTGCCCCATGGCCTTACACATTACACAGCCCATGGCTGCTCCCTGTATTCCTGCCCAGGTGTTTAACACCTCTTGAAGTTTCTGCCCAGTATTTAATGCCAAGCAAAGCATAGTCCTTTGGAGCAGGGATTTGTGGGCTTGGAGTTGTGCAAACAACCAAGCACTGACTCAGATCCAGGGAGAAGCTAAAGGGAGATTTTCCTCCCTCTCCACAGCTGGGAATGTGGGCACTATGAGTACACAGCTCTTGGGGACGTAGTGCCCGTGTTCCCAACACTTGCTGAATGCCTGGGATGTCTCCTCACTCTGCAGGTGTTTGAATCCGTGGATGAGGTGGAACAGACTGAAGTAGATTCTCAGCTGGAAGATGGCAAACAAAGCAAGGTCCCCAATGGGACAGTCCCCAACGGCACGTGTTCCCCTGATTCTGGGCACCCCTCTTCCCAAAACTTCTCCATCACATCGGGGTTCTCGGAGCGCAGCTTCAGCAACGAGGACAGTGCCCTGGAAACCACCAAATCCTCATCCAGCTCCCAGGGAAAAGCTGCTGGGTCCGACGTGCCAGCCCCACCTGACACGGAGGGTGTCCAGCAGGAGAAGCTGCAAGGCCAAGACAGCCTGGAAGGTGAATTTCCCACTGGTGGAAGTGTGGACTTTGTCCCCATGGGTGAGGGCTCGGCGGGGCTCCTGCGTGACAGTGACAGGGTGGCCCTGACTGTGGTGGAGAGCTGGGCAGACAGCGAGGCTGAGAAGCAGAGCCTGGTGGAGAGCGAGGACAACCTCTCTGAGGAGCCAGAGATGGAGAGCCTGTACCCACAGCTGGACTCTCTGACTGTGACTGATCTGACCAGCAGTGAACCAGCTGCTCTGTCCTCCACAGGTGTCACCTACTCTGTAAGTACAGACCTGGCCAGGGAGGGTTCCTTCCTGGCTTCCTCACATGACCACAGAACTCCAGAACAGCTGGGGTGGGAAAGGCCCTCTGGAGATCATCCAATCCAACCCCCCTGCCAAGGGAGGGTCACCTGGGATAGGTGACACAGGAATGTGTCCAGGTGGGTTTGGGATGTCTCCAGAGAGGGAGATTCCATGCTCTCCCTGGGCAGCTGTTCCAGGGCTCTGCCATCCTGCATGGGAAGAATTTTTTCCTCATGTTGAGGTGGAACTTGTGTTTCAGTTTATGGCCATTGCTCCCTGTCCTGTCGCTGGGCACCACTGAAAAGAGTCTGGCACTCTCCTTTTGGCACAGAATTTGAAATGTTTGTATGGATTGATGAGATTTCCTCTCAGTCTCCTCCAGGCTGACCAAGCCCAGCTCCCGCAGTCTCTCCTCATCAAAGAGATACTTCAGACCCCAGATAATTTCTCTGGCCTCTGCTGAATCCTCTCTGGCAGCTCCTTGTTTTTCTTGAGCTGTGGAGCCCAGAATTGAACACCACACTCCAGATGTGCCTCACTGGGGCTGAGTGCAGGGACAGGATTTACTCACATTTGTGCAGTGCTGACCCCACACTGGGCATAGAGCAGCTCCCACCTTCCACCCAAACTCTGCCCTCTCGCTCCACTGCCATTGTCACTTTCTCCCAGTTTTTTAATGGAAAACAAATCAGCTCTGCTCTTGTTTTGGGCAGCCTGAGCTGCTGGACATGTACACGGTGAACCTGCACCGCATCGAGAAGGATGTGCAGCGCTGTGACCGCAACTACTGGTACTTCACCCCTGCCAACCTGGAGAAACTCCGCAATGTCATGTGCAGGTGGGGGCTGGGGGGGCTTCCTGGGATTCACTTGCAGGCTGGATTCCCAAACTGTGCTGTGGTTATGGAGTTTTGCTCCTTGCCTTCCTCCCCTCATCATCCCAGCACTGGGGCCACAGCGGTTCCCAACCCAAGGTGTCTGGATGTCCTTCCCCATCGCTGCTGTGTCCTGGGGTTTTGGTCAAGGTAGAGACTCCCTGGGCTGCCCAGGGTCCCAGTGCAGCCCACCTGCTTCCTGGAGCCTGCCTGGAAAATGCTTTAATGAGGATCAGCCCACAGAGCTGCAGTGCTAATGAGAAAATGCCTGAAGCACTGGAATGGTTTGTGCCTGCCCAAAATCCCAGGGGAGAGCCAGACCTGGGTGCATTTCTGAGTCCCTGTGACTCAGAGCTTGCCTAGTGATACTCACAGACTTAGACCAGCTCCAGTTCAGCTGCTGCTTCACAGGCAGTGAAGGATAAAATATTATTACTCATCTTGCAAACATGAGGAGAAGCTGCAGTTCCCTCAGTGCTGTCACTTCACCCGACAGCCAGAGCTGGAGATCTCTGCTGAGATTAGACCTTCAGCACAGCACATTTTGGAAAACCAGCGGGCAGGATGGAAAAGATCCTTCCTTTGTGCCAGCAGCAGATCTGAGTCCTCTCCGAAGCCACTTTGCCTTGCTGCCAAATAAGGGAAGATATCCCTGCAGGGCTGGGTGCTTCCTGGGACACACTGGGAATGGGAAGGCGAGGCAGGCAGTGTCTGCCGGGAGAACCGAGGGGATGAACGGAGGGAGAAGGATGAGAATGAGAGATGAACAAATTCTATCAGTCTCTGTCCTTTAACCAATGGCCCCACTGTGTTGTGCTTTCCCATTTTGCTTTTCCCCATGCTGATTTTCCCTGCAGTGGCCATGGCACAGCCCTGGATTGCCCCTGGATGTGGCCGTGGCAGGGTGTTGATCCAGGACTGTGCCATGCATGCCTTACCTGGGAGGCACCACAAGAATTCAATCATTTGCAGCACAGGGTAACAGAATGAGCAGGTGTGATTTACCCCAGCATCCTGGGAAGGGAGACAGAGCACGGGCAAAGGAGGTGGCAGGTGGTGGCACTCAGGTCACCCAGGTCACCTCTCCTGCTCTCTCACACAGCTACATCTGGCAGCACATTGAGATTGGCTACGTGCAGGGGATGTGTGACCTGCTGGCCCCTCTCCTGGTCATCCTGGATGATGGTGAGTGGGTGGCTGTGCTCTGCTTTCCCTGTCCCTGTGTGGAGATCTGTGGGGAGGATGTACCAGGTGGATGGTGGCCCTTTGCAGTGGAGCAGGATCCCATCTGTCCGTGATGCTGCCTCACTCCCAGGAGCCCACCCTGAGGCCAGGGTGGATTTTTTGATTTTCAGTGCCCATGCAGCAGCAGTAATGTCTCTCCTCCCTGCAGAGGCTCTGGCTTTCAGCTGCTTCACCGAGCTGATGAAGAGGATGAACCAGAACTTCCCCCACGGAGGAGCCATGGACACCCACTTTGCCAACATGAGGTCGCTGATCCAGGTGATGAGAGTTCCTGGCATAGAAATGGCAGCTCCTCACACTCAAGGGGAAAAGCTGGTCCAGGAGGGGCTGAGGGGGAGGTTCAAGTGCTGGGGAGCAGGAGGGACAGCAGGGGTTCTAAGGGCAGCCTGGAGCAGTGTGTGCCAGGAAAAGGAGGGAGGAGCTGGTGCAGTAGGAGAGCAGTGGGATGGAGGATGGAAGCTGAAGGATGGCTGCTGCCTTGTTTGTGCATTCCTGAGCTTCCTTTTGCTTTTCTTGACAGATTCTGGACTCTGAGCTCTTTGAGCTGATGCACCAGAATGGGGATTACACTCATTTCTACTTCTGCTACCGATGGTTTCTCCTGGACTTCAAGAGAGGTGTGTGCTGAGACCACCCAAGGGTGGGGCAGGGGCTACTTCCAGGCTTCTCAGCAGGTTTCAACTGATTTTTCATTCCTTTTCACTTTTCCCTGGTTTATGTCTGGCTGATTGTTCTGTCTGGATACAGAACCTGTTGTTCCAGAGCCTCTCCATGAGTGTGTCCTGGGGCCTGTGTCACCTGCTGCCAGGCAGAATATTTCTCCCCTACAGAAAACTGATTTACTGCTTCCAGCTGGAGCAGGTTCCTGTGGGAGGGAAGCACCCAGCGTGTCTCCCCAGCACTGCTGTGAGCTCTGTGAGCCAGGGTGGGGTGAGTGGAGTGGTAACTGTTGTTCTCTGCTCACAGAGCTGGTGTACGACGACGTCTTTGCCGTCTGGGAGACCATCTGGGCTGCTGCTCACGTTTCCTCTGCTCACTACGTGCTCTTCATAGCCCTGGCCCTGGTGGAGATGTACCGGGACATCATCCTGGAGAACAACATGGATTTTACAGACATCATCAAGTTTTTCAATGGTACAGCTCGTGCTCTGTTGGGCTGAGTTTGGGGCAGCTGCTCAGGTGTGGGCAGCACTGTGGCTGGCTGTGGAAAGTCACATCTGGGCAACGCTGGAAATGTTTAACACCCAGAGCTCTGAGGGAATCTGGTGGGGCTGGAATCCACCTGCCCTCTTCAGCAGTGGCCAACATGGATGTGTCAAAGGGAGCTGAGGTTTGGGTTGTGTCTCCTGCTGCTTTCCCCATCCCAAGGGGCTGGTTAAGGATGGCTCTCCAGGGCCAGGTGTCCCTGTGAGGGGAGGTTGGGAATGTGGGCAGCAGAGCTGTGGTGGTGGGACTGCCCAGGTCTGACCTGTCGGGTCCCTCTGTCTGTGTTGCAGAAATGGCAGAGCGCCACAACACCAAACAGATCCTGAAGCTGGCTCGGGACCTGGTCTATAAAGTGCAGACTCTGATTGAGAACAAATGAAGGAGCCGGGGCAGACGAGGCACCCAAAGAGCCAGGACTCCCCTCTGATGCTTCCTCCCTTCTCCTGTTTCTCCAAGTGCCACACCTGTGGGACTCAGGTGGTGGGACACGTGCTGCTATGTGAGCTGGGAGTCCCCTGTGCTCAGCACAGGTCCTGGCTCAGACCTTCTGCAGTGACTCAACCAAAGATCCCTCCAGGTGTGCTCCTGCACCAGGAGCAGGACCAGGCAGTGGCTTCTGGCCTTGGAGGGGGCAGCAGCTGCTGTGGCCACCAAAACTGGCATTGCCACATCCCAGGGTGGAGCTCAGAGGCTGGGGGGAGCAGAGCTTGGTGGCACAGAGGGAAAGCTGATTCCTTGGAAAGCTGCTTCCTTGGGCAGCCCTTCCCTGTGGTGTGGGAAGGGATGCTGCCAGTTCTCAGCTTCTCACCAACACAACGAGGTTCTGCCAGAAATTCCTCTTTTGATCTTGCCCCTCAATGCATTGCTTCCCCTTCAGTATCTTCTTTTCTTAGGGCTCTGTTTTCTCCCTGGGATTTTACATTGTTCCTACAATATCTGAGCACACAAGAGGTTCGTGTCTGGATGGATTTTCAGAACAGCTCCAAATTCAGCATTGGGGTTATTTTTCAAAATCCAGCCTCTGTAATGTTCTCTGGATGCTGGGAAATCTGGTCCTGATCTCCTCTGGGAACTCCAGGCTGGAGGTTTTCTTACCTGCCTTACTTTAGCTGCTTGTGGTAGGAGTCTGGTCTCCTTATTATTCCTCTGAGCTCTTGTGAGGGAAGGGCTCCTCAGAAGGCGAGTCAGACCTCCTGATTTTCCTGACTTTCCCTCTGACAGCTTCAGAGCTGGCTGTTGAGTCTCTTAAACCCACTGAGCATCTCTAGTTAGGTCTTTGTGGGTTTCTGCCACAGGCCTGTGAGAGGAAAATAGCCCAAGGTCCCTGAGTGGTCTTTGCTTTGGGAAGATGCATTTGTGTGGCCACTTTTCCTGCACAGCCTGGAGCCCACTGCATGAAGTGCCTCTCCAGCTGCTGTGTCCCACACAGGCTGCCCTGCAGAGGCTTCGGAGGCATTTTTCAACTCAGGTAAAAACAATACAGGAAAAGGAGAGAGGTGGGTGGATGCAGGGTCCAGCCCAGCTGGGGAGGGCAGTGCTGAGGGTGCTGGGCTGGAGCTCTCTCTGAGGGTACTTTCTCTCAAGTTTTGCTGCAAACATTTGTGTTCCCTCCTGGTGCAATTGTGTGCTCTGTGTGCGTGTGTGTGTGCTCTCCTCTGGCCCTGCTCCTGCCTTGCTGCTGGAGTGCTCCCACGGGAGGGAAGGGGGCCCTTCCTGCTCCCCTGGAACATCTGTCTGTGCTGGTTTGTGCTGCCTCGTGGCGTGTGTCAGATGTTGCTGGCAGAAAAAAGGCAGTTGTCAATCTGCACCAGAGAAATCTGCTGCTTCAGGGAAGGTCTGAGGAGCGTGGTGGAGTGGTTTGCTGTTTCTGAGCGTATCATCAATTTTCTGTGTTCTTGGGACATGGAGGTCAGAGCTGGAAAAAGCAGTGGCACATCCTGAACCCTTTGGGGAAGGGGCTGGGGGAGTGCAATGGGCAGTCCTTCACTCTTCATAATCCCAACAGATGTGTGCAACAATCTGGGAAATTCCCTGAAGCAGTAGAACCCCAAAGGGTGCTGGGCTGCAGTAGCACAGGAAACAAAGAGCTTGAGATCTGCCAGTTCCTCTGAGAATCTTTCATCTTTCCACCAAGCAGAGTGAAAAGCTCGTGTCCTCCAGGCTGCTCCAGTTCCCTCAGGGTTCTGGGACAGATCTGTCACCTGTCTGGAGGGAAAGGGAAGCACTTTGTTCTCCCCTTCCTGAGGCACAGGTCACCTGAAACACCACCTGACCCAGCAACGTCGCTGACGCTAAACCTTTCAAGCTTCTTTCCTTGGTTTTTAAACAAAAAACAGCCAAGAAATTCTGCACAATATTTGCTGTCTGTATTAATTGAGAGTGTCTTTGGGCCGCTCAATAGCAGTGTTTTTTGGAATAATTTCTGGGTGTGGGGGGGAAAAGTATTTATTTATTGATTGTACCTGACTGTGTGTCCTTGTGTGCTGGCGTGTGGGTGCGTGCTGTTGTGCAAATGGAGATAGAAATTTTCAATGTTCTTTACAATATCTTGTAAATGTTTACCAGAGAATCGTGTCTATATATAATATATATATATACAGTATAGAGAGAAAATATGTGAACTAAGTGGGTTATTTTTTGAGGGGAGGGGAGGGTGAGAAATCTTTTGCTTCTAAGAACTGTGTGGTTTCTATAGCACCTATTCCATGATGTGCCAATCTGTCACTGTCCCTGTGCTGGGAGAGTTGTTCTGGGGGGGCAACAGGAAGCTCAGAGCAGAGCCACCATCACGACCTCAGTTTGGCTTCATCTTGGTTCTGATTTTAAGACTGGACAAGAGTGGGGGGGGGGAAATAATATAAAAAAATCTTTATTTCAGCTGCATGGCTGGGAAAGTTCTTGTGTTTGTGGGGACCCATAGTGAGGCTGGGCCTCTCTTTGATGGTTAAAAGCTGCTAAGAAGCTGAAAAGCAGAGGTTTTGCTGTGCAGCTGTTCGTGGGTCTTCTCTGGCCTGGCTTTGCCCCCCTGCTGCATCCCCATGAGATAAAGCCTTGTTCTGAAATTCTGCCAGGGGCAAGCGTGGCCCTGGGAGCCAGCGGGGATCTCTCCCAGCTGTGCAGCCAAGGATGGCCTGTTTGCCATGCGGGAGAGGGCTGTCACCAGGCTTGGCCATATACAGTAAACTTGTCTGGCCCCATGGGGAAGAGGAATGTCTCATCCCAGCAGCTCTGTGCAGCTGAAATCCCCCCCACAATGGCACTGCCAGCCCAGGACTATTTTAGCATGTCATTGGCTCTGTGGGAACAGGGACTGGAGCTCTGTGCCTTAAACTGACTGAAGGGTTAGATTGGATTTTAGGGAGAAGTTCTTCACTATAAGGCATCGGCACAGGGTGCCCAGAGAAGCTGTGGCTGCCCCTGGATCCCTGGAAGTGTCCAAGGCCAGACTGGATGGGGCTTGGAGCAATCTGGGATAGTGGAAGGTGTCCCTGCCCATGGCCTGGGGTGGAACTGGGTGATCTCTAAGTTTCCTTCCAACCCCAACCATTCCATGACTCCACGCTTTCTGAGGAGCCTGCTGCATTCTCCCCTGGGTGCAGCAAGGGTTGCATGAGCTGCCAGCCCCCATTCTCTGCTCCAGTCACTCCACAGCTGAGCCTGAGGAAGGATGGGCTCCGTGGGCTGAGTTCAGCTCCCATCACACCCTCACTGAGCACCCACATTGCTGTGGGGTTTGGGGTTTGTCTCACGCTCCAGCTGAGCTCAGATAATCTCGGTGTGTGTAAATCCACTGAGTGTTTGTGTCCTGGCCCTGTGTTTCCCTGAGGGAGTGACAAATGGATTCTCTTCCTGCATTTAAGCTTTTTGCTCATGCAACCTTCCAACGAGCTCCTGGTACCCATCTCTTTTGGTGTCACCTGTGCAGACCCTGTAGAAGTTGTGTTTGTTCCTGTACGTGTGATTTTCCTAGGAGTTTTTCTCTTGCTGTGTTGAGCCCCTGAATCGCTTTGCTGTGAATATTTTTCATGAAGACTGAGAGGGTTCTTTGTGTGGGGAGCTTCCTGCTGTGTCCCTGTCCTGCTGTAATCCAGCCCCTGGCATGGGGAACGTCCCTTAACTCATCCAAATGCACTCAGTAGTGCAACGTGGGCCAGTGGAAGTGTAGGTGTCAACCCTTGTCACTGACAGGTGAAAAAAAAGCTGAGTGATGGAACTGTTGGAGAGGTGGGTGGGGATCACAGATCTCATCCTAAAATCCCATCCTGGAGACACAAGCCTTGTGGCCAAGAGCAGTTTATGGGATGAAGCTCTTCTTGTTTTTTGTTCTTTTTTTATTTATTACTTACTTTGCCTATTTCCCCTCTCTTTCCTGGATTATCCTGAGGTTTGGGAGCCACTGCAGCCAGTAGGTCTCTGACCAGGGATGGGACCAGTTCTGGGATTCTCATCCCCTATTTTGCTTTTGAAATATCTTACAATATCTAAATCACTTTTCTGTAGAGGCACAGTGGGAGCCTGTGAGCCTTTGATCAGTAGGACCAAAGTGATGGTCATATCATCAAAACCTCTGTCTTATTTCTCATTCCATTTGGGAATTTCCCCGAGTACTGAGCAGTTCTGGGCTTGTCTTCACCATTTTACAACTGTGTGAGCACAAATGGATAGAGCACAATGTAGAGATGGAGTTCCAACCCTTCCTAGCACTACGGAAGGGCTGGAACTCACCAGAACCTGTGTCAGAAATTAATTTTTCAGACACCCTGAAGTAGATCAAATGCCACTAATTGTTCCTGCTTTTCCACTCAAGGTCAGAATCCTCATTGCCCTGAATAAGCAATATTTCCCTGATTAAGGCATTTAAACAGTTGTGGTCCTCTGTGAGGCCACATTTCTGTCCTCTGGTGGCCACATGGACCACGGCTGAGGCCATCCACACGTTCACACAGCTCAGTGTGTGGATTCCTTCCCCACTTTGCCCGAATCCTGAACTTCCTGGAGAATGTACATGGTTGGAATAGCTGTGGAAGGCTTTTAATGTGTCTAATCTAATCAATTTCTAATTTAATTTTAGATCGGTGATAAGCATATTCCACCTTAAATTCCTGTTCAGTAGTTTAATAGCTTCCTTTTATAGATGGATTTTGCACATGGAGGCTGAGCAGAGCCCATGGATGGGGCTGCAGGGGATGGTCCCTCCTCCACGGTGGCTCCTGAACCATCAGCAGTGGGACAGGACCAGGAGCAAGGGAACTCTGCCTCAGTGCTTTGATGAGAGGGGGAAAAAAGCACCATTTATCCTTTTTAAAATTTTTTTTTAAAATGAATTAATGCTAAAGATTAAACTATGCACAAGATCTTAAATACGTGGAAGTTTCAGGAAAGGCTATGGCTTTGCTGCTAAGGACGATAACAGAATTGAAAATCCTGATCCTGGATACCAAGACACTAAAAATGTCATTGTTGTGACTATGTAAGATGGACTTAAATTCTCAGAAATTCATTCTCTCCGGAGAGTAATTCCCAGAAGCCAGGGAAGAAGTTGTTTTCCCAAACAGAATTAATGAAAAGCTTTGAAAACGCAGTGTGGATGTAACCTCAGACCCATGATTGTGATTTCCCTTGTTCAAGGAGTGTTCTGGAGAGTTGGGCAGGGTGACAGGGTGTGACAGCTATCCTGGGGGCTCTGTGGGATAGGGAATTACCCCTCAGCACAGGGATTTGAATGTATCTGGTGTCCTGGCATTAGACTTTTCTGTTGCCCTACACAGAATTGCTGCTTTTCTCTGTTGGATGCCATTTTGGTCTCTGGGAGTTGCTCAATCTGAGCTTAACGAGCACTTACAGCTTTTAATCTATTTGTAGAAGTGCTGCTAATGTTCTTAGATTATCTGAATTCCACACTGTGGTATAATATCTGTTTTATATTATTTTATTCATGCTTTTTGGTTTTGTTTGGGTATTTTTTTTAAAGTGTAAACTGTTCCTTATTGTTGTTGAGAAAGAAAAATTAAAGCTCTATTCTCTATGGTTAACGTATTTTCAAATCAATCAGATCCTGGTGGTTCTTTCTGGCTGCACGGTCCCTGGGAAGGCAGAGAACGGGGATACCCTGGGAAGAGAGTGCCCAAAATGCTCTGTATTTCCACACTGCTCCCAGATTCCAGAGCCCCCTGTTGCTCATGGTGAATGTCCCCTGTTCTGGGGGCCCTGCTGTCACCTGGGCTCCTTTTTGTACCCTCCTTGCCCTCGTGGTCCTTGATTTCCCCCATCCCTTGGCCTGCTCAGTCCAGCTTTGCTGACCCTGTCCCTCTGGGCAGATGCGTGGCAGTGACACCTCCTTGGCTCTGCTGGCACTGTCACTTCTGTCCTTTCTCTTGTCCCTTCTCTATATGTGGAGAATTTAAACTGGTGGTGAAACAGAGCAAGTGAAGAGGAAGAAAAGCACTGGTCCTTGGTGCTTGGTGGAGTGAAGTGCCCCAGGGTAGAGCAGATGGGGAGGTGACAGAGGGCCCTGGCATGGTGGCAGCCCAGATCTGGGACATGGTGGTGATGGTTTGTACCTGTGTGTGATCCTGTGCTGCCAGGAGGTGAGGGAGTGCATTCTGCAACGGTGCCCAAAACGACCTTGGACTCGTTCTTGTCTGCTGGCCTCCGTATTTCCTGGATCGGTCTCCAGACCTTTAAACTGGCAGTGATGGGATGGGCTGTGGTGCCTTCCTTGCAGAGAACAGGAGGGACAAGTTTCTCATCCAAAACGTGAGCAGGAACAAGCTACCTGTGGTCCCTGCCCCTGCTCAGGGGGCTGGCACTTGTCACCCCTCTGGACTCCACAAAATCCTTGGGTGCTTGTGGGTCTTCCAGCTGTTCCATGGGGGGATGCCATGTGTGGGAACAGGGAAGAGCTGCCCCCAGCCTCCTTCCTGTGGTGTCACTTGCTGCACTGCTGTTGGAGGCAGGAGGGGTCCACATCACCCCCGATGTCACGTTTTAAGCAGCACAGAATTTAACTGCATTTCTAAAAATGGGAATGCAAGGAAGGCTGGATGCTTGCTCCAGATTCCTGCCTCTACCTACTTAGGAGAAGAGGCTTAATTAAATAAATCCTGGTATTTAATTAATCCTTAATATGTTTGCTTCTTGAGGCATGTTTGCTCTAATGGCCCAGCCCCAGTTTCCAGTGCAGGCTGAGGTTTGCAGGGAGCTCACGGCTCAGAACTTCAAAAGCTGATGAAGACACTCCCCAAATACGCAGAGTTTGCAAAATGTCAGGGTGGGATTCAACCAGCCCTTGCAAATGTGTTAATTACCTGATATTAATTGTCAACCTAACCACCAGAGGCCACGTCCCCAAGGTGCCAAAGCAGGAATTCTCTGCGTTCCAGTGCGGAGAGGCTGGCAAAAATCCTGCCGTTGGGATGGAGGGAAGTAAATGATCCTAAAAAGTGAATTTCATTAATTTTTAACTTGGGACAGTTTCTCACAAAAGCAGCTATCCTGAGGTGGTGCTTTGAAGTGCATGGAAATTTCCATCAGTTGCCACCTCCATGCAGTGCAGGAGGCAGCAGCTGGTGCTGCAGCTCTGTCCTGTGCAGGATGAGAAACCCTTTCAACCCCTTGCCAACAAGGGCTCCTCAGGAGATGATCGCCTTCAGCTGGGGTTGGATTATGGGAGCTCCTCCGAGGGGTGGTGGCAGCCCCAGGACTTTCCATGGTCTGTTTTGATCCTCTGCTCCACGAGCCCAATCCTTTGGCTCCCGGGTGGCCACGGCAGCTGAGCCAGTTTGGCTGTGGCAGGGCTGGGGGTGATGGGGGGCACTGGGGGCTGTGCTGGTGAGCCCAGCTGAGAGTGTTTGTCCTCACACACCCTCCTGCCAGGCTTGAGAAGGACCTGGAGTATTTATAGCCCTTGTTAACATGCATGAATGGACACGCTGAGTCCTGGCACGAACATCTGCCCAGGTGGGAGCTGTCCTGGCAACACCCTGCGCTTCCTCTGCCTCCTTAAGGTGCTCCAGAGCCTCGTTCAGAGAGGCCTTTTGCAAAGGAAAATGAAGCTGAAAATTCAAAGGCTGATCCATAGCTTTAGCAATCCCATGGTGAATTCTGCAGCGAGGCCTGGTTTGTACAGGCACCACCACCTGACGGCCTTGGGTCCCTACCCAGCCCAGCAGCATTGAGGGCTGCAGGACTGTACAGCAAGGATTTTGCTAGCCTGGGATTGGGAATCTCAGGGTATGATGGAGTGGTTTGCATTGGAAGGGAGCTTAAAGTCCATCTCATTCACAGGGACACCTTCCACTATCCCAGGCTGCTCCAAGCCTTGTCCAACCTGGCCTTGGACACTTGCAGGGATCCAGGGGCAGCCACACCTTCTCTGGGCAATGTGAGCCAGGGCCTCCCCACCCTCATAGGGAAGGATTTTTTCCTAAACTCCAATCCAAACCTCCCTTTTGCCTTAAGTTCTCCTTTTGCTTGCCTTGAGTGCAATGACTGAGGTGGAGCAATCCATGCTCTGGCACTTCCAATGAGCTGTGGATGTACCTTACAGCCATGAAAAACGAGTTCAGATCCAGGAGACAACAGCACAGGGATGTGCTAAGCCAGTCCTTAAGCACAAGGAAGTATGTTGCTTTTTCCTGGAGCACTTATCAGGAAGTGAAAGCATTTCTGCAAGGCTTTGGCAGCCGTGTTGGAATGACATGTGAGTGCTTAGGAGTTATCAGACAGCTCTGTGATAGTGCAGCACCAAGATTATCTGTGCTGGTTCAGTGGATTTTCTGAGTAGTTTCCAGGAGTTCAGAGAGGTTGTTGGGGAGGAAGATGCTGCCGTCACTGTGCACAGCTCGGGGTTCAGTCTCTGGTTTAGTGACTGACCTGGCTCTTGGGTGGATGAGTTTGAGCTTTTTTTAGTTCAGCAAATGGAACGCAGATCCTCAGCTTTATCGCCGTGACTAAGGACGTGTTGTTGTTGGCTGGGTTACAGGAGCGCGCTGAAATCTGAGTCACTCTTCTGCTTGGGAAAACAAAAGCAGACTCCCAGGAAATCTGCATCCTTTTGTTCTCCCCACAGCCCCCCACATCTGGCCATGTGCTGTTGGCTGATAGCACAGGGATTGGGATGGGGCCGTGTCCTCACCCAAACCAGTGCAGGCAAAACCACCAGGGATTATATAACTGGCAACAATCCCACACCCACTGGTTCTTCCCGCTGGTGCACTGAAACCTCCGTGACGGTGCAATCTAACAACTCCTTCCTACTGGAGAGCATTATACATACAAATTTGACACTCAATTATCCTTGTTTTTTAGTCAATGATTTCTTGGCTATGGCTGCTTTCAGCAGCTGAGGTTTGACAGTCTCTGCCTTCCCGAACTTCTCCTTTCTGGAGGAAGAAATATTGTGTGGACACCATGGTGTAATCCCACAGGCCCTGTGCTCCCTTGGAGGGTGATGCTCTTCCCAGAGCCTGGCAGAGCTCAGCCTTTGTGAGGACATTAGACTGTGTGTTTAACAGACTATTCCCTTTAAAACAGGACTCTCTCTCCTGCCTGCCTTCTCCCAGCCCTGATCCCAAGTTAAACCTGAAGAAGGGAGAGGCAGCAACAGAGTTCCATGGCAGGGTTTCATTGGGAAGGCAGCACCAAGGCTGTGCCCTCCCCGTGCTCTGAGCCAGGCACTTGCTCTCTGCGTAGCTCTGCACTGATTTCCATGGTGGATGAGCAAGAAGAGGTGGGAAAGGAGCTTTTAAGGACAGCTGCCGTGGAGGGGATGGAGAGTGGGAGGATTTCCTGTTTTCCTTTACGTAGATTACATGTAGTGGGCAGTGGAGCCCCTTCCTGCAGTGCTCAGTGCCTGAGGTGTGTGGGGAGCTCCTGCTTGTTTCCTGCTGGGGCTCATCCTGAGCTGTCACCAATGGTTCTGGCTTTTGTGGGAGCACTTACCTGGAGGAGGGTTGCCAGGCAGGACACTGAAGTGCTTCTCTGTTGAGGGTCAGAGCATTTTAATGCCACATGTGCCTGGGAAGGGGAATACTGGAAGATCAGTGTTCCCCTGACCCAGACGGGCTGTTTTTGCATACACCTCCACCTCTTCACATAACAGGAGCAACTGGCTCAGCAGGAAGAGATGGAGATTGTTCCTGGCTGCACCAAAGGAGGGGATCTTTTCTCACCCGCCGACCTCAGGCAGGGGTGAGACAGGAATGAGACAGAGCAGGGGCTGGGGGGTCTGCCTGAGCTCCCCGCTGGTGTTTGTGCCTCCCCTCAGGTGTGTAGGTGTGTCATGGGCAGTGTCCATGTGTCATTTGCAATTAACCCATTTCTCCACTGCAGGGCACTGACAGACTGTGTGAGAGGAGCTAAATCACCGGAGCAGCCCCACTGGTGCACAGAACATTCACTGGTGTTCCCTGGTTTATGCCATTCTTAGCTCAGTTCTGAAGAGATCCCAGCCTGGAAGTTAATTGTATGGTGGAGAGGAGAAACAGTGGCATTACTCATCCCAGGAGTGGAAGCTTTTGTTTGAAAACTATATCTGAAGAATGGAAACTTCACAGATAAGGGACTTGTCATTCTTTTCTGAGTGCAGGCACTCCTTCACTGGATATTGCTGCTTGTCATCCCTCTGATGGCTCCGGTGAAGTAGTCATAAAACAGAGGGTCAAAGCTCAGATGTCTGCTAGATGGGTCTGGCAGTGTCTGTTCACTCTTGCCATCCACACTGCAGGGTGGAATTACAGCCCTAATTCATATACATGGGGTGAGAGGCCAGGGCTCTGCATTTAACTCTGCCCCTATTGGGGTCACTTCTGCTCTGCCAAGGGCTGATAAACGCAGTGGGAGAAAGATTCAAGCAGGGTCTCAGGTGGGGACAAAGCTCAGGGGAAGAACCTTTCCAGGGTCCTGTCCTTGCCCTCTGCACACTGCAGGACACACACTGAAGGGCTGGAGTGTGTCCAGGGAAGGGAACAGAGCTGGGGAAGGGTCTGAAGCTCCAGAAGCAGCAGAGGGAGCTGGGGAAGGGGCTCAACCTGGGGAAAATGAGGCTCAGGGGGCCCCTTCTGGTTCTGCACAACTCCCTGACAGGAGGGGCAGCCAGGGGGGTTGAGCTCTGCTCCCAGGGAACAAAACCAGAGGAAATGGCTTCAGGCTGTGCCAAGGGAGATTTAGATTGGATATTGTGGAAATTTCTTCATGGAAAGGGTTGTCAGGCATTGAAACAGACTGCCCAGGGAGGTGTTGGAGTTCTATCCCTGAAGGGATTTAGCGGGTGTGTCAATGTGGAACCTGGGGACATGGGTGGCCTGGGCAGTGCTGGGGTTGGACTTGATGGGCTTTTAGAAGGCTTTTCCAACCCAAATAATTCTGTGATTCTAAGGGAACAGCAGCAATGGGGTGGCAGTGGGGTGGCAATTCTTCCTGGTGCCAGAGCTGAGGCACAAGGGCTGGCTGTGATGGCCAGGGGGTTCCCATCTCCCCACAGGTCTGTGCTGGTCCCACACTACAGCCATTCCCTTTCCCACAGGTTTGAGGTGTCCCCAGAGCAAGAAGGGCCAGGACAGGGTGAGGATCTCATCCCAGGCCCAGCCCTGCTCTGTGCTTCCAGCCCACCAGAGCAGCTCCTGCTTTGAGAGCTGAACCAGCCCAAGTTTCTGTGGCCACTTTGAAGCTCCCAGGTCTCATCTCCTGAAGGCACCCACTGAGGATCCTCCTCACACAGTGGGAAACAAGACAGCAGCTCCTTGGGAACACAGCTGCTCTCTTGAAGTGTCCATTTGAATGCAGCTCCCAGGGCTATGGAGCCTGGGGAGCCTGGCATGCCCAGTTCTCCAGCTCTGCCACTGTGTAGGTGTTTTTGTGGAGGGAGCTGCCATTAGGAGGCTCCTGAATAACTGATCAGGTGCTCTCCTCGTTCCCTACGACTCACTGAGAGCTCCAGTGTGCTGGAGCAGGGGTTCCCAGCCTGGGGTGGAACAAGAACCGCTTCAAAGAGGTGTAAGAGGCAGGAACACCCTCCTTGCAGAGGCACTGATTCAAGCCATGGATTAGCCTCACCTGCACTGGAGCTGCAGGGAGGGTGCTGGCAGGGAAAGGTGGCTGAGGGGATGGGTTATGGCTTGGCTCCTGGAAAAGCAAAAAGGCAAATGAGCCATGGAACTGGGATCCCTTTGTGTGGTAAAGATAAAAGGGTTGCTGAGGTGGGGAAAACACCTATATTATCCTGATTTGGGAGCAAGGGGGGAAGCTGTGGGAAAGTGATCTTAATTTAAATGGGATGTGGGTGGGAACAGAGGAGGCGAGGCAAACTCCATACTCCTGCTGCTGTTCCAGGGCTGGATGTTTTTGCTGCTGAAATTTTCCTCTTGCTCCCATCCATGCACCTGCTAAGGGGCAGCTACTTTGACTCTGTATGGCTCCCTTGGAATGGATCATGGAGAGATCCAGTGGCTCCACTGGCTAGGGACCCCTGTGCCTGCAACAGAAGGAGATTTGGGCTGGTTAAAGGCAGATGAGTGAGTTCCCCACGGAGGGCAGGGACAGGGCTGGAATGAGGACATAGAGATGCATTTTTCTTGTGCCATGGCATCACCCTGGCCCGTGGCCAGCCCATCATCCACACTCTCCTTCCTCGTGCCGTGAGTCACGGCCTCGCCTCGGAGCCGACTTTGGACTCCTCGGCAGAGAACCACACCTTTGGTAATGACAAAAAAAGAGCAGTGTTTGGAGCTTTTGAACCGTGACAGCTGTGGCATGGAGGGGATGCCAGTGGGTAGATCCCATGGCTCCAGTGCCATTCCTGAGGAGGGGGCTGAGGAGGAACACTCCCTGGAAATGTTCCCTTTCTGATTTTTTCTGCTCTGAGGCAATGTTCCCTAGACTGGGCTCCACAGCTGTGCTGCCCTGAGGGTGACAGAAGGAGAGTGGTGGCCAAGGGGCCACTGGTGGCCACAGAATTGGGTTTTTTACCTGGTGTGTGACAAGCCAATAATGACACACTTGAGAGAGACATTGATTATTTATTTCAGGGTTGTGCAGCCCAGGTGCTCAGTGTATTCCACAAATCCAGCACACCCCACCGGACTTTCCTGCTATTGTTTATACATAAAAATTAGAGTTAGTAACTTTCCAAGCACAATCCTTTATTAGAATTTGCCAGTAATTTCCATATGAGTTGCTTCTTCACGTGCCATGGGGAAGGATTTTCACCTGGGCAGGGTATTTCTAACCCTTAGGTGTGATTTTTATTATTATAACATAGTTCAGCTACAGAATGTATCGGCTTCGAAAATTACCGATTTTACATAAACATACATCAGCATCTCGATTCAGGTCCTTAAAACTTGCTAGTTTCAGGGTGTCCTTGACTAAGGGATGCAGCTGTTGCCTGTTCCATGGGTTAGAATCATAGAACCCCAGAGCAGTTGTGGTGGGAAGGGCACTCTGGAGATCATCCAGTCCAACCCCTCCGCCAAGGCAGAGTCACCTGGAGCAGGTGACACAGGATTGCATCCAGGTGGGTCTGGAATGTGTCCAGGGAGAATCCATACCCTCTCTGGACAGCTGTCCCAGTGCTCAGCCACCCTGCATGGAAAGAGCTTCCTCATCATGCTGAGGTGAAACTTGTGTTTTTACTGCTCCTTGTCACCGGGCACCACTGAACAGAGCCTGGCGCATACTCTTGGCACACGATTTGAGACGTTCGTATGGATTGATGAGATTCCCTCTCAGCCTTCCCTTCTCCAGACTGACCAGGCCCAGTCTCTCCTCATCACAGAGATCCTCCAGACCCCTCACTATCCTTGTGGCATCCGCTAGACCCTCTCCACTAGCTCCCTTTTCCATTTGTCCTTGTCCGAAACTGGACACAATAAAACAATCTTGACCCCTCCCCACAATTCCCAACACCGCCCAGCCCCTCTCCCTCAGGAGGCGGCGGGGCCGGGACTCGAACCCGGGTCCCTGTGGGAGCAGGTGGAGCGGGGCGGAGCCAATCGCGGGAGGGGGGGGAGCCCCGCCCACGGCCCGCACCGCGCGGTCACCATGGCAACAGCGGCGCTTCCCGCGGGGCCCCGCGGCCGCCGGGGCGAAGGGGGCCGGACCGGCACCGGGGCGGGACATTCCCGCCTTGCCGCCGCCTTCCCGCCGCCTTCCCGCAGCCCCTCGCTCCGGGAGAGCGCCGAGGGACGGCCCCCTGCCCGCTCCGCCCCCCGGCCGTGCCCGGCCGCCGCTCGCCGCCGCCGCGGGGGAAAGGCCGCTGCGTGCCCAACTTCACTTCAAGCAACTTCCCCGGTGCGGCGGAGCCGGCGGTGGTTTGGTTTGGCTGGGTGAGTGCTGCACGGTGAGGGGGTGTAGGCGGCGGTGGGACAAAGGCGGTCGGTGCTCGCTCACCCTTAGGGCCGCCACGGGAATCCTTTCCCCGTTTCCCCCGGGAATGCTTCGCCGGACCCGGGGGGGGAAAACGGGGCTCGGGGGTCCTGTGCTGTGCGGCGAGCTCGCCCCTGCCGGACCTCCCTGCTGCTTCTTTCTCGCTGCGTCAGAGCCAAAGGCTGTGTCCTGGTGTGTTGGAAAGAAAGAAAAAGCCCCCCTCCAAAAAAAAAAACCCAAAAAACCAAAAACCCAAACCCGTTCTGGGGTTCTGATTCGGCGGCTGGAGGTGCGGAGGGGTTGTAGGTGGGTTTTGGTGGACGGTGTTGTTGCTGGTGGTTCCGAGGATTAGAGCGTAATTTTGTAATCCACGAGGGTTTGCAATTATCTGTTCCTCGCTGGATTAGGGGTGGTAATGTGCTTGGAGGTCTTAAATGGACAAATAAAGATGCTCCCCCCTTTCTCCCCCCCTGCCTTGAGCAGAGCAGGAGGGATTCAGGCATTCCCGAGAGTGGTGTGTGACTCCTTAATGCCTTGGATTTCAGGAAATATATTATCTGCTTGTTACGATCACTTTGAAGTGCCAGGATAAAGTCATCATGTTGCTTCTTTTTAATTGAAGATGCACATAGCTTGCTTTGTTGGCGTCGTGTGTCCGTAGAATCTCAGGATAGTTTGGCTTGGAAAGGATTTTAAAGCTCATCTCATTCCAACGCCCCTGCTAGGAGCATATATTTCGGTTTTGGAAGCACTTGGGTGGACAGATTTGTGTTGTTCTGGTGATAATGCAGCTCATTTGTTAATTTTTCCTCCTAACTCCAAATCCGAGCGGTTTATGTGTGCACGGAGAGACCCGGAGTTCTGCTGCTGGGTGGAAATAGCTGGTCCAAAAGATCACGTGGAGGTCAGTTCCCTGAATTTGCACGGAGTTCTGCGCTTGGATTTGGGAGGGAGCAGCACTGGGATTCTGGACGGGTGAAGCTAATCAGTGAAATCCCAGAATTTCCTGTGTGGTGCTGCGTGGAGCTGGGTGGAAAGCTTTGCCTTCCTGAGCTTGCCTGCAGCATTGTTGCTGTTTTTTTGCCTTTCTCCCGTCTGGAGGTGGGAGATTAATCCCGTGGATTCAGGTATTGACTTGACTTCTATTTCTGTGGCGTAATCCGGGTGATTCTGATTTGTGTGTGGGGAATGGGATTAGGGGAAATCACACTTGGCAGATGGCGGAGCTCTTCTGTACCATTAGGAGATATTGTAACCTTTGATTATACCTGCAGGTCTGGTAATAGAGCTCAGGCTCTTTGGGGTTTGGTAATAAAATTCCATTTCAGATCAAATATTGCTCATGATAAATTACCGGGATCACGTTAAAGGAGCTGCAGCAAACAGAAATTGATGTTTTGTCCAAACTGGTGCTTTACTCCAGGGTGGTAATTGCAGGCAATTTTCCCTGTCTGCTGAGGGGTAAACTCTTACCCTGTTTCCAAGGTAACTGGGAAGTTGTTCAGCTCCTTCTGAGGTACTTTTTGCCAGAGCTGAATGGTTTTGGCATTTTCTTTTCCTTGTCTCTCCTCCACAACCCAGACGGATTTGCATCTTTCTAACGACCACATGAAAATGGGAGTTTTCTTTGTTTTCCTGTGACGTTGGCAGGGTGTGTAGGGAAGCAGACAGTTGTGTAGCAGAAATGCTAATAAAGTTGCCTGGCAGCTTAATCCAGGTAAAGACTTTCTCAAAAAAATATCTCTCAAGATTTTATAAACTTATCCCCCTCTTTGGTTTTTTTGGTTAGGATTTTCTTCTCAGGGTGCTCTGCCTTTTCCTGTAAAAGTTATCAAGGATATTTATTAGTAAGTCAAGCTATAAAGCTTTTGTGCTTCAGAGTAGTTAAGGAGGTTGGAATCCTATTTAAATAGACATTGTAGCCTGTAATTCCCTTTTGATTTGTGAAGAGTTTATTGAAAATGGGTGTGTAAACTTTTCCTCTGTTTCAGACAGTGCCCTGAGCTAATTCTAAGCTAAATGTTTCCTTCCCAATGTATAGAAGACCCAGAACTGAATCACTCTGGAGCATCACAGTATGGAAAGCCCCTAGAAGGAGGCAAAGCCTAGGACTGTTTCCAACTCGGGTACTTTGGTTTGTCATTTTTTGCTGTCTCATTTTATATGTGGCAGTAAAGGACATGCACAGCCCCAGCCCCAGGGTTGTGCTCACGCTGCAGTTCTTGAGCTGCTGCTCTTATGGCAGGAGAAAGGGCACCGTACCCATCTGTGCTCCTCCTCACGCAGCTCTGGCCTGACGAGATAACCAGGGATTCGGAAAATTTCCATGCCTGATGATGAAGCAGTTTTTCCCTCTGCCATACTGAGGCTTTGTGTAGCTGCAGGATTTTTTTTTTTTTTTTTTTTTTTTTTTTTTTTTTTTCTTTTTTTTTTTTTTTTTTCTGTTTTCAACCATGTGCAGCACCGTCACCTTAGGTGTTAATTGAGCCCCTTGTGTGTGCAGACTCCTCTGGCAGTGGCAATAGGCTTCCCAAATGCCTGATTTCTACCAAAGGGGGAAAAAACCGAGTTACACCTTGAAAATAGGCTTTACTGAAAGCAGGACTTTGTGTTTCATGAGTTTACCAGCCCTCCCTGCCCCATGTGCTCAAGGTGACATTCAGACCACATGTGAAAGAAGCAAGTCCTGACCAGCAGGTCCCAGGTGGATGGAGAGCTCAGGTATTCCTGCTCCTGGGATTCTTTGCACAGCTCTGTGATTTCGCTTGGGTGTTGTCCTGGACTCTGCTCCATTCAGCACTCATGTTTCTCTGGCTATTAGATAATTTTGAAACCAGTCCTGTCACCTGCCCTCTCTTTTGCACGTGTTTGCTGACTGCAGAGTGAAAAAGGAGCTCAGTCTCTGTGGTGAGGAATGTGTTGCTCTTCACTCCCCAGTCCTTGCCCTGGAGTTACTCCGTGTTTGAATTGTTGCTCATGGAGCTTCCTCCCTTCTGGCAGGTTTTCCAAGTAACATGAGAATCAAATTGATATGATTTGTCCGTCCTTGAGTTTGTAAACAGAGATAAGAAAACTTCCCACAGTCTTGAAAATTCCTGTGTAGTGTTGTTTGTGGGGAGTGCTGTGCAGATCAGGGTCAGGACTTGGGATCACATCGGAGAGGATTTTCCTGAGTATGTCAATCAGGGACACCTTACAGTAGTAAATTCCTCTCCTGGCTGCTCGTGTGTTTAAAAATTGTGCTGGTTTCTTATCGGGGAGTTTCATAGGTCACAGTATTTCTCTAAGGCATGGTGTGTTTTCTCAAATTGTTACTCCACAGAAGCTGATAACTTGGCACCGTTCCCTATCCAGGGGAAGTGTCCTTTGGCAGTGCATTGGTCACGCTGACTTGTGTGCTGGGTAGTTTGTGAAAAATGACTACTAAAAGGGTGTGTCTGAATGCAGATTGGAGTGTTCTGCAGCCTTTTAAGTGTAATGTTGCTGTGCTTTCCTTATTTTCAAGCTGTTTCTTTTAATGGGATGTTTTCCTGCATGAGGTTTGAAGTCTTTCACTTCCCGAGCTGGGTGAATGTCCGTGATGCTGTTGATCATAGGGAGGTGTGCAGTGCTGCAGCCCTTCTGCTTGTTGATTTTATAAATTTATTTCTTAGGGCAGGTGCAGCTTGTTCAATTCTCAAGTAGCAGGCAGCGTTTGGGGAGGAAAGGACCATTCCAGTGAATCCTTTAGGGAGCAGGAGATCCTGCTGTGTGCCGTGGGCTGCTTGGAAAAGCGAGACTGAAATAAATGCTCAATCCTGCAAGCCCAGGCATGAGGCTTGTGGTGATGCTGTGAGCCCAGTCTGTATCACTTGTTTGTGTTTGGTGCCCAGGGGTGACTGGAGCCTGGGAATGTTGCAACGTTTTTAGTTTTTTTTAGTTTTGTGTGTAGGAATCACCCAAAGACATCATAGGGCAAAAGCCAGCAATTTTTTTTGCTTTTTCTTCAGGAATCTGTTTAAATGAAGAGCCCCTGGTTGTCATCGTAGGCTTTGCGGTGTCAACCACTGTGTGGTTGTCTTGAGCTCGCAGCCTAAGAGACTGGAATAATAACATCAGGAGAGCTGTGGAATTCTCTCCACAGCAACCAGTCTTGAATCCTAATCACGGCCCTTGGAGTGACCACAGGCTTGGTAGGTTTAACAGCTTAACTGGAAGACTTCATGCTTGAAAAAATCAAGCTGCACCTGCCCTAGGCAGCTGGATGTGCAGACTTTTCCTAAATATGTCCAGGGATTGGTTGTTGGATGTGTGCTTCCAGTGAAATGTGGCTGCTGATTCCGAGGAGATGCTCTCCTTACTGGGTTAGAAGAATTGAAGTTGGTTCTCTGTTCTCTTGTGCTTCATTGATGCTCAGTGAGCCCGAAGGACTTACATGAACTTCTGAACTCTCAGGCCGTTCTTTACAAGCTGTGTTCCAGGAATAATTAAAAAATTAACAAGTAACAAAGCCAGAGCAAGTCAAGTGCTCTTTGAGAAGGCTTTTATAGGTGAATATTTTTTCATGTCTTGAGTTCTGTTAACGGGCAGGAAAACCAAATTCTTATGAAAACCTGGATATTGAGTGTTTCCAAAACATACTAAATTTAGCTTGCTGACTGTTTTATCTATTTGCAGCTATTGCTTAAAAAAAACCCCGTAACGTTACTCTTTTATTCTTGTTATTTGGCATGACCTGAACATCTGATCACAAAAGGATATTTAAGTCTACTGGGTGATGATTTTCCTTAGGCCTAGGCTTAAAGAATTCAGACGCTTAAAATTAAGCTGTTTATGGGAGCATACATTATCTTTAGATTCTTTTCTTAAATCAAGGAGGTTTATTTTCTGGGTTCCCAGTGTCTTTGGTTGTTCTGGGAATATATAATGTGGGAACTTTTGTAAACAAAGACATTTTCTAACAGCTTGGGGATATTTTTCAGTGCATCTGTATAAATAGGAGATCATTAATACATATTTTTGCAGTTCCTGAACGCCTTACTCTTATGTGGAGACAATGGGAGTTGAGTTTTCTTTTTATGCTCTTCATCTCTACAAAACACGCTTGGGGAGAGGAAATGAATGTTTTCTGAGGGTTGTGTGATTGTGGTGATGCAGTTTGAGCAGTCCAGGGCACAGAGGGTTATTATCCAAAACACTGCTTGTTTGTGGTTGAGTCATGTCCAATGAGCACACATTTAAATGCTGGGGGTGGGGGGATCTGGGCTCCTCTAAAGCCACTTACAGAGCTGTTCATTAGAAGTTCTTATCAGAATTAAGTGCCAAAACTTCCAGGTTTGGGCTAAAGTAAAGCCTCTGCTTGCCTGAAAGGAGAGAGAGCCCTGGTCTTGCACCAGTGTGAGAACTGAAAGCTTCTTACTATTGTAGTAATTAGGAGTCAGGATGGTCATTAGGCTGGTGTAACGAGCAGGAAAGATAACAAATCAGTTTCTGGAGGTTTGGTATCTCCCCAGTTTTCCCTTGGAGGGAAGAAGCATGGGTGCTCCAGCAGCTCCTCCAAAGAGCGATGCCACGGCATGGGCAGCTTTGGAGTAAGGCTTGTCTTACTGTACACAGTTAGATGGGTTTTCATGTGGGAAGGGAGGAGAGCTGAGCCTTGTTTCCAGGTCAAAACACCCCTTTCATTTGGTTGGGGGCTGGGAATTGCCAGGAGCTGAGTGGGCTGTTCACTCCAGCTCCGGGCTTGACCCAGTTCCTGCACAGAGCTCCGGATGGGCAATTCCAACTCTGCAGCAGGGGCAGCGCTGGGGTGATGAGGGGATGGATGGCAAAGGCAGAAGGAAAAGAAGTTAACTGCATGCTGTTGTTTGAATCCAAACTACGTGGGTTTAGTGTATTGGGGAGGAGGTGAAGAAGTGAAGATGCTTGGCGTGTACTTCGGTTTTTCTTTTTATTTTGATGGTAGTTATATTTTACCCTTCGTAGTTTCCAGGGGTAGGAAGCTGCCACTGTTTTAATGAAGTGCATGAAAATAGGAGGATTTGTGTGTGCTTTTAGTGCTGCAACGTTGTTGCCATACACAGCAGCCTCTTCTATTTATATTTTCTTAGTGACTGTTTTTATAATCACAGTATTGGTTAAATATGTGCTTTCAGTGCCTTTCAACAAGTGATGTTAATAAACGTCAAGCTCTAAAACTGGTTATTCCTGCTGTTGTAAAATGACGACCATCATTATTTTTCAGTGTTGGTGAGACTTTGAAAGGCATGAACAGGAGCGGAATTTTAAGTTTGTCTTTATTTTGCTCTTTTAATGAGCTCAGCCTTCAGCTTGTGCTAGGCTTGGCTGTCTCAGTGCAGCCATAGCACCGGCAGCTCCTCACAGGGAGGGAGTTGTGCCAACATTTAGGAGGGATGTTTATCTGCTGGGACTGTGTTCAACCATACAAGGCTTTCGATGGACAAAGCTGCCTCATCCATAACGAGCCCAGCAAAGCCGGGATGTGTTTTAAACAGAGTTGGAATTTCTGGCCACTGTGACTGTTTGATATTTCATGAGAACACTGGGAATTCTTCATTGACCCAAACGAGCACAACAGGCCTTTCTGCTGAAGCTGAGCAGCAGGGCTGGCTCGCTCCCTAACTGAGGGACCTTACAGAAATGTCACTGTTGTTATTGTTGTCAAACAGTGTCTTACTGTATTGGCAATATTGAATGTCAAATATTAGAGTAATCTGTCGTTAGAATGTTTTCAGCAACATGATGGCTGCAGAGTTATCTAAATACCATCCTGTTCCTGCTGTAAACATGATGCAGTGTGGGGGTTTTTTTTCGTGTTTGAGCAGCAGTAACAGTTCTGTCCAAGAGAAGCTGTGGCTGCCCCATCCTTGGAAGTGTTCAAGGCCAGATTGGACAGGGTTTAGAGCAACCTGGTTTGTGGAAGGTGTCCCTGCCCATGGCAGAGGGTGGAATGAGATGAGCAGGTCCCTTCTAACACTTCTGTTGTTCTATAATAGACACATTCATTTATCCAAGTAGTATTAAATATTTCTAAAACATATGGATTTATGTATCATAATTCTTACAAGTCATCATAATGTTCAGTTAATGTTCTTCACAAAATGAATATTAAAAAAAAAAATTAAATCACTGCAGCTTTGTGGCTGCTGTCTGCAAAGGAGAGATTAAATGAATCCCTTTGATTACAGCAGAGTTTCCAGTACAACTTCAGGTCTTTGTTACTCTCCTAAGTACAGTTTTAGTCGCTATTCCTGTGTGGATGTGTGAGGCTGCTGGAGAGGTTTCCACGTGTCTGACCTGCTCTTACTTGACCGGGCAGTGATGTTTCCTTGCCTCCTTCCTCAACTGGGTGAATCACAGTGCCCATCTGAAATGTTCATCAATAGTTACAGGTCAGCATTTCAAGAAGGTCAGGGAGGCTGCTTTCTGCCTCGTGAGCATTATGCTAATTCAGTTGTTAAACGTATTGGAATTGTGCTTCCTTTTGCTTCTGCAGTGCTTGCAGATTCCATGGGAGCCTTTTCCCTGTGCTCAGGGCACTGAGGGTTAGTTTTGGGCAGGGAGAGGTTTTCTTGTAGCCTGTGTTGTAGTCACACAAGATGAAATACATATTTTCCTGTCCCAAAAGCACTTTACTGAAGCACCTGTGTAACTTAGGCCCCAGTACTGACACCTCTGATGAACCATATTGAGCCTTTTCCCTCTTATTTGTTCTTAAATACTGGGAATGTATTTTAGTTTTGCTTCCACACCAGCGTGTGTAAAATCTTCAGAGATTATTCATGCTGCATGTGTGTGATATATGTGTAAGGATATGATCACACAGAGTGTTATCTTTGTTGATAACGGACTGTTGCACACAATGTAGAAAGCA
The DNA here is from genome assembly GCA_018697195.1 of Certhia americana. Taxonomy (NCBI): domain Eukaryota; kingdom Metazoa; phylum Chordata; class Aves; order Passeriformes; family Certhiidae; genus Certhia; species Certhia americana. The sequence goes on from CM031871.1 coordinate 3,326,830, forward strand.
ATTAATCTGGAATCCAGGTTTTTTTTTGTGCTGTAGATTTATGGCTGGCTAAGACAGTGTTTTCACAAACTTGGCTTTGTAGGGAGCTGGGTAGTATATTTTTCAGACTTTCTCTAAAATTCTTGTTTCAGTTCCATAGAGTTAATTTTCTTTTTAATTTAACAGCTTTTATGCCAGATTGGCACACTTTTAAAATGCTGAAAATGTTTACTTTATCCTTAAAGATTTTTCCATCTTTGTTCACCTTGACTCTAGAAGTGGTTGTGCTCTCTTCTCTGTTACATCCTGTCTAATAATCCTGGAAAGCTGGACTTGAACTGAGCTCCCAGAACCCAGGGTTGGAGCTGCTCACAGAGAGAGTCAGCACCACAACTTGTCAGATCTAATGGCTCTGCTCCTGCTCACATCTTGACTGAAAGCTGGAGTGAAAAACTTGTTAAGGCATGAGTGTATATTTTAAAATATATAATTAACAGAAGGTTGTTTATAACTGTTTAACCAATATTGGCTCTAAACCAATGTACAAGACAGTGTTTGTAGTAGGTTGGACTGGCTTTTATTAGACTTCAGAATCTGGGTGTTTATCACTTTGTTAAAGAGCAAACAGGCCACACACTGCCTGAGCACTGGGCACGTTTAGTCAGGCAGAGCTCTTCCATCCTGTCTGTCTGCTTGTTGTTCATCCTGATTTTTGAACACTTTGGCTTTTGTACCTGATGACTTTGGGGAGGAGAACTCATCAGGCTGACGGGGGCAGTTCCTGGGCAGAGTTTGTGTCCGGTAGTTCACATGGACCTCTTGTCTGTGGTTTGCTGGTTGATTCATATGTGATGAAACAAAATGAAAAAATTGCCCAATCTTCTTCACTGAGCAAGTGTCTCCTGTTGGCTCATCAAGTCTCAAAGCTGCAGATTACTAGAAAAGAAAAACAAATTAGATTTTGTGCCCAACTCACTTCGGAAGCATCCTGCACCAGCTGCTGTCTCATGAAAGATGTTGGGACTTGTGGATCTTTCATTTCCTTTCCAACTTTGGCACTTCACATTCAGTTGCTTGGATTGGTGTGGCTCCTGTTCTGTAACTGATTTGGTCCAGGTGGGATTTTTTTTTTTCTGCAGAATTTTCCTGCAGAAATTTCTGGATGCAGTGTGAGTTACCTGTTTTTATGACAACTTCATGCCACCCTCTGAACTTGCAGATGTGTATCAAAAAGGCCAGCGAGGGCGTTGGCTCAGCAGATTTCTCAGTAGCTGCAGGACTTGCTGTGCCTCTTGAAGCTGGTGAATGTCTTGTGCCTTCCAGAGACATCCAGTGGTGTTAACAGTGATCACAGTGGGATCCGGGGGTTGTGCTTCACTTTGGGACTTTGTGGGGACAGGCATGAGCAGAGGTGGGGAGCTGGGAGAACTCAGCATATCCTGGCTTTCTTTTGAGTCAGATTTCAGTCCAAGGATCCTTCTTTGTAATAACTTCGGAAAGGTGTTTCTAAATTCACCGTGAGATCATTCTCAGGTTACTAAATCCCTTCCTTGGATATGCCCTGAGAAACTGGGATGAGGTGCCAGGATTGCTGTAATGGTGTGAGTGTGGCTGGGTGGAGGTGATTTGAGGGAAGCTGCGTGGTCTGGCTGCTCTTGGGCAAGCGAGTGCTCGTGCTTAGACACTCAGGTCTGGATGAACTGGTAAGGACAAACCTATGATCTTTCACTCCTAATTTTTGTGAGCTGCAAAATATGTCTGTGTCAGCTATTCATTATTACCCTGCGTTAAAACGTAGCTGATCTCTGCATTGGACCAGGAGTTTCAAGGGCTTTCATGTTACTCTTCTATCTTCATTTTGATGTGTTAAAGAGCCTCTCTGCTCTCTGTGCTTAAAACTTCCCAGAAAGTTAAAAAGCCCCCAGGGTTCATTTATGGTTAAAATGCCCTTCTGTGCCAAAGCTGTGAGTGTGGTTTGAGCAGCCCTTGGGGTTCCCTGGGCCACCCTGTCCCTGTGCTGGATGTGGGAATGTTCCACACAAGTGCTGTGCACATCCAAGCACTCTCAGGTTCCCACTTCTACCGTTTGGATTTCCAAGCTGGTTTTTCCCACTTCAGCTACATCTTTTTCTTTCACCCCCCTCAATAAATAAGTTAATGTTTTTAGTGCCTGAACTGTTGTCTTTCAATTACTAGGCATTTTTTCCCTTTCTGTGCTTTCTCAAGCATGCAGGGAGGTGGAGGAGATTGTTTAGTACTCATAAAGCTTCTAGATACTGTACGTGTTATCAATAATTCATTACAGGCCTTGATTTTGCTGAATAATGTTGTGTTTCTGAAGAACAAGCAGTGTACAATGCATGTGCAGGCTTGTTGCTGTCAGAGTTCTTGGCTGAAACATCCTTTTGTTCAGAAACAGGGAGAAATGCAGCGTCACTGCTCTGGCTCCTCACAGTCACACACGACCCTCTGTGCTCTGTTCCATTCCTGGGGCTTTGAGGGAAGAGGAAGCTCCTTTGTGGATTGCTGCTAACAGTGCCCTGCTCATAGGCAACCAAAGGAACACTTGTACAAGCTGGCAATACCCAGCCAATGGTTCTGAGGTGGGTGTTTGCATTAATGTGGGGAAAAAACCATATTTCCTGCATATGTGAAAAGCCAGATGTGCCCACCGAAGGAAAAAGAGGAGCCTTATCATCAAGGCAGCAGCAGTAGCTCCTCTGGCACAGCGTCAGACGTTGTTGACAGAGCAGGTTTGTTCTGGGTGTGCAGCTCAGGGCACTTTATTGATGGCTGGCAGGAGGCAGCACCCTGCTGCAGCTCCGTATCCTGCCTGACTTAGTGCCAGGTTCAATACGCAAGGAAGAGATCAAAGAGCTGTTGGAACATTGGGAACAACCTGAGAGGCAAAAAGATTCACTTCTTGGTATGTCAGTGTGTTACAGAGCAGAGAGTGACATAAGGGATTTTGGCCCAGGGAATGATAAATGCCACCAAGTATTTGGTTTTTATGACAATATTTTATTTGACTCAAGAATAGATCCACTCATCTCCCCTTAGTCCAATGCTTTTATCCCTGTGAGACAGGAGTGGAAGTGGTAAATCTGAGGGTCATGTCCATTTGATCTGAATGAGTTTTAATGGCTACATCAGTATCCTGAAAGGGCCTAACTGGAGTAAAATTAATCCAGTTTAATTCTGTTAATAATTTGCCTGTTCAAAGTTGGGTTATCTCTTCTGTGAAGCTTGAATTGCTGCTGTAGAGCTGGGGATGGAGGTGCTGCCAGGGAGATGGAATTGTGTTTTTTATTAATGCCAGCTCTGCCAGGCTTTGTCCACAGTGCTCATCTCTTGCAGCAGTACCAGGGAGATCTCCTTATCTCCAGCTCAGTACCACCATGCTGTGGCTTGGCAGGCTTCATCTTCAGGACAGAGGTTGCTATGACTCAGAGGAGCAAGCTTTGAAATTGTTCATTTGTTCATGGAACAGAATTATCTGTTTGTGGGAACCACCTGGTCCAAGCCCCTGTTTATCAGTGCCTTTCTCCCGTGAAGCTGCAGTTCATTTCTAGAGCAGTGCCTGGTACGAGTATTTTGGGCTCGAGTGTATTTGCTTGTTGACTGAAGTCGACTACATGCTTATGCTCTGACTAATCAAATATCTGAAAGGTGGAATGATGGACTGAATGGAGAAATTGCTGTGACACAATATTTGCTCCCTGTTTTGACAGAAAATGTGTCATTAGCAACCAAATTGAAAGCTAGTGAACACAGAGCTTTTTGCGTACGATTTATTAAGATCACAAGTGGCAAACCAGCCATTAGAGAAGACATCAGATGGCAGAGCTGTGAGAACTGAAGCAGTACATAAATATTCGTATCAAGAATGCGCAGTGACAGTTTTCTCCAGATCACCCAGAGAGGTTGTGGAGTCTCCCTCAGTGGAGTTATTCCAGAACCATGCTGTGTGCTCTGGGATGACCTGGCTTGAGCAGGAAGATGGGACCAGATGATCCTCTGTGGCCCTTGCAGCCTGAGCCGCTCTGTGATTCCTTTTTGTCCAGGTGAAAGCTTAGGAACAGTGTAATCTATTGCAGCATCTCTGCTCTGAGCGTTTATCAGTAGCTGCCACGTGCTCTTTGTGAATGAGTCTTTGCTGGCAGCTGTGCAGCTTCCAAATGTGTCTGTCAGGAAAAGTACAGGTATAAAAATAATGCACTGTAAACCTGCTTTCGTGTTTTTGCAGAAAGCAAAGGAATGTTAATTCTCAGCCCTCGGATACACGTTAGTCACCATAGCTATGTATACACGTATATAATTTTTAATGTCATAATTTTGGTCTTCTATCCCATCACTCTGTTTCCTTTGTCCTCCAGTTTTATGGGTTCAAGTTTTATCTCCAGATGGTTAAACTGATCTCTCAGTGTGTTCAAGGTCGTGCTCCAAAGCCAGTACCCTCAAGTTTTCTGAAAGTCTGGATGAAACCACTTTTTTTTTTCTCTCCATATGGCAATACCTTAATTAATTTTTCAGCACTCAGATGAATGTATAAAGGCTCAGTATTTATAAATTCGTCCTGGTGACCCCACATCAATCACAGGATAGCTTGAGCTGGTTGTACTTTCTGAAGGTGGTTTAGTATGCCAGGCCACAAATGCGTTTTCCAGCGCTGGAAATCCTGTTAGAATTTGAGGAGGCAGATCAGAGGATTAGGGGCTTTGTCCTTCTGACACAAAAGCACCTGCTGTGCATGAAAGCAAGCAGGAAATGTGTTCTCACCTCATACTATTTCTGTGTTACAGTGACCTTCGGAGGCTGGGTTGGTGTGAAAAGATCCCTCCCCTGATTCCTGCCTGGGGGCACAGGGCCATGGGTCAGCTTTATTTCTGAAGGCTTCAAAGCGCTGTGGAGGCACTTGCCTATTTTTGTAACAAGTAGGTGGATTTTTTTCAATAAACCAAAGCCCACGGATCTGCTTCACTCGATCCTTTGGCTTGAATTCCTCAGCAGGTCAGCCGAGCCTCATCTCCCACGGGAGTGCTGCACCTCCTGCACTGCACATGAGCTTTGGTGTCCCCGCACTGGCTGCCAAAGCTTAGCAAGGTGCTGTGCTGCAGGGCTATTTTAACTGCACCTTTGCTCATCAAAGAGTTCCAATGGCAGTGTCCAAGTAGCTTCCACCACTGTTTTGGGAGGAAACTGTCCCAATTATATCATTGCTGCTTTGAAAGACTTTGCAGCAGCTGGTGGCTCTGAAGGCAGCGAATAAAACAAAATCCAGTGGTGATATCAACATCCTGTCAGCTCTGAGATCGGACAGTTGTCCTTGGTCTTCCCTTGTTGCCAAGAGGATGAGAAATATGCACAGTTACAGTAAATATTTCCAGGTGTGGGTGGTCCCTAAGCTCCTTTTACTGCTGAAACATGGTACCGAGCGTGGTATTGTGTAGGGGAGTATCAAGTGGAAGAACGCCAAAGTTGTTTTTCAATCCCGTGTTTCTGTCTGTGCTGCAGCTGGCTCATCCATCTCCTTACACTCCTTCAGCTGTGTTCATGGTGTGCCTGCCAAATGAGAGCATTCCCACCCAAAGCTGGGGCCTCTGGAGAAACACAGCCCTGCCTCAGTTCTGGGAGCTTTGGAAAGCGCTGCCTGCTCGAGGTCAGAGGGATCAGTAGCTGCTTGATGTATTTCTGAAACTATAATGAGCCAAATTTCACCTTTTTGAAGCAAGGTCATGGAAATTATACACTCAAAGGACACATAAATAAATTAGATTTTGATTCATTCCATCATATTCAGGATGTGAAGCGTAAGAGCTGAAAAAGAGAGTCAAGGATTTAACCCATTTCTTCAAAATCCATGCAGAAAAACTTAGCTCTTGCCAAAATGTATTTTAAATACGGTTAAAAGTCAAGTTAAGCTTCCTTCAACAAGAAGATGATGTTACAATTAACCAGGAGGAAGTTTCATGATGATTCTAAAAGGGTTTGAGGAGAAATTTGCCAAGTTGTATATTCAAGTACCCACCCTCTTCTGTGTCCTGGACGTAACCCCATTGACTTTTGGGAGCTGCAGATAGAATCAAGTCCTCCCTGAAACAACCAAACATCTTCCTGGAAGAGCCTTAATTTGACTTCTTTTTCTTTTTTCAGTTCCATAGTCAGTTTTTCTTGCTTGTAGCCAAACCTGATCATTAATATTTTATCTGGCACGCAATGCAGTTGTTTCTGGAATGTCTTTTTTTCCTGCTAAACTGCACGGGGAGGTTATTTGCAGGTCTTGTTTGTGGTTTAAAAGCATTTGAAAGGATGAAACCTAAAAGAACATTAGGAGAAGTTGAAGGTGACCACAAAAGGAAAGGTTTGATGAGAGAAGCAAACAGAACAGCACTCTGAGGCCTGCTGGGAATACCCACCTTCTGCACAAACACACTTTTAGCCTCACTTCAGCCTTGTCCCATAATTCATGTTGTTCTGCAGAATGTCATCCTCAGCTGGCAGAAATCAGGTTTTTGCTTTTATTCCCTATTTCAACTGCCAAAAGAATTGGACTTTCTGAAAATACCCACCCACTAATGAGCTGGGTGGAATCCCTCATGTGGAATGCTGGAAGCAAAAGATGATTCACACAGGAAGGTGAGGATATGCAGCTTCTGCTACCAAAAACTGGTGATTCACCAACATTTAATGTATTTCTCATTTCGTTGGGGTTTTTTCTACCTGGGGCTCAAGAGACTTTGAAAACAAATTAGGCCTTCTATGAAACTGGAAAGGGAAGAGAGTTTCCTCTGAAACTGTCAATGAGAGGGTTGGGGAGATGAAATTGTGGAAGGTTGGGGTGTAATGAGGCAGTTGTGCAGGTCAGAGGAAATGCCAAGTGTGCTCTGTCAGTCCCTGTGCTCTTGAGGGATCTCTTGAGTAGAACACGATGTACAAAGAGGAAAATCTCCGAGCAAGACCTGGCTTGGACAAAGTTGATCTTGACAGAGAAGGAGTTGGCCTGAATTGTTTGTAGAACAGTGGTTATTGTCCCCAAAACCCAGTGCAGAAATTTTTGGAGCTTAATACCCAAGAAAAGGGTACTTGATAATAAGTTTATGGTTGCAAACTGTACGGTTCTAAAGAGTGATATTCTGAAGCTGTTTTCTAGACATAACTGGAGCAATCTGCCTCTTTTGTACATTAATCCTCTTGGGTTAGGTTTTATATGTGACACACGGGCATTGTTATGAAAATAGCACAGACTGACAGCTGTGGAAACAGATTATTATACGTTTTTTTTTTTTTTTTTTCCCCCAAATCGTTCTCTCCAGGCACATCTGTCTCATAAATTCAAGGAAATTTGGAGGATGACTCCCTGTGCCCCACAGCCATCATGGTTCATTCTGTCCTGGTTACACAGAGTAGCATTTTGGCTGTGGAATCCTACTCTACCATAAATTAATCACAGAATCCCAGACTGGTTTGTGTTGGGAGGGCTTAAAGCTCATCCAGTGCCTCCCTTTCCATGGGCAGGGATACTTTCCACTGTCCCAGGCTGCTCCAAGCCCTGTCCAGCCTGGTCTTGGACACTTCCAGGGATCCAGAGGCAACCCCAGCTTCTCTGGGCACCCTCACGGTGTTTTCCTGAATCCCTGTCTACATCAGGAATGTGATCTTAAATTCATGCCAGGGCATTTAACATCGAATTTTTGCTTGGATAAATAACTGTTAGAGCCTCCGTGGGGCCAGCTTGAATTACTGAAACTGCTGCTCTCTAACTTGTCACCATTTTAACTACCCAATCTTTGCAGCATGGAGATCAAAATACAAGGTGTAAAGTTCTCACCGTGATACTGAGATGGCACTTATTGGAAAGGGTGATTGAAAATTGCAGTTCTTCAGTGCAGCTGCATGGGGGTGAAGCTCTGGCAGGTGATGATCGTTATGCAATTGTACTGGCAGGAGCAATTAGAGATTTACAAGTGCTTGTAAACGCTGCTATTTATAGGATGGACACTTTAACAAAATGCTTGTCTTTTCTGCAGTGGGAGGAAATGTCAGTGGGATCTTTCATCCTTTGGTTGGGACTGGACTTTAATGTCCAAAAGAACAGCACGTAGTTCTTTTTGTAAATGATAAGAACTAGAGGTTTCCAAGGGGTTTGCGCATGGGAAATGGAGAAAGGATATTTTGAACTTTGCAATAGTTTGGAATTTTAATATTAATGATCTGCGGGGTTTTGCAGATCTGTCTGGCTTGTGAGATTTGGAATATGTCATTTTAATTCTCAGCCTTCTAGTTTTCATTACTGAGATGCAGAACTGAGTTGCTTGCTGTGAATTTGGGAAAAGATAATTTAAATGCATTTTATTAATTGTTTTTACTTTGTGAATAAACTTGTTCTGGCAAATTAATTACAAATTAGAGCCATTATAAAAGTATTTTTGATAATCTTTCCATTTAAGAGACCCTGAATGTCCTCTTAAATACAACTGATGGATCCCACTGCACTGAATAATAACATGAATCAGGCTTAGACCCAAAAATAGGAAAAGCCTGCTTTTTACTGAATTAGTTTCATGATCTACTTCCTTATGAAAGTTTCAGAATAGGTTTTTTTTTTCTTTCTTTGCGTTATTTTTGTTGTGCTGTAGTAAGTCATGTTCTTGTCAGTACTCACGCTCTCGTACGTGCACAGTAAGTGATAGGATCTGCTCTGTTAATTCTTATTTAATCCAATCAGCACCTCTCCAAGTGCAGGAAGGAGCAGAAGGAGGATTTCTGGGGAGAAGGGACAAGGATTGCTGCAGACTGACCCCAGCGTTCGGTCAGTGAGGACAAGAAGGAGAAAGGAGAGGAGAAAAACGTCTGTAAAGAGTGAATCATTTTAGACAGTGGGGTAACCTTTGGCAGGAGGGATGAAATTAATCTTGGTTTATGGTCATCTGCTCGCAGTAGCTCCTGTGGCTTGTTGGGCCAGGGGAATGTACAGAATCACGATATCCCAGCCTGGTTTGGGTTGGAGGAGTCCTTAGAGATCAGTCCCGACCTCCCAAGCACAGTCATGGACAAAGCCATGTTTCCAGGAGCGGCTAATACATGTTGTTGTGAAAACATCTTCCTGTATCTACAAAAAAGGAGTAATTTTTTATACTGGAGGCAGATTTGCTGACAAAGTGGTATATAAAGAAGAAAAACTTCTTGTTTATTAGGCGATTTTCTTTGGAGTATTTTTAGGGGGCATTCTGGAGCCAGGCTTTGTGCTTGATCTCCATGTCATAAACATTTTTGGTTTTTGTTTGTTTGGGTTTTTTAATGGGAGAGAGATTTTCTTTGTGGAATTTTTATGCTTTCCACCCTTAGAGAAGACAGATGGACTTGTTTATCCGCTGCGAGGTTCAGGGCCCGATTATAGATGATTTTGCTTTGTGTCACTTAAAACGTTCTTGTTTCTGAGCAAGGAAGTTGGCGATAGTCACGTGATTCATGGTGGAAAAATTATCTGCAGGCTGTTGCCTTAATAGGCTTAAAGGAATTAGCAGTGATGTAAATAATAGTTGTGTGTGTGGTGGGTGGGCAAGTGCCAAAGCGAGGGCGTGTTTGGGGTGAAGCCCTTCCCAAATGATCTTCTGCAAAAAAAACGCTGTGAAGTGAATAATCCGTTTTGATTTTTTACGAGCAATGTTGACAATCTTTGTAACGAGAGATCTTTAATTAAAAATGCAGGCAACACCTGAGGGCATTAAGATTTGAAGGGACCCGGAGTGGTGTTTGTGTGTGCCTCTCTGTGACACCCTGTGGTGGCTCAGCTTGGCCCAGGGAAAAAAAAAAAATCCCAGTTGCAGGTGTTTGGGAACTGAGGAAGAGGAGCAGCAGAGAAGAGCCAGGCCATCATGTGCCAGCTTTTCTGATAAAAGCAGGAGGAATTTCAAGAGATACTTCAGTGCCATTTATAATTTCATTTGTGTGCAGAATGTGCCTGCCGCAGCCAAGGGGAGCGTGGGCACTGCTTGGGAGGCATGGACAGAAATAGTGCCCAGAACTGGGGGGACAAAGGTGCCCAGAACTGGGGGGACAAA
>CM031871.1:3336879-3374607 GCA_018697195.1 Certhia americana
CCAGAACTGGGGGGACAAAGGTGCCCAAAGGTGCCCAGAACTGGGGGACAAAGGTGCCCAGAACTGGGGGACAAAGGTGCCCAGAACTGGGAACAAGGTGGCTTTGAGGCTCTGCCAGAAGGGATGGGGACATGCAGGGGCAGCACAGGCAGCTCAGCTGACTGTCCCTGGGCAGAGGAGGTCAGGGAGGGAATAACATGATGTAGCTGATGGTGAGGGATTTACAACTGTAGTAGTACGATTACAGTAGTATTACTAAATATTAATAGCATCTGAAATCCTCCTGCAGTTTTAATTTACAGTTGATCTTTATAAATTGCTCCAAATTTTGTACGTTGCCAACTGGACTACGGATATTTTATTAAGAAAGAAAGAAGTTTTTCTAAACCAAGATACGTGTTTCCAAACTGAGACACAGTGTCTAGTGTATGTTACACTTGGCATTGATTATGTGATTCCTCTTTATCAAGTGTACTTGTATCAAGGAGTTTTATCATTTTCAAAATGGATGATTATTTTTTCTGCGAAATTTTTGTGCTTTTTCAAACACTTTTCTGTTTAGTGCCACGTATCTGTTGTAGGGTACGTGAATTTTAAACACGAAAACTGTCTTGGGTAGGTTATGCAGGAGAAAACAGGGTCCTGTAAAGCTGGAGTGTAATGAAACTAAGGAAGGGGTAAATTTTGTGTTAAGAATGTTGGCTGGAGAAGCCAGTTTTACTCTGTTACCAGGGATTAGGCCCCACATAGTAAATTCACTGCCCTGCGTTCCGTTGAGGATCAAGTTTTAGCCTGTTTAAGAAGCTCTGTGCCCCCTTCTTCTTTTCCAGAGAAACAGGGACTACAGAACGATAGGAGAGAATTTCTTCTCAGCTACTGCAAGAACCGATGCTGTTTTCACAGCTGAATTTTTCCCTTTGCAATGTTGCCTGTGTGCATCAGCCTCATTCCAGCAAGTTTCCTTTTAGGGCACCTCCCAAACCTTTGCATCCTTGGAATGTGGGAGCATTTTTAATCGGATTTTGATGGCCTTTCTCAGAACAAGGAGTGGGAGAGGGAGGAAGATTTCATGAAGATCTGCGAGATGGTGGAAAGGGCAGATTGATGTGGATAAGCTGATTGGGTTAGTGGCTATTTCGGAAAGACGAGGTCATGGACTTGGGAGGGAGGGAATGGCGTCAGGGATAAGTGGTTGAGACAGAACTCCAAGTGGATTGGAAGATGAAAGGGAATGAACAAGGTGAGTGGAGTTCATTCTCCTGCCTGAGAGAGGGAGCACAAGCAGGGACAAAAATAAATCCCTGCAATTTCAGTGCCAATGTGGGCTAAGTCTGGTCAAGGGAAGCTGAAGGTGAAATACACTTTTCCAGTCTGCAGACTCAGGAAGGCAAGATCCTGGTTGGTTTTTGGGAATAATCACAAGCAGGAAGCTCTGTATTCCACAGAATCTACCAATAAATTTATTTGTATGGTCAATTGACACCAATATAGAGTCCAGTGAGAGGAGTCCAAAACTGCCACTTCAAAGGCTGCCCAACAGAGATACGAGGGTGGCAACACAAAATTGGGCCCCTGGTTACAAGGTACAGTGTGAGTTTTCTAAAAATGAAGAGTATGACAGCTTTTGAAGGAAAAAATAATCTAACCTTACATAGCTGCCTGCATCTGCTACGAGTTTAAATATACTTCTGGTAGGAAAAATTCAGGTTACTTCTTGTAGCTGAAATTCTAATTACTGCTGGTTTTCCCACTTCTCTGCAGTAAGAATATAATTAAAGCCAAAGCTCTTCTCCTGCCTCTGCTAGGGAGGTACAAAACTGCTTTGTCATGGTAAAAGTCTCATTTTGATGGAAAATCAGCCGTTTGCAGGTCAGCTGCTCAGGTAGCACTTCACAGTCTGCTGCCCCAGAAAAGAGCTTTACAATAGAAAGTAAATTACAGTAATTGAGATTACAGTAATGCAGAGCTCTGTGTTTAACCAGTGATTGACAGCACTTGAATATGCAAACAGTCTTACCTAAATGTGGTTTTAACTGTTCGGGTTCGGTGTGTCTGTTCTGCAGTCCGAGTTTTTCCTCTTCACCTTTCAGTTACACCTCTATGTGGTAATTTCGTGTTGGTTCTTTAACGGCTGTTCAAAAAAAAAAAAAAAAAAAAAAATTCTGTTTTTTACAGTTACACGAGGTCACTTTTGTTTGGGAACCAGCTTTTTCGCCTTAGAATGCTCTGGATTTTTGTCTCACATGGCATTGTATGGGTATGTGCCACACCTGAGTTGGAATATTTTCTTTATTTGCAGGTGAGGCCTGGGCAGTGTCTCTGTAGTGGTCACATTCCCTGTCCTTAATGTGCCCTTGGTGACCAAGCTCTTGTTGTCACTATGAGAGAGGATTCAGACCCTATGGATTGGTTGCAGCAGCAAATTATGGTAAGTGGGAGCGTGGAAATTTGTAGGATATGTTTATTTCCGTTTGGAAATTAACAAATTATTGTTTGGTTGTTGGGCCAAATCAGTAAATAATGGTGTTTCTTGTTTTTTAGAGAAGGAACACTATGTCTTTCAGAGCAATAAACTCTGAGGTCAGCATATCTGAAAGGCACCTTAATCTGAGTTTGCTTCCTTGTGAATTTATGTGAGAATGATGTTATTTGATGTTCATGCTGACTCTACATCAATACTTGCATTTTTCTCTTTTTTTTTAATTTTTTTTTTTTTTTTTTTAATTTTTGCAGATTCTTTTTCCTTGCTGGAGTTTTTCAGTTCTGTTGAAGGTGTAATTCCAACTATGGCAACAAGAGTAGAAATAAATTCTACTTTGGCGTCTTTGACGGCAGTCCCTGACCTAGCTGAGCTCAGGGCTGAGGAGAAGGCACAGCGTATGTACGTCAGTGTCCTTTCTGATGCCAGCAACAAGGCAAAGGAGGCCTCAGCAGCACTGACTCTCGAAGAGAACAAGAAATTTGGGAATTCCTTGAGATCTGCAACGATGCCCTCGCTGGCATCAAGGCCGAGACTTTTCCCAAAACCTTTTTGTAAAGAGAAATCCTCAGATACTTTTGCAAATGTCAAACCGCCCGTCCCGGCGTTCAGATCCAGCAGCATGGTGAGAAAGGCCACTGAGGAAACATCCTCTGTGAAGATGTTGAGTGGGAATGTCCCTCCCTTGGTGGATCAGAAGGCCATTGACACTGAGAATCAAGCTGGCAGTGACATGGTGACAAATGTGACATTCTACACGGGGCCCAGTGCCAACACGGTCATTCTGTTTGAGCCAGCGGGCCCCGAGCAGGCCAAGGTCAGCCTGGCCCAGGAGAAAAGGGCTCAGGAGCGCAGGGGATTTACTGCTCTGCAAAGCAAGGACCTCCAGGGCTCTGTGAAACCAGCAGAGACACCCAGGAATCCTGACGGGTCTCTCCATAGGCAGATGTCCTTTTCCTCCAGTCTCAGACCAGATTCGTGGAACTCCCTCAAAACCGGTGAAAAGAAAGATGCTCGTGAAGTTCATCCGGGGGAGAAGAACATTGATGATGCAAATAATCTCAACAATAAAGTGGATTTCTCTGTTGATGTCCAGCAAAGGGTAAAACATAGACCAGTGTCTGCTATTTTTCTGGAATCATTACGAGATCAAAAGCATCACACGGTGGAAGCTTCTGAGGAAAAATCTCCTGCAGAGAAATCCGGGGTTAGAAAACCAAGGCCTTTGTCCATGGACCTGACAGCTAAGTTTGAACATAAAGATCTTTCTTCTTGCAAGAAGGCTGGTTCATCCCATGAAAGCAAGGAGAATGTATCCGTAATTGCTTTTACTGATGTGAGTAGTCATGATCAGTCTGAAACGGGGCCAAAGCATGAAGAAACTGAATTTAATAAAAGCAGTTCTTCTAAAACAAATCTGAAATGCAGTAGTCAGGACATTGGCATCCTAAATAATGGGAAATACACCTGGGAAACAAAACTTAAACCTAAAAGTGAACAAATTGAGACAAAACCAGAAATAATTATTAACTTGCATGGTCCTGAAAGGAGCCCTGAAACAACCAGTGAAAGCAGAACTAATAAGGGGGGGAAAAGACCTGATCAGAAGGAATCATACATATTTCTGGGCTGTGAGAGTCCTGCAGCTCCCTCAGAAAAAGAGAATAATATCCTAAGAGGTAGTGTTAAAAAACATATTAGTTTGTTTACTTCGGAAAATCCCAGTGCCACAGTGGATACAGAACTGCTCCCAGCAAGTGCTGAGAAGGAAAACAGGTGTGTGACCATCCAGCAGAGGATCAAGGAGCTGACAACAGAAAATCCTGATGTTAAGGGAGGAAATCTGCGCCGCTCCCTGCAGTCACGGCCACTCTCTGCAGATTTAACCAAGATGTAGGTTACAGAGGAATTCTGTTTAATCCTCTTGGCTTCATGTTGTTCAGTAACTGTTCTGTTATTCTGAGTCCAGTAAAAAAAAGCTTGATCATTTTGCTTCCAACTTAATGTGATTTTTTTTTTTTTACTGTTATTCTTAAGCTCCTTTCCTGGCCTTTTTAATCCTAAAAAGAGAAAATTAAATGTATTCTGACAAGAGCTAAAAAAAAAAAAAAAGAAAAACCTGTCAATATTGTGACCTTTGCATGTAACTGTCAATGAGAGATATTATAGCTTGTTATGCATCTCTAAATCCTCTATTACCAAATAAGATGCATAATTAACAATTTTTTTTAAAAATTCCTTTGGTTTAGATACAATTTAACCCCCAAATTCAATCATTTACTGTGAAATAGTGATGCTTCTCCTTTTGGAAATGTTGTTTGATTGGATAATTTCTACCAGCCTGCTTCGGTAGGAAGCAACCATGCTCACTGACCAGTTGGACTAAAGAAATAACACCAGTCCTTTGTTTTAGGTTTTCAAGCCCAACATCAGGTGGTGAAGCAAAGCCTGAGAAACCTGGGGAGGCTGGAGCTGACTTGATCCACGACCTGCAGGAAAATCCAAAAGTAAGGAACTGGCAGCAGCTGTTTGGCTCCAGGAGAAGGTCCTGTTGTGTGTGGCTTTATCAATCAGTGACTTTTAAATGAGTGTGGAGAGTGTTAGGGCTGACAGAATCCCAGGGGATTTGCTGCTGTGAATTTGTCTTTAGGATGTGCAGAGAAAACTTCAGGAGGATTGTGCCTGCTGGGTTTGTCGAGCTCAGTGTGCACACTGTTCAGTGTAGGAGTGGTAGAGAGGGAGGAATATTTTGTGTAGTGTTTTTAAGGGATTTCTAATGCATGAAACCCCAGTGAATCGCCTGTGGCTGTGCTGGGTTTGTGCACTGATTATTCTTTATTTTCTCCAAGCAGAGCATTAGGGTTGTGCTTTCCTTCATCCATATCCCAGCTTCTGATAAATTCCAGCCTGGACCTTTGTCAGTCTCCTCAACAATTTACCTGAGCAGTTTAGACAACCAAGTGTTCCAGGGAAAATGGGGATTTGTTGTGGAAGCTTTAGGCTCTCTCTGTTTCTAAGCAACACTTCAGTGTTGCAAAACAGAATTTCTCTGGTGACAGTTCTTAGTAGAGGAGATTTAATGTAGTTTAAGGGTGTTTGTAGTGAGTTCTCATGGCTTTTTTCCTGTCCAAGATAGGAATATATGGTAAGGAAAAGCTACAGGTGCAAAGTTTCCATAGTTCACTGTTATTTTCAAAGAGTGATTTGTTTTTAAAAGAAAATCTTTCATTAATGGGAGCGCTGTTTTCAGAATCTGACAATAAAGTAGCATTAAAGAAATTCCTTGAATATAGCTCAGACTTAAAAATCTTTATTTGTAAGTACTTTTAGTGTTAATTTTATGATGTTCTTTAGCTTTTTTTCAATACAATCTTAAGTCAACTCTGAATTTTAAATTTTGAATAAAAGATTGATCTCCTTAAGATCTCTATATTCTTTGATTCCCTTTGTTATTTGCATGCTGTGCTTTTTCAGCAAATGCTATTAAAAATGCCATCTTTTAGGATGCTGCTTGTATTTCCTGTGATTAGATAATAGTGAAGCATTGGTAATAAATATTAATTTCCATCTTCTCTTTTTTGCTTCGGCTCAGCTTAACATTTCTCATAGCTGAGCAGCTCCAGCTGTGATATTTACTCAGATCCTCATGTTCCTTGCAGTTTGACAACGTAACTGGTTGTTAGTGGGATAATTCTCTTAAAATCAAGATTCAGGAGTTGGAGCTACACATTCCCTTTGGTTACCTTGGTCTCATTGGAGTTTGTGTTCAGGGAATGGGGTTGTGTTTGACTTGTACAGGCTCTGTTGCTCAAAGTAGGTGCAAGAAAGTTTTAAAATAAACTTTATTACGCGTTTTTTAAATAAACTCATCTAACTGTTGGATTTTGTTGTTCCAGAGCAAGGAGCTGAAGCTCACCCCTGGCACGGATTTCACTGAGGCGTTTGCTCCTGGGAAGCCTTGGAAATCTCGGCAGGTTTTAAAGATAGCAAATAAACCTGATCAGCTGGAGAGGAAAGGAAGCTTCCTGGGAGATGGTCAGCATTTCTCACAGCAGACTGAGACTTCTGTCTCCTTCACAAGCAACTTTGAAAAGAAATTAAACCCAGCAATTCTGGAAAAGCCCTCCATTAAAACTGTCAGGGCCACCCTGTTTGAGCACAATGTCCAGAAGCACAACGTTGTTGCTGAGCATGCTGGGGCTGATCCTGCACCAAAAAGGAACCAGGAGCCCGAGGCAAAGCAGGACCTGGTGGTTTTGGGGCACTGCAGGCGCTCGTGGATGGGAGATGGGGAGGAAACCACTACTGCAAAGGAGCATCACAAGCAGCCTGATCTATCAAAATATCCAGCACATGCAGAGAAAAGTCCAAAACCAGCTTGTTCAAGTGAAGACAAGAAAATGAGTCCGGGAATTGTCTTAGAAAAATCGTTGGTTGAGAAAAGTGAGAAACCCGCTCCCAAAAATGCAGAAGATTCTCAAATTTACCAAAGAATAGAGCCCAGGTATGAAATCTTTCAGACGTGTGGTGAAAGGGCTCTTAGTGAAGCCATCACAATGGCTCCTGAGAAAAAGGCCATGACGCTCAGAGCTAGAAAATCATCTGTGAAAGAGAATAAAACGGATGAGGATGTTGTACCTACAGGGCAGTCAGTTAAGGCAAGCAGTCACATTCTTTACTTGAAAGAAGATAATGTGACTTCAGAAGCCAGAGAGACAAAAGTTCTCACAAGCAAGGTTGTGTTGAGAGAACCTGCTGGTTTTCTCTCCAGTGAATGCACTTTACCTGAACAGAGAAGGGACTCTGATAAAACTGATCCTGAGCCACTGTTCATAGCTGAGAAAGTACCTTATTCCACAAACAAAAGTAAAGGTTTGGGAATGAGTGAAAAAGTCAACAAGCTCCATGCTGAAATTAAAGGTGACAAGAGTGAAGTCTCTTCTGTAGATAAATCGGAGAGAATGAATGTTGTGAAATGCTCTTCTGAGAAAAGGAGTTTCAGGGCAGGTGGGACAGACATCCATGAGTTCCGAACCAACTTGGATCATGAAGTGATTTCCACAAATGTCAATAAACAAGGGGCTCAGGCTTCAGTGCTTGCAAGTGGGCAGTATTTTAAATCTTCCAGTAGCCACCACCCCCCTGATACAAAAGGACTGAACGTTACTAAAGAGGATTCTGGGGCCTTTGGGTTGAGGAAAAGTCTGGACTTCAATTGCAAAGAGCAAGACTTCAGCTTGGCACGTACAGCTCCTGAAAACAGCGAGAAACTCCAAGGAGCAGATCCAGAAGAGAAAGTCAGGAGAAGCAGAAGTAGTGTTTCTGACTTGAAGATTTCTGAAAGGTGGAGGAGGAGGACCTTGCCTCAGGAGTCACTCAAGGTAGAAGAAGTTGTGTGGCTCACTCCTGAAAATATCAAGAAGCTGAGTCGGACAGATTCATTGCAATTGACTGAAATTTCACTTAAAAAGAAAAGCAAAAAAATCAAAGATGGGGTAGAAGGGAGTGAAGCAAATCAAGCTGTTCTTGGCAGTCCTGATGATTACATGAAACATCAGAGTTCTGTCTTTGAGCCAAAGGCAACTTATTTTGCAGTGACTTATCAGATTCCTGGTATCAAGAAAGAGAAAAGCTTTGTTGGTACTCCCAGTGCAAGCGAAATTAATACGGTTTCTGGTTCAAGTGAGGGAGCAGCAATTAATCTGGACTCTGTTTTTCCTGGAAGGTCCAAACCTTTATTGCAGCAACCAAATAAAAATGTGACAAGTTCAGCTTGTAGAGAAGACTCCAGGGAAGTGCATAGTAGCAAGGATTGGGTCAAAGAAGATGAAAAAGATGCCATTTTCTCCAAAAATGTTGCCTTCGGTAATTGTCATGTGTCTAGGAAAGATAACCAACAACATCATGAAAAAGGCCTGGATCATTCTAAAGAGAAAATTATAGATGTTGATGCTTTCCAGTTAAAACATGATCTGGAAAATACAGCTGAAGCTGATCTGAAGAGTGGCAGAAGGAAAGTCTCCTCTTACCACGAGCCCCGGTCCCCGCTGCGTTCTGCCCAGGTGTGTAAGGACACTGAGCTGGGCCCCCAGAAAAGGAGTGACAATCATTCTGACTTGCCTGGAAGGAAGGCTGAGGGTGGGTACAGATCCCAAATTCTCGATATTGATGCGCTTATGGCAGAATATAAAGAAGAATCAGCAAAGGCCAGTAAAGTTCAAGAGAAGCTCTCTGAAGATCTTGGCTCACTGAGCAGGGAGAAATCAAACAACAAAAGGAATGTGTCGGATAGAATGACTCTTACCTACAGCTGGAACGAGTGGAAGAGTGGATCAGAGCACTATTCAGTTAATAACAAACCAGGTGAACGTGCAGAGGAGCAGCACAGGCCAGAGAAACTAATCCTGAATGAAAAGAACAAAGAGAAACTGGAATTACGGAGCCCTGAATCCGATAAGCAGAAGCCCAAAGACAGAAAGGTCAGCCCTCCTTACTGGGGAAACCCCAGCAGCATTTTTCCAGAGAAGTTTGTAAATTCACCTGTGGAATTTGCTAGGAAGAAAACTTTCATTGTTGATGAGGACGAGGATGTGAACTTGACCTCCAGAAATCAGGGTGCAAAATTCGTAATTGAAAAGGTACAGCCCATAAATGCAGTGAGTACAGAGCAGAGGCTGGAAGTCAATCTGGCCTCCAAGTTGTCCCTAAAGACTGATGATGGGCTCTTGCAGAAGAAGCTGGTGACAAAAGAACAGTTCTTGGAGATGTCTCCAGAGGGCAGTTGGAGCAAAAACGTAGTGAGGAGCTCAACGCTGAGAAGCAAAGACAGCACAAATAAAATGTGTGAGGGCGACCCTTTCAGAGGGAAGAGCGATTGGAAGAGCTACATGTCTGGGTTTGGGACTGTCCCCGCGGATCTGAGACGATCCTACTCGGAAAAATGCCGCCAAGGAAGGGACAGCCTGCCCCTCATGCAGGAGATGAGGGCAAGGAAGGATCTGCATCGATCCAGGCCGAGCTTCCCCTTGGAAAATGTGGATAACTCGTGGAGACAGAAGGTGTCAGCTCAGTCAGAACCATTCTTCCATGAGGATAAAAAGGTATTTTCAAATATTTCAAGTGTTTCATGTAACTGTGACTGAACTTTTTTTAATTAAGGATTTTATTGTGTCTTTGTAGCACTTTTCAACGCTCTGCAGCGAGGCAGCAGATCCATACTTTTCACTGGAGTTCATTTCTTTTCGGGTTCTCTTCTTGAGCAATGGCTGTTGCACTGGATGACCTCATTTTTGCTTCAAGTCTAGAAATACTTATTGATGTTTCTGATGAGAACTTGAAAAAGCTTTAAAAAGTGTGCTTATTATTGTTGTAATGCTGTGAACCTGGGAGGTTAAATTGTTAACTCTGCAATTTTATATTTACTTGAAAAGAAGTAATTTGAGTTTATTTTACAAGTTGTCAGCAGTGATCTTTTTGGACCTCTCTTTGTTTTTTGTCTTTATCTGAAGGAAACAAAATTTATTTTTATTTTTACTGGGTGAATGGCCTTCATTTGTCTGTGAAACTCCACTGCTTTCTTGACTTTGGTGAGAGGCAAGAGATTCCCTTCACACAGTGACATGTGAAGGGAATCCAGAGGTTGGATTTGGTTGGAAAGACCTTAATGGTCCTATAATTCTGTGATTAAAATGTAGGATATTCATGGCTATCATGTTTTTCCATTTTGTGTTTTCAGCTTTGGGTTTCCTCTGGTTTTTGGGCCTTTTTTTTCCAAAAGGCATTTTTTGTATGAATAAAATATGTATATATCTATGTGCATATGCATGTATATTTAATTACATTCATGACTGTATTTTACAGGCTCCCAGGAAAGAGTGGAGCAAACAGAGCTCAGACAAAACAGATGGAACAGAATTTTCTTCAGTGTCTATGCAGAGGAGCCACCACAGTTTCTACAAGGAGAGAAGAGCAGATTTTGGGATGGTATGTGACCCTGGAGGAGGGGTTTGGGGTGGGATCAGGGAGCTGCAGCTCTGTTTTCCTTTTTACAAAGGGCTGTGGTGGAAGGATGTGTCTGCCAAGCAGAGAAGCATTTTCTGGGGGGGGTTGAACTGGTGAGGCTGCCCCTCCCTGGGATCCCACCCTGCTGCTCCCTGCCAAAGCTTCCAACACGAAGCCTCAGCCTTGCAGCTTGTTCACTTTGCTTCCTGACTGAAGAATTTTCATCCTGAACTCAAGATGGCTCTAAAGCGTTATGGTTTTTGATGTTGTCTCAGCTTGTGCAGACAAATAGAACTGTTTCCTAGCTGGAGAAATGATGGGTTTAATTTTTTTTTCTGTCAGTAGCACATGGAGAATTGCTTCTGTGAAGGATCATGGCTGACATTTTGGGTGGTTTGGTTTGTCTCTAACACACAAACTGTTGGGGTGAATTCCTTCTTGAAGTTGTTGGGTGCTGTGCTCGTCACTTTCAGAAGGCTGTCCTGACTTTCGCCCTCAGTGAAATTTTATGTTGTGAAATAGCATCCTACATCCAGCTGTTGTTCTGAAATGTGAAACAAAGGTCTGGATGTTCCCAAAGATGTACAGTAAATGAGTTATCAACGTTTTCTGAGGGAAGTAAAAGATTTGGAAAGGGGAGACTGAAGGATGTTGTCCCATGGACTATCCCAAGGTCACATCTCCCCTGTCCTGTCTCTGCCAGCACACTCTGCAGTGAGGTGCTGCACTGCCCTGTTCTGCTGTGGCTCACTCTGCTGTTTGCAGCTCTTTAGCTGAGAATACACAAAAATACAAAAAAAAGAGAAGAAACGCGGTGGTTTCTTTCCTTCTAGCAAAGAAAAAGAGAACATTTAAACCTATAAAGATTTTATAAACAGGTTTCCTAACTGGAGTTTTGGAAATGGGCTCAGATTTTTCTGCAGTTTTGGTCTTTAAGCTTCATGGAAGGTATCCAAGGGCTAATGTCCCTTTTTCTTTTCTATTCTTAGCATGGCTCTTCTTAGGGAATTTGGGTTATTGACAGAATGGGCATTTTTCCACCCCCCTCAAAGTTATGTGCCATCAGCTCATAATGCAAATATATAAAGGTGGTGTTGGCCAGGTAGGAAATGTGGGACAGAAGGGCTGTTAGAAGTAGTGCTGGGATAACTGAACTGTTCAGGTGCTGTACTCAGATAAATACACCTGTTATTCTCCAACTTCATTATTGATTGGGAGGTTACTCAGGATAATCCTTCAGCTTGACCAGGTGTAGCCTGAGACAGGAAGGGAAGGTGGGAAAGGGAGACTCAGCTCCCTGAAAAGAGAAAACTCACCTGTGTGGAATTCAGTAGGATCCAAGTGCTTTGCTCCTTTGGGAATGCTCCTTGGGGTGTGTTTGCTGTGCAGTGCCAAGGGAGCCAAGGGCAGCCTGGCCCTCCTGGGTGTAAAGTGTGAGTAAGTGCATGGAAGGGGCTTTGACTTGCAGTTGGGAGGTGGGAAACTCACCACACTGCCGTTTTCCAAAGCCCCACAGAGGTACTGCAGAAGATTATGTAAAACCAAACCATTTCTTCTGCACCAAGGTTATGCCTTTGTTTTCTTTGGAGAAAACGCAGATTTTGGGTGCGGAGTCGCAGTTCCGTCAGCGCGTTCCAACACTTCCCTCTGCTGGAGACACATCCGAGCTGTGTGAGGTGGACAGACACGAGGGGTCAGGAAAGAGCCATGGGAGTGACACTTAAATCCCCTATTTCCCCAGAACCCCAACGCAGTCAGTGTTTCCCTTGGTGCAGCCATAAAGGGGGATTAGATGGAAACGTAACATTGTGCTGCTGTTTGCTTTGAGCTGTTTCTGGTCTGGGTAGTTGGAAAGTCACTTACTTTTTCTTGTGGCTTAGTGACAGACTATATTCTGCAGTCCATGCTGCTGGGCAGTGAGGATATTGGTATCTTTCTAGTGAGACTGAGTGCTCAAAGTGACAAGTCTTGTTGTAAAATAAACAATTCCTTTTGATTGACATTCACCACTAAAGCAATGTGATATTGATGCCATTTTTTATTTGCCAAACAAATTTACAAGACTATCCATTTGTTGCATTATTCCACAGCTGTCTGTGATAGTAAACAACTGCTTGAATGGCATTTTCCAGGACAGCTGATGAGCTAGGTCCTTATGGATAAACACAATTCCAAATGGAAGCAAGGTGCAGGAGTATCATTTTATCTCTGGAGAAGTCATTTCTTTGTGATTATATTCCGGTGAATCTGCTTGTAATTAGGCTTTTAGATCATTATGTAGGATGACTCTGAAGTCAGCCATTGCAAAATGCAAGTAGCAATATGGGATTGGTGTTTGAAATTGCAAAGGATAATACTTTGGAGATTTAACACTCATCTAGATCACATTGTTCAGCTATTTTGAGTTTGTATTGATTAAAAAACAGAGTAAGGCTTTTATAAAGATTTATAAAAATGGACTGGACTGTTATCATCTGTGGTTTTACTATGGCTGGTACTTCCCTCTCTTTTAGCCCTGCTGCAGCACAGAGTAGGTATGAAAATAAAGTTTTGTGATTTGGTCAGCTAGAGGTTTCTCTCAGCTGCAAAACTCAGAGCCTGCAGCAGCCTCAGGGCCTTGGGCTCTTGTAGGGATCTTTTTCTTTAGACCTGGAATGCAGGTGAAAGGAGAGGTGTGAGCACTGAGCAATCAAACCCTCTCTGGCACCTGTGGTTGGATGTGGGGCTGTTCCCACTCAGTGCTGCACCTGCACATCCAGGGGCAACCACAGAACTCAGGAGATGTTCCTGTAAAATTGTGTGATGCCATCAGAGCTGACGTTGGGTCACAAGCCTGGATTCCTGATTGAGTCATCCAGACTGATAAGAGTGTTGAGAGTTAAAACCTGAGGAACGTGTGCTGGGACTCATCCTCCAAATAAAGGAACTGCAGTTGTGCTGTGGGGCTGGAGTAATTGCACTTTCAGCTGGAAATAGAGCAGCTTCAGTGCAGCTGTGGATTATAACCCAAACTGCTGCTTTGGGGACTTAGAACAGAGCACTGCTACTAGAACTGGTGTAGGCTGGAATTACTTTGAAGCCTCTCAACGTATTATTTATTTATTTTATATTAAACTCTGAGGGTTTGGGGTTTTTCTTTGTCATTTAGGGAGGAAAATCTCTCTAATGGTCTCTGTAGAAAGATGCATTTATATGTGACTCTGATGTGTGGGTGGAGAAGGGTTTGTTGAAGAAAATCATGAGCTGGCTCCTAAAATATCTTGGAAATGAAGTGCAAGGGAGAGAAGATAAATATTTTATAAACATGTGCAGATGAATTTATAGTTGAGCTTGTCACAGTTCACCAGTTGTTTTCAGTTCTGCCCATGACAGGTCTGTCTCCTGCCCACTGAAAACCACACCTTCTCTTTTTCTGGATTGTGTAAAGCCTCTAATACTGGAGCTTTGTTCCTTCTGAAACCCATCTTGAGTTGTTCTGTTACCCCAAAAACTGACTCAACCTGGAAGAAAAGCAAGATACTTTGACAACTCTTCAGGAATTCATAGGTGATGGTCAGAAAAGTGAGGGGTAGTTTCCTTGAAGTTCCAACATTTCAAGGAGAGGAGGCTGCAGCATCCTGGAAGTTGTTTTGTGTCACCTCAGCCTTGTCCCTCCCTGGGAAAGGTGAGAGCTGGAGCAGTGCTGGGAGGGGACAGGCTGCAGGACTCCTCCCTGGATGGGCTTCTGTCACTTATCTTTCCTTTTCCTATCAAAAAAAGGACGTAAGTTTAAAAAAAAAAGCAGTGTTACAATTCCCATTTTATTTTCTTCACAAACCACCCACTGCTGATGTCCAACAACTCCACCACTCTCTATTTTAGACCCAGCCCAGAGAGGACGACCCGGGGGTGGGTAAAGCTCTGCCTGGGCTTTCTTCCTTTTTTGGCAGTTTTCGTTCCCTGGGAACATTCCAGGGGCGTATAAAAAGCCACTTGGTTGTGTCTATTTCTTCTCGTTCACAAAAGACATTTTTATATTCAAAGAACATAAAAACAGCAGCTCCTCTTGTTCCATGTGTGGGGTTTTTGTCTTTCCTGTACATCACCCAAAACAAGGTCAGCGAGAGACCCCGCCGGTGTTCGGAACGTTTCATAACCAAGGGAGTTTAGAGCTTCCCTTTCCTTCTGGAGGGCCTTGAAGTGCAAAACCCAAAGTGCTGGCACTAATTCCAGCCTGACCCACTCCAGATTAGGGAGTTGGGAGCAGTGGGCTGCTCAATAACAAGTGGTTAAATCACGTGCTGCCGGTAGCTCAGCGACTGCTCCTGAGGAGCCCCAGCTCGTGGGGAAGGAGCCCAGCTGGGTGACGTGGGGCCAGACACACTCGGTACATTATTCATGGTGCTTTTAATTGCTCCACTCTGCTTTTAACTGGTGCTGGAGGCGGGGAGAGCCGGGAGCTGCCTGGAACAGGGATGGGTTGGCGTTAACTCGGAGCTGTGGAAAATGGAGTATTATTATTGTCCACGTCTGCTGAAGTTCCTGCAGTATCTGTGGGTAAGTGTGCTCTGGATTGCCAGTGTGCTCCCAGAGCTGGCTGTTTCCACCCTTTTCAGAAATCCTGAGAGTGTTCAAATGTGCTGAAAGCTTTCCTCAGCAGTTCCTTTTCGAGTAGTAACGTGAAACTTGGGATTTATTTTGGGTGAGAAAAGGCTGTTAAATTATCTCTAATACTTAAAACTGTAGATTACCTGAACGGGCTTGGAAAAACCCTTTTAGGAATCAACATTTCTTCCTTGTTTATGCAGAACCATGGGAGTTGTGGTTTAATTTAGTGTTAAAAATATTTAGGAATATTTTTCCCTCTTTGTGTAAAAGCTCTCCCTGGCTGTGGAGCTGCTGCCTCAGAACCCTCCTGCCCTGCTGCTGGTACAGCCACTGCCTGCTATTCCAGGCAGACAGCCATGCTCATGGCTTTAGGAGTGTGTCATTTTACACTTCCTTACTTGTTTTCAGTTTGATTCTTCATGGGTTTCGATGTCTCAGTGAGCACTTCCTCTTCCAACACTCCTCAGGGCTGTCTGTCATGAAAAGCTCTTTTTAGCAGGCTCTGACTGTGCTGCCCTGCCAGCTTTGCACAGGGACTGCTGTGTGTCTGAAACTTTCACATTTATAAAACATGCATTTGAGCTGAAAAGCCTTTATGAATAAATGCCGTATTGCTTTGAACTAATTACTTAATGTTTTAATTTCTCCTGTACTCGTCAAAGATTGGGTTTCATTTGCTTCTTGTAGTTTGCATTGATCTTCATTTTTTCAGCTGTCAATTCAGCATGTAATCAACACTGACACCAAACATTTTCATGTTAGCTGTTTGCTACTATGTTTTAAAACTGTAGACAAGAGTTTCCTTCCCTCATTTTTCAATTTTGAGTTTAATTTTGCAATCCTTACCTGTATGTCCTTTGATCAGTTGTGAGGTGAGATTTCCCACTGCTAATTTCTTGCTGTTGAGAGAGAAAATTCTACTTGAGGAACTGGGGATTTTATTAAAAATCTTTTCCTGCTGGAGACTGTAATGATGTAAAACATGGAAGTGCTTGGACATTAATTAAGTTTTTTTATTTGACCAGCTGTCTTTTTAAGAGACAAGTTTCCTTTAAATTGCAAACTAAAAAATTAGTCATTATTGTGGCGAGGAGGTGGATCTTCTTCATGGTTTGTCAGTGTGAGAAGTGTGAAAGAGCTCTCTCTCTGCTCTTGCTTTGACATGGGATTTTCCATAATGCCAGGGGAAAAATCCCAAACTTTGGATCAGCCCAGAAGGTGCCTGGGATGGTGGGCTCCAGACTTACGCAGTTCTAGGCTGTAAAAGAACAGAATGTTGTATTTTCTGGTATACATTCTCTTTTAGAGGCCCTGGAGCATTCCTTAGGCACTTTCATTCATGCACACTTCCTGATTTACTGCAAGAGAATATCAGAATGACAGTTCTGATATTCATGATGTTAAAAAAAGGAAATTTACGGGACATACACAATTGTGCCTTCTGTCACTTTCTGTGCTACTGTTGCAGCTGAAGGCTACTAAGGAGATACTTATCTGTTCTCTCCACTTACAGTCAGGAGTAACCAGAGATGTTGGGGCTGGTTGTCAAGTGTTATTTAATCTGTCTTGGGGAGCTAAGATGCTTTATTCATTAGGCAGGCATACCTGAAGAAGCTACAACTCTTAATTAAAAAATATGATAACAAAAATCTGCTTTTAAAGCCACTCTATGGAGTTACTGTTGGGTTACATCTCCTCTGCTGTGGTATTTGCTTTATTCCTACAGTGGGGGAGTTGTGGGACATCACTGGACCCACTCAGTGCCAGCTCTCTGCTAATTCCTTGCTGATTGCTGTCCTGATCTTTGGGCAGGATGTGTCTGAGTGTGACAAACAGCATTTTCTGAGCACAGCAGGGTCTGTGGCGTGCCCCAATCCGTGTGCAATGGTGTGACCACCACATGTCTGCATCCTGTGAGTGGCTAGCAGCTCTGGGTTTCTGAGAAGTGTCTTTGTGTCCAGTGAAACTTTTTTTCCAACAGCTTGTGTATATTTGAGTATTTTCCAATGTACATGGGGGTATCCATCACCCCTTTTCCAGCTGGTGAGGAGCTCTGCTGCAGTTGCTACAAGACATCTTTAGGTCTGGCTTGCACAGGAAGTCCTGTAAGTGCAGCTCCAAGGTCTTGCATCAGTCACAGGGTCAGACTGGTCATGCCAGGTGTGCAGCCACAGCACTGGGGTTTCCTGTTCCAATGCCCTTTGTCCAAGAACCAGGTTTTTTTGGCTTCCTGGTGGACACAGCCTCTACTAGACTGCTCTGGTACTGTTCCTGCCCTTGGCCTTCTCAGTTGTCAGCAATTCTTGCTGTGGTTCATTGCTCACTTTTGGCTTTCTGGAATGGATGTGGTGGTGGGTCTCCTGTTGGTACCAGTCCTGATGAGTTGTTTTTGTTTTTTTCCCAGTCTGGCACTTGTCATTTTTCAAACAGCAAAGAAATGCTACATCCTGAAAGCATTCAAAGCAAATGGCTTGTTTTAAATAAAACCTTCCTCTGCAGCACTACAATGGTTTAAAAAGACCTCGCTCTCTATTGATAGTCATGAATGAATAATTACAAAATCAAAGTAAAATTGGGGTATTTAAGGAAGAAGTAAGATTTAGAGTGTGTTTTGACAAGATTTTGGTTGCTACCTTTAAAGAGTGATTTTGATACGTATTGTCTGGTGACGCTGAAGGAAGCGGCAGCTGGTTAATAACCACTGTCCTGACATGTCACTGTGAGAGGAGGTGGGTTTGTGATGGAAGGAAACTGAAATCATCGTCAGGAGCCATGGGTGATGGTTATCCCTGCCCTGAGAGGGGTTATCCCTACCTTGAAAGGGGTTATCCCTGCTCTGAGGGAGGAAAGGGGCTCTGTGCAAGTGTGCTGTGCCTTCCCTCTCTCTTCACTTCTGGAAAGTTCCCGTGGACTGTGCTGCTCTTCCCTTGTGGGATTTGCTTCTGGTGGTGGGGATGTTTCTCCCAAAGAGTTAAAAACCCCTCCCACCCAGGTGTCTGCTCTCCTGGTGTCAGCAGGAGCAGATAACCTGCGTTACCTCTCGGCTAACATGGGTAAATGACAGCCCTGCACAGGAAAATCTGGAAAGGCATTCCCCCAGTTCCTAGCTGCTGCTGTAGAAGAGGAATTGTGGTGTCTGTGGCATGGCTGAGAGCAGGCAGACAGGTCAGCCTGGCCGAGGAGCCCCATTCCCAGTGGGAACACGAGGGAGTGCTGTTCCACCACGCAGTGCTCCTGGCCCACGGCCACATCCCCGCTCCCAGCCCAAGGACACGTGCTCAACGCAAGGCAGTTTGTTCTAATGAGGTGTGGTATTAAGTTTAATTTACCATAAAATGCTCACATGGAATAGCACATTCTAGGTTAACTTGTCGCAATAAGGGTTTCATTGAGTCAGATGTAATCATTTCTAGACCTGGTAATTTTTTTGTAGTGACTGTGTCGCTCCAGGCTCAGAGCAGTGGCAAATGGGGCTGACTGTTCCTGCCCTCCCTCCCTTGTTTTAAGTCTGGAATCGTGAATATGGTTCTGAAAATGTTCTTCCCTGTGAGGTTGGTGAGACCCTGGCACAGGGTACCCAGAGAAACTGTGGCTGCCCCTGAATCCGTGGAAGTGTCCAAGGCCAGGTTGGACAAGGCTTGGAGCAACCTGGGATGGTGGAAAGTGTCCCTGTCCATGGCAGGGTTGGAACTGGATGGGCTTTAAGGTCTTTTCCAACCCAAACCATTCCATGACACGAGGCTAAAGAGGATTGTTAACCTCATTTTCATACACATAAAGCAGAGGTAACTTCACTGCCTCCCTCCTAATATTTTGATCTAAAGTTGTTTTGACTCAGTTCCTGCTTTCCCAAGCTGTTGTCAGTGTTGCTGATGCTGGGAGACAGCCAAGTTCCCACTATTGTTCCTGTCCTTTCAGTGGTGGTGAGTTGCTCATGCAGCCAGTGCATGTTTACTGTGCTGAAAGGAAACAGCATTTTTAGGCAGCTACTTGAGCCCAGGGAAAGTAGCTCTTTGTCGAGGGCTTTACTCAGGATACTACAGCAGGGCACAGGTGCTCTTAAAATGTAACTTCAGCTAAATCTGGAGTGTGGAATGAGACTTGGAAAAATGTAGGATTTGGTTTAGCAATTCATGGTGGAGAGTAATAAATTCCTGGCACCTAAGGGGAGCTGGGATGGATTGTGAGCTGTCCATGTCCTGGGGAATGTGGGAGCATGGAGCTGTTGTGCTGTGTCTGGGAGGAAGAGGAGGAGGAGGCAGTAAGAGCACAGAGACCTGGAAGTAAAGGAAGGTGTGTGCACTCAGGGTTATGCAGCTATCACAAATAAATCCTCTGCTCTCATCATCAAACGAGTTAAAATGGGTGAAGGAGTTATTGTATTAACTTACAGCTTGTGTTTGGTCAATTTACTGCCACCAAGCAGTGCCTGATGTGAGAGGAAGACACATGGAATGGTGTTTTATAGGAAGAAGATGGAAGAACAGTGTTCAGACAGTGTGTGATCACACTGGGAGCAGCTGGAATGGGTTCAGAAGCAGCTCCTTGTTACTGATCTTTGAAGAAGGAAATCCCTTGCATGAAAAAAAAAGCTCTTCCTCCAGAGTGTCCTCTGAGTTCTGTGAGTCAGATCTGAGCCCTCAGTAGTTGGAGATTTCTTGAGCACCCTCAGTGAGGAGAACAAATGCTCTGACATCTCCTCAGGCAGGTGGTGTGGAGCAGGAGCAGCATGCTCCCCTGCTTGTTTCTGTGCACTACACTCACCCTGTGTGCCCTGGGCAAAAAGTTCAGCAGGTGAAGGTATTTCAGGCCACATTCTGTGCTCAAGAAGTCTCTTTTGAAGATGTTTTGTGGTTATCTGTGCTAAACACGTCCATTGGGTCAAGTGATGGAGCAGCAACTGTTCCATGTTGAACTTCCCAGGAGAGCCCTGGCTATGCCATTATTTTGTTTTCCCTCCCTGGTGCAGGGAGCAGACATCTTCATCCTGGATTTTTGTTTGTGCAAATTAAAAACAACTTGTAACCATCCATCATTTGCTTGGCTTGGTCCCTTGGACATAAACAAATGTAAAGAAAATTGGTTTAGTTCTTTCCAGCGTATTTGTGCTGTAGGAATTTCCTGTTTCTGTTTTTTCAGTTTTTCCTCCTCCATTGAGCTGGAAGGGAAGTGCTGCAGGATTATGGATATGGGCTTGCAAACAACCTCGTATATTTTTAGCTGGTTTCCTCAGCTTTAACATTGATAGCTTTGTTTTACACTGAAACAATTCAAGGCACAAAAGCTGTGTATGTTCAGGATGTTTAACTGGGCCTTGCTTAGGTTCAGGAGAAATGTTCTTTGGGAGACAAAAGAATTGGCATTTTCTGAAATATTGTTGTGCTTTAGTTGTTGCAGTTATTACTGGTAGTTGCATTTAAATTGTTTTAAAACTTGGAGTAAAAATTTTATTTCACAGTTACCTTTATTTACAGATTTGTATTAATCTTGAAATAATGACATGCTACTGCAGAAGTGCCTAGAATCCCGTGCAGGGAAAGGATGGCTGATTTTTGATTACAAATAAAATGGGAAAGTTAATTTTTTTGCTGATCCCATCAAGGATCACCATGTGAGTAGAATGGAAAAATTGCTCTGCAGGTATAAACAAGTATGTGGAGCATTCATTCAGTCATGAAAACTATTAATGTGTTTTCTTTATCACAAAGGTACTTCTATAAGGAAAACAAGGAATGCGGATTTAAAATTTTTGTACAACTTTTTACCTCTGTTAAAAAAAAAAGATTTTTAAAGTAGCCATTGATGGGATCTTTTATGAAATGCTTTTGCACCTTTCTTTCAAAGCCTCTCATATCAGTGTGTGCTTGTGTAAACTTTGCCAGTATTGATGCAGAGCCTGTTGCTTTCACAGCCTCTCCTTATTCACTGATTTGTGAGGCCTCTGGGGGCTTTTAAAATTACCCAACAGAAGAAAAAAGTATGGAAATGGAATTTCAGCCTCCTGTAGTTGGTGAGACCTTTAATGCCAAGGTCTCTCTTACAGGTTGTCCAAGATTGTGAATAACCATTAATTAGAGCTGTGGGCATGAGTGCAACTTGCTTTATTTCAGTAGAAAATGAAAGTAGGAATCAAAACCAAATATTTGGTGTAAATATTGAGATACCTGGGGTTTCAGGTTACAAAAGAGATTTCTCTGTATGGACACTGTGCAAAGTCCTTGTGTTAATACACTCCATCCATTGCACTCTTTTTCCTGTCTCTTGTTTTTTTCCCCTTTTTCTTTTGACTGTTTCTTTTGCCTGTCTATAGGCATTTGGGCATCTCAGTGAATTGCATTATTTTATCACCATGAAAATTAAAAAAAACCCCACAAGACAGAACAGGTAAAACCACCGAGGCCTTTTGTCTTTGGCTTGGTTAAGTGTCATGGGAATTCCTGGATTGGAATGGTGGGCAAGCTGGGTACCTGCCATGGAGCAGATCCTCTGCTCCAGCTGTTGAGCTTTGGTCTTTCTCTGCCAGAGGTGTAGCCAAGCCTTTCTTTTTTTACTTTAAATGAGAATTTGAAGGTGACAAGGTAGAATCTTCATGGTGGGGTGTTGCATGTGAGAAATTCAGGCTGTAATTTGGAATACTCGCTGTTCCTTCTTGGAATGTGACAATTCTGTTGGCAAAACACGGAATACAGAGGCAAAAATAAGGAGCCTATAAAACCATGAGTTGTTTGTCTTGTCTGGGGAGCTCCAGAGTAATTGAGTCTGGAGCCTTGCAACTGAGCCCAGCTCAGTGCTGCCTCTTTAAATAGTCCATCATGCCAAACACAAGAGGTTAAATTAAGTTCTCTTACTAATGAAGCAGAATGAGAGTTGGTATGGAATGCTGGGCTGGGACAGCCTTACAAGGGCAGGATCTGCTCCCAGGGGTGTCACAAGGTGGGACTGGAGCTGCCCGTGGTCTCCATGAGTGCTGGGTCTTGCTGTTTGGAGGTGGGATGATGCCTCACAGAAAACCCTTTGGAAACACCTGAGTTAATGCTAATTGCTAATTGGAGTGGAGTCATTGTGGGGAGTGATAGGAGGAACCTGTCAGAGAGTGAATTCCTGACTGAGGTTCCCACCAGGGAAGAGCAGGAACTGTTGTCACAGTTAGTGCAGATTAAGGTTGCCCATCCTTCTGTCATGTCTGCTTTGCTGGCAAAGGATCCTTCAAGGGGACCCAGTCGAGGTGAAAACTATTCCCAGATGTCTTGGTGTGTCTTCAACTGGATTTCCCTCCCAATTCCATGGTGCTGGGATGGAGCTGGAAGGACTCACACCCATAGAGAGGTTGCAAATCCCACCTGCCCCTCCTGGGCTATGTGTTCTGTGCTCTGCTGCTTGCAGGCCTTCTTTAAACTGACCTTGCAACCCCACAGAGTCATTAACATAATTACATGTATTTGAGAGCAAGTGAAGCTCCAAATGAGCTGTAAGAGGCTTTTGGAAAATATAATGTAACCATGGAATTTTGTTTTCTACTGAATAAAGGGAGAAACAAGGGTTGTTAGGTCTTTGTGCAGGGTTGTGTTTTTGAGCTGTAGGTAGAATAGATGTTAATAATGGAAGTATCCAGCCTTGTTTGAATAACGAGGTCCCATTTATACTGAGGTAATTAGTCATGCAGTTTGGGTAGCTCTGTGTTGTGTGTGTGCTCTGTTTTCTGGAGCTGCAGATCCCTGACAGACCCAGGGCGAGATAATCACTCGGATTTGTCAAGGGCAGAAGATCATCGTATGCTGTTCTTGTTCAGGAACAAACCCTCACTCTGCCAGGACTGCTGGGCTGGGGGCCAGTTAGAGAATCCTTCCCTGTGAAGGTGCTGAGGCTCTGGCACAGGGTGCCCAGAGAAGCTGTGGCTGCCCCTGGATCCCTGGAATTGTCCAAGGCCCAGTTGGATGAGGCTTGGAGCAACCTGGGACAGTGCAAGGTGCCCATGGCCTCCAAGGGAAGGGACTTCAAAGCTCATCTTGTTCCATTTCCCTGCAAGTTCAGCTGAAGTGCTGGAAAAATCTCCAGCTCTTTGAATTTAATGGTGAAGGTGCATCTAGATTGTTCTCTAAAGCATTTTGCCCTGATGTTAATTGAGGTGTAGATCTAAGCAGTAATTTAGAGGCTTCAGTACCCAGCGGTGTGTTCACGTGGTGGCAGAAAATCCTAAATTTAGTATTGCAGAAAGACTCAAATCAGCAGTTTTCCCATCTTCTGAGGACAAAAATGGTATATTTGGTATAACTTTTTTTTTTTCAGGGTATAATAAAAAAGTGGAATATATTCTGTAGAGCATTTTCAGATCCTTCAGGTTCCATGAACATGGGAGGAGTCCTTGCAGTGAGCTGTAGGAACGCCTTGCTCTGTGCATCCTGGGTGAAATCTGGCTGGGCCTCTCCTCCTGTTTGCCCCAGGTGATATTCCAGAAGGGGAGTTAAATTTGGGTTCTGCTCTGCCCATCTTGGTGAGGTGAAGGAACTGCTGACTAACTCACATGGCAGCTCCAGGCAGAGTTCTCAGGCTGCTATTTCAGGGGCTCCTGCATCAGATGGAGCCTGAAACCCTCTGGAATGGCAGAGTGCCCCGTGCAGAATCCCTGCACTGCAGTAGGCACAGAGCTGCACTTGCAAAGGCACAGATGTTTGAAATATCACACTTCAATTTAACAGCATAAAAATGTGCAGGAAGTCTTACATTCCAGCCTTGGATGCAGGATCTCCATCGTTCGTGAAGTATTATCCATAATTCTGGTAGATAAATTTATTTTTTGTCCTGTTTCTTTACAAGTCGGAGAAACACCCTGCTCTTGGAGAATCTGGTCAAAACTATCTGTTTCCATTTCCATACAAAAGTAACCCTGCAGGTCTTAAAGAGAAGAGCTGTATGAGGAGGGGAAAAATGGATTTTCTCTGTTGGCTGGATTTTCTTTTATAACTAAGGGGATTTATAAGGCTGCAAATTTTTGAATGTTCAAAACAATTGCATTCAGAAATAAGAATAAATTAGGGAATGCTACATATTGTCACTGAAGTTTTTCCTGGAGATGTTACAGGTTCGTGGAGCTGAGCTTCTAAAAACAGGGGTTAAAAGGGAAGGCACCTCATTTCCTCAGGGCATCTTGGGTTCATGTGTGTCTGCAAGGCACATTTCTGATACAATAAACCTTACGCAAGAGCTATTGCATCAAATGTTATCTAGAAATTCTTTGTTCCATTGAATCTCTTCCTGGATAGTTCTGAGGAGCAGAGGGTGATGCAAGTTCATGGTTCTTTGTATGGCAAATTAAGCAACAGCCACAAACCCCCTTGAACAAACAAGGGAAGCTGAGCAGCTTCCAACATGCCTGTCTTGCCTCTTTCCCCTTGGTCCCGAACTAGTCGTGGCTTGACTTTGGACTTTTAAGTCCAAGCTTACGTCATGAACTTAGATTTATTGATTTAAACCCATAGCTTTTATTCCTGCTGCCCTCCCAAGTGGGCTGTTCCCAGGAATTCCATGGCTGGTGACTCCTGGGGTCCTCTCGTTACCCTCAATCCTTTGGGGTTTGTGGTACCAACCCTGTGGTCTCCCAGCAGCTGGGGAAGGACGTGGAGCCCTTCCTCATAACAGGGAACGGTGTAGAAAAGTGGAAAAAAACCGACTTGCAATGGTCAGACCTGTTCAGCTTTGGTTTGAGCCTCTGGCTTAATCATTATCCTGTGCTGATAATGACACTGAGTGGGACGTGTCCCCTTCGAGGCCGTGAATGGCACAGTGAGCCAGGTACCGGTGCTGGCACTGCCCTCGGTGCCCGTGGAGCAGCAGGAGGAGGGTCCAGGTGTGGCCCCATCCCGGTGGGAATCTTCTGCTGTGGGTGTGAGCCGTTCCCCCGGCAGAGCCGCGTTCCCCAGGAAGGGTTAAAATCAGTAAATCCACGTGACGTATGCAAACTATGAATCATTCCAATAGATCTGTGCAACTCCTGCCTGCTCCGGAGCCAGCAGATGCTGTTCCCTGCGTTACCATGGTAACCCTGCCTGTACTATAATAAAGCCCAGCCCAGATCCTTCCTTGGGCAGACCTCTGCGGCTGGTCACCTCCTCATTGTTTCCTCCCCGGAGCACAGGCGAGGCAGGGACGGAGAGGAGGGATCGGCATTCCAGAGGAAACAGCAACAGCAGCAGCGTTCTCCTGCTCGTAACCTCGTGTGCCTTAGCTGGGAGCGCCGGGATAGTGACAGCCCCTGCCTGCGAGCCAGGCGGGCACAGCTGCGCATCCAGAGCTGCTCCGGGCCGTGCGAGGAGAGCAGGAGTGGGGGACAGTCAGTGCGTTTGTCCCTCGGCTCAAACAGAGGAGCTGATGTCATCCAGCGGCTCTTTTGGCAGGCTCTGAGCAGCCGGCGAGTCCCGCGGGGAAGGCTGGACACGCTTCCCCTTCAGCCTCCCCCGGCTCCGCTCCGCAGTTCTGCACAGGGACAGCTCCAGGATGGTTCCGAAGGCAGCAAGGCTGCTGAGGAGGGGATTCTGCTGCTGACACCCATCTGCAGAGTTTTTGGAGAAGAATCCGGGTTTATTGTCTAGAAGATCTAATCGATTTGCTACTAAATGGATTGTATAGGAGCACCAGAACTTTGGTCAGTATACTCTCACCTGACAAGTGGCCGAGCCAGGAGAATAAGATTTGGTTTATCCTTCTGATATTTGCAGCAAAACAAAAACTTGGCTTAAAAAGGGAGATGCTTTTCCTGCTCTGAAATGAGAGAGTAAGAGCCTAATTCTCTGCTTGCAAATGGACTCGTTTCAAGTGACTGTGTCAGGATTTAAACACTGATTTATCTCTTTAACGTGGCTGAATTAAACATATTTTGATGGAACTCTGCAAAGCCGATTGTAAGTAGGAAAAGTCTTTTATTTTTTCCTACTTGACAAATACCAATCTCCCACCTCACCTCTTTGGTTATTTAATTTTAGGAACGTGCTGAGGGTGATAGTGCAATGCTGTTTACCTTAGCTGGAAATATTTTATACACGGAATCACTTTTCATGAAATAAATCAGGGTTATTAAGGAGAATATATTTTAATTGCTACTGAATATTGATATTTCATCTCTGCTGGAAAAAAAAAAAAATGGATTACCTTGGAGACAAACTGACAGTGGCACAAACTCACATGACCCAGTGGATGGGCACAGTGCGGAGATCCTTGCAGGAAGCACTAAATTTAGTCACTACTGCGGTGGCTCATGAGCGGAGTGGAGGGGAAGGTGGCACCAGGACTCCCTTCAAGAGAACCTCTTCCTTCAGGCACTTTGCATCCCGGAGCAGAGAGTCCTTCCGAAGGTTTTCAGTGCGGAGTCAGCAGAGGTTTTCCTCTTTGAGGAAGAGGCAGCCCAGCTCAGAGCCACCCGAGCTTGTAAGCAATGCACTTTTTTGAGACCCTCAGGGGAGAGAATTCCATGCAAACCCTCGGGTTTCTTGCTGCGTTTTAGCTCCTAAAAAAAACCCCAACCTCCCTCCTGTCTGCTTTTCCATCTAAAAACAGCCCCCAAAACACCTCCACATAGTGCTGTCTGTCTGTCTGCTCCCAGCTGCTTTCTTCCTGCAGCGCAGGTGGATGTTTGTATTTGCCAGGGAATCAGGGTTTGGGGAATGGGAAAAATGTGGTGGTTTTTGAAGCAAGAGAGTAAGGTAGGACACACATTGGTCTGAAATTAGAAAGTTAAACTGAATCTGAGCTGGTGTTGGTTGGTTCCCCAGCACAGGTCAGCATGGCTTTGGGTGTGCTTCAGTATTTGTGATTTTCCAGTAAGAAATGCCTGAAGCCAAATTTCTAAGAAGAAGAGTGAAGTGCTGTCACTGTGCAGGCAATGTAAATGGTTATTATTTCCTTCTTTTATTGAAAAATAAGTATTTTTTTCTCAGAATGCTTCCTACTTTGTCGTGCCATAGAAGCAATGTGACTTGTGAAGGCTGTGGTGTGGTAAGAGACAGGCTGCAATTCCTGGGAGCAAAGGAAAGGTGAAGAGCTCTTGGTTCTCCATAGCTCTGTGCCAGACAGAGCCCTTTCCTCTCCCTTTTCCATTAGTCTCCAGGTTATTTTCAGGAAGGATTGTCTGTATTCATGGCATGGCAAAGAGCTGGAGGAGAGGCTGGTTTTCTGAGGGCTGCAGCTGCCATGATCCTCCCAGCCATTATTGACACCCCCAATTCTAGTTCTGGCACATCCTGCAAAGCAGCAAAGGGGGGATAGGGAGTGAAAATGGAGCAAATCTGGTTTATTCTGGTTTCTTTCATGGAGAGGAGCTGAAACCAGTGATTTGAGTTGTGCCTGGCACTGGTGATTTAAGCCCAGTGTTTGACCAGTGACTGTGGCTGAGTTGTGCGAAAAGGGGCCCCAAGTGCCAACATGTGGGCAAATCCAAACTCTCTGAAGTGGCTAAAATGTTTTGGTTCCTTTTTTTTATTATTAAACAAAACAGTTACTCATTGTGAAGTGTAAACACAGGCAGCTCTGCCGTGGCCTGGCGGGGTTTGCTCAGGGAATGAGCGCAGGTGACGCTGCATTCCTTGGGCAGGTGTGGTGTTTGAATACAGCTCTTTCCAGTGCTCTCTATCAGCGCTGGGTAGAGCATTTCTGTCCCAGCTTGCTATCCATGTCCTGTTTGGACAGACTGGGAAAGAAAATAGTGTCAAGTAAGCACAAAAGAATGAAGAAGAAAATATTTGGTAACCACTGTTACAGTGTTAGCATGGTGAGGTTCTCTTGGCTGCTTTTTTAAGCTGGGGTTTTAGATTTATTGGAATCATCTGAATGAACAACTCGTGTAAAAGAAGGCTGAAAAATGGGAATGTGAAACCTGCAGAGGACAAGTGTTCTGCTGTCCTACACAGCACTGCTTACGCAGCAGAAATCGGGAGACACGGGGTGACCTTTTCACTTAAGTCACTGGTGACAGTGCTGGAGCTGCTGTTCCTCTGTTTCAGCAGGAATTTTGCTTGTGCTTGGCTTTATGTGTGAATTTGATTTCACTTGGGCTCAAACCTAAAGTCTGAGCGTTCCAAGTTTATGGTTGGTGCCATTGTATCTGTGGCAAATGACTGGAATACAGATCTGGAGCTGGTACTTTTTTGTCTGATTGCAACAGGGCCCTGTCTTATTCCTTGGAACTACTGGCTACAAAAAACTGGCTATTGTGCTACAAAAAACTCTGGAATGAGTAAAAAGTGTGTAAGTCATGTAAGCTGGCTTCTGGGCTGTAGTGTAGAGCAGTCACTCGGGGCTGATGGAATTTTTAAACAAGGAGCAGCTGTGCCCATGAACTCCTGCCTGACACAGCCATGGGGCTTCCAGCTCCCTTCCCTGCTGCCACTGGTGGCTACTGGTGGAGAACTTGGCATCATACAAAGCACAGAAAGCTGTCCAAATTCAACTCAGGCAGCACAATTTCAGTCAGTGCGAGTAAACTTCTTCACCCTCACATCTGCGACTCCACAGCTGAGCTTGCAGAAGTTTTTACTTTGCAGTGAGACCTTTTAAATAGAAGCTGATTTTTCTTTCAGGTATTTTGATGGAGTTAATTGTCCATTTTCATCTCATGTCATCAGCTTGGTGTCTCTGTAAGAGGAGCAGAGATACATGCATTAAACATGGCCTCAGATTTAATCAGGGTCTCTCGGTCCTGGTTCTATTATGGGTGTGAGATCTGGTTTCACAGCCAGCACTGTTCTAGGTCTCGAGGTTTGTTGCCATACAATAAAACCAGGGCAAGCGGTTTGATTCCCTTGGCTCCACTTACACTGCTAAAAAAAGTCATGGAAAACCTCAGAGGTGTTTCACTCAGAACAGGAAAGATGAATTCTGGGGCTGGGTCGATGCTTTTTACCTAAATTGCTCTGATACGTGCTAAAAATAACACCAAAGTGCATTCAGCAGTGGTTTGCTTTTGGTGTACCAGGCAGTCAAAGAAATTGTTGTTTTCATTCAAAATTCATCTGGCACCAATACCTTTACTTAGTTTGGATTCAGTTTTTAATTCCAAAACAAAGATGGAAGTGGAGTGATTTGTTTGATGCATGTGTCCCACATGTGCTGGGAGAGCATTTAATCCTTTTGAGGGTTTTTCTTGCATCCTGCAGCCCTTTCCCTCCTGGAGCCTGAAATTCCCATCCTTGTTTTTATTAATATTCCCAGATGTTTCATTCTAAACTTGCCCAGCTTGTTGCTGGGGAAAGCTGGTGGACTCTGCCTTTTCCCAACAAACAGGATCCCTTTCTGGAGCAGGTGAGGGTCCTGGTTTGAGTTCCACACCTGCATTCACCTCGGTCTGTGTCTCTGCTTATAAAAACTTTAATCTGCAGTGCCTGTTATGTTGTACCCAAGACTGTCTGCAAAAAGTTTGTCCTTTGTGGTGAATATCCTTCAACAAACGATTTGTAAAGAGAAATTACTACAAGTTGGCACTTTGATTCTGAACTTGGAATAGGTACAGGCCCTACGGTGAATAGTTGCTGAATTGTTCTGCCCTAATATTCACTGAGAATGTGAGTTGTTCTCAAAAAAAGATATGTTGGTGCTTATCAGTAAATGGAATTTTAATCTTTAAATTTTATCTTTAGATTCCCAGGGAGTGTTAGGGTAGGGGGAAGCAAGTTTGCAGCAAGCAGGCTTTAAAAATGAGTTGTTTGTCTTGTTTGGAGCTGGGGGGAGGAGTGAAGCTGTTCAGTTTAATTAACGAAGATACAAGGGCCAGTGCTGAAACAGTTCCTGCTTTTTCATTCTTAATAACTTCTCTTTGGTTTAACAGGCCATGAACGTCGCTGGCAGATAAATCTGGGCCAGAAACCCATAGTGATGGGCATTTGGTAGCTGCCTTTGTTGTTCTCTCGTTATTTTGACAGGAATAATTATTTAAACTACTTCGCTCTGTGATTTCACTTAGGCTGACTGCAAAGAGTTGATTTTTGCCATGCTCTTAAAAAAGCTCTCAGAGTTAGCTCTCAGGGGAAATAAATCGTATTGTACAAAACCTTCTCTGAACACAACTCTTAGAATCATAGAATCCCAGAAGAATTCGGGTTGAAAAGGAGCTTAAAATTATCCAGTCCCACCCCCTGCCCTGGGCTGGGACACCTTGCAGTATCCCAAGTTGCTTCAGGTTGGACACTTCCAGGGATGGGGCAGCCACAGCTTCTCTGGGCACCCAGTGCCAGGGCCTCCCCACCCTCACAGCCTCCCTATCCTGGCAATCCCTTTTTATTGAATTTGGTAATATTGTAAAAGTTTTGGACAACGCTCCTGGGGAGGGTAACTGTGTGTGTGTGTTTTGACTGCTGTCTCCTAAAACATCTCCTGAGCTGTGTGTTGAAACGAGCATGTTTGTTATTCACTTGTTGTCAGGAAATCCTATCACTTTCTGTGCAGCTTTAATTCCAGGCTTTAAGCAAACGAGCACTTCTTTCCCAGGAATGTTTGTTTGAAGTTTAACTTGTGTCTCATGTGGAGAGACATTGACTGTGCAGAAGAGCTGTGAAATGCAGCATTTTGAGTAGGAGGTGTTGATTTCAACTATGCAGCTTTTCAAAAAGAAAAAAAATCAAATCTATTCCCTCCTTGGCATCCCAGTATGGAATTGCCTTGTTCTGGCTTGTGCCTCCTGCAGTGTTGAAGTTGAGGGATCCTGTTCCACACTCGGTGCCAGGTTTTATTAACACTGATGGGAATTACACGTGCCCTGGGGAGAGCCTGGATTCCCTGTCACTGCTCAGGATCTTCCTGACAGAGCCTCTGGCCCCTTCCTGCTCCTTGGCTTTCCTAGGGGTTCATTCCTTATCAGCTTGGCTGCCTGAAGCTGAAATGGAAATTTAATCTGATGATATAGGAGAGGTTTTAAAGATGTTCCCAGCTAGTTCCTCT
Source organism: Certhia americana (assembly GCA_018697195.1). NCBI lineage: Eukaryota > Metazoa > Chordata > Aves > Passeriformes > Certhiidae > Certhia > Certhia americana. The sequence goes on from CM031871.1 coordinate 3,367,865, forward strand.
GCTGTGCTGTGGTGTTGTATGTTCCCGCCTCTCAGAGGAAGTGCTGTTGTGGCTCACTCAGCCCTAGCAGGGCTTATATTTAGAATTAGATTCTCATCTGCTTTGTGCACATTGAGTCAGTGTCTGCTCCATCTTCAGCCTTGCCCTGAACCACCTGACGTGTGTGTGGTGAGTGTTTGCAGCAAGGCAGAGCAGCTCAATTTGCAGGGTAGGAAAAATGACAAACTCTCAAATTTTTCTTTGAAATCCTTTGTGGAATGAGGAGGATAAGGGCACCAGGAGTCACTGCAGGAGCAGGGGGCTGATGTCACTGCATAATCGTAACCAGATCCCTGGCAAAACCAACTTCATCTGCATTAGTTTCACCACGTTCTCTGTTGTGGCCAGAATCAATGCAGGGTAGACTTTGGGTCTGTCTTTGGTGCTGCAGCCTGTGCCAGGGCTTCACCACCCTGACAGGCAAGAATTTCTTGCTAATACCTCATCTAAACCTGCCCTATGTCAGTTAAAAAACCATTCCCCTCCACATCCTTGTCCAGAGTCCCTCCCCAGCTCTCTTGGAGCTCCTTTAGTATGTCTGCTTTGCTGCAATTTTTGCTGTGCCTTTCCAGGGAGAAAGAGTTAGGATTCACTCCTGTGCATCAACGGGGAAGGAATGGAGAGGTGGAGAATTAGACCAGTCACCCTCTAAAAACAACTCCTGTTTCGTAAGGGAAATGCTGTCAGGCTTGAGCATCAGGGATGTAATTGGTGGTTGGGTATCGTATCCCTGTGGAAGAGGCAGGGAAAACTCCTATGGAGAGGCAGCCCAGGGTTGCATAGCAACAGGGAGGCTGTCAGGGCTGATGGCATTTATGAGATGCTTGGTACTGTGGGACTGGAACGTACTCCACTGCCCATGGGAGAGGGAAACATCCATTATTTAAAGGATTTTTGAGCAGAGCAGTGGAGCTCCTTAGGATCTGAGAGAGCTAAATGTGTTGTGTGAGTGCTCACAGTCACATGGGGCACACGTGTTTCTCTCCAGGCATTGCTTGTGCATTCAGCAGCAGCAGCAGCTCCAGTTTTTCACATAAATCCAGCTTGTCCTGCCCAGCCCAGGATGTGCTGGGGCCAGCAGGATCATGGGGATGGTTTGGGTTGGGAGAGACCTTAAAGCTCATCCCATTCCAGCCCCTGCCATGGGCTGGAACACCTTCCACTGGCCCAGATGGCTCCAAGCCCTGTCTAGCCTTGCCTTGGACACTTTCAGAGATCCAGGGGCAGCCACAGCTTCTCTGGGCAACCTCTGCCAGGGCCTCATCACTCTCACAGGGAAGAATTTCTTCCTACCATCAATCAGAACCTACTCTCTGTCAGTGGGAAGCCATTCCTCCTTGTCCAAAGTCTCTCCCCAGCTCTCTTGGAGCCCCTTCAGATACTGAAAGGCCATAGTAAGATCTCCCTGAAGCCTTCTCCAGGCTGAACAACCCCATCCCTCAGCCTTTCCTTGTGGGAGAGCTGCTCTGTCTCTCTCATTGTCTTCACAGCCTCCTCTGGACTCACTCCAACATTTCCATGTCCTCCTGAGCTGGACACCCCACAGAGGGATGCTCCACTTGAGCAGACACCACGGCCACTCAGTGCCACCTGCTTGCCTGCTGACCACCCTGGAGGTGGCTGTGTTGGGGTGTAAAGCCCTGGAGGTTGAGATGGATTAATTCCATTAATTCTGTCCCTGCTCTTGGGGCTGTTCTGCAGAGATGGGGCAGTGCTGTCCTGTTTGAAGCTGTTTCACTGGCCAGCCTCTTGGGGAGGGCCAGGGAGCCTTTCCCTCATGCTGGAGGTCTGGAACTCATCCCTGAGCTCAGCTGGGCAGTTCCTGGAACTCTTTATCTGGGGCTGCAGCAGAGAGGGTGGGGGCAGAAGGTGCTGCCTCAGCCTGGAACGTTCCCCCAAGGCACTGACTCCATTCAGCAATTAATTAAAGCACGGAGTTGGCCGATCTCACCAGTCTGAGTCCCACCTGATTGCTGGGAATTAAGAGGAGCTGGAGCCATGACTTATTCCTTATGGGCAGCATTCATTGGATGGATAGTAAGTACAGAAGGAAATCCTGGGATCCTCTTCTCACTCGCTGTCTTTAATCCAAATTAAACTCCATGGGCTGTGACCCTCTTCTTGTGGTGGGGTTTTCAGTGTTGGTTGGTTTCAATCTGATGTTATATTTGGATAATTCTGTTAGTGCTCCAAAATGTATAGTTCACTTCTTAATCTTTAAAATCCTTAGAATGATTGTAGAATAATTTAGGTTCTAAAGGACCTCTGGAGCTCATCAAGCCCAGCATCCCATTCAAAGCAGAGTCAACTACAAAATAATATCGTGAAATATAAATAGGTGGAGGTCTTTGGCATGCTGCAGGGGAGCAGCTGGAATACTTTTTGGGATTTGTAAGGACTTGTGAGCTCTGCTAAAATGCGATGTCACACTTAAGGGGCAATTTGACCACATTTTTTTTCTTCTTTAATTAAAGTAAGAAAAGGGGGAAATAAAAAAAAAATTTTCAAAAAGAAAAAAAAAAAAGAAAAAGGAGCCCTTTTCAAGAAATCAGCACCATTTTTTCTCTGAGTTGTGTATTAAGAAGGCAGATGGTCAAAACTTCCTTCCATTGTGCAGTTCCTCTTCATACCCAATCCATGCCAGTGGATTTCAGCTCTGAACGTTCACACTCAAGCTGTGGGCTGTCGCTTTGGCTGGCTGATGTCTCGGGCTCCTTGGCAAACAAAGATATTTTTGAGACTGTCTGTGCAGCATCTGACTCAGGAGATCTCTCAGAGCTGGTGTTTCTCCTGTGCCAGGCCTTCATTTCCCATCAGTGCAGGAGGGTTTTGCACAGAAATGTCTGCCTTGACCCAGGGTTTGGGGTAATTTTGGGGCGGGTGGGACCAATGTTGTGTGTGCATCGTTTTCAGGAACGGGAAATTGCAGGAGTAATCAGCCCTGGACTGTAGCCAAGCCCAGTTTAATTCCAAGGGAGGACTGATAGAGGCATAATCATAATGGCTCATTTTAGAAGAAGAACCAGAGGCAAAGCAGGACACAGCTCAGCTGCTTTATTTTATAGAAAAATTAAGTAGATTTTTTTTCCTGGCTCCTGGTGTAAGAATTGGGAAGTTAAAGATCAAAGCTTGGAGAATTGCAGCATTTGAAACCTCGATCATATGTGGGTTTTATTTGATTTGAGAGATTTTTTCTGTCATCATAAATGAGAAGAGTTTTAATTTGGGTTTATCTTGTGTGCTAAAAAGACACCAGACCCCTCTTTATTGCTTTTTTCTTCCGAATGATTGATTTTCCAGTTTCCTGAATATTCTGTTTATGGAGGAAATGTCTTCCCTGGCTTCATGCGTTGACTGCCTTGAGTCTTTGAGGAGTGTGATGACAATGATAGAAAAGAGATCATCAAAAGAAAAGCTAAAACTCTTCATTCTTGCTAATAATCACCTTCTGGCAGGGAAAATCTTCCTGATTTGTTGTCACTTCCTTCCTCAGCACTCCCTCTCCTCTGAGCTCTGCCCAGGCTATAAATTGCTTTTCTGCACCACTCCCGGTGCCCCCAGCCAACACCTCCTCCACCAGCTAAGGAGAAGATCATCTCCTCTTCCCACTCCTTATTTTTGTGCTTGGTACCTAGAGAACGTTTTATTTTTTTTTCCAATTAATCATTTGGCACCTTAAAAAGTACGTGTTGAAAGGGCCTGTTGGGGAAGGACACAATCATCTGGAAATAAGCAGCTTCCTCCAGAAGCAAAATGAAATAATGATTCTGAATATAATTATACAAAGCCTTTAGAACATTGAGAACTCGAGATTTCCTAGAGTTTGGAGTGTTTTATTCCTGACGTTTCAGCTTCATTTGTTGTATTGAACTTCGCAATGTCTTCTGGAGGAATTTTATTTCTTTTTCAGGCTTGTTTTGGGTTTAGCAGAGAGAAATAACTCTGCTAATGGTGTCATTCTGACCAGCAGTGTAAAATGTTGTTAGGTATTACTGAGCCTTCACAGCAGTGGTGCCTTTGCATCCAAAGTTGACCCCTGTGGCTGCTGAGCCGTTGTTATCTGGGCTGTCCACACTCCTCCTGTACAGCCCCCGTGGCCCCGATAACCCAGCATTGTGTAAACAAACTCTCTGCTTCAACACAGCAAAAGCTGCTCCTGCTCCTGTTTCTAAACTTTTCAGTCTCAATTTTTGTTAGAAACAGGGTGAGTGATTGCAAATAAACCGGTGCCATGCGTAGAGGTAACGGGCTTTAGTCGTAACCAGTGGAAAATACTGTACAAATCCATTATAGGAGTGGGGTAACTCATGAATGTGGGATTGGCATTGAAAAAAAAAAAAAAAAGAGGAAAAACAAATCCTGAACAGTTGGGAGGGAAGTGAGAAAAGCCACTGGTATTTATTAGTGCCTTTCCTAGAAGGGCAGCCACCGGCCAAAGGTGCTGGGGCTACTGGGTGAGAGCTGAGCCCAGGAGTCCCTGGAGCAAATCATGGGGTTGGGAAGCTGCAGAGGGAATTTGTGAAAGGTAAAGCATTCAGCCAAAGCAAGCAGAAGGAAATGCCCTGTGGTTTCTAGGAAATGCCAGACTATCTCCCGTGTTGGAAGCAGCGTGTGCCTGGCTCGCGTTTGGAATCTTGTACCTGGCATGGGCTGGGAAATGTAAGAGCTTAACTCGCCTCCAGGCATTCATGTACATATCTCTATTTAGATATCTATATAGGATAGGTTGGGCTCCATCTTTTTGAGGTTTTTTTCCCAACCTTAAAGATCCTGTGATTATATAAAGTGTAAGAACCAGTGAATTCTGGGGTTGGAGGAACATCTGGAGTATGAAAAGCAGGAAACGTCTGTTCCCTGTAACTCACAAACCCAGCCCGTTTTACTTGAGTATTGCAAACAGAATTTAACTTGGTCTTTAACACTGAGGTGCGTGGTGATAGCTGGAGTAAATGGTGGAACCTTTTGTATTTTCTTTGCATTAAAACACAAACACTTGGTCAGCAGCAAAGAGCACAACAGGGCTGGAGTGTGGCTGTGGCCACTGGGAAATAAGAACTGGTTATGAGAGCTGGAAGTGTTGTGGGACTTCTTCAGTAGCCAGGTGTCAGCACTGCTGAATTATCCTCAAAGGTTTTGTAGTCTTAAGGCAGCATTCTTTAGGCGTACAAAATTAAGGAAACAAGTAAGCATGCGATCTTTCCTTTTTTCCCCCCAATAATATGAATGAATTCTACATATTAAATATGAGCTTTCTTAATTATTGTTACTTTGTGTGTTCTGCCTGAAGAGAAAGACATGTTCTAGTCCCAGCAATGTGTTCTGCTCTGTGGGTCAGAGGCGGGGGGTACTTACAAAGAGAGAAAAATCCTTGGATTTTTCCAAGGGCAGGTGGAAAACCGTGGAATTTGCTGTCAGATAAAATCTTGATTAGCAAAACTGATCTGGAGCTGAAAGTCATGTTTGTATTTGTTCAGGGTAATGAAGGTGAAAGGGTCCAACAGTTAATTATCTGCTCTCAGGGTAGGATTTCAGGAACTCTTGAAGCTCCCTGAATAACTCAGCACAACTGCAGGGCTGGGTTGACACTGGCGTGCTGCAAATCTGGGGTGCCAGCACTGGCCCACTTCACCCTGAAAAGGTGAGAGCCTGGGATCCACTCATTCCTTCTAAGGAAAGCAGCAGATCCATGGAATAAAAACAGGAAAGGAGAGGTCAGAGTTAAACAAAGCAAACCCACCATGGTCTGTCCTGCTTTGGGTTTAGATGTTACATCAGTTTGTAGAAGGCTTTTTGTGTCTGGCCTGTGCTTATTTATTTATTAGTGCATTTTATTTTGAATGTCTTCCAAAGAAAGCTTGGAAAAAAAAAAAGGATCATTTTATTAAACCCAGGAAAAGAGCAGTGGAGTTGATGTTTGCCTGCTGTGTTTGAGGAGATGAAATGTCATTCCCAGCAGAATTCCTTGTGCTTGCATAGGTGCTTTGAGTAGTTCTGTGCAACCTGAGATAAGAGCAATATCAAAGCAGCATGGAGTCAGCTCCAACCTCTGAAATCCATTATTTGCCCAGGAAAACAATTATTGCAATTATTGTGCAGAGAATTATTGTGCAGAGAATTACTGTACAGAGAATTGTCGCTGCGAGTTCACAGCAGTGCTTCGTGTTTAAGTTCATTCCCAGTCGGCCGAGTTTAATTGTCAGGTTGCACCCCATTCTTGCCAGTAAAAGCTGTTAATCCCTCAGCCAGGGGCTGGAGCACTGACTGAAAGTTTCGTTGCAGGACCAGCTGAGGCAATGTTTCTCCAGGCAGCCGGCGGGGGCGAAGGACACGGACACGCTGGTGCAGGAACCCGACAGCCAGTACGGCACCTGGAACGAGCAACGGCACAGCGGAGACAGGTCAGGGCTTTCCTCACCTCGGGGATGAGGGGAAATGCTGGAATCCCACAATCCCACAATGGTTTCATGCTGCAAGGGCCTTAAAGAGCATCTCAGTACAACCCTCGGCCATGGGACAGCTTCCGATGGGTTGTTCCAAGCTCTGTTCTTGGATGCTTCTGTTGGTTTTCTTTGGGTTTCAATCTGATTTTTCTTTTCTGTCATTGCCAGTCCTTTAACAATCAGCCAGGTGGGCTGAATGGCAAAATTCCTCTGGGATAGCAGAGTGGCAAAATCCCTCTGGGACAGCAGAGTGGCAAAATCCCT
>CM031871.1:3374617-3401934 GCA_018697195.1 Certhia americana
ATCCCTCTGGGATAGCAGACTGGCAAAATCCCTCTGGAGCAGGGACTCCAGGCCTCAGGTGGGGTGACACAGGGCGCATCTCTCCACGCCCACAATCTCAGACTCTCCAGTGTTTTCTTGGTGGTGAAGTGGAGGATGAAATGAAATATCAGTTGAGTGAAACTAAAATTGAGTACTGCTGATGCTTTTCTGTTCTTAGAATGATTTAGTGAAATAAACCTAGAGCAGCAAAGTGTGAGGTTTTTTATAGTTCACACCTGTTGTGTAAATTACAGCTTGATCTACCCTGAACTCGTGTCCTGTCTGCTCAGTGTGGTATGAAAATAGCATTTTGTCTGGTTTTTAATGCTATACTTGTTGGGATCTTACAGCAGACATTAATGCCAATTACGTTTGGTTTGTTCTGCACTTGAGAACTGTGTGTTATAAATATTTTATTGCTTATGAAATCAGGGTAACGACCAGCTCGAGGTTCAGCAGTCAAGTGAGTGCCAACAGTGACAGCCAGGCTGCTGTAAAATTAACTTGGATTCCAGGATGGTACAGACATTTCTGAGATCAGTTTCTTAACAAAGGTGCTTGTCTCAGCTTCAGAGCAGACAGCACTGGAGAGTTATTTCCATCCATCCATCTTGATTAGAACAGCTCCACCTAAACGTTCCAGTTCACTGAAGGATTGAACTCAATCCCATGTGCTGGAATTTTGTTTGCACTGCAAGAAATGTTTAGGTTTTACCTTTTTTACAGTATAATGGTGACAGTGTAGAGTCTCTTCAGCATTTTGCCACCCCATTGCTCTGCTTTATTTTGACTTACAGCTCAGTGCACGGGAATTACTGCTGTATTAATTCAGGCACTTGAAGAGAAATGAGATTAATGTACTTTTAAATAATGGAAGTCTTCCTGGAATATATCGAACGTGCATTTTGTCTGCAGTTTATTTTGGATGAAGTCCCTGCCAGGAGCAGTGCAAACGTTCTCCTCATGTTGCTAGGAGTGCTGCGAGCAGGGTTCTGCCTTTGGTGCCTCCTCCTCACCCCAGCTGGAGGCAGGAACTCACAGGAGATGTTGATGGCTCAGTTTTCCTGTTTGGCCTGGCTCACTTCCCTCGGAGCATTTCCGCTGCCAGCCCCACGGTGTCACATCCCGCAGGGACCAAAGGGTGTCACAGCCTCCTGCCGTGCTGGGGGAACCTCCAGTCTGGGGCATTTCCCAGTACTGGAGCCACGGAGGGGTTATTTTAGGAGTGTTCCATTAGTGCTTCTGTGCATGACCTCATCTTCATGGAATCACAGAGGCCTTAAGGTTGGAAAAGCCCTCCAAGATCACCAAATCCAACCCTCACCTGTGGCCATTAAACCAAGCAGTGCCACCTCTGCTTGGCATTTGCACTTTCCCAGGGATGGTGGCTCCACTGCTTCTCTGGGAGAGGAAGGGAATTTTGAAATCCAAAGCCATAACTTCATGGCAGCAGGATGAACATGATCCTTTTCCCAGATGAGCTTTTGGAAGGTGAAGGAAGGAGTATTTTCCTCTAGAACTGAGTCACTGCTGGAATTAGTGTAAGGAGCTCCTCTGGGCTGGTTCTAGTGGGCTTTGGTCAGTAGCTCCTTGGATGGACAGAGGTGAAACCATCTCCTCCAATTTGGAGGTGTTAATTGGATTTTTCTTAGTTTATCTAAAAGGTTTTATTTTAATTTTTCTCAAATCCTTTAATAAGCTTTTCCAAGTTTGCACTGTAGAAAAAAACTCTCTTAGGTTAGAACAGTCTTCATAAGGAAAATTACTGTTTTTTACAGGAAATGAATTGGTTTTAGATGGTGGAGCCATACAGCTCTGACTCCTCATTTCACAGGCTGAAGCAACACCTTCTTTACGGCCTCTATACACTGTCTTGCTAAAACTAATTAAATTTAATTGCAGTTGGAAGTGAGGATTGCTGTCAGTTTATTGCCAGTTGTGATAACCATCCTGCTGGGTTCGTGTGCTCCATATGAGGGATGATTTCTCAGAGAAGTGTCTGTAAATGTACCTGTGGAACATCAGGGGCAGCTCGTGGATGTGCTCACAAACCCTGAAATCTTAATGAAGTAATAGAAAGAGGTGCATGATATATCTCAGTAATGAGAACTGAAAATACGTTTTCAATTTCATTTTTCTGAAGGGAATTTTCCCCTTAATTTGCTGTTCACTGGAAAGAATCCACTGCACATAACAGGTTTGGACTCCAGGCATCCTTCCCACGTTTGGGGATGAGCTGTGCCACAAGGGTTGATGTATGAGGCTGTAATTGTGCAGGAACTCCAAAGGAAAATTCACTGGGAATGTTTGGGAATGAGGAAGCACCAACCAGTGCTAGTTCAGCTGGATTTCTGTCACATTTTGCTCTCACATATTTCAGTTTTAAAAACCTCAGTGAATTGTACCAGCTGCACCCCTGGGATGTAGCAGAGTAGAGACGTTTTTGGAGATGAGCAATTCCTTTCAACACAATTTTTCATTTCCATGTCAGGTCCTGCAGATTTTCCTTTCTTCCAAATTGCAGTGGCTCGAAAGCCTAATGCTGCAGATACCAAATGTCATTTGAAGCCAAAATCCTAGACAAAAAACTTTCCCCCAGAGCTCATTAGTGCCATTCTTAATTATCCTGGGGCCCACTGGTAAAGGAGGGAAGCAGCATTCCCTCTGCTCGTGTGCTGGAAACCCTCTGGGCAGTGTCTGCTCTGCCAGACTGGACATTGTGCCATGTGCTGGTGCTGATGGAATGCTGTAATCCAGCAGTAAACTCCTGAGTGCTTTTCTCCTGGGAGAAAATAGCTGTACCAAACACTAAGGGTTTATTGCTTAAAAGATGTGCATATATTGATATATACGTGGGTTTTTTAGGTTTAGAACAGTTTTCCTGGGTATGTGCCCAAGAAATGGTGCTTAGTGACAAAAGATTTGTATCAAGAGGAGGAAAAAGAAAAAAAATCAGAGCTAAATACTTTAGGTGTTGGGTTTTCCAAACTGGGAATTAGAAGCAAGACAGCCCAGTTTTTACTGACAGTCTTCCTATTTCAGGGAATATCACAGCCTTTGTGACAAAGGCAAACACAACTGTGTCCAGCTTTTAGTCCTGACCCTGCAGCTCATTCCTGTCAGTCTAGGCCACGGGAGGAATTCTAGGAATACACTGGGAGCATCCCAGCACCAGGGAGCAGGTGCTGCTGCCCTCCTTCCCGAGGTTCTGAAAGCTCTGCCCATGGAGCCCTGCCTTAGGGTGCCACCTGGTGCCCAGCTCTCATTCCTGAAGGAAAAAATCCTCTGGCTGGCTGGAATTCTGTATTCAGAGCATGCTGTGAATCCACGGGGTGAGGGCTGTGCCGGTGGAAGGGATCCACACCCTGCTGTCAGTACTCAAACTCTCCGTTCCACTTCTATTTAACACACTTGATCCAGCCTGGCCTTGCAGGTCTTTATTTGCCCCCGAAGTCTCACAGCTTTCATTTGCTCCATTTCCAGCTTTGTGGGAGAATCTCCTTCCCTGGACAATGAGGTGTCGGGGCGGAAGCAGCCCCCGGGCAGCCACCCATCCTCGCTGTCCTCACAGACAGAGCCACCCTCCCTGGCTGAGCACCATGACTTCTCCAAAGACCAAAGGAGCACCAGCCTGGATCGTTCCAGCACGGACATGGACTCCACTGATGGGGCTGATTTGCCTCCTCCAGGGGACACACACTCTGAGGACAAGAGTTATTTCTCCTTCATGGATGTAAGTTGCCATAGTGTGTTCCTTCAGTTAATCCCTGCAAAGCAGTTCCTTCTGGGAACTTTGCAGCCAGTTTTGCTCTGCCTTTCCCACACTGAATTTTCCCGGCTGCTTTCCTGCCTGATAAGTTTAGGATCAAAACTACAGAGTTCTCCTAAGTCTCTGTGGTGTTTAGGTTCTGAGAGATTCCATAAAGCTGCTGGATAATCAATCATGGAATCCCAGACTGATTTGGGTTGGAAGGGATCTTAAAGCTCGTTCAATTCTACCCCCTGTGAGGAGCAGGAGCATTTTCCACTAGACCAGATTTCTCCAAGCCCCATCCAACCTGGTCTTGGACACTTCCAGGGTTGAGTATTGGAAGCATAATTAAATAATACGAACAGCCAGTGACTGCTGTGCTATCAGCCATGCAGATTTAAGACCATAAAGACATTCACTAATATTTTTCCTATTTACAATTGGTTTCTTTCCAGAGTAGCTCACAGTTGCATTTTAAAGGATTTTTTTATAGTGAAGAATTTTGCAGTTGGTGTAAGACCAGGAGTTTCTGGCCATACACAGTTCATGAGGTCTAGTGCTGCAAGAACTTTTGTTTAGTTTGGAAAAGCCCTCTAAGATCATTGAGTCCAACTGTTCCCCCAGCACTGCCAAGGCCACCAAGTGCCACATCCACACGGTGTTTGAACACAGCCAGAAGGTTCTGTTTTGCCCCTGGGCCACTAAAGATGTTTCTGTAAAACTTCATTAGCTCCAAGTGCAGCTGGAAAACGCTGTGTGATGAGTAGTTTATTCTTGATCTGAAATCATTTGAAAGAAGTAGCAAACCCACATCTTCTGGAGAAGGGGAAACTCAGGGATATTTGGTGATGACAGGCAAATCTGTAACAGCAAATTGCTTTAAGCAAGTAAATAAATTCCAGCTCCTTGGTTTGCTCTGTAAATGTTACTGCTTATTGGGTGTGTTGGAAATGACTGATCACAGAGGTTTTCTGAATGCTGTGACACTAAACTTGGAGTGTCCTTTTTGCTGGTGAGTGGTTTAGAGTGTTTGTGGCTGGCAAGAAAGCTGCAGCTCTACACTCCGAATTTTGTGTAATTGCTCTTTTTAGATCCCAATCTCAGGATCTGCCTTCAGCTGCTGCCAGCTAGGAGGGCCTGTATTTGTAAAACACTCTAGGAACCAAATTCCTGATTATTTCAGTTACTTTTTATATTAATATATGCAAATTATTCATGCAACTCAGGTATCCACAGCCGAGAGTTATCAAAGGATTACACCCAGTTAGCCACGAAGTTCTCATCGTAAACTCCCTCAAGTCTGACTTTACGTGACTACAACAATAATAATCGGGCAAATATATATATTTCAATTAGGTGAATGCAATCGAGTGGGTTGGGATTTCACTGTGGAGGAGGTGGGGCTCATTTCCATGTCTGTGTTTCTCCAGCACACAGCTGTCCTGGACTCCAGTGCTCTGAAGACTCGGGTGCAGCTGAGCAAGAAGCGCCGGTGCCGGGCGCCCGCGTCGCACTCGCTGCGCAGGAGCAGAGGGCTGGACCTGGAGAACAGGTTTTCCTTGACAGAAGAACCAGATAACAGCTGGATGTTCAAAGATTCCACAGGTAACCCCTCAGCTACCTGGAATAATTGGTCGTGATCAGCCTGGGTGCAAGGGCAGGAGTTTGTAAAAGACGTTTTTTAAATGCTGCCCTTTACTGCTGCTTGAGTGCAGGATGAGATCTGGAACAAGGTAAAGATGAAAAGCTAGCTCATGGTTTCCCCCTCTGCTTTTTTTTTTTTTTTTTAACTAATAATTAGAAGAGAAGAAAACTATGCAACAGGAAGATTCTGAGGAGGAAGACAAGATCCAGCACACTCCGAGGTCGTCTTCTGTGCAAGCCCAGAGACTGCCTGTGTTCCCAGGGATGGATCACTCTGCTCTCAAGGTGAGCTCAGGCAGAGCCCAGTAGCTGGGAGATAAACCAGTTCAGTAGCTGCAGGTGCTTTACGAGGAATTCCCTCACTCATTTCAGGGATTTCTTTTGTTTTTATAACTCTGTTCTGCATTAAAAAAAAAAAAAAAAAAAAAGCCTGGATGCTGGCTTAAAAAGACACCTTTCTTTATTTTGCTATTTAGGCCCAGCTGCGGAAAAGACAGGAGTCTGAGAGCACTGGTGACATCGGCTCTGCTCAGCTCTTCAAATCCCCCAAAGCACAGCTCGGCACTCCCAGCAGCAGAGTGCTGCCCTCCAGTGTGGAAAAGGAGGACAGGTGAGAGAATCCCAGGAAAAGGCTAATGCTCTTCTTGGTGAAAGAAAAAAAATAATGCAACAAGCTGTACGTTCCTGGGTTTTGTTGTTTCTGTCAGGAGTTTCTGTAACGAAAGAATAAAGAGTGTATTTTTTACGGATCTTAGGTCAGAAGAAAAGTCTCCTCAGTGGCTGAAGGAGCTGAAATCAAAGAAGAGACAGAGCCATTATGAGAATCAGGTTTGAAAAGGTACTTGGGTAGGAAGGGAGGGCTTTGCTGAGTGCAGGTGTGCAGTGACAAACTCACTTTTCCTTTCTTGTGGTCCCACCAACACTGCCCTTACCCTGCCCTGTGCACCAGGGGTGTCAGGGACTGGTGCCAGGCAGGGCAGTGCCCCTCCACTCCCAGTCACAGTTCCACTGATTCTCTGCACATAATTTGATTTTCATTACCCTCACTCTGTTGAGGTTGGGATTTCCCAAAGTTTGAAAACTTTGTGTGGTTTCAGCACAATTCTGGGTGGCTCTTAAGCATTTAATACATTAACTAGACAAGACCAAGGTGGCACTACAACAGAAAACACATTTTAAGGGGTTCCTGTTCCAGCTGCCTGACCATATCACACCCTTCCTTCTGTTTTCTTTTCCAGACAGTGATTCTAACTAGGAGAAGATAAAGAAGTTTAACAGAAGCCTTAACTCATCTGAACCTAAACCCCCATGTCATGTTGCTGCTGTTTGCTTCCTGCCTCAACTGCTCTGTGCATGGTGCCTTCCTGTTTTGTGGAGAAAAGCTGCTTCAGTTCATAGTCAAATACAAAGCTGTGTCTGTCAGGCTGGGGGGACAGTGGCACTTCAGACCTGCCTGCCAGGAGAACCCCCCTGGGTCACGGTTAGCACTTCAGAAAGTCTTGGAAAACAGAAAGATTTGGGAATGCTGTGATCCAGGGAACTCCCCTCGCTGTGGAACAGACTCTGTAGGTGTTCACCTCTGGAAGATGTGTCTGGCTGGGCTTTGTGTTTGTTTATGAAAATAATAATTTTAATCAAATTTATCTTTTTTTTTTTCTTTTTTTTTTTTTTTTGTGAACAAATAGTAAGCTCCTATTTAGAATGAAATTTGTGGAAGGTGAGAGTGGAAGAACAAATCATGTTTACTGCCATATTGAAAAAGGAAACTTGATTATTTTTTTGTAAAATGTATTTTTGATTGGCTTGTATTTACATGTGATCTGCTGACCTGGCAGATGGAGATAATTTTTAGATGAACAAAATGTTAACTTTTGTCACTCTTGAAGTGGTATATTCTGTGTTTTGTCAGCATGTGGAATAATTGCTTCATTGGAATGTTTTTCCTAAAAAGGATCAAGCAATAATGTCAACCAGTTCTCTTAAAAAAAAAAAAAAAGTAAAAATATGTAAATACTGTTTTTATATCAAAAAAAAGGAAGGGAAGAGGGAGGATGTTACACTCATATCAGGGTTCCAGTTAATTGTTGAATGTCACTTTAATAGCAGTTCAGATAGTCCCACTTCATATTTTTATTTGTTAATCTGTAAATACCAGGTTTAAGTTTTTATGCTGATTTTGTGGGATAACCCAAATGTGATCTTCAGTTTCTCAGATGATTTCCTGTCTGTCCTTTGGCAAGATGTACTGATAGCCGAGTAGAGATCTCCTGGACCACACAGGTGTTTGGGTATCCCTAATTCTCAGATATTCCCTGGACACTCATTCTGAAACACCAACCACCATGGCCATGGAAGACAGCCTCCATTCTTGCCCCAGATAAGTGCTCTTTCAGTAACCTTTAAAAGCATAGCCCAGGGAGGGAGGGAGGTGATTCCAGGTGTTCCTCAGGCTCAGCCAGGAGAACGTGGAAGAGGGAAAAGGAGAGTGGAGAGCTCTCCTCACTGGCAGAGCTCCTTGGGCTGCGCTCCCCACATCCTGCTGAGGGGCTCCTCTGGATACAAACCATGAAGCACCAGCACTTCAGCTCCTTTTCCTTTGCTCTTTTTTCCCAATCAGCGTTTCGGGAGCGATGCTCCCGTGGGGCCTGCCCGGGCTGCTGTCTGTCAGGCTTGGAGCTGCCAAAACCATGTGCCAATTCACCTCATGGAGGAGTCACAGGGTGGGGGGGATTTGCAGTCCCAGCCTGCAGGAAATAGCAGCAGGATGGCAGGAGATCAGTCCCACCTGCACATCTCTCGCTCCCGCATTTTATTCCAGTGGCAGCTCCCTGTGCTCCCTGGAGATGAGATGGAGACATCTGTCTGATGTAAAAGTCTTTTCCCTGTTGCTTTGCCCTGTTTCTCATGGGAGCTGTTGCCACTGTTAGTTTGGCAGCCCCTCTGCTCCCTACGGAGCAATGACCCTTCCCAGGATTCCGATGGAATTTGGGGATGGGCCGTGTCTGTGCAGCCACCACCATCAACCAGCTCCTTCTAAAACCTTGCACAGATTTCCTTCCCTCTCCTTTAGATGATGGTGGAAAAGGTGACTCTTGGCATGTTTTGGGGGGTGTATTCCAAGGGTTCCATGGGTGTGGCACTCACCTGGACCAGCCTGAGCAGCACATGCAGGTGAGGAGGATGATGATGGTCGCACATCCAGAAATCAGGCAAGTCCCTGCTCACAGGAACATTCACACAGGCTGGCTTTTCCACTTCCACAGGTGACAGTGTTGCATTCCCAACAGTTGGAGGATTTACTGGTTCTTGGTCTAGGCCAGAAATTCTGTAACTGTGTTGAGGAAACGGAGGGGATTGACACGAGGTTTCCACAAAGCCCTTGAATGTGTTTGCATTTCCACATCTGCTTGGACAATGCACTGAAATTACTGTATTGAGTAGTTTAACCTACTACTGAGAAATGTTTAATGCTTAAATGTCTAATTAAAGAGCATCTTTAGAATGTTGTTGAATGGGAAAGTGTTTTTTTCTGCTCTGTTATTTCTTTATGTTGTACATGGATTAAATATCGACTTCCTTCTCTTCGGGTTATCGCTCTGTAATAAAAGATATATAAATATGTTATTACTTCTTAAATGATAGAACAGACTGTAATACACTTTATATAATTCTATTTTAATTCCAAATAATGCTTCTTGGAATTTTTTACGCTTTCACTTTTGTTGCCACGTGCTTTTTCCTGCTGTTTATTGGAGATGGAAGTGAGCTCTAAGGTTCCTTCAGATGTGCTGCTTCCTTTCTTCCTGGATCCTGCCCTGGAGCAGGTTCAGCCCTTGTCCAAAAAGTGATGCTGAAGGTGATGGAGGCCCTGGCAGTTCCTTTGTCTCTGCCTTCACAGCTCCTCAGCTGTCTCAGCTGTTTCTCCCTGCTTAAGAAGCCACATCAATATTGGGTTTTAAAGGTGGGATGATGTGTTTTGGGGAATTCAGGAACTCCTCTCACGATCCCCAGCAATCCCTGCTCCAGGTGGTGTGTCAGGGACTTGCCCGGCTGCTCCACTGCTTTCTATTGGATTTCCCAGCTGTGGATTTCTTCCTTTTTATTTTTCTATTTGCAACTTCACCTTTTTAACACCTGTGAATCTTCAATTTGGTCCTCATCCACCAGAGCCTTTCACTTCCTGCAGAGAAAGAAGCAATGTTTGGTTTTCCAACCAATGACATTCCAAGACTTTCCATAGGACTTACCCCCACACCCCATTCCCTTTTCACTCCCACAGAAGTTTGTTTCACCCTGTTCCTTGTTTGCAAACAAGGTATTTGCAAACTGAAATGCACGTGGGGAAGATTTGGGAACACAACGTGTGACCTGTAAAAGGTTTGGAACAGCAAATCCCTGATTTCTGCAGGGATGGTGTGTTTCAGGGGGAGATGGGCAGTTCTGGGGTGCTGCCACAGGGTGTGGCTCTAGAAACAGGCTAAAAATCGATTTTTGGCAGCAAGTACCCTTTTTCTAGCCTGCAGATGTGCTAGATAATTCAAGGAAGAAAATCAAACTCTTCCCATCTGACTGTTATCACTTCTCTTCCTGCCTTTTTCTGTTCTTCACTTAGTTTTTTCAAAGTATAAGGAAGGCTCTGCCTCACGAGGTGTATGCAGGTACAGAACCTCTGGGATGAGTTCCCAGCACTGTCACTGCTGTCCCCAAGCCAGCTCTGGGGGTAAAACATGCTGTTCCAGTGAAATACAGAGCTGTCACCATAACTGTGCTCCCTGTTGGCCCAAAGTCACTGTCTGCACTGATCTGTCCCTTCAGCCCAGTGCTGAGAAGGAAAAACAGGTACTTGCTTTAATTCCTTTTAAAGGTGGACTTTTAGGAGGTGAAGGCTTTTAATTGGCCAGGGCTTGGAGCAACCTGGTCTGGTGGAAGGTTGGGGGAACAGGGGGGCAGAATGAGATGAGCTTTATAAGGTCCCTTCCAACCTAAACAATCCTGTGGTTCTGTGAAACCACCTCCATGGAGCTTTAGTGGGATTTGGGGTGTTCTGGAAAGGGCTGCAGAGTCCAGGCCTAGTTCTGCTCATCCAGGGAGTGGAGAGAAGGTGGAAGGTGGGAATCCTTCCTGAGCTGTTCCATGGCTGTCCTCTTCACTAAATGTACTACAAAAATAGAGCTTCTGGTGGGATTGGCAGAGGAGGAGAACCAAGGTCAGGTGGTTTATGGGTTTTTCTCATTCCATATCAACCAAAATGGTATCAAATCTGGTTTTGAAGGAGCTGTTGTGGAGATTAAGCTTTTATATTTCTCCATGTAGCTTTATAGAGTCTGTCAGTCTGGGTCACAATAAATATATTGTGTGATAGAAATCCTGTATTTTGTATTACACAGTTTCCTAGGGAATAAAGAGATTCTAGCTGCTGGATTTTGCTCTGTACCATTACAGTTCCAGTTTAGCTTTGCCAGGTTTTAACAAAAAATATCTATTTTCTAACAGTCATTTTTCAAAGGGATTTAAGAGGCTGACAGTGAGAGGAAATTGAGGTCTGTTTGGGAGAGGCATCA
The DNA here is from genome assembly GCA_018697195.1 of Certhia americana. Lineage (NCBI taxonomy): Eukaryota > Metazoa > Chordata > Aves > Passeriformes > Certhiidae > Certhia > Certhia americana. The sequence goes on from CM031871.1 coordinate 3,385,595, forward strand.
AGGAGATCCAGCGCCCCTTCTGTCATGTTTTTGGAATTGCTTTGTCAGTGTGGAGAGCTGGGAGAGGCAGATCCAGGGCCCTGTGGCAATGGCAGAGCTCGGTGAATGAGGATGCTGGGAAGGAAGGGACTGGCACGAGAAATTCTGTGTTTCTAATCTGTTGAGGACAGATGAGGTTGTGTTTGGTAAGTCAGAAATTAATCCATTCCTCCTCAGTCTGTGCCTGATGGAGCTGTGGCACCTGTGGGGACAGCTCTGATGGGGACAGCAGATCATCAGGAAGCACAGGATGGGCAGAGTGAGGAAGAGTCAGCTGGAGACACCTCCTGGGTCATCCCTGTCACACCAGGCCTGGAGCATCACCCAGCAAGGCCAGGGATGGGGCTGAAAGGCCTCAATCTAACACATTCAACAGGAGAGGTTTCCATCCCTCTCCCATTGAGTTTGTCCAGCCTGGCCCAGGCGATTCACTTTCCTCTAAAGTGAATTTTCTATAAAGTGGCAATTTCAGTAAAGGTTTTGTGGGTAGTTCTTGGTTTCAAGATGAGCCACACTCAAAGCAGGTAGAAAAGCCTGCAAGGGCTGTAGTAAATGGGGATGTGTGAGCTGAATAAAATGTTCCCTGAGGAGTTTGGATAGTTTGGGTCTGAAGATGCTCTCAAAGTGGAAGAGGGAGTCAGGCCTGCTACCAGCAGAATGAAATGAGAGATTGGTGCCTGGTGTGGAAGGGCTGTGCTCCCCCTTTACATCATCCTGTGCCTGTGAAGATGGACAAACCCTCATGCCAGGCTCCAGAAATCCCTCCTCTCACACACCAGGATATGTTCCCAGCAAGTTCCTGGGAAATCCTGCTTTGTTCCCAGAGCCAGACTGGGGACAGAGAAAGAAAAGGGACTCAATAGGAAGAACCTGCTTAGGGACAAAGTTTAATCCAGAACACCAATCTGGAAATCCTGAGCTGCTCCAGCTTCCCAGCAAGCTTCTGCAGCCGACCCCAGCCCTGCATCACACCTTGCACTGGAGCTCCAGCAGGGAGACTTTGCCCGGTTTTTGCTTCGTGCTGTGCTCGGTTTCCAGGCTGAACCCTCCCGTGAACTGCTGATGGCAGAGTTTTCCAGAGAACCTGGCAAGAAGCAGCGTGAACGTGCTGATGTGAATTTCGACGTTAATCTTCTGTAAATCGAGTGGCCCGTGTCCGAGGGACAGCCGGGAGAAATCTGAATGACGTTTCCATAGCTCGCTGCGCGCCCGCCCTATTGAGATGAAATCTCATGGATGGAATTCCGTGGACGCAGCTGCTGTATCAGCGCTCGGGGAATTCTGCTGTTCTGTTCAGAAGCAACCCATAAATAGCGGGGCCGCCCGCGCCGCCCGGCACAGCGGAACCACACGGAGAGGTAGCGGCGGCACCGCCGGGACTGCAAGGGGAATTCCACAGGGAATTTGTGTGTCTGAGTCGAGGTGTTCCCCCAGCGAAGGGTTTGGCTCGTGCGTGGCGAGAAGTGAAGCTGTAGGGTTCGATTCAGGACGTTGATCCAAACTCCTTGAGTCGTCTCTTAAGCCCCTTTGTCAGCGTGGCGTGGCCGGGGAAGGCGTGTTCCAATGTTTGAGCGGAGTTTTGTGGATGTTCTTGGAGAGCGAGGAGGGGGCTCTCACCACCATCCCCCCCCCCACCCCGGCCAAGGAGGCAGCAGCAGCTCCAGCTGCCGGGTTTGGTGTCCCCTGGGATGCTGGAGCAAGGGAGAGGTGTCAGGTTTATGTTGTAGGGAGAGATGTCAGCAGCTGGAGCTGACAAATTGCTGCTGGGGACAAAGGCCAGGCTGTGAGATGGGAGTATGGTGGCAACTGCGCTGAGGGCTCTGTGTCACTTGGGCATGGCTCGATTCAGTCCTTCAGGGACCTGGGTGAGGATTTGGGGCCCGTGTGCAAGAGGGAGAGGAGGATGGAGAACGGATCTATCTCCCAGCCTGGACATCCTTGGGGATTTACAGCTGCCGCAGTGGGGTCTGTGCTAACCCCTGCTGCCTGTTCCCGTGCCAGCTTCATCCTTTGTGTTTCGTTACCAGCTGTAGATCCCGGTGCCTCCCCCCTTAACCTCCTGCCATTTGGGTTTTCCAGGCACAATGACCGAGCAGCAAAGTCCCCCCGAGCAGATGGCGACTGGGGAGGGTGCTGGCGAGCGAGCTGGCAACTACAAGGTATACTGGGGTGTACTGGGGTGTGCTGGGGACAACTGGGCACGGATGGATGCTGGGTGGAGCCGTGGGATGCGGCGTGCACGCGCCAGGATGGAATCGGTGCCAGCACTGCAGGTGATGCTGGGGACAGGAGTGGCCTCCAGCTCACCCACAGCACCAGTGGGTGGTAGCCCTGCTCTGGTGTTGAGCCCAGAGGGGCTGCAGGCTGGGAAGCAGCTGGGGCTGGGAATCTGCTGCTGCTGCCTGGCAGGAGGGACACTGCTCCCTGCCTGCGTGGCTTCCAAGGACATTGTCTGGCCAGGCTGGTGTGCAGCTGCCCAGGGATTTAGTCTGGGAGGTGAAGCATCCCGGCACGGCAGGATGGGCTGTGGGCCCAGGCACTGGAACTCCCCAGGTGTGTTTGTAGGTTTGGATTCAGCTCGTAGGTTGGTTGAAGGTAGATCAGCTGGACAGGATGCGGTGGGTGCAGAGCTTCCCACAAAGCTGCTCCTGCACAGGGAAGGCTGGAGGTGGGAGCAGATCCTGCCAGAAGGAGATGAGGGTGCCAGGAGCTGGGGCTGTTTTATTGCTTAGAGGCTCCTGGGGAACCTGGGTGTCACCTCTGTCCCTTGAGCCCCCCGTTATGTGGTGTGTGCTCCAGGCTCTGCCCTCGCCCCAGGTGCTGCAGCTTTTGGGACCCCTTTGGGGTCAGTGCCTGGTCACCCCACTGACCCTCCTGGTCCCTGAGTGGTGCTGGCCACCCTGGGCCCTGCTCCGTGCCATGCTCTGGCTGCTGGGACTGGCTCCAACCCATCCTGCAGCTCAGCAGAGCACCCTGGGGAGGCACTGGGACCTCTGCACCTGGCAGGGCTTGGAAGGAAACACTTCATATGAATAAAGAGCTTGTGCCAGGCCAGGTCAAGGGGATGGTTGGATCTGGAGGGAGCAGTGATAAGGAAAGGATGGGCAATGACCAGCCTGGGGGTAGGAGAGGCTGTCTGTGGCTCAGGAATTCTCTCAGCCCGAAGCTTCCATGTTTCCATTGCTGTTTTTGAGCTGGTTTTCAGCCTGTCACGGACAAAATTCCAGCTTGTGCTTTACCAAACAAACACCCTTAGCCAGAGCTTGGCCCAGAGCTCTGTCAGGGCAGAGGCACTGGCAGGACCCAGCAAGGACTGACATTGACACAGGATGGCCAGGATGGAGGGACACGGCCAGAGCCCAGTGTGATCCACTGCTGCCCCCATTTCTGGGGTGTTCCCCCACTGTGGAGGCTGACAGCATCTCTCCCTACCTTAGATCACAATCTACGAGCTGGAGAATTTCCAGGGGAAAAGGTGTGAGCTGACAGAGGAGCTCCCCAACATCACCGAGAAGGAGATGGAGAAGGTGGGCTCCATCCAGGTGGAGTCTGGCCCGTAAGTCTGGGGTGGGGAAGATGGAGCAGCCCCAGGGGGTGGCAGGGAGAGCACCCCCATGACACTGGGGGATCCTGCAGGTGGCTGGGCTTCGAACGCCAGGCCTACGCCGGGGAGCAGTTTGTGCTGGAGAAGGGTGACTACCCCCGCTGGGACTCCTGGTCCAACAGCCACAGCAGCGACAGCCTGATGTCCATCCGACCCATCCAGATTGTGAGTAGGGCTGTGCTGGGGTGACCACAGCACTGGGGACAGCAGGGACAGCCCCTGACCCGGCCTTTCCCCCAGGACAGCGCTGACCACAAGATTCACCTGTTTGAGAACGCGGGGTACACCGGGCGGAAGATGGAGATCGTGGATGATGATGTCCCCAGCCTCTGGGCACATGGCTTCCAGGACCGTGTGGCCAGCGTCAAGGCCCTGAATGGAACGTAAGGATGGGGACACAGGGGATGGCCCAGCAGGTTCCTGTCCTGTGGTTGGTCCCCTCAGGGTGGTGGCAGGGGACACCTGGCACAGCCACTGCAGTGGGGCAGCTGCTGCCATGGTGCTGCTCGTGTCCATCCTGTCCCTTGTTCCCTCCCTGCTGCCACGTTTCCCTGGCCCACGGGGACCATGGCAGTGTCCCTGGGGCTGGGTGATGACTCCTTGCTTGCCCTAACCCACCACCTGAGCAGTGGAGCTGTGTTCCCTTCTCCATGGATTCTCCACCCCCTCCTGGCACACGGCGTTTCCCACCTGGGCGCCGCGGCTGCAGCCGGTGAGGTGACACTTGGTGACACCGGAGTGGCCCCGGGCAGCGTCACCAGGCTGTGGCAGGCAGAGACACGGGCGCTGGGATGGGGATGGGGATGGGGACACTGCCCCTGCTCCAGGGAATGTGAGGAGGGCACTGCTGATCCTTATCCCGGTCCCCGCAGGTGGGTGGGCTACGAGTACCCCGGGTACCGGGGCCGCCAGCACGTCTTCGAGAAGGGCGAGTACCGGCACTGGAACGAGTGGGACGCCAACCAGCCCCTCATCCAGTCCGTGCGCCGAGTGCGGGACCAGCAGTGGCACCAGCGGGGCTGCTTCGAGAACAGCTGAGGGACCCCCAGCCCCCCGGCGGGGCCACTGGCGGGGTCCCCCGGCCGATGCCGTGACCGTGGTGTTTTTTGTGCAAAAACCTCAATAAAGCTCTGAGCTGGAGGCTGCCGGGGCCTGCCTGGTCCTGGGCTGGGGGAGGTCGGGGAGGGGGGCAGAGGGATGGGGAGGGGGCCGTGGCCGTGCCCAGCACCCCCGCACGGGGCAGAGGGGGAAGTGCCAGAGTTTGCAGCGTTACATAAAGGCTGCAGCTTTCCAAAAATAACCCCCCGCTGCTGCCGCGTCAGGGTTTTTCCAGTGCCTCTGTCCCTTTCCACAGCATCTCCTGCCCGCTCCCAGGGCTGGGGGCCAGTCCCAGGGCAGGGAGGGGGCCGGGGGGATGTGCGGAGAGGCCATCCCTGGGTCGTGCCAGGCCCTGTGCGCTCCCAGGAGCGCTCATCCCCTGGAGGGATGGCTGTACCCAACCTCAGCATCCTGCTGCGTGTCCAGCCTGTCCCCAGGGAAGTTTCCCACAGTCCTGGGGTGGTTTCTCCTGGGGGATGAGCTGTGACATGGGGGGGCTGTTCTGGGGCGGAGGTGGGGGGTTGAGGGGTGCCACAGGGTGCTGGTGGGACACTGAGCTGCCCTGGCACTGCCCTTCCCCAGGGGCACCGTGGCCACGCTTGGGGACACACAGGGCTGGGGCAGAGGTGGGAGATGGGCTTGAGTCCACCTGAGGGCTTCATGCAGGACCCTGAGCAGCACCCCCGGAGCTTTTCTTGTTTTTGTTTTTTTTTTGGGGGGTGGGGGGTGTTAGCGGCTGTGAAAGGCAATTGCCTGGCCCCAAGTGGTGAAGCTGCTTCCAGAACAGTCCGTGGGGCTGCCACGGCCGGGGGGGCTGCGGCACCGCCACTGCCCGGGGCCGGGTTGAGCTAAATCCAGCCCAACAGAGCCAAGGGAGGGGATCACAGGAGCCACGCTGAGCGCTGTGGCAGCCCCTGCTGAGGGGATGGGATGTCGCTGCAGGGCTGCAGTGCCCTGGGACAGGTTCATGAGGGTCCAGGGCTCGGGACACGAAAGGATGAGCCCAGGAGATGGGGAGGGCAATACTGGGTCCATCTGAGGGGCTGCAGCAGGAGACACAGGCAAGAAAGGAGGAATCCAGGAGTGGGAATGCTGCCAACTCTTGCCACACCCTGGCCTGTCCATGGCCTGAGGGGCTCCTTGCAGAGCTGCACGGTCACCTTGGCCCCTCTGGCCCTGGTAAACCCATCACCTGCAGCCGGGGCAGCTGCAGACCCCGGGGACTGATCCCCCAACATGTCACTGCCAGGGTAGGCTCTGGTGACAACACCCTGTGAGTGACCCTGTGTGCACCCTGTGAGTGATCCTGGGGTAGGGGATGGGGCAGAAGTGACCGTGGGGGGGGCTGCAGCCCATCATGTGGGACCCTCGGGAGGTGCTGTGTGTGGGAAAGAGCAGGTCTGGGGTCTGTTCATGCTGGGTGACACTTGCTGGGGTGACAGGGGGAATCCAGCTCCTCTGTGGGGTGAAGGGGGGCTGTGGGTGCTGCACAGCACCCAGGGAGTGTGACAGTGTCCCCCCTATCCTGTGACCCTCCTTTGCTGCAGCCCCCAGCCCAGTGCAGCCTCCTGGCTCGGCTGATGGGACAATGCCAGCAAAGGGACTCTGCTGCTGCCCTCGGCCCCCAGCTCAGCCCTGGCTGTGCTGCCTGCCCAGGCACATCCCAGCCATGGGGATGTATCCCAGGATGAGCCCCTGGTGACCTCAGCTTTGTCCTGGTGTCACAGAGCTGCCCCTGTCCTGCTGCTCCCACTGCCCCGCCGGGCTGGGGTGCTTCTCAGGGACCCCAAACAGGGCCGGGGTGACACGAGAGGAGCCCAACACCCAACACCTGAGTACCCCATGCTCACACCCAGGGTGCTGCCCGGGTGCACCTGCAGCCCCTGGCCGCCCCCGAAGCCCTGGGCCGGTGTCGGGAAGGGGCTCCCGCGGTGCCCCCGGTGCTGGCACGGCCGGGCTGCAGACGGGCAAAACCAGACGTTCACCAGCGCTTTGAGGCGTTTTATCGCGCATGGAAAGAGCCGAGCTCAGCAGGTCCGGCGGCGGCTGCCGGGCTGTCGGGGGGATCAAGTCTCTGGCCCCGAAACGCCTGAAGCGAGGCTGGCGGGGCTTTGTTGGCCAGGGCCGCCCCGGCTCTTGGCACGCGTTCGGCTGATGCTTGCAAACTCCAAATCTCCTCGCCACCAACCCGACAAAGCGGGTGACTCGAATGTGACAGGTAATGAAATAACTCGGGCTTGGTGCTCGGGCAGACAAAGGCTGCGGCGGATCAGCTGACCCTGGTTTTCATTGGGGTTTAATCCAGCATTCTCGCTTTGAATCAGGCTTTAACTATTTTGTAAATAGTTTTGGCACCTCTCTGCTGCAGCTCGGTATAAATTCCACTTCCCGGCCCCAGCCCGTCACTGGCTCAAGCGGGTACTGGTATAACTGGTAAGACTTTGCTATTTATTGTCCTCTCTTTTGCCGTAGCCTCCTCCCGATCCCTGGGGCCGGGGTGGTCCCTTCCCGGTGCCAGCGGGATGTGGGCACGCAGCGGCTGAGCCGGGGACAGTCCCGTCCCCGCAGCCCAAAGCAGGATACCTCCACCCGGCCATGCCTCCGTTTCTTTTTGTCAGGAATAAGTTTTGGAGCTGTTCTGGGCTTAAGGACGGGGCTCCTTCCAAGGAGTGGCAGTGCCAGGCCGAGTCGGGAGGGCTCAGCTCAGGCTCCTCGGGGCTGGGGCTGGCAGGGGGAGCCCCAGCGCTTCTCTCCATCACCCCTTCAAGCACCTGCCTGGCACCGGGACGCTCAGCTGTTACTTGCTGGACAGGGACAGCAGGAAATCCTTGACCACAGGGCCTGGGCTCCACTGGGAATGATTTAGGAATTCCCTGGGCTCACAGTTCCCTGTGCTGGAGACCCCAGGCAGGTCCCAAGGACCATTGCATGTGCTCTGAGCCTGGGGAGGTTTGGGGTGCTGAGCAGCCCTCAGCAGAGTTTCCCCTTGGCAAACCCAGCCTGAGCCCATCCTGCTGCAAGTCCTGGTCCCAACACCCTCTTCCCTGGGCAGACTGCAGGCTATGGACGGGGACATGGACACAGGGCACAGTCACAGGGCTCTGAGCATGGTCCCCAGCGTGTCCTCGGTGGCAGATTTTAACGTGCTGAGTTTCCCTCCCAAGGCAGCAGACAACCCAGCTGATGATGGCTTCCGAGCACCAAATGCCAGCCTCCAAGCAGCAGCAAGCCAGCTCCAAGGTCAGTGGGAGACTGCCCAGCCCTGCAGGGGGGCCAGGACACCCTCAGCCTCTCTGGGTGGCCAGATTATACCCGGAGACACTGCTGGGAGCAGCTGAGCTCCCCTTGCCAGCACCCCCAGCACTCCCGGCTGGTGCCAAGCACGGCCGGCTGCGCTGCTGAGCTGTCTGCAGCAGGACGAGGGGATGGGGAATGGGATATTTTTGGCATCCCGCAGCCTCGGTGCAGGTGGAGCGGTCGGGAACAGATCAAGTGCTGATCTCCCACCGCCGCTGCAGACACAGCAGATCCGTCCCCACCCCCGCTGACCCCTGAGATCTGTGCTAAGCTGGCGGCCCCGGGGCTGTCCCCGAGCTCTCCGGGTCGCCGTGTCCCTCTGGTGGCTGCGGTGCTCCAGGCACAATCCGCGTCCCTCAGCTGTTTGATGCCCTCTGTGAGCTTGGGCATCCCTCTGCCAGGAGCCCTGGGGCACTGGGACAGTGCTGGCAGGGCCTTGTGGGCACCCGTGAGTGAACCTGCATCCCCAGAGGGATGGCAGCGGTGCCTTGCCTCCTGAAAAGCCTCTGGAGTGCAGTTTTGAGAGAGCGAGAGGTCTGCAGAGCTGCAGATGTGCTGCCCTAGTGTGACAGCGTGTGCCCCCCGTAGTGGTGGCAGGGGTGGGGTGACACCCGCGCTGAGGTCCTGCTCTCTTCCAGATTGCCATCTTCGAGCAGGAGAACTTCCAGGGCCGCTGCCATGAGCTCAGCGGGGCCTGCCCCAACCTGAAGGAAGCCGGCGTGGATAAAGTGGGCTCCATCCTGGTGCACTCCGGACCGTACGTGAGAGGGGCTGGGGGCCAGGCGGGGGTGGGAGGGTGGGGGGCTGGGGAGGAGGGGTCTCCCCGCTGCCACACCCGCATTGCACCCTGGATTTTGTGTGGCCAACGCTGCTGAGCTGCTCGCCCACCTCGCCCCAGTGAGTGCCCGCTGCCAGGGGTTGCCAGCAGGTGAGCAGGGGGACGTAGTGGATGAGCAGGGGGTGACGTTGTCACCCGGACAGGCTGATCACCCCACTCAGCAGCAGGGAGAGCAGAGCGGGGTGGGCATGGGCACAGATCACAGCGTTACCCCCAGTTTGGTTTCCTTCCTTCCCTTTGGGTGCAGGGACAGGTGGGACTGTGCCCTCTCCCCACTTGCTGGCCCTGTGTATTACTCCGGGCAGGGGAGCGCCCCCCGAAAAGCCCCTGGAGGGTTCCCAACCTGCACCCAGCAGTGCTGCTCCCAGAACAATGGGGCAGCTGCAGAGCACCCTGGTAGGAGCACAACCCCAGCTGGGACATTTGTGTGATCCTGGGAGTCCCCGAGGACCAAGGATAGGTGGCCACCAGGTCGGAGCATCCCCAGAGGGAAGCCCTGCGGTGCCTCTGCTGGCTGGAGGCACCGCAGCCCCGCCTGCTCCCGGCCGGCAGCTCCCTGGCACCTCTCCCTTCCTGGCAGGGAACAGGGGACACGGCTGGGGCTCAGCCCGGGCGCTCGCCGGGGCCAGTGCCAGGGGCCGACCCCCGCTCCGCTGCTCCCGCCTGAAACGCGTCCCCTGCTCTCTTCCAGCTGGGTGGGCTACGAGCAGGCAAGCTGCAAAGGGGAGCAGTTTGTGTTTGAGAAGGGGGAGTACCCCCGCTGGGACTCCTGGACCAACAGCCGGAGAAGCGACAGCATCACTTCCCTGAGACCCATCAAAGTGGTGAGAGCACCCAGACAGCCACTACCCACCCGCCAGACCAAGGTCTGCAGCCAGAAGTCTTCCCCAGCCTTCCCCCGCCCTCCCCAGCCCCGCGGGCGGAGGGGCACCCCCTCCTGCGCACCCTCGCCCCAGCCCTCGGGGCCCGGGGAGCCGTGGGGGGGTCGGAGGGGGCGCGGGGACGGGGACAGTGGCAGGTGACCCCAGAGCGGAGGACGTCTGCTGGTAAGTCTGGCAGTGCCCGCGCAGGCAGCGGCTCTCTGAGCTGGATGGAGGGATGCGGAGCACCCCCCCGGCATCGGTGGGAGAGGCGGCACACGGTGCCGACCCCGGCCTCGGGTTCCCCATAGCCCTGGGCTCTGCCCCCCCTGCCCAGCCCCGCGGGGCCGGCAGCCGCTGACCGCCGTCTCTGCTCTCCCGGCTGCAGGACAGCCAGGAGCACAAGATCGTGCTGTACGAAAACCCCAGCTTCACCGGCAAGAAGATCGAAATCATAGACGACGATGTGCCCAGCTTCCACGCACACGGCTACCAGGAGAAGGTCTCATCCGTGCGGGTGCAGAGCGGCACGTGAGTACCGGGGGGCGGCGGGCGGTACCGGAGCATCCCCACGGGGCTGGGCTCTGCCGGCTGATGGTTGGGGTGCGTTGTGTTGTGTGACCCACCCGCCTCTTGCCTTGGCAGGTGGGTGGGATACCAGTACCCTGGCTACCGGGGCTACCAGTACCTGTTTGAAAAGGGGGACTACAAGGACAGCTCAGACTTCGGCGCTCAGCACCCCCAGATCCAGTCGGTCAGGCGCATCCGGGACATGCAGTGGCACCAGCGCGGTGCCTACCACCCCACCAACTAAAGCCCCCGGCCCGTGCCGGGGAGCGGGGAGCGGAGCAAGCGTTCCCCCGGCCGCCGCTGTGCCCCCGCGGCCTCGCCTCCCGCCTCCCCCCGTGTGATGCTGCAGGCGCTGCCGAAGCAACTCAATAAAGCTTGGAGTTTCAAAGTCCCAGCTCTGCCCTTTCACTCCCGGCGTGCAGAATCCCGCGGTCGGGATGCCCGCCCTGCCCCACCCGTGCTCCTGTGGGTGGGGAGGGGGGCACATCGCCGCGCTCCCGATGCTTCTCGGTGCCACCCATCGGGGCTGTGTCCGGGATGAGGGAGGTGATCTGGGGCTCAGCGGGAGGGTCGGGGGTTGCTCACACTGTAGCCGATCGTGGCTCTGGGCGCTCAGCCCTGTCCTAAGGCCGTGGGTCACATCCAGGTGTCCCCCAGAGCACCGGGGCAGATGCCACAGGTGCTGAGGGGAGGTTGGGGGATTGCCCTCTCGGTCGGGGCACCTCCAAGACGAATAATGGCATTAGTTATTAGGCTCTGAAAGCTCTAATTAGTAATAATGCTTTAATTTAGCAGTCGCGGTGCTAAAGGATGCTCTTATGATCGTGTCATAAAGCGGGCAAAGGAAGTGGAGAAACGCAGCCGCACCTGCTTGGCCGGGGGCTCCGTGTGGTGACAGAGGCGGTGGCGGTGACGGAGGTGGCGGCGGGGGCGGCTGGGCTCGGTCCCCTCCGGCAGCAGGATGTGGCCGTGGCAGCCGCTCTGTGTCACCGCGGCGGTGTGGGCACGGGGGGCCGGTGATGGGCACAGGCGAGGGGCACCTGACGGGGCTCTCCGGGCACCCCGTGGCTCCTGCTGGGAGTGCGCTCCTGCCCGGCTGCGGTGTTCTGGTGTGAATCTCGGCAAACCCGGGAATCTCAGGGAGTCAGGGATGCACAGCCGCCGCGGCCGAGCGGGGTTTGCCCCCGAATCCTCCGTGTGCCGGAGGCTTTTCCCTGTGCTGGAGGAGCGAGCCCGGCGGAGCTCCTCGGCGGGCACAGCCCGGCCCAAGGGCGACCAGCCCGATCCATCACTCGCCACACGCTGCTGCGAAATGCCAGCTCCTCGGCGAGGCATGTCCTGGCAGCCACCGCGCTGCTTCCCTGCGGAAAACTGCGCCTTTCCTTCCCCAGGGAGGGTTCAGGATCATCCCAGACCGTTTTCGTGAAAAATGGGATTTTAGCAGTAGCAGCGGCAGTGCCTGCGGTGCTCTCTGTGCGTGCCGGGAGAGCCGGTGGGAAACGGCGGCTTGTGGGGGGCAAACAGCTGAAAGCAGCAGCGGGGTGGGGAGCAGAGACCCCAGATCATGGAATCAGAGATTCCCAGCCATGGAACCCCGGAACGGTTTGGGTTGGAAGGGACTTTAAAGCTCATCTCGTTCACCTACCCTGCCATGGGCAGTGCCACCTTCCACTAGCCCAGGTTGACCCAAGCCCTGCTCAACCCGACAGACGGGGGCCAGGGCAGCTGTGGGTGGGCTGGGAGGGTTCAGGGGGAAAAAAACACCGAAAGCAGAAGTGGAAAATATGAACGAGCTCAGAGCAGCTCCTCTGGGACCCGTTGGGGGAAATTCCTCATCTGGTGGCTGGGTGCACCCAGGTGGGCGCCCTCGGGTCACCTGGAAGCAGCTTCAGCTCTGCCGAGGAGGGTTTTTCCCTTGCTGGCTCTGGGGAAATGTGCTGAGAAAAAAAAAATTGGTTTTTTTTTTTTAAATTTTTATTCAGAAGCAGAAGATCGCCTCCATCCCACGCCCGCGGCGGAGCTGCCATCTGGCTCGCTGCTACCTCGCTCGTCGCCTCAGCAGCTCGGAGCCCCCGGCCACCCCAGCCGTGTCCCTGTCCCCTCCCTCCCGCTGGCCGCGGGGGAACGGGGGGCTGGCGGTGCTGGGGAGATGCCAGCGGTCCCGCAGCGCTGCGCTGGCTGGGTGGGTGGTTTTGCCGTCGTGCCAACAGCCGGCAGAGCTAAAGCTGTTCTCCAGGCTGGGGGAAGGATTTTTGTGGGTTTGTTTTTTCCCACTCTCCAAAAAGGATGGAGGGGATCAGACCCCACAACCGCCGGCCGTGCTGGTTCCGGTCCCCCGGTTCTGGTGGTGCCCACGGCGCTGGGGTTACCGGGGGGATCCCCGCGACTCCCGGCAGGTGAACCCCCGAGGAGAGGGGCTCTGCCTGCAGAGGAGCAGCAGCCGTGGAGTAATTAACGAAAGAGTAAGAATGATGCAAACCCTGGGTAAATCGCATCCGACGCTGAGGTGTCTTTACCTTCCTGTTTTCTTTTCCTACTGGAGCAGCAGCCGCTGTCTGTCCTCGGGAGGGGCCTCGTGTGGGATGCGGGATGGGCTGGTGAGGAGGAGCAGGAGGGAAAAGCGGTGAAGAGATGAAGATGTGCCCCTCGGCTCCCGCTGAAAGCTTTGCTTTGCCTTTGCCAGCGGCAGCCGGGTGAATCCCCCCTCGGGACACCCCAGACTGGAGAATCACGGGCTAAAACCCAACAGTCCTGAAAAATATGAGTTGTTTGTTCTTAAGTGCAGTGGGCTGAGCTCAATCGCACCTGCAGCCTGGGTGCTTTGGGTTCTTGGTGTGCCTTGCCAGCTGTGAGCGCTTTACTGTGTGTTTCACGGAGTTTTATCCTCTGAAAATTATTGTTCTGTTTAATTCTCCAGCTTCAGGAGCCGCGTGATTACATGAGATTCCTAGCTGCAGTTTTTTTCTTCTTCTCCTTTGCATTAAATTGAGCCTCCAGCCTCATGTTTGTGCCTCCACGCACAGAACCAGCCACAAACACTAAAGGTTTAAGGAAGGAAGGAAAACCAAGCAGGAACCCAGTATGTATTATTAAAGCCTTGTGGTTTGCAGGGCAGATTTGTGATTTATCAATGCGCAGCTTTGGCATGTGGAAAAGCAATCTCTGCTCTGATTAATGCGAGGGTGAGGCAGGACTGAAATATCCCGGAGAGAGAGAGGAGCTTTGGTGGGAGACACCGGGCTCTGGTTGTCCCCGAGAACGGACATTCTTGTCCTCAGTGCCAGGCTCCAATTTGCTTTCTGCTCCTTGATTTTGTCCCTGACATCAGTGCGATGAGACAGAGAAAGGAAGCAATGAAACCTCTACAGCTCCTTACAGCCAGTAAAACCCCTGTCCGGTGGAAAAGCTAATTAAGAAACATCATTTCTTCAGAGGCCAGAATTGGAAGCAGCCTCATGGAGACATAATGGGATTACCGGGTATCAGGGGATTGCAGCCGGCCAGGACAGCGGCGCTACACCCGCCCTCGGTGATGGAACACTCAGAACCAAACCACCACCCCTTCACTACCACCGAGAGCCGAGGGGATGCTCTGGGAAGCAGCGACTCCGCTGTGGTGGGAGCGAGGGGCTGGGCAGCCCGGGGCTCCCTCCGCATCCGAAGCCTTTCCCCCCAAAAATGGGAAAAAAAGCAAATGCTGCATTTCCTTCCTGGCGAGCGGCCAGGGCAGCCCCGGTTGTTGCCGGGTCACCCTTGGGGACAGCCAGCAGCGGCATTGTGACCTCTCCAAGGGGCACCTCGGGCCGGAGGAGAGCATCTCCAGCTGCGGTATTGGCACAGGAGCAACCAGCGCTGTTACATCCTTTGGGGCTGCAAATCCAGCGGCAGGGACCCCGCTGTCAGTGCCAGCGGAGGAACGCTGTCCGAGCTGGAAACCGCTGGGCAGCACAAGTGCCAATTAGGAAACATCTGTTCCTCCCAACTCGGGCGGGCTGCGAGCGGGCGCATGGCAACGTAATGGGATTAAAATGTATCACCGGATTACGGCAGTGCTGCACAGATCAACTGCCGTGGATGTTCTTAGGAAATCGGTGGGGTGGAAAAAAAAAAAAATAAAACCCCCAAATTTCTCGGCTTCTAGCGTGGACATAACCTTTATGTTTCTTTTTTATTTGTACCTTATGCAAGGTGCAGAGCTGGAGCTAGACCTTCTCTCTGCACGGCTCAGTTCATCTCAAAGGGAACCGGGGCTGAGTTTAAGCAATTTTAGATGAAATGGCCATGTGAGCAGCCAGTGCCTGGTGCTGCCACCACGGCCGTGGTCGCAGGCCAGGAGAAGTGGCCTTAGCTGGGTGTCTGGGGTATGAGACAGTGGCCTGTCCCCTCTGTCACCTCTGTAGGTGCTGGGAATTGTGTCATAGAATGGATTTGGTCCCTTTGGCAAGGCATCGGGTGCTGGGAGGCTCGTGCAGGTGCGGGGCTGTATCTGGAGTATGCCTGGGGCTCATCCCTTCAGCCTGCAGAAAAACCCTGAGTGAAGCATCCAGGAGAGGAATTTGAGGCAGGAGCAAGAGAGGGGCCTGCATTCATTGTCCCCCATGGTCCCCCTTAGAAAAACACAGCCCACTCGCCCCATCCTGGCCACGGGGCCACCCCGGGCACAAGCTGGGCTGGTTTGGGGGTCCCCAGCCCTTTGCACCCAACACATCAATCCCGGGGAGCCTGCCAGGCATGGGCACAGCAGCCCCGCAGACAATGGGGACATTCTTCGGCAAAGCAAAGCAATAACGCAGAGAGCCGCCCGCTATTTTGGGAGCTCATATGCTCCAAGGCAAATGTCATTTGTGTGTAACATCCATTTAGGGAGCCGCGTAATGAAGTCGTGCATCATGAGGAGGGACCAGCTCGCTTAGCAACCTTCCCGCATGTGACGTCTGGTGCTCCTCTGCAGGACGGGATTGCTCCTCCGGCAGCCGCAGAACAAAAAACGCTGCTGGCAGCCGCCGGGAGAGGCGCTTGGGACCGCGAGCAGCACCCACCAGCACCCAGCTCCTGCGGTGGGCTTGTGTTGGAGTCTGGAATTATGAGAAATATTTCTTTGCATGTCTAAGAGATTTTAAGATCTCTGACAAACGGTGTTTTTAACCTTTGTTCATGGAAAAACGGGCTTTTAGGCTCTGGAATGAAGCAGAGTTTTCAGGAGTGTGTATTAGATAGTAGAATAGTGTGTAGTTTTATCACAGGGTGAGAATTTTAGATAGATGGGGTTTTTAGGATGGCAGACAGGTGAAGGCAAAATGGAGGAACCTCATGGCTTTTGGGTTTCTTCCTTCTTCCTTGCCTCCATGTTCTGCAGCGAGGTGGCACGTTATGGTTGGCTTAGAATAGAGTCTAACTTTCTAATATGGATAATAGTTATTGAAGAGGTATTATAAATATTGATTACGTAGATTGTAGTATAAAATGCAGACAGCACTGCGTGGGTGGGATTCGGGTTTTTGTGCCTTGGACTGACCTACAGTGAAGAGCTCTGATGGTCAGGAACAGAATGTATTGATAAGAAAGAATAAACTATGAAGAAAACATAAGAAGAGACAGCTCACAACCCTTTCCTTCAAGACCTCTGGGCTGGGGAAACAAAACTGTACATTCTCATGTCACGGGAAACAGCCGTCAGAGAAAAATACACAAAAATATTTTTTACAAACCCAAGAAGCTTGTGCCCCTGTGCTGCACGGGCTTTGGGTGTTGCGAGCCCCTGAGCTGCCCCTCGCCTGCAGAGCCCTCGGCTCTTTTAGGGGTGGAAGAAACTGAGGCAGCTTTGGGGGACAGAGCCCTTGAGTTGTGGGGGCTGAAAGGGAGAGCTGCCATCTCATTTCCCATCGGCAGCTTCCCCCTGGCCGGACGGGCAGGGGTGTGCTGGGTGATGTGGTGTGCTGGGTTTACTGGGCATACTGGGTGCCCTGGTGTGCTGTGTGTACTGGGAACACTGGGTGCCCTGGTGTACTGGGCATACTGGGTGCCCTGGTGTGCT